>CM077204.1:13819218-15051718 GCA_039654625.1 Rhinogobio ventralis | reverse complement strand
TTTAAGCATGGACAAGTTCTTGAAAGACTAGTGCCAGGCAAAAGCAAAGCAGACGATGAATCTATGTAAAGTTCACAAATGACATAACATGTCTACACCAGACGCTAGCGGCGCAACGCAATAAAAGCAAATAGAACCCATTATATACAATCATTAGTGATGCTATCTGCTGGATGTTGCGCGACACTACAAATCCCGGCAATAAACTATGAAGGTATTTTTGGTGCAAAACAACTGAAGACGTGTGAGAGTGGAATTTGTAGCTGTAGAGCATATCCACACATGTGTATCAATACATTTGAAGTCACAGAGAAAACTCTTTTAGGAGTTGTAAACTTGTAGATTTTTTTTTCTCACCTACAAACACAACACAACAGTTACACCTTCACACATTCTTCACTGCAGGTGCACAAATCCTATTCTACGAATTGCACATAAAGAAACTCATACGCTCACATTTTTGCTACAGTTGCTGCAGTGAATATGGTGCAAAACGCATTCACACACCCGTATTAAAAATGGGAAGTCACAGACAAATTTTGCACATCCGCAAATTAATATGTGAATCCATGCAATGAGAGTTGCACACTTGTAGAATATTTGGTCACAAATGCATTAATTTTCTTGGATATTTGATTGTACAACTGCTTGAATCTGCTGCTACGAGTCTCAAGCGCAGTTTTTTCGCCTTCAAATTACAAGTTCCGCGCGCTCTCACTTTTGCACCATATACTACGTAAAATGTGGAGCAAAAGTGATTTGTGCATCTGTGAGGCAGCGGCAGGCCCTGTTCAGAGAGCAGAGAATTTCTGCCAATCAGAAGAACTTGTTTTAAGCCACACACGTGTTCAGTTGTTTTGCACCAAAAATACCTTCATAGTAAACTGATGCCTCGTTCTATTTCGGATGTAGCCGTCTCCAGCGCTCTGACACAAAGGACAAATGGGTTTGCAACGTTCACTTTATCCGTGTCCAGTAGACAGCCTTAGTTATGGCGCGGCTGTTGCGTCCGGTGCGGGTGAAAAGTCAAGAAAATATGAAAATAATATATCTCACCCACTAACAGGTGCCGTGATAAAGAGATAATCAGTGTTATTCACTTCACCTGTCAGTGGTCATAATGTTATGCCTGATCGGTGTATATACCCTATATATTTAAAGAATAAAATACATTTTATATATATGAAAATGAGTAATTTAATTAGTACAATTAATTTTTTTTAGCAGGTAAGACTATTACAGTCACTTTAATGGTGTACTTTGTCATCTGTCACAGGAGTTTGTGTCGGACTGTGTGTTGAGTCACGTGTGTGAGGCTGGGTTCTGCAGTAACCAAGCATCCGTCAAGTACCTGATCGAGTGGACCCTGATTCTGATCCTCCATCTGAACCCGTCTCGCATCCAGAACCTGTGGAACTGTTTCAGTCTGGTGAGTCTTAAACTTATCAACACACAAACCTCAATCTACAAACAGGTGCGACACATATGCAACAAAACCAGGCCTGAATGTTTCTCATTACAAGCTCTGCAGTAGAAAAAATAACTAGATTAAACTCAGACAGGAGGAAGTATTTTAACATCTAAAATATTACATACAGCAATTTGAGTTATGTAGATGTCTATTTTCTTGTAAATTATTTGTTTTGCAGGATCATGAGAAGACAAAAACAAGCATTTGCACTTTTCTCTCTGTCCTCGTGCACCTGAACGTCCTCCTCCCAAAACTGCAAGATAAGGTGAAGTTTTATCATTTGAATCTAATTTCTTCCTCTGCGAACAGGAAGAAATCAAAATGTTCTGTATTTATTTCTGATGTTTCAATAGGAGGTGCAATGGCGTAGAGCGGTGGAGGTGAGCCTGCAGTGGTGTTTCAGTCATAACTTCAGTGTCCGTCTGTATGCCCTGCTCGCCCTTAAGAGGGTGTGGGAGCTGGAGGACGCCCGTGTCCTCATGGAGGAAAACCTGGGTGGGCTGACCACAGTGGTCCAGGCCTGTTTACAGCAGGCTGAAGCCATGCAGAACACTGGGTGAGAAAAGATTCACTCATTAACTCTATAAAGTTTACTGCATCATATTTGATTCATGAATGTCTAAGGCCTCTAAATTATCAACATGATCAAAACTTTGCTGAAAAACCTGTTGTGATTAATCTTTTACATTGTGATGCCGTCTGATGTCTAATTGATTGTTTTTTTTAGCAAGTAAAAAGCCTTTTAGTACAACTGTAAAAATGTCCCCCTTTAGGTCGTGGTACATGTCTCTTTTTACTGGGAAATCTTTACTGATTTTTGTATAGTAAATGTAAGAACTAATATTTCAAGATAGACACTTACTGGACTGAAGGAGCAACTTTATTAGCAACATTATTTTTCATATTACATATAAAAGATCATCAATACATTGCATTGAATCGTATGTTTTCCCCCCACAATTAAAACTACAGAGCTTTGATCATAAAACTAAGCATTTAAATATCACCTTACCAAGACACATTATTGAGTGACAACTGATATTTATAACCATTTTATGCATGTAGTCTGCTATACTGTTGTATAGAACTATACTGTTATACAGGTCTCATTGATTTACATTACAATCTATTTTTATCTTACCTTTTGGCCATATAAATATTAGCAACTGCACCTAATTGCATATGTTTTGCTCAGTCTGAATAAAACATGCTTTTTCTTCCATGAATATGAGCTCCATATCTGCTTTACAGGGTTTAATAGAGCTGCGATCCTGAATTATAGCGACACATTTAAGGACTGGTATTCTAAGACTGGTTTTTCCATAGATTCTCTTAAGAAACCTGGAGATATCAGAGCCTTTTAAAACTTGTTTTTTTTCCACAGGAATGCAATGAAAAATTGGTCTAGAATCCAGGAGCATTTCTTCTTCAGTGCTTTCCACCCAATCAGGGATTACAGTGTTGAGGTGAGATCACTCACTCTCTCACTCTCTCACTCTCTCACTCTCTCACTCTCTCACTCTCTCACTCTCTCACACACACACACGTTTGTTTTTGTGAATTGTGGGGACATTCCATAGGCATAATGGTTTTTATACCGTACAAACCGTATTTTATATCCCCCTACACTACCCCCCTACCCCTAAACCTACCCATCACAGGAAACTGCACATTTTTACTTTCTCAAAAAAAAAACTCATTCTGTATGATTTATAAGTCTTTTGAAAAATGGGGACATAGGTAATGTCCTCATAATCCTCATATATCCATGTCATTATACAAATTTGTGTCCTGATATGTCACAAAAACACGCGCACACACACACTCACACTCACACAAACTCGGTTTCGCTATTCTTGTGGGGACTCTCCATAGGTGTAATGATTTTTATTCTGTGCAGACTGTACTTTCTATCCCCTAACCCAACCCCTAAACCTACCCATCACAGAAAACTTTCTGCACTTTTACATCATTTAGTATAATTATTAATCCATTTCCCTCGTGGGGACCGTTGGCTGGTCCCCACAATGTAGGTGATTTCAGGTTTTACTATCCATATATGGGGACATTTGGTCCCCACAATGTAATATAAAACTTTCACACACACACGCAGGCACACACAAACACACATACACCTTTTTCTATTTTCTGTGTATAATCTGATTTGTTCTGTGCTGTTATAATCCAGCAGCATCACATTCTATTCTTCCCCAGACAATATTCCAGACATTTCCTTCCCTCTCAGAGTTGGCAGAAGATGAGTGGCTTCCACTGTGGAAATTTGAGAGTTTTGTTGTCTTCCCGATGTGCGTTGCCCTGCCATTGAAGAACTGTTTGAGGGATCTCTGTGAACTCCAGCCTGGTGACTGGATCCAGCAGGACAAAGGTGATCACCACATGAGGACAGCAGAGAGCAGGAACCACACCACACTTATGAAAACCATGAGAATCTGGGAATTTTCAGTTATCTCCCTTGTTTCGATCAGTGTTAGGGATTTCTCTATGTTCTAATGTTCAGTTTCTTACAGCACCAGCTAATTTGTCAGAAGAAGAGCGAAATCATTACAGTGTGAAATGTTACGCACGTATGTCTAATAGGTGATTTGGAGCAGGAAGAGCGCTGGGCAGAAGTTCAGAAGAAAATCACCCCGTGGAAGCTGAGTGTCCAGGAGCAGGAGCCTGAGCTCATGGCCCAGCAGAGGGCAGCACGCCTGGGCAAACTCACCAGCAACCTCCTGGTGGCCGCATCGCTCATCGACAAGCCCACCAATCTGGGTGGTAAGACAAATAGACAAATTAATAATAGTAATATTATATAGGAGAAGGGATCAATAAAATTGTTTATGATGGCTAAACCCTAAACCCAAGAAAGCATCTGATCATAGCGATGTGAATGTTTGCACGAGCTCTGCAATTCAGCACTCCAGTGAAGGCGCGTTTATTTATATAGCACTTTTATACAATAAATTGCTTTAAAACAAGCAACGTTACAGTATTAAATATACAAAACAGTCATGCAGTCATGGATTGGATTATGAACTTTCTGTTTAAAAGATACATAGGCCTATTATTGAATGTGTCCTGTGATGGACTTCATTGTCCTTGCTGTGACAGATATTAGTTTGCTTCACACGGTTTTCATTACGTTTGGTCTTTGTTTTCTTCTGAATGTCATAATTGCAACTATAACAGAGACATTCAACACGCACACAATCCCTTCTGAATCAACCAACAAATCTGTTTTAACACAAGCTCATTATAAAAAAGGCTCATTCATCACATTCAAACATTCTGCACAAGCCGATTATTGTTAGTTTCATAGGCATATGATTTTCATTCATGCAGTCACATCTCAGTCACATTCTATGAATAAATGATGTGCTTATTTGCATTTAACGACTGATAAAAGAAACCACTGATGAAAACAAAATGTTTTTTTAAAATGTGTTTTTGAATGAAATCCGTTTTGCTCACCAAGACTGCATTTATTTGTTAAGAATACTGTAAAATCATTAATGTTGTGAAATGATTGCAATTTAAATGAACTGTTTTCTATTTTATTACATTTTCAAATGTAATTTATTCGTATGATGGTAAAGCTGAATTTTCAGCAATATTCCAGTCTTCAGTGTCACATGATCCTTCAGAAGTTGTTGATTTGGTGCTCAAGAAACATTTCTTATTATTATCTATGTTGAAAACCGCTGCTTAATATTTTTGTGGAAACTGATACATTTTTTCAAGTTCAAGAGAGCAGCATTTATTTAAATTATGAAATGTAAAAAAAAAATCTATCTGTCTATCTGTCTGTCTGTCTGTCTGTTGTTTTATCTGTCTGGCATTCTATCTATCTGTCTGTCGTTTTATCTATCTGTCTGTCGCTTTGTCTGTCATTATATCTATCTATCTATCTATCTATCTATCTATCTGTCTGTCTGTCTGTCTGTCGTTTTATTTATCTGTCCGTCTGGCATTCTATCTATCTATCTGTCTGTCTGTCGTTTTATTTTTCTGTCTGTCATTTGTCTGTCTGTCTGTCTGTCTGTTGTTTTATCTGCCTGGAATTCTATCTATCTGTCTGTCTGTCATTTTATCTGTCTGGCATTCTATCTATCTGTCTGTCGTTTTATCTGTCTGGCTGGCTGTCTGTCTTTCTATCTGTCTGTCGTTTTATCTATCTGTCTGTCGCTTTGTCTGTCTTTCTATCTATCTATCTATCTATCTATCTATCTCTATCTATCTATCTATCTGTCTGTCTGTCTGTCGTTTTATTTATCTGTCTGTCTGGCATTCTATCTATCTGTTGTTTTATTTATCTGTCTGTCTGGCATTCTATCCATCTGTCTGTCGTTTTATCTGTCTGGCTGGCTCTGTCATTATATCTATCTGTCTGTCGTTTTATCTGTTTGTCTGTGTTGTTCTGTCTGTCATCTGTCTATCTGTCTGTCTCTGTCTCAATAAATAAACACATTACTATTAAGACTATCAGAGGACTTAACTGCAATTGTTGGTGTGTCTGTTCCAGGTCTGTGCAGGACGTGTGAGATATTTGGGGCCAAAGCTCTGGTTCTGGACAGTTTGCGACACATTAATGATAAACAGTTCCAGGCGCTTAGTGTGTCTTCAGAGTTGTGGCTGCCAATGCTTGAGGTGTGTTTTTATTTCTTGTGAGATATAGATTCATCATTTGTATACTTAATCAGTTCTGTTCAGTTTATTTTTCAGCCTTTTTGACATAAATATATCTGTTCCTCAGAACCAATCCGAATTGCAAAAATAGTGATTTGCAATTTTCAAATTCCATTTGGTGGAACTAGTGTAGAAATTACACACTGCAGCTAAACACACTATTTCCTCTAAGTGTGGGCTGAAACAAGCCTAGAGATGTTATTCATCATAATCATGCATTACATCAGCCAAATACTTAATACACAAAGCCATCAGAAGCTCTGTTTTGTGGGTTGAAATGTAGAATATGAGCATTATGTTAAATGAATCTGTCATGATCAATGAAGCCGTTCAGATATCTCAAGTTATCTGCCTTCATTTTCCAGGTGAAGCCTGCAGAGTTGTCAGATTACCTGCAGCTAAAGAAGAGAGAGGGATACTGGGTAATAGGAGTAGAGCAAACATCCAACAGCCAGAGTTTACAAGATTACACGTTTCCTGAAAGAAGCCTCCTTTTACTCGGGTAAAACTTTTACTCCTTTTATTCGTTCTATATGCAGTGGCCCCAAAAAGTGTTTGTGCACATCAGCCACACTAAAAAATATATGAAATTCAATCATATTAGCAAATGTCCTAGCAGAGTAACTACAGAAATGTTTGACAACCACATTTTAAATAGTTTTATAACTTCTTAGTTTGAAATTTAATGTAATGGAAAGATATTTATACATGAAAGAATTGATGATTAAGATGATAAAAAGGATACATCTTTTAAAAATGTAGCTTGAAGGTACATTATGTAACTTCTTTTGTTCAAAATTAACTATTTAAATGAGTCAATACATCATCAATCCTTCTTCCAAAATGTTTTTTGTCTTGCCCTGATTTACTATGGTAAGCCTATTATAAGTTTTAGACCTGTCGGGATGGTTTTTGCGGGAAATTGTGTACATAGGTCACACGCCCGTGCGTGTCTCGTCATATCTGTAAATAGAGAAAAGCTGCTATGTGGGAGTGGCATAGGTTTGTTGTCACAATGAGTGATAAAGTTTAACATGGAGCACGGTAAATCTTGAACCTCTGGGGAATCACCTGTTTTTAAAAAACGCTGAACAGAGGAGAGACTGCTGGCAAAAAGAGAACGCGACAGAGCTTGTAATAAAACAAGAATCAACATTGGCTTGGCTTTGAACTGACGGATTTGAAATGTTGTAAAGAATGTTGTCTGGCTGGCTGTCTGTCGTTTTATCTGTCTGTCATTTTATCTGTCTGTCATTTTATCTGTCTGTCGCTTTGTCTGTCGTTCTATCTATCTGTCTATCTGTCTGTCTAATCTATCTTATCTAATCTATCTTATCTAATCTATTTTATCTATCTAATCTAATCTATCTGTAGTATCTGTATTAAAACAGCATAGCAGCTTTTCTCTATTTACAGATATAACGAGACACGCACAGGCGTGTGACCCATGTACACAATTTCCAGCAAAAACCATCCGACAGGTCTAAAACTTATAATAGGCTTACCATAGTAAATCAGGGCAAGACAAAAAACATTTTTGAAGAAGGATTGATGATGTATTGATAGTTAATTTTGAACAAAAGAAGTTACATAATGTACCTTCAAGCTACATTTTTAATACAGATAGGCTTTGGCTTGGCTTTGAACTGAGGGATTTGAAATGTTGTAAAGGCGTCATGATGTTTTTTTTACTTTGGTATATTTTTGAACAGATAAATTGCCATATGTAGCTCTCTAACAGAGTTCTTTGTAAAGCATTATCTATTGTGAAGGGTCATTTCATTATGGTTGTAGTGTTGTGCTGGAATTTATTTTCAAGGAAGTAAAGTGTCTATTAATGGGTACGTACAGTAACGTCTTCAGCTAGTCAGCTTGAGATCCTTTCAATCTAAACTGCTTGTATCTCTTAAGCCTAGTAGTGAATGTTTTATAAGCAGTACGATAACCATATTCATCCTCACAGCCACACAGAGCCAAATCACAACCAAAACAATATTCTTCTGCAAAATTCATTAAGTTTTGTTTTTAAACCGCTAGAGGGCCAAAAGTTACATAGTGTACCTTTTAAAATGCATGATTTTAAACATCTGTTTTTCAGAACTGTCATGTTTGTTTTTATACATCTTGAAAAACAATATTGACCCTTAATTGTTCAAATATATTTTGAGGCCAACACACACAAACAAGTGATCTCTTTTGATTACTAGTTATGAAGAGCAGGATTGTCTTTGTGAAGGGATGTGAAAATAGAAACGTTTCAGTGTGCGCTGACGGTGCAGTTTAACATTATGAGGCTAATTGATGTGTCCCTCCCTGTGAGATTTCCTCACCTCTGAATGCTGCTAGAGAGAGAGAGAAGCATGTCCTGACATGCCAAGCGCTCATCAGCAAAACCACCCAACATAAAGGCACAATTTACACATACAACAAGCATCAGCCATCATTCAGTCTTTTATTTTTATTTTATGCTAAATTTAACAAGCGTCAATCAGTGAGATCAGTGATCTAACAGCTTCAGTGTTTTATTTTATTTATATATATATATGTATATGTGTGTGTGTGTGTGTGTGTGTGTGTGTGTGTGTGTGTGTATATATATATACATATATGTATGTATATGTATATGTATATATATATGTATATATATGTATATATATGTATATGTGTGTGTATATATATGTATATATATATATATATGTATATATGTGTATATGTGTGTATATATATATGTATATGTGTGTATATATATATGTATATATGTATGTGTTTATATATTTTTTATAAATAATATGGTGTCTTTTTTTTTATTTTATAAATGTATACAATTTAAATAATGTTTTATTTTATATTTCTCAAGGAGAGCTGTTTTATGTTGACCATATGTTTATAAGCAAGAAGTTTAAAAACGCACTGATACAGTATATTAGTCACAATTATGGTGTGTTTTGAAAGAATCAGCGAGTGTATGTGTGTTTGTTTAGTGTTCATGATTTGTCTTGCTGCATTACTTGTCTTTGAGGCAGTAAAGCCACCTGATGTTCCCTGCGCAGCAGGTGTGTGAATCACTGTATTATTATGCCTGATTATCTCGTTGATGCAAAGCTATTGAACAGCAGTTTGTCAGGCTTATTATTTAAAAGCTTAGTTTATTAGTTCAATCAGCACCTGTACACATCTTATCTGACCTCATCAGCAGGCCTAGATGAAATGAATGAGTTTTTCACATTTTACTGCATTTTTTCAGAATGCATTTAAAGATCATGTAAATATAATTGTATTTTTTATTTTATTAAGCTTTAAGGTCATCTATATGCTAGTGTTGGCCTATTTACAGAATACTTTTAAAGACCATGTAAATTAATATACACCATATTGCCAAAAGTATAGGGACACCCCTCTAAATCATTGAATTCCAATCACTTCCAGGGCCATAGGTGTATAAAATCAATCATCTAGGCATGCAGACTGCTTCTACAAACATTTGTGAAAGAATGGATCGGTCTCAGGAGCTCAGTGAATTCAAGATTGGTACCGTGATAGGTTGCCACCTGTGCAATAAGTCAATTTGTGAAATTTCCTCACTACTAAATATTCTACGGTCAGCTGTTAGTGGCATTATAACAAAGTGGAAACAATTGGGAACAGCAGCAACTCAACCACAAAGTGGTAGGCCACGTAACATCACAGAGCGGGGTCAGCGCATGCTGAGGCGCACAGTGCGCAGAAGTCACCAACTTTCTGCAGTCAATAGCTACAGACCTTTAAACTTTGTGTGGCCTTCAGATAAGCTCAAGAACAGTGCGTAGAGAGATTCATGGAATGGGTTTCCTTGGCCGAGCAGCTGCATCCAAACCTTACATCACCAAGTGCAATGCAAAGTGTCGGATGCAGTGGTGTAAAGCACGCCGCCACTGGACTCTAGAGCAGTGGAGACGTGTTCTCTGGAGTGACCAATCACGCTTCTCTGTCTGGCAATCCGATGGACGAGTCTGGGTTTGGCTTTTGCCTGACTGCACTGTGCCAAGTGTAAAGTTTGGTGGAGGGGGATTATAGTGTTGGGTTGTTTTTCAGGGTTTGGGCTTGGTCCCTTAGTTCCAGTGAAAGGAACTCTTAATGCTTCAGCATACCAAGACATTTTGGACAATTTCATGCTCCCCACTTTGTGGCAACAGTTTGGGGATGGCCCCTTCCTGTTCCAACATGACTGCACACCAGTGCACAAAGCAAGGTCCATAAAGACATGGATGAGCGAGTTTGGTGAGGAGGAACTTGACTGGCCTGACCTCTACCCGACAGAACACCTTTGGGATGAATTTGAGCGGAGACTGCGAGCCAGGCCTTGTTGTCCAACATCAGTGTCTGACCTCACAAATTAGCTTCTAGAAGAATGGTAAAAAATTCCCATAAACACACTCCTAAACCTTGTGAAAATCTTTCCCAGAAGAGTTGAAGTTGTTATAGCTGCAAAGGGTGGGCCAACTCCATATTAAACCCTATGGATTAGAGATGCGCGGATGGGCAATTATTTCATCCGCAACCACATCACAAAACTCATCATCCATCCACACCAGCTTTTTTTGACCAATTTTCAAAGCCGCACCCGCCCGCCATCTGCTGATTGTTTTAAGGTCTATGGGCGATGCAAGGTGCTTCTGACGCGAGCTGCGAGGCTAGAAAGCTCTTGCCTGTTCTAGAAAGGATACTGATCCAATGCAGCAAAGATATTTAAAGGCTAAAGTCCCTACTAGTATAGCCTATTGGCTATGAATATTGGCTAATTAACTTGGACGAGCCTGAAGAAATTAAACAGTTAATTTTGACTGCATGGGAAGAGAGCGTGTCTTTTTTCAGGCAGACAGTGCAATTCATTTTATACCAGCAGGCCTAACAATCATACAAGAAACAAACTATGGAGCCTAGATATTAAACGCCGACTCTATTCATTCACTGAAATTCGCTGAAAGTCTTACCGCACAACAGTGCAACGTGCAACCAATTTGATTGGTTCAACCACCACCCGCCTGAATTTAATTAAAATATTTTTCATCACGTCATCCGCCCGATAAACCGCAGAGTCCGCGGCTGTAACCTCCAACCGCGCATCAATGGATTAAGAATGGGATGTCATTAAAGTTCATGTGCATGTAAAGGCATGTGTCCCAAAACTTTTGGCAATATAGTGTGTATATGTGTGTGTGTATGTACACTCACCTAAAGGATTATTAGGAACACCATACTGATACTGTGTTTGACCCCCTTTCGCCTTCAGAACTGCCTTAATTCTACGTGGCATTGATTCAACAAGGTGCTGAAAGCATTCTTTAGAAATGTTGGCCCATATTGATAGGATAGCATCTTGCAGTTGATGGAGATTTGTGGGATGCACATCCAGGGCACGAAGCTCCCGTTCCACCACATCCCAAAGATGCTCTATTGGGTTGAGATCTGGTGACTGTGGGGGCCATTTTAGTACAGTGAACTCATTGTCATGTTCAAGAAACCAATTTGAAATGATTCGAGCTTTGTGACATGGTGCATTATCCTGCTGGAAGTAGCCATCAGAGGATGGGTACATGGTGGTCATAAAGGGATGGACATGGTCAGAAACAATGCTCAGGTAGGCCGTGGCATTTAAACGATGCCCAATTGGCACTAAGGGGCCTAAAGTGTGCCAAGAAAACATCCCCCACACCATTACACCACCACCACCAGCCTGCACAGTGGAAACAAGGCATGATGGATCCATGTTCTCATTCTGTTTACGCCAAATTCTGACTCTACCATCTGAATGTCTCAACAGAAATCGAGACTCATCAGACCAGGCAATATTTTTCCAGTCTTCAACTGTCCAATTTTGGTGAGCTCGTGCAAATTGTAGCCTCTTTTTCCTATTTGTAGTGGAGATGAGTGGTACCCGGTGGGGTCTTCTGCTGTTGTAGCCCATCCGCCTCAAGGTTGTGCGTGTTGTGGCTTCACAAATGCTTTGCTGCATACCTCGGTTGTAACGAGTGGTTATTTAAGTCAAAGTTGCTCTTCTATCAGCTTGAATCGATCGGCCCATTTTCCTCTGACCTCTAGCATCAACAAGGCATTTTCGCCCACAGGACTGCCGCATACTAGATGTTTTTCCCTTTTTACACCATTCTTTGTAAACTCTAGAAATGGTTGTGCATGAAAATCCCAGTAACTGAGCAGATTGTGAAATACTCAGACCGGCCCGTCTGGCACCAACAACCATGCCACGCTCAAAATTGCTTAAATCACCTTTCTTTCCCATTCTGACATTCAGTTTGGAGTTCAGGAGATTGTCTTGACCAGGACCACACCCCTAAATGCATTGAAGCAACTGCTATGTGATTGGTTGATTAGATAATTGCATTAATGAGAAATTGAACAGGTGTTCCTAATAATCCTTTAGGTGAGTGTATGTATGTATGTATGTATGTATGTATGCATGTATGCATGTATGTATGTATGTATGTATGTATGTATGTATGTGTGTGTGTGTATATATATATATATATATATTTCACTTAAAGGTGAAACACAGGAGCCAAAATGCTCTTGTCAAGTAATTTCTTTGAGACATTAAACATGGTAAATGTTTTTAAACGGAGACTTCTGAGAAAGCAAATTAGTCAAAATGATTGGTCAAATTAATCAAAATAAACATGCTAGGGGAGGTGGAGAGCTATGAGCGACAGGCGGAAATCAGCTGAGCTTCCCGTGGAGTTTTGCAGGTTCCGATTCTGTGTCGGTCAACTCATTTGTGTAAAATTACCATTTTTAACAGCTTTATAAACTCATTAGCTTGACTTGAACATTACATTAGAGACCTTAGCATTCCATCGGATATGAATTTTTGAATTCTGCCTGATGCATGATTCTAAAGTGTCTGTTTGTCTCTGAACAGTAATGAAAGGGAAGGCATTCCTGCAAACCTGCTGCAGCTGGTGGACGTGTGTGTGGAGATTCCTCAGCATGGTGTCATCCGCTCCCTCAATGTGCACGTGAGCGCCGCCCTGCTGGTGTGGGAATACACACGGCAGCATTTAGGACAAAACCCTCGGTGCTGAATTTTTCTGGGCGAGTCTTCTGTGTTTTAGCAGAATACATCTGTCAGTATTTGGGAGATGTTGCATTTTACATAATTTTTCTAAGGAAAAGTCATTGATGCATAAGATGCATTTTGCTTGACAAGATGGAAAACTGCTTCATTCATGTTTGATTATGGCATCTATCCACATACCATCTGTTGTTCCTTTTCCTTCCCTTTGAGTTATTATTTTTCACTCTGTATTGACATTTAAAAGTGATGTTTGATGACTGTTTTATCTTTATACTTAAAGAGAAATATTTTAATATTGCTTTGAATTTAGGTTAAATAAACAGTTTTCTGTCTCAAAATGACTATGCCAATATTGAATTCATATTTACACAAATCGTATTTTTTCCCACACATTTAGCATGGAAAAATTATTCCATCCATAACCATTGTAAACCCTTGAGAAACTAAGCATCTGTTTAAATTGACTATTCAAATGAGCCACATATTCGAGCGTTCTGTTTTCTCTTGCTGTGTAATTCACAAGTCAAGCGTTTGATTTTCCATGTTGTCATCGCTGTAGATAAACTGTTATAGGGACCCTGGAGATACTGAATTGCACTGTCAGGTGCTCACAGGGCAAATGAAGAACCAGAGAGGAGTGAGAAGCAAACTGTCTGCTTTAAGTATAGATGGTTTATTGTTTTGATCAAATGCTGTAATATATTCTTAAATGAGCTTTTTGCATTATTATGGAAGATTTGCTTGTGATGCAGCTGAGATTGGAATATCAGACTTAATCAGACTGAATGTTTTTAAATGGAGTCCTCGGCTCACGAGTGGATTGATTCAGATGAGTCTGAGTTTCAGATGCTCAGGAACTCAACCGTTCTGTCGCCTCAGGCGCGTCTGGTGCTGGAGACTCTGATGGTGCTGATGAGTCTGGCCGCAGTAACGGGTGAGCTTTACACTACTCAACACTCTTCATTCATGTGTGTGAATGTCAGAGATGTCATGAGAAAGTTTTGCATTTGATGTCTAACAGTATAAATATCTAAGGAATTATAATTGTATAATATCAAATGTTTTGTGTTAAGTTGTATTAGCTGTAACATGGAAAAAAGGAATATTTTAAAAGAAAACAATTTCTTGTGAATATAGCTTTGACTGGTATTTAAAACAATGCTAACAAAATCCATAGCCCTAATGGCATTATCCTGCAGGATATGACTATTTTGGTAACACTTTACAATAAGGTTTCATTAGTTAACATGAACTAAGAATTAACTGCACTTCTACAGCATTTATTAGTCTGTTCATAATCAGTTAATTAATAATGTTAACAAATGAGACCTTATTGTAAAGTGTTAAACAACAGCCTAAACATCAAGCATCAAGTATTATTTGGCAAGTATACAATTTAATGAAGTTTGTGGTGTTTTGTGGCATTATGTAGTTTTGCCTCTCTTAAATGTTCTATCCTGTTTGATAAAATGACAGAAATTAGTATGATAATTTCATCATTTCAAAAGATGGATTACAATTCCCCCCAGTAAAATTCTAAACATACTCATATTACTTGAAACACTTGAAATAAATAATTGCAAAAGAAACTAAAATATTAAGACTTGTTTTCAGAGATTGAGTTAAGGTTATTTTTTAAGAACTCCTAATGCACTGCATAACAGGAATGCCTCACTACATTATATAATAGTATACAAATTCATGTTTAGTCTCAATTCTCATGAAACTTATTTAAATATATATCCATATATGAACTGCTGATCTAACTTTTTATATATATATAATATATATATATATATATATATATATATATATATATATATATATATATATATATATATATAATAAATAAAAATATATATATATATATATATATATATATATATATATATATATATATATATATATATATATATTAGCATTTAAAGGGGTGATGTCATGAGAAAATAGAAATACAATGCATCAATCAAAACATACTGTGCTATAAGTTTCAGAATTGGAAAACTTTGATCATTCCAAATGAACTATTAAAACTAAACTGCAAAATCATTGCAGACATCTCTGCCTTTGTGAGATCACACCCATAAATACATTAACACAACATATAAAAATATTAAATGAAAATTTTAAATTGACAATTTTATAATAGTTTTTTAAAATAAAATTCATATAAAATGTGTTTATTCTGTTGTGCTTTTGTTCCTCCTTGTCAGGAAACATTCTGGTCATTGTGATTGTGGCAGCCACAAAAACCTTCCACACCGTGACCTCCGTCCTGATCATTAATCTGGCCATTAGTGATTTCTTAGTGGGAATAGGCGTCATGCCGTTTGTGGCAGTTTCCATTATGAACAACGGATGGCTCAACTACAATGTTAGTACATAATGCTTTACATCCAACATTTATAACTTAAAGGTGAAGTGTGTGTGATGTCTGAACCACTAGCAACACCAAACGGAATCGCAAAAGTAATGACCATTTCCATCTGCCATTGGTCGACCAAACCATTAGTCCCGTCCCCAAACTCAAGCCATTGGTTGAATTAATGTTGCAGGTTAAAGCCCATTCATAACAAAAATGTTAATGATAACTATTAGCATCCACAACAACGGACGATTACATTCTTTTTATTATAAGTGCACGCCACATTTTTAAATGCTCAAGCTCTTTAAAGTCCGGTGGATTCTGATTGACTTATTGTTATCATTCATCAGCTGGAAAAAATCTTTCTGAAAGTGATTCCTTCTTAGAGTTAAAGCCCGTTTACCTTGATAATCGTAACTATAATGATAAAGGGTTAGTTGACCCAAAAATGAAAATTCTGTCATTAATTGCTCACCCGCATGTCGTTCCAAACTCGTAAGACTTTAATTTATCTTCAGAACACAAATTAAGATTTTTTTTATAGAATCTGAGAGCGTTGTCCCTCCACTGACAGCTACGCAACTGAAACTTTCTGTGACGCTTCAAAAAGTATGTCTGTTTGCTGATCAATATTTGTGTGAATAAAAGCCTAAATTCAATCTGTTCATCATATAAAGCATTTGTCTCTTCAGAACAATTTTGGACTAAACCGTTCAATTCATATGGATTAGTTTTACAATCTCTTTATGAACTTTTTGAAGCATCAAAGTTTGTTGCGTAGCTGTCTCTGGAGGGACAAAAAGCTCTCAGATTTTACCTAAAAGATCTTCATTTGTGTTCCGAAGATGAACAAAAATCTTACGGGTTTGGAACGACATGAGGGTGAGTAAATGATGACAGAATTTTCATTTTATGAATGTATATACTATAACTATATTAGTGTCCACACCAATGGATGACAATGTTCTGTTTATTATAAGCTCTCGCTGCAGTTTTTAATCATCTGTTGCTTTAAATGCTCAAGCTCTTTAAAGTCAGATGGATTCTGATTGTCTGTCAATGTTTTTAACGTTCATCAGCTGGGAAAAAAATCATTCTGAAAGTGATTTCAACGATATAATTTTCTTAGTGTGAGCGGGTCTCTAGGTTGATCGACAACTGTTTGCATAGAACCACAGTGTTTATTTTAACATTGATAAAATGACATGCATCACCTTTAAGTTGTTTGAAGTTACAAAATAAAATGTTGAGCACTTTAACAGATGTTTTTGCTCATTTTGAACTCTCTCTTGATCTTCCAGGATCTATGCCTGTATGTCGGCTACACATCCTCAGTCTACTGCACCGCGTCAGTTTTAACACTCGCCGCTATTGCCCTGGACCGTTACTTCTCCATCGTGGACTGCTTGCGGTACGATTCCCGCTGCACAATATGGAGAACAGGTTCGGTGGTGCTGTGGATTTGGCTGCAAGCTATGTTGACCAGCTGTCCTCCTCTCCTAGGTTGGAGCAACATTAGTTTCGTGGCTCCCATGTACAGCTGTGCCGTGAACTGGGCCAACAGCCCGAGCTACACGGCCATTATGGCCTCCCTATCTTTTCTTCTGCCGGCTATAGTCATCCTTTTCTGCTATGTGAAGATTGTCCGTGTGGCACGATACCATGCTAGGAGGATCCACAGTTTGGAAGAACATCTCCAGCGTAGCAGAACCACATCTGTCTTGAATCTCCAGCACTCATTCATGGACACCTACACACCATCCAGGCTGATTTACTATGTGAGTGGGAGGTTTGTGACGGAATTGGATGTTCCTGATGAAGTTGCTCCAGATGCACCCTCTGAGATGTCTTCCAACCCAACTGGTGGACGTCTGCACTCTTTTATGGCTCAAATCCATAGACGTAGCCCTCAACGTCCCAGTCATCGTCAGCATCATGGAGTTCTGAGGTTGTTCCTGGTCATCGGTGCTTTTTTCTTGTGCTGGACGCCCTACATCAGCGTAGCTCTTGTGCAGGCCACCGAAACTGCCCTGTCTCGGCCCAGGAGCCTTGTTCCCCCGTCTGCTGTCACTTTCTCCTATTGGCTGGTGCTGTTTAATTCAGATATCAACCCTTTGCTGTATGCGCTCCTCAGCAAACGCTTCCAAGGGGCCTTCCAGAGTTTGAGATGGAAGATCCAAGCCAGGTTGGGAAGTGTTGTGGAGAGAGTAGGAGCTGAGAGGTCTACAGGTGGAGGTGGAGGTGAGAGTGATCCCACTAACGGATCGACCCACAGTTCCACGGCGCACTCCAGAAACGACAGGGAGCCGACGTACTCTTCCGTTTTCACTCTTAGCTCTAAGTTTCCCAACAGCCTCAAGGAGCAACTAAATAATGTTCTTCCGGTGGCCACTTGTTCTCGTCCTGTTTGTCTTGAATGTGGAGGACGGAGCTCGAGGACGGTGGACCACCTACAGGTTCCCTCCAAACAGCGTGAGCGGAACAGACTCCCTTATTCTGCTGCAACTAAAAAGAAACAAGCCACATTCTTTTATGGACAGATCACCGTAAGAGTGGAACATATTTGCTGAGTGTATCACAGTCCTGCATTATGGAATGATATTCCTGACAATATTCAAAAGGAAATGCAAATTGTATTTGCAATTGCATTTTCAATTTGTGCACGCATGCGTTGTGACATATTGGAAACACAAATGCGTGATTTGCAATTGCGTTTGGATTTTCTTCCCATGTATGTAACATGTCTGCCAAATTCCAATTGACAACGCAAAGCCCATTTCAATTGCATTTCCAATGTCTTGCAAGTTATGACCCTGCCATTTTGGAATAGAAATAGAAAATCACCCATTTGCTATTTCACTTTCTCCGTGTCCTGCCCCAACCCTCACAAAATTTAAATGGAATCGCAATCCTCTTTGCACTTGCATTTCCGATGCCTAATACAGTCAACTGTCAATCAGTCTTAATAATTGGGTTTACTGATATAGTTGGAAAATAATACACCTAAGCAGCATGTGTATAACTGAAAATGTTTTAAATGTCAAAATAAAGATACAAATGTAGTTGAATGAGTATGAATAAATGTCAAAAAACAATGTTGAATAAAATGCTGAAATGAAGCAGAATTCAGAGCATCCTCCTACGAAATGAACATGAACTGCGATTGAATGTCACTACTAATGTCATATTATTTTCTTTTTTTAGATCACTTGGATCGTGAGCACAGTCATATGGACAACACACCACTCACATCATGTCAAGTTTCTACAGATTCTTTGATTTTTAACTCGCCAAGATAAATCACTTTGTCATATGGAAAATATAATGATGATATTCATCTGATACATGCCAACTGCAGTCACGGCAGTTTTTTTTTCTGGTTGCCAGGTGAACATAAAATCAGTTTTGGATTTTTGACTTTGAATTAAAGTGCCACCACTTGAGGGTGTGGCATACTTTCCGACTATATCAATAAACCCCGCCCTCAAGACTGATTAACAGTTGACTGTTAGGCATTGTGATTCCATTTGAATTTTGTGAGGGTTGGGGCAGGACACAGAGAAAGTGAAATAGCAAATGGGTGATTTTCTATTGCTGTTCCAAAATGGCAGGGTCATAACTGGACATTAGAAATGCAATTGGAAATGGACTTTGCCTTTCCATTTGAAATTTGGCGGACATGTTACATACACAGAAAAGAAAATCGAAGTGCAATTGCAAATCACGCATTTGTGTTTTCATTATGTCAGTGTTTGCATGCACAAATTGAAAATGCAATTGCAAATTCAATTTGCGTGCGATTCCTTTTCAATATTGTCCGGAATATCATTCCATATTCCATACTGCATAATGGAAACACAACTGAATATTATTTGCATTTTGTGGGTGGTTGATTATTTTAATGGAATGTTATGGGTTCAGTAAAATGTAAGTTAGAGGCATAAACTATTTAAATAATAATGTTGCCATAATGAAGTTAAGAGAATTTAGTTTTCAAAACTTTTACAAAATTGTTTTTTTCCTTATATGTATATATATATATATATATATATACACATAATACTACAAGAACAATAAGGTCTCTTATGTTGATCAAAAACAGGAAAAAAGTTTTGAAAACTTTTACAAAAATATATGCATATATATTTATATAAAATATAAAGCAAAAGTTGAAAATGTTTTTTTTTCTACACAGGACAGTGTTTCAGAGGGTTTTAAAGCAGAACAAGTGAAGGTCATATTTTTGTTACAGCACTTACATGAATTATTCAGTACAAACTGTTTTTATTTTAGCTTTTAACTTGTCTGAATCCTCACTTTGTATGTGGATGAACTTGAGGTCATGCATTGCCGACATGATTTCTGGAAAAGGCCAGTAAACAATTTTGTTATATTAGTCTCACACCAACTGTCTTTAAGTTTACTTTTGAAACTATATTTTAATGTTTACTGCCTGGTCTGTGTTCTTCTATTATAGGTGCTTTATAGTAACTTTATAGTAATTTTTAATTTGTACTGCCAATCATGTTGATGACCCATGTGATTTATACGTTTTCAGAGCTGTCAATCATGTTTAAAGCTTTTTATTTTCCTCGCAATTTTTCAATTACCATCTTCACTCAGTGGATTGGCAAACAAAAATAAAATTCCATCATGGTCTCTAAACTTGATGCATCTAATTCTGCGCAATAAATGACAAAATATTAAATGATTTAACATGACTGGCAGCTCTTATCTAATCACATTTTGACACAAGGTATATTCTATTTACTAAAACATTCCACAAATTTAATTGATGGATAATTACTGAAACCCACTCCATTGGTTTCTGTAAAATTGGGCGTGTTAAAAAAAAAAAAAAAAAACGTAATTCTCAACATAAGCCTGTTTGATATTCATAAGTCTATAGGACTCTCTCAACTGACATTTTAAACAAAACAAACAGAGAAATTTTGTTTTACATTGTATATGTGAAAACAGACAAAGCGGATCTATTAAATGGATGATTTATTTGTTTTGTTGTCATTTTCCTCAAATGTGATCGTAATGCATTTCAGTGTAAAAATCATTCCTTACAAAGGTTTACAATAATGTCTAGCAATAATTCCAGAGGAATACAATATTATATTTATTGTCATCATAATGACAATGGGAGACAGTGCTGATGAGATCCTATTGCAAATCAAAGAAAAGGCAGTGAAGCCATCATCTAGCATTTATTGGCATTTTCTGCATGCATTTTCCTGTAGAACTACCCTTTTCAATGGAACAGTCTGTAAGATTTAAAAAAATTAAATGCAATGCAGTGTTTATGAAGTCTTATGAAGTGCAGGATGTTTTTTGTGTATGTAAAGGTGGCGCATCAGTTCCAGTCACCACCTTTTTCAAAGCACATAGTGTTGGTGCACTTTTCAGAAATGGTCATACATTCACTGGATGCACATGGCACCCTTTACAGTAACACGACTTGCTGAAGATTGCCTTTTCGGGTTGCCAATACTGCCCCTGAAGTGTCCTCACAGTGGTTAGCATGTGACTCTGAAAAAATGTGATGGAATCAAAGTATAGCTTCAGTATAAACAGTCTGGACGCTGTTGTTAACCCACAAAAGTCTCCATTCACAGTTAAGGAGAGGAAATCCCTTTAGACCTTAGATGCACCCAAAGGACGGCAGAACTTTGTTTGTACAAGGCGAGCTAGACATCTGCAGTCCTCCAGCATCCAAGCAAACCTCAGCAACATGGCATCCTGTTTCTGTTTTGCTCTTTCTCCTAGACCCTCAAGATCGCTGTTAACCAACATGAGTTCAAAGACACCTTTATTCACAGTTTGGGAAGGGGAATCCCTCAAATGCACCTGTTGCAAGGTAGAACTTTGTTGTATGAGTAGACGGCACATGTTGGAGTTCTTAATGTCTATATCAATGTTTGGCACATGTTCTAATGGGCACTGGCAGTGACTCGTACCAGTCAGTCTTAATGTGAGCTGTAAAGTGACCGACCTGTTTCTCTTGAGCTCCAAAGAGAGTGTAACCAGCTGAAGATCTGACTCTTTATTGTGGTTGTTCATGGATCTCTTGAACAGAGGTCTCAAACTACCACTAGCCTGGTAAAGTCCTCCATTTGGGCCAGTTTTATGTGTTACGACCATACATTTGAACTATATAGAGTTATTGAGGCATAGGCGTAGCGATACATCTTTCATACCTAGCATAATGCTCTGCATGTTTAGTGGAGTAATAATGCCTGGACTTGTATTCTAAAACTACTTCAATTTTCTTTTCTGCAACTAGCAGTGTAAGAAAAATCGCAAGCTGGCTGTGACATGACAATCAGACATATTTCGAAAAAGACTACATAGTTATCAATCTACATATATGATATTAAAATTTATATATATCAGACAGGCAAAATAAAGGGCTGGAGTAGCTGTAGTGCATCAAAAATAGAAACTTCTATCCATTGCCACAACAAATGTTCCCTGCTCCATAGTTTGAATCAAGTTTGATGTAGATGCATGTAACTCAAACTTTTCTGACTTTGACTTATTTTCTTTAAATGTGCCATACAGTGTTTGCTTGTTGTTATTAACTGGGCTACAGTTGTTCTTTTTACATTCAAGTTTTAGGCCTGTAAAAGCCATGTGGACAATAAGAAATATATAAAATTAAATTGCAATACTGTATATAATATACATTAAATTACAACAATATATAAAATAAAAAATCATTAATTGAAATAAAAATGAAATATAATTAGTACAGATTTTATTTAAAATATAAAAAAATAATAATAATTTAATTCTATACAATAAATGGATTTGTGGGCTGGATTTAAGGATAAACTTAACACTTGATGACCCAAATTTGGCTCATAGGTCGTTCGTTTGAGACCCCTGCTTTTGAGTTCCAAAACCCAAGTCACTGTTCCAATCCACTTAAAGTTGGCAGATACGCATAAGTTTTCTCATGTTATAATGTGCATGATGGTAAATGATGGCCTTACTGCGCCTCTTGACTTAGGAATATTAGGGAATGAATGCTCTTCCCAGCATTATCCAGTCACTGGAATAAGAACGGGAGAAGGTGTGTGTGTGTCAGTGAGAAAACGTGGACATGGAGGTCCTGGCCCGTCGGGTCCAGTTGAGTCCTGAGCTGGTTCCGGTCTCAGCCGGCTCAGCAGGCTGTTCCCGCTTTCTGAGTTTGGTGCCGAGCTCAATTAAACACTGATCCCAGTCCTCCGGTAACAGCAGCATTAGGAAGCCCAGACAGATGATCAACACAGCGATGAGTCGCACTGTGTTGAAGTTGATATCACAGGTGTACAGGTCCACCACTGCAACACCAACAACACAAACTTTAGAGTCACCACAGCAAAATGTCTATGAAGTTGCAATGACTGCCTACTTGCTGCATGTCCTGATTTTGCTGAGTTAGACGCGTTCCTGGGTCAACATTTTGTTAATCCTGGAACAACATTCTGTTCTGAAAATTTAGTCCTAACCATATCCTTACCCCTAAACCTAACACTACCCATAAGTTATCCCTAAAATCAGAGGGAAATGATAGGTGAATAACACTGATGTAGAAGCACCAACCCTGGTTGTAAGCCTAAACTTGACATAAACTGTAAACTTGTCCCTCAAATCTGATTGGAATATTGTTCCAGGATCAACAAAGATGCACTTGGTTAAATCAGGTTCTACCGCTAACAGTTTCACAAAAACCTTTAATAACAGATATACAATGAACCAAGAGTGCAATTATATATATATATATATATATCCCTTTAAATCATTCAGTGGCACAACATATAGGTTTTCTATTAACAAGTTTGTATATATATACACAGTGCATCCGGAAGGTATTCACAGCGCTTCACTTTTTCCACAATTTGTTATGTTACAGCCTTATTCCAAAATGGATTAAATGTATTATTTTCCTCAAAATTCTACAAACAATACCCCAAAATGACAACGTGAAAGAAGTTTGTTTGAAATCTTTGCAATTAAAAAAAAAAAAAATCACATGTACATAAGTATTCACAGCCATGACACTCAAAATTGAGCTAAGGTGCATCCTGTTTCCACTGATTGTCCTTGAGATGTTTCTACAACTTGATTGGAGTCCACCTGTGGTAAATTCAGTTGATTGGACATGATTTGGAAAGGTACACACCTATCTATATAAGGTCCCACAGTTAACAGTGCATGTCAGAGCACAACTAAGCCAATGAAGTCCAAGGAATTGTCTGTAGACCTCCGAGACAGGATTGTATCATGGGACAGATTTGGGGAAGAAAAAAGAAAAAAGGCACCTGAAGGACTCTCAGACCATTAGAAACAAAATTCTCTGGTCTGATGAAACAAAGATTGAACTCTTTGGCCTGAATGGCAAGCATCATGTCTGGAGGAAACCAGGCACCGCTCATCAGCTGGCCAATACCATCCTTACAGTGAATGGTGGTGGCAGCATCATGCTGTGAGGATGTTTTTCAGCGGCAGGAACTGGGAGACTAGTCAGGATTGAGGGAAAGATGAATGTAGCAATGTACAGCTACATCCTTGATAAAAACCTGCTCCAGAGCACTCTGGACCTCAGACTGGGGCGAAGGTTCATCTTCCAACAGGACAACGACCTAAGCGCACACAGCCAAGATAACCTAAAAATAGGTGTGCCAAGTCTGCAGCATCATACTCAAAAAGACTTGAGGCTGTAATTAGTGCCAAAGGTGCTTCAACAAAGTATTGAGCAAAGGCTGTGAATACTTGTGTACATGTGATTTTTTTTTATTTTTATAAATTTGCAAAGATTTCAAACAAACTTCTTTCACATTGTCATTATGGGCTATTGTTTGTAGACTTTTGAGGGAAATTATGAATTTAATCAATTTTGGAATAAGGCTGTAACATAATAAAATGTGGAAAAAGTGAAGCAATGTATAAAGAGTTTACTTTGATGAAAATTAACTCACTTGCATTGACAGGTACACTCAGCACAATGCCAAGTGAGATCAGCGTAGGGTATGTAATGGCAATGCCAAAATTCACCAGAATATTGAATGCTGTAGAAGAAGGAAATGATGAACAGTAAACTACATTTCAGTACAATTGTGTGTGTGTGGTTCTCTTAAGACAGTTATTCTAATCATTGAACATTATATAAATCATATTATACTTATAATAATATACTTTTTTCTGTCAGTCTTGTATTTACCTAGTAAGAGTCCAGCTACTCCACACAGGTATACCCAGGGAAGATCAGCTATGGATGTGAAGTACTCAACATGTGTGAAGTACAGTATAACTGGCACAAAGCTCAAAAAAACAAAGTTTGCACCTCCAACAATGGTCAGAAACAGAGCCGCCTCTCCAAACTTGGCACTGCCCAAGACAAGCTTGAAAAGCACCTAAGAAAAAAACAAAAAGACCAGCAAAGATAAGTTTGTTTCGCTTAATTGGTCCATTCAGGTGGTTTATTAATGCTATTCACAATATACTTCTTTTATTTTAGCTATATATAATCAGCAGCCACTTTTTAAGTACACCTGTTCAACTGCTTGTTAATGTAAATATCTAATCAGCCAATCACATGGCAGCAACTCAATTAATTTAGGCATGTAGACATGGTCAAGACGATCTGCTGACGTTCAAACGGAGCATCACAATGGGGAATTTAAGCTGATTTAAGTAACTTGGTGAGTGGTTGTTGGTGCCAGCTGCCATACGGACTGGTCTGAGTATTTCAGAAACTGCTGATCTACTGGGATTTTCACGCACAACCATCTCTAGGGTTTACAGAGAATGGTTCGAAAAAGAGAACTTTGTGACATGGTGCGTTATCCTGTTGGAAATAGCTATCAGAAGCTCCAACCAGCTCGTCTGGCACCAACAACCATGTCAAAGTCACATTTAAATCACTTTTCTTCCCCATTCTGATGCTCAGTTTGAACTTTAGCGGATCATCTTGACCATAACTACCTAAATGCATTGAGCTGCTGCTATGTGATGGGCTGATTAGATATTTGTGTTAACGAGCAGTTGAACAGGTGTACCTAATATGTAGTATATAAATTAAATACTGCTGATTCATTGTTCGTTTGAATAGTTTTATTTAACACAAATGTAAGTGTTCATGCTTAATATTCCCATTATTTTTGTGCCAGAAAACGACAGTATATAATCTGACAATAATGTAAAAGACCTTCCCTTTATTTTGTTTCATAACTTGTAGTGTAGCTAAGTACCGGCATGACTATGTAACTAATTAAGCTTGTAGCTTAGCAAACTACAGATTCAAAACAACTTTCCTAATAGTGGACAGGATAAATGATAGTGTTATCTTTCAAATGTCTGCAGGAAAGAAGACAAGGGTGTAATGTTGCAGGATTTCGGGATAGCCAACTGATCTAAAACTGATCTTTCTGTCTAGTTCCCTTATTGATTTGTGCTTTTCAGATGACCGCAAGAAAGTACATCGCAAATCAATCATGACGAATAGATTAGTGAGGTCTTTTTAATTACAGAAAACAAGGCACTCCCAGGACACACGTTTGTTATTGATCAGTGCAGTTTCAATGACACAGAACCAAATAAGCTAACTGAAAAACATTTTGGTAAATTGGTGTCACTCAATGAGCAATAACAAAAGTGTTGACTGCTGAAGTGGGGTTACCTTATAGAGGGCAGAGGCAGATGCAGAGGCCACTACAAGTGTTATGCCGATAACAGAGTGACTGTGAAAGCCATCAGCGTAGGTCAGCATCACTATTCCAGCGATGGCCAGAATGGCAGCAACAATCTTGTAAAAGAACAAAATAAAGGTCACAGGCATCGCAATGTGTTACATCAAACTGCAAAAAGTAGGTCCGAAGACTACAACATGTATTACATACATATATACATACATGCATACACTAACACACACACACACACACACATACACATATATATAGATACATATATTGTATATACAGATACATATACAGCGATCAGGCATAACATTATGACCAGGTGAAGTGAATAACACTGATTATCTCTTCATCACGGCACCTGTTGGTGGGTGGGATATATTAGGCAGCAAGTGAACATTTTGTCCTCAAAGTTGATGTGTTAGAAGAAGGAAAAATGGGCAAGCGTAAGGCGAGTTTGACGAGGGCCAAATTGTGATAGCTAGACGACTGGGTCAGAGCATCTCCAAAACTGCAGCTCTTGTGGGGTGTTCCTGGTCTGCAGTGGTCAGTATCTATCAAAAGTGGGAAGGAACAGTGGTGAACTGGCGACAGGGTCATGGGCGGCCAAGGCTCATTGTTGCACGTGTACAGAATACTAGTTACTAGTTTGTTGCGTATGGGGAAGCACAGCCGTAGACCAGTCAGGGTGCCCATGTTTGCCCCTGTCCACTGCCGAAAGTGCCAACAGTAGGCACGTGAGCATCAGAATGGAAGAAGGTGGCCTGGTCTAATGAATCATGTTTTCTTTTACATCACGTGGATGGCCGGGTGCGTGTGCGTCGCTTACCTGGGGAACACATGGCACCAGGACACACTATGGGGAGAAGGCAAGCTGGCGGAGGCAGTGTGATGCTTTGGGCAATGCTCTGCTGGGAAACCTTGGGTCCTGTCATCCATGTGGATGTTACTTTGACACGTACCACCTACCTAAGCATTGTTGCAGACCATGTACACCCTTTCATGGAAACGGTATTCCCTGGTGGCTGTGGCCTCTTTTAGCAGGATAATGCACCCTGCCACAAAGCAAAAATGGTTCTGGAATGGTTTGAGGATCACAACAATGAGTTTGAGGTGTTGACTTGGCCTCCAAATTCCCCAGATCTCAATCCAATCGAGCATCTGTGGGATGTGCTGAACAAACAAGTCTGATCAATGGAGGCCCCCCCTCCGAATTACAGGACTTAAAGGATATGCAGCTAACATGTTTGTGCCAGATACCACAGCACACCTTCAGGCGACCCCCTGCGACTCCCGCCCCTCATGCCCGGCCCCAGCAGCAGCCTTCACCCGGGCCGAGGCGTGGAGGACGTCGCAGAAAGGCGGCCCCGCCCGTCCCAGCCCCCCAGCCTGCCAAACGGCAGTCTAAGCGGCGGTCCTGAGACGGGCGGCTCGGAGGTGACCTCGGTTCTTTCCCAGGAGATGGTAGCAGGACCACTCCTTCCCCCGGTGGAGGGCCGGGGGAGAATCTTTTGTTTTTCCCTTCCGCCGCTGGCCTCACGGCCGGCGGTACCCTATCAATGGTTAAAGAAAGAACTGACATTCTCACCTCCGAGCCTCAAGAGGGCGCGGCTGGCAGTGCGCGACGCCCCATGGCCTCGCCGCTCTCGGCCCCCTCTGTCGCCAGCCCCCTGGCAGACGAGACCCCCGTGGAACGCTGGTCCTTCCCTGGTCTCCTCTGTCAGGGCGCGGAATTCGACCCCGCCCACACCCCGGGACGCTCCCATGCCTCCCTTGTCTGGGCCGGTCATTCCGCCTCGCTGCCCCATCGGGGGTACGCCGGTGGTTCGCATGACCCCGCTGGTTCAGTTCTTGGGAGCCTGGCTAGCGCTTCCCAACCTGTCCAGTTGGCTCGCTCGCACCATCCGGTTCGGCTATGCGATTCAGTTCGCTCGGTCTCCTCCCCGCTTTCGGGGAGTCCGCTACACCGTGGTGGGTGGCAATGCCCCTGTCATGCGTGCGGAGGTCGACACCCTACTGGCGAAGGGTGCGATCGAGATCGTCCCTCCAGCCGAGATGAAGTCCGGCTTCTACAGCCCTTACTTCATTGTACCCAAGAAAACCGGTGGGTTACGGCCAATCCTGGACCTGCGCGTCTTGAACCGAACCCTGCACAGGCTTCCATTCAAGATGTTGACAGCCAAACGCATTTTCGAGTGCGTTCGTCCCTCGGATTGGTTTGCAGCGATCGACCTGAAGGACGCGTACTTTCATGTCTCCATTCTTCCTCGACACAGACCGTTTCTATGGTTTGCCTTCGAGGGGCAGGCATATCAGTACACGGTTCTCCCCTTCGGGCTAGCCCTGTCCCCTCGCGTCTTTACGAAGATTGTCGAGGCAGCCCTTGTGCCGCTCAGGCAACACGGGGTTCGCATCCTGAACTATCTCGACGACTGGCTGATTCTAGGCCACTCTCGGGATCAGGTCTGCGAACACAGGGATCTGGTGCTTCAGCACCTCGCCCGTCTGGGCCTTCGGGTCAACTGGGAAAAGAGCAAACTCTCCCCAGTGCAGAGGATCTCTTTTCTCGGTATGGAAATCGACTCGGTCGCCATGTTCGCGCAGCTTACGAGCGAGCGCGCGCAGTCTCTGCTGACTTGTCTTCGCCAGTTCGAGGGCAAGAGTGCGGTTCCACTGAAACTTTTTCAGAGGCTCCTGGGGCATATGGCGTCAGCAGCCGCGGTGACCCCGCTTGGTCTGCTCCATATGAGACCGCTTCAGCACTGGCTCTGCGATCGAGTCCCGAGATGGGCATGGCAACACGGCACCCTCCAGGTCCCAGTGACCCGAGCCTGCCGTCAGACCTTCACCCCGTGGTCGAACCTCAGCTTTCTACGGGCAGGTGTTCCCCTAGAACGAGTTTCCAGGCATGTTGTTGTCACAACAGATGCCTCTTCCACGGGCTGGGGCGCCATGTGCAAGGGACATGCTGCCGCGGGCTCCTGGATAGGACCCCAGCGCCTATGGCATGTCAATTGCCTCGAGTTGCTGGCCGTACGTCTTGCCCTGCACCGCTTTCGAGCCCTGCTCAAGGACAAACACGTTCTGGTCCGTTCAGACAGCACGGCGACAGTAGCGTACATCAACCGACAAGGTGGTCTACGCTCCCGCCGGATGTCGCAACTCGCCCGCCATCTCCTCCTATGGAGTCAGAAGCATCTGAGGTCGCTTCGTGCCGTTCACATCCCGGGAGACCTGAACTGCGCAGCCGACGAGCTGTCGCGGTTCCAGCCGCTCCCGGGGGAATGGAGACTCCATCCCCAGATGGTTCAGCTGATTTGGGAGCAGTTTGGCGACGCACAGATAGATCTGTTTGCCTCCCGCGACTCTTCCCATTGCCGCTGGTACTATTCCCTGACCGAGGGGACCCTCGGCACGGATGCACTAGCGCACAGCTGGCCGCGGGGCCCACGCAAATATGCGTTTCCCCCAGTGAGCCTTCTCGCACAGGTTCTGTGCAAGATCAGGGAGGACAGGGAGCAGTTCCTTTTGGTCGCCCCATATTGGCCCGGCCGGACCTGGTTCTCAGAACTTGTACTCCTTGCGACAGCACCTCCCTGGTCGATCCCTCTGAGACAGGACCTCCTGTCTCAGAGACGGGGCACCATATGGCACCCGCGTCCCGACCTGGACGGGACGCGGCAGGTTTGAGTACCCTGCCACCTCAGGTGGCGGCTACCATCACTTCCGCTAGAGCCCTGTCTACCAGACAGGCCTATGCGTTGAAGTGGAACCTCTTCGTCACCTGGTGCTCCTCTCGGCGAGAGGACCCCAGAAGATGCTCGATCGGGTCCGTGCTCTCCTTCCTCCAGGAAGGGTTGGAGCGAAGGCTGTCTCCCTCCACCCTGAAGGTCTATGTAGCTGCTATTTCAGCTCATCATGACCTGGTGGATTCTAAAACGGTTGGACAGCATGACCTGGTCAGTAGGTTCCTCAGAGGTGCGAGGAGGTTGAATCCTCCTCGCCCACCTCAGGTACCCTCTTGGGACCTAGCAGTGGTCTTAGCTGCCCTGCAAAAGGCTCCCTTTGAGCCATTGCAGTCAGTCGAGCTGAAGTTCCTTTCATTGAAAGTGGCGCTCCTGACTGCTTTGGCCTCCATCAAGAGGGTAGGGGACCTGCAGGCATTTTCGGTTGACGAAGCGTGCCTGGAATTCGGGCCGGCCAATTCTCACGTCATCCTGAGACCCCGGCCTGGATACGTGCCCAAGGTTCCCACCACTCCCTTCAGGGACCAGGTGGTGAACCTGCAAGCGCGGCCCTTGGAGGAGGCAGACCCAGCCTTGGCACTGCTCTGTCCAGTACGCGCCCTTCGCGCTTACGTAGACCGGACGCAGTGTTTCAGGACCTCAGACCAGCTCTTTGTCTGTTACGGAGGGCAGCAGAAAGGGAAGGCTCTCTCCAAGCAGAGGTTGTCCCACTGGATAGTGGACGCCATTGTCCTGGCATATCAAGTCCAGGGCATGCCATGCCCCCTCGGGGTAAGAGCACACTCCACCAGGAGTGTTGCCTCCTCTTGGGCTCTAGCGCATGGCGCCTCGCTAACAGACGTTTGTAGAGCTGCAGGCTGGGCGACACCCAACACATTCGCAAGATTTTATAATCTCCGAGTGGAGCCTGTATCCTCTCGTGTACTCGCCCCTACTGGCCAGTAACCGGACAGGCTCAGGTGTCTTCGCTTGCTGCGCCATTCCACTCCGCGGACTGGATGCGTGCGCTATTCCTCTCAGGTGAGCTTCCCCAGTAAGCCCTGAGCTCCTCCAGCACTGTCGATGTCGTCACCAGAGCGAGTGCCCTTTTCAGGCCACCCCTCGTGTTCGGCTAGGTGCCTCCGTGTGCATGGTTCCCCCGCTGGGTAACCCCCACATGTGTATTTCCACGGTAAGTCTCTTGTAGCTCGTGTCTTCCCTTGGCAAGACACCTTGCCACGCCTGGGGTTGAAATATTCCACCTTCGGCTGGATACCCCAGAGTGTTCCCTATGCAGCTCCTTCGGGTCATAGGTGTATTCTTCAAGTCCCCCCCTTTGGGTTGGCATTGTGTTGCATTCTCCACGTGGGATATGCTTCCCATTGTACCTTGGTAGCGTTGAGCCTAGCCCCTCGTTCGTGCCACACTCACGGCAGGGAGCCCGGGTCAGCGCAGGACGCTGGAAGACAGCCGTCATGGCGAGATTGTATTGGGACCCCCATTCCGTCAGTAACTGACGTAACTCGTAGTGTACTGACTGAAAGGGAACGTCTCGGTTACGTATGTAACCCTCGTTCCCTGAAGGAAGGGAACGGAGACGTTACGTCCCCCTGCCATGACCGCTGTACCGCTGGAATTGGCCGGGCGCTCATGCCTCGGCTCTTCAGCAGGTAAACATAATGCGAGATTGCCACGCAACGCCCTTTATACCCACGCCGTGGGGCGGGGTTGCGACATGCAAATTCCGCAGACCCATGGCATTTTCATGCCATTGGCTCGTTTTGTAGAGCTCAAAGGCGATTGGCTTCTAGGCGAAACCCCCATTCCGTCAGTAACTGACGTAACGTCTCCGTTCCCTTCCTTCAGGGAACGAGGGTTACATACGTAACCGAGACGGTCATAATGTTATGCCTGATCGGTGTATATATCTCGTGTGATACTTGTATCTCATGTTATAATTTTCTCTCCTAGCAGATCATGTCTTCCAGAGAATATTGATGACTGAAGTAATAAGAATGGATTACCAACAACTTAAATTTTTATATTAACCTTTCTGTTGTTCTTTCTCTTTTTACTCACACAAATACTCAGAATTCAAGGGAGACTATGGCAATATATTTGATGGAACAGGCCTGCTTAATACAGAAGCGTGTGTGTGCGCGTCCAAATGAAAAATGTTTCCAGAGCGTAGCTAAATTGAGTGCAGTACAGAAACATTATTAGGGTGTCAGAAAGACTGATTACTCCCACCCAAAAACCCTCCTGAACAGCTTTCTGAACAGCTTCTTGTTCTGGTTCAACTATCTCTGTTCTGTTGCCCTTATTTGAAGGTTTGTGGTTTTGCATTCTAATAGGTGTTGCTATATTTATATTACCATCATCTTATCAGGAGAAACAAAGAAAAACACATGAGTGTATCTCCTGAAACCTGTCAAGAACATGTCCAGGGCATATTTCACCATAAAACTACAAGCAAGAAACAAGAAATAGATTTAACACAAAGCAAATTAAGACTATTTTAAGACAATTAACGAACATTTGAATTGAGTTGTTCCACTTGACATGGAATATGGTTTCTTTTTTTCAAATCTTTATCTTCACTCACGTCCCATTTTCGCAGGAGATTCTAAAAGTTTTTTCCTCTTTTGTTCACTATTAATTACTACATTCTGGTAAGATTGTAGGTCATTTCTACTGGGAGAGTAGCACATCACATATCTGAACTGTATCACAAACCAAACACTCGTGAGCTCACAATCTCTCTATCATCTAATGTCCTCCAGATGGGAACCCGTACTGCGCCAGGGACATCCAAACACCCTGACTCACCAAAATCTGACTGCCGTGCTTGTGTATGTGTGTGTGTGCGTGTGCGTGAGAGAGAGAGTGAGAGTGAGTGAGAGAGAGAGAGAGAGAGAGAGAGAGGAAGAACAACACAGAGAAACAAAGAAAATGTTAAACAGCACTTTGGTTTCTTTGATCTGGGGAAACAGCAGAAAGGAGCACAAAGGAAGAAGACAGGAAAAGGTGATCGTGAAAGCAAAATTATGGAGCTGCTGATTCATGGGATTACACAACAGAAAGGTTTTAGAGAGAACAACACTAGTCATCAATCCACAACTAAACTTGTCATTACATCTATCTATCTGTCTATCTTTTATCAAAAATTGCGAGCATTATGAAAGGTGTATGTCAAATCAATATCTAGAATTTCTTCCATCCATCCAACGATCCACTCACCCTGACACCCATGAAGCGATCCCGCAGCACGATCCACGACAGGAGAAAGACGAAGGCTTTGTTACAGCAGAAGAGGGCAGATACATCGGTGCTGTTGATCTTTCTCAGAGCCTGAAGGTACAGGTAGTTCGTCAGGATCCAAAGCAGGCCGAAAGGAGCCACTTTAGTGAAGAACACCTTCGCTGTTAGTCCGTCATCCCCGAAGAACCGACAGCACTCTCTAAAATACCACATACACAAAAATAAAACATGAATTTAGTGTCCAAAAATGTGCATTTAATTTGCCTTATGTACACTACCTTTCAAAAGTTTGGGGAGGGGTAAGAATTTTTTTTTTAATTAATACTTTTATTCAGCAAGGATGAATTAAATTGATCAAAACATAATGTTACAAAAGATTTCTATTTTAAAAATTGCTGTTATTTTAAACTTGGATATTTGGATATCAGGCTCAAAATTAGTACAGTTTTACAACCATCTCAAAACCTCTTCCTTAAATTTTTTATTTTTTCATGTCATTACATTGATTAGAGCATAAGAAACAAATGGGGGGAAAAAACATTTTGAAAAACATATTTTATTAATATATTATGATATGTCCTCTGTAGTGGACACCAGGACTCAGTTGTTTAAAAAATAAAATTAATGAAATTACATGTATAGGCAAAAACAACCTATCACAAATCCATTTTTAGGTTTCAGGATTTTTTTAAACCAAACTTTGTATAAAGATGACTCTCAGCTATGTTATGAAAGATACAACAGAATGAATTGATATACCATTTTACTTTATGTAATATGTGGGTAAAATGGCAATAAATGTTTTTTCCCATACAACACAATGTATACACTGTATCTAATTTGCATATTAATGTGTTCTTGGGGCAACATGTCATGAAAAAATAAGTGTAATAATGGGAGTAATAATTGGAAAGATTTTCATAATAATACGTAATATTTCATATGAACATTGATATAAAATTTCTTTCCCTATTCACTTGTTAGTCCTGGTGTCCTCTACAGTGGATCAATGCCCTGTATCGTAACAGAAAGTCATGTTTTGATTAGAAATCCCATAGCATTTTCTGAGATGTTGATTTATGACAAACAATTTGAAAATGTGCGTAAGAGTGCTAAATTTAATCACTAAATTAATGTAATTCTTTTTTAAAGACCAAGGAGTTGTTCTTGTTCTGGTGAAACCTCAAAACACTCGGAATCTCTGAAAAGCCCTGAATTTGCTCTTTACAGGACATTAGATATAAAACTGTGACATGTATGCTGTCAGAGAAGTTCACTAAAATATATTGTCCACTACAGTGGGGATATTCTCTCATTGAAATGTTGAATGTGTCTGTGTGACGTGATCTGATGAATAAAAAAAGAGCTTATTTTTGCCATATATCTCTGAAAATGAGTGAAAATTACGAAGAAATTACACAAGCTTTTTTTTAAATTGCTCAGCCTTACCTTGGATTGTCATGAATTGCTGTCCTTATGTGACATATAATATGAGAGTGACTATATATAGTATATATAGCAAATTTAGAAGTTCACCTCTATACCACTCCAGCAGGAAATTGGACTAAACCATTTCATCCAGGAAAGAGGGTCATTTATTTAACTTCATTCACATCTCTTATCAGTAATTTCAGTGACTGAAATGTCTATTAGTTTAGTTTATGTGAACATTATGGGTATTATTAAAATTTGTCTTTGTTTAAAGTTTCATTACTTTGGTTTGGTCTATTGGTGATTCTTGTTTTATACAAAGCAAAGCATGTCTTTAGCTTTTGTCACTGGATTATGGATATATTTATTGTTCCACAAGGGAAGTAAGTATTTGCAAATTTTTAGGAGTTGCTTATTTTCTCAAGATGTTATGTTTTTCATTTTGGACATTATGACTTTTTAATGAATTTTTTTTAATGCTCTTCCTTTTAAAATGCTTGAAAAGTATACAATTGTGAGAAGTTCTGAAAAGTGACTTTTTTGTATTTAAGGATATTTTTAATGAATTAACTACTCATTTTGGCTGTATGGCATCTAAATGTTTTGTTAAATGGAATTTGTTGTGTAATGGTGTTGGGAATATGCACATGCATAAACCATATTAGAGAATAAAAAAAAAAAAGTTGGATCCAAAAGATGTAGAGATGCATCTTTATATGTATATATTTTAGTGCTGGGGAAAAATTAATTGTGATTAATCGCATCCAAAATAAAAGTTTGTGTTTACATAATATATGTGTGTGTACTGTGTATAATTATTATATAATATAACATATTTTCCTTAATATATACATACATGTGTGTGTATGTATATGCCTCCATCCTTTTTAGTTACTGTACATTGAGGTCCGCAATGGAAATAGACTTTGGCTTTATTGTGTTTGTCTATCCTGATAGGTTTTTTTTATTTTTTTTTATTGTATGGTAAGAATGTCTTCTTGTCTTGTATGTTCTTGAAAAACTTTTTGTCACTATTACATTTACAGGCTTCAGCAACTGTCATCCACCTCTGGTTACAGTGGAAAAATATGGGATAGAGTTATGGCCTAATTAAAGGGATAGTTCACCAAATAATGAAAATGTTGTCATCATTTTCTCACCCTAATGTTATTCCAAACCTGTATGAGTTTCTTTCTTCTGTTGAATACAAAAGACGATATTTTGAAAAATGATGGTAATCAAACAGTTGACAGTAGCCATTGTCTTCCATGGTATTTTTTTCTTACTATGAAAGTCAAAAGATACTGCCAACTGTTTGATTACCATCATTTTTCAAAACATCGTCTTTGGTATTCAACAGAAGAAAGAAACTCACACAGGTTTGGAACAACATTAGGGTGAGAAAATGATGACAACATTTTTGGGTGAACTATCTCTTTAATAGCACTGTTATTCAGAAGCCAACAAAAGGATGTTGATCCATAAATAAACATGTACTTTAAGTCACATTGTGCATGAATATGGTCCATTTTCAGCTTCAATTTAAAGCTTGACACTTTCCAGGGTCCACGTCTTTGTATAGTGTATCCTGAGTAATGGCTAGTTAACATCACTTTTAAACATCAACATATTGAATGACCCACATATAGAGAAAAAGCATGAATATGTCAACAGCAGGAACCTTTATTTTCTATTCTCTAAGATGTAAAATGAGTGTCAAAAACCAGCCGTTTCTAATATTTTTAATAACATTAGGCTTTGGTTAAATGAAGATGGCTATACCAGGGCTTTTCAAACCCCCAACGGACCCCCAAATATGAACATCCTTGTGTGAGGGACCCCCATCCTGGAATTTAAAAGACATCTTTCTTTTATAAACACCCAATTAATACACTAAAAAATTACTATTATATATCTAACATTAGTTTCTATTAAGTTACTTTATTATATATATTTTCTACTCACTATAAGAATGTACTGTTAATTGCATCATTTATTTGTATATTTAAGTCCAATTTTTATTCATTTATATTAATCGTCAGTTTAATAGATTAATAAAACATTTTTTATTCATTTATTTTCTCTAATTTATTTATTTATGTAGGCCTACTTAATTTAATATATATGTTTTTTCCCTGAACTTTTGCAGGTTTATTTAAGCTAATCTATTTATTTATTAATTTTTATTATTATTATTATATTCACAGATTTACTTTAGGCTTTTCCACATATATTTATTTTAATCTCATTTATTTATTTATTTACTTTTTACATTTTTATCATATGTTAATTTACCATTCAATCATTTATTTATTTATTTGAATCTTATTTATTTATTTAAATGTTTTATGGTTTTTCTCTAGACTTTTCCACGGACCCCCTGTCACTCCTTTGTGGCCCCCTGGGGGTCCCCGAACCCCAGTTTGAAAACCCCTGGGCTATACTACACCACTTAATTAATGTATAACTATACACTCACCTAAAGGATTATTAGGAACACCTATTCAATTTCTCATTAATGCAATTATCTAATCAATCAATCACATGGCAGTTGCTTCAATGCATTTAGGGGTGTGGTCCTGGTCAAGACAATCTCCTGAACTCCAAACTGAATGTCAGAATGGGAAAGAAAGGTGATTTAAGCAATTTTGAGCGTGGCATGGTTGTTGGTGCCAGACGGGCCAGTCTGAGCATTTCACAATCTGCTCAGTTACTGGGATTTTCACGCACAACCATTTCTAGAGTTTACAAAGAATGGTGTGAAAAGGGAAAAACATCCAGTATGCGGCAGTCCTGTGGGCGAAAATGCCTTGTTGATGCTAGAGGTCAGAGGAGAATGGGGCGACTGATTCAAGCTGATAGAAGAGCAACTTTGACTAAAATAACCACTCGTTACAACCGAGGTATGCAGCAAAGCATTTGTAAAGCCACAACATGCACAACCTTGAGGCGGATGGGCTACAACAGCAGAAGACCCCACCGGGTACCACTCATCTCCACTACAAATAGGAAAAAGAGGCTACAATTTGCACGAGCTCACCAAAATTGGACAGTTGAAGACTGGAAAAATGTTGCCTGGTCTGATGAGTCTCGATTTCTGTTGAGACATTCAGATGGTAGAGTCAGAATTTGGCGTAAACAGAATGAGAACATGGATCCATCATGCCTTGTTACCACTGTGCAGGCTGGTGGTGGTGGTGTAATGGTGTGGGGGATGTTTTCTTGGCACACTTTAGGCCCCTTAGTGCCAATTGGGCATCGTTTAAATGCCACGGCCTACCTGAGCATTGTTTCTGACCATGTCCATCCCTTTATGACCACCATGTACCCATCCTCTGATGGCTACTTCCAGCAGGATAATGCACCATGTCACAAAGCTTGAATCATTTCAAATTGGTTTCTTGAACATGACAATGAGTTCACTGTACTAAAATGGCCCCCACAGTCACCAGATCTCAACCCAATAGAGCATCTTTGGGATGTGGTGGAACGGGAGCTTCGTGCCCTGGATGTGCATCCCACAAATCTCCATCAACTGCAAGATGCTATCCTATCAATATGGGCCAACATTTCTAAAGAATGCTTTCAGCACCTTGTTGAATCAATGCCACGTAGAATGAAGGCAGTTCTGAAGGCGAAAGGGGGTCAAACACAGTATTAGTATGGTGTTCCTAATAATCCTTTAGGTGAGTGTAAATGAAGTCACTGCATATTAACAAAAAATCCTTTTCTGCTTTTTTCCCCTCCATTTGTACTCCACAGCTGGTGTTTACTCTTCAAATACTGCAGCGCTGCTAATATTGTTTTGCCCTGTAAGATAAATTGCTTGGGCTTTTCCTCATTTTACACAAAACCAATTGCTAAATGATTAAATAAAAAAAGTACATTTCACTTTCCAAACACTCTTTACTTTGGTCTTCCTAGACAGAGCGGAAAGATGCTTTCCTTTAACTATTTCCCCACCAGTGTTTTTGAAAAAAGGTGCCAGCCACTGCCAGCATTTTTGATCATTTTTATTCTAGCTTCATGCTTTTTTTTTTAATCAACACTTGAATGTGGATAGTTTCATAAAAACACATCATTTTGAGCAAAAAGCTGAGAAAATCGTGTTTTTGTCAAAGACTACATCTGGATAAGATTCAGAATTATGATCAAAACATAGATGGAGTAGATAGAGTCCATCAACACGACAGTCCTAACCACTTCCTGGGTCGACATTTCATTCGGCAACATTATTAGACAGTTTTGTTTTATATGCTATTTAATGTTGATGATTGCGTTATTTTACATAATAACGATTGATGATGATTGCGCTTCTTTTTGTCTGTGTTTTGATCAGGAGATTCTGTACTCTTTCATAAGATGTGTAATAGCGCCCCCTACCCTATATATAATAGAAAGCTGGAAGGGCAGCGTTGTTGTGGCAGGGAAGCGTTGTCTCACAAATAACAACATTTTTTGTCAATGGCGGGGAAAGAGTTGACAAGTAACGGTACGGTAACACTTAACAAAATACAATTATTAAACACATTATAGATGTGCTTATAAATCAAGAATAAAGCATTTATAGCTGTATTTATAAACTTCTTACTAATGTCTATTAAATGCTTCATAAATTATGAATTAACTGTTTACTAATGCTTAACTAATGATTCATAGCATGCAGTTATTATAAAGTGTTACCGAGTCTACTTAGTATTCAACACATACAAGATCAAAAGACAAACATGGAGAGGGCAAACCGTCTGTGCATTACGGCACAGAATTTCCTAAGTGTTCCCCTCAGCAGAAATCAGGGTCACAAAAAGGAATTTCACTAAACAGATTCACCAGGCAAGCACTCCAGAACCTACAGCTGTAAGCTGCATAAGCCTTGTCATTCAGAAGGCAATCCCAGAATGCATTGCTGGATAAACACTATCTCACGGGTCCAGATTCTTACCTGAACCTCTGTTTTGGTGTCTGTCTCTCAGGGCTCTTACACAGGTGGCCAACGTAATACAGAGGAAAGAAGAGGCAGTTCCATGTGGTGGCGAACCATGTGAGAGTGAAGGGAGCGTCGTACTGCTTGAAGGTCAGTTTGGCCAGCTGGGTGGAGCCTGCCCATGACGAGCACACGCACATCACCATGGCCACGCCCAATATTGCTTTTCGCACCTGGACGGCTGTTACTCGCACGCAGCAGTGTAATCTCTGCCTCCCCGTCCCTGACTCCGCCCCTGCTCCGCCCACCATCGCCTGTCCATCGGCGGTGCCCATGATGCTCTCCCTCGGCCGGTCCTCCCCTACAAGCAAACAAAATGACATCAGCTGCTGATTTATGAGACATTTTATTATAATTTTTTATTATGGCTTTGTGCAAACAGACATCAAATCACTTGACACTATTAAAATACTCCCCCTCATATATGAACTGAAGGGTTGCAGTGTTACTACAATCTATGCAGTGAAATGTAACGTTTTCAGTAATGTAGTAATCTGGCTGCAGCATTTATGCAGTTTACACTTACTCTTTTGTAAATACCCCACAAATAAAAAAGAGATTTCTCCACATTTTTCACACTCTTATCTATGGAAGATTGTTTCCGCCACGGAATAAATCACACAATCACACAATTCTGACTTTATATCTCACAATTCTGACTTTATAACTCACAATTCTGACTTTATATCACACAATTCTGACTTTATATCTCACAATTCTGACTTTATAACTCACAATTCTGACTTTATATCTCACAATTCTGACTTTATATCGCACAATTCTGACTTTATATCGCACAATTCTGACTTTATATCTCACAATTCTGACTTTATAACTCACAATTCTGACTTTATATCGCACAATTCTGACTTTATATCGCACAATTCTGACTTTATATCTCACAATTCTGACTTTATAACTCACAATTCTGACTTTAAAACTCACAATTCTGACTTTATATCGCACAATTCTGACTTTATAACTCACAATTCTGACTTTAAAACTCACAATTCTGACTTTATATCTCACAATTCTGACTTTAAAACTCACAATTCTGACTTTATATCTCACAATTCTGACTTTATAACTCACAATTCTGACTTTATAACTCACAATTCTGACTTTATAACTCAAAATTCTGACTTTATATCACACAATTCTGACTTTATATCACACAATTCTGACTTTTATATCTCACAATTCTGACTTTATATCTCACAATTCTGACTTCATATCTCACAATTCTGACTTTATATCTCACAATTCTGACTTTATATCCACAATTCTGACTTTATATCACACAATTCTGACTTTTATATCTCACAATTCTGACTTTATATCTCACAATTCTGACTTTATATCTCACAATTCTGACTTTATATCTCACAATTCTGACTTTATAACTCACAATTCTGACTTTAAAACTCACAATTCTGAATTTATAACTCAAAATTCTGACTTTATATCCACAATTCTGACTTTATATCTCACAATTCTGACTTTATATCGCACAATTCTGACTTTAAAACTCACAATTCTGACTTTATATCTCACAATTCTGACTTTATAACTCACAATTCTGACTTTATAACTCACAATTCTGACTTTATATCGCACAATTCTGACTTTAAAACTCACAATTCTGACTTTATATCTCACAATTCTGACTTTAAAACTCACAATTCTGACTTTATAACTCACAATTCTGACTTTATATCTCACAATTCTGACTTTATATCTCACAATTCTGACTTTATAACTCACAATTCTGACTTTATAACTCACAATTCTGACTTTATATCGCACAATTCTGACTTTAAAACTCACAATTCTGACTTTATATCTCACAATTCTGACTTTATAACTCACAATTCTGACTTTATATCTCACAATTCTGACTTTATATCTCACAATTCTGACTTTATAACTCACAATTCTGACTTTATATCGCACAATTCTGACTTTAAAACTCACAATTCTGACTTTATATCTCACAATTCTGACTTTATATCTCACAATTCTGACTTTATATCTCACAATTCTGACTTTATATCTCACAATTCTGACTTTATAACTCACAATTCTGACTTTATATCGCACAATTCTGACTTTATAACTCACAATTCTGACTTTATATCGCACAATTCTGACTTTATATCTCACAATTCTGACTTTATATCGCACAATTCGCCTCTGGCTTGCTCAGTTGGGGACACAAAATTTTCAAATAAATATCCAAATAAATTTAATTACTAAACTAAATTATATCAACTACATTACTTGAATATATATAATAATTGAAATGAGCTGATGACATCACCGTTTTCTCCAGAGCGGCTGTACAGCCGAATCAAATTCTGTTCATTATTTTCCTGTTTAACACTGTGAAGCTGCTTTGAAACAATCTGCATTGTAAAAAGCGCTATATAAATAAAGTTGACTTGACTTGACAATTCTGACTTTAAAACTCACAATTCTGACTTTATATCTCACAATTCTGACTTTATAACTCACAATTCTGACTTTATATCTCACAATTCTGACTTTATATCTCACAATTCTGACTTTATATCGCACAATTCTGACTTTAAAACTCACAATTCTGACTTTATAACTCACAATTCTGACTTTATAACTCACAATTCTGACTTTATAACTCACAATTCTGACTTTATATCTCACAATTCTGACTTTATAACACAATTCTGACTTTATAACTCACAATTCTGACTTTAAAACTCACAATTCTGACTTTATATCTCACAATTCTGACTTTATATCTCACAATTCTGACTTTACAACTCACAATTCTGACTTTATATCTCACAATTCTGACTTTATAACTCAAAATTCTGACTTTATATCGCACAATTCTGACTTTATAACTCACAATTCTGACTTTATATCGCACAATTCTGACTTTATATCTCACAATTCTGACTTTATATCTCACAATTCTGACTTTAAAACTCACAATTCTGACTTTATATCTCACAATTCTGACTTTATAACTCACAATTCTGACTTTATAACTCACAATTCTGACTTTAAAACTCACAATTCTGACTTTAAAACTCACAATTCTGACTTTATAACTCACAATTCTGACTTTATATCTCACAATTCTGACTTTATAACTCACAATTCTGACTTTATAACTCACAATTCTGACTTTAAAACTCACAATTCTGACTTTATAACTCACAATTCTGACTTTATATCTCACAATTCTGACTTTATATCTCATAATTCTGACTTTATATCACACAATTCTGACTTTATATCTCACAATTCTGACTTTATAACTCACAATTCTGACTTTATATCGCACAATTCTGACTTTATATCTCACAATTCTGACTTTATAACTCACAATACTGACTTTATATCTCACAATTCTGACTTTATATCGCACAATTCTGACTTTAAATCGCACAATTCTGACTTTATATCTCACAATTCTGACTTTATATCTCACAATTCTGACTTTATATCTCATAATTCTGACTTTATATCACACAATTCTGACTTTATATCTCACAATTCTGACTTTATAACTCACAATTCTGACTTTATATCGCACAATTCTGACTTTATATCTCACAATTCTGACTTTATATCGCACAATTCTGACTTTATATCGCACAATTCTGACTTTATATCTCACAATTCTGACTTTATATCTCACAATTCTGACTTTATATCTCACAATTCTGACTTTATAACTCACAATTCTGACTTTATATCTCACAATTCTGACTTTATATCGCACAATTCTGACTTTATATCGCACAATTCTGACTTTATATCTCACAATTCTGACTTTATATCGCACAATTCTGACTTTATAACTCACAATTCTGACTTTATATCTCACAATTCTGACTTTATATCGCACAATTCGCCTCTGGCTTGCTCAGTTGGGGACACAAAATTTTCAAATAAATATCCAAATAAATTTAATTACTAAACTAAATTATATCAACTACATTACTTGAATATATATAATAATTGAAATGAGCTGATGACATCACCGTTTTCTCCAGAGCGGCTGTACAGCCGAATCAAATTCTGTTCATTATTTTCCTGTTTAACACTGTGAAGCTGCTTTGAAACAATCTGCATTGTAAAAAGCGCTATATAAATAAAGTTGACTTGACTTGACAATTCTGACTTTAAAACTCACAATTCTGACTTTATATCTCACAATTCTGACTTTATAACTCACAATTCTGACTTTATATCTCATAATTCTGACTTTATATCTCACAATTCTGACTTTATATCGCACAATTCTGACTTTAAAACTCACAATTCTGACTTTATATCTCACAATTCTGACTTTATAACTCACAATTCTGACTTTATAACTCACAATTCTGACTTTATAACACAATTCTGACTTTATAACTCACAATTCTGACTTTATATCTCACAATTCTGACTTTATAACTCACAATTCTGACTTTATAACTCACAATTCTGACTTTATATCGCACAATTCTGACTTTATAACTCACAATTCTGACTTTATATCTCACAATTCTGACTTTATATCTCACAATTCTGACTTTATAACTCACAATTCTGACTTTAAAACTCACAATTCTGACTTTATATCTCACAATTCGGACTTTATATCTCACAATTCTGACTTTATTTTGCACAATTCTGACTTTATATCGCACAATTCTGACTTTATATCTCACAATTCTGACTTTATATCTCACAATTCTGACTTTATATCTCACAATTCTGACTTTATAACTCACAATTCTGACTTTATATCGCACAATTCTGACTTTATAACTCACAATTCTGACTTTATATCTCACAATTCTGACTTTATATCACACAATTCTGACTTTAAAACTCACAATTCTGACTTTATATCTCATAATTCTGACTTTATATCACACAATTCTGACTTTATAACTCATAATTCTGACTTTATATCTCACAATTCTGACTTTATAACTCACAATTCTGACTTTATATCTCACAATTCTGACTTTATATCTCACAATTCTGACTTTATATCTCACAATTCTGACTTTATATCTCACAATTCTGACTTTATATCGCACAATTCTGACTTTATATCTCACAATTCTGACTTTATATCGCACAATTCTGACTTTAAAACTCACAATTCTGACTTTATATCTCATAATTCTGACTTTATATCACACAATTCTGACTTTATAACTCACAATTCTGACTTTATATCTCACAATTCTGACTTTATATCTCACAATTCTGACTTTATATCGCACAATTCTGACTTTATATCTCACAATTCTGACTTTATATCGCACAATTCTGACTTTATATCGCACAATTCTGACTTTAAAACTCACAATTCTGACTTTATATCTCATAATTCTGACTTTATATCACACAATTCTGACTTTATAACTCACAATTCTGACTTTATATCTCACAATTCTGACTTTATATCGCACAATTCTGACTTTAAAACTCACAATTCTGACTTCATATCTCATAATTCTGACTTTATATCACACAATTCTGACTTTATAACTCACAATTCTGACTTTATAACTCACAATTCTGACTTTATATCTCACAATTCTGACTTTAAAACTCACAATTCTGACTTTAAAACTCGCAATTCTGACTTTATATCTCATAATTCTGACTTTATATCACACAATTCTGACTTTATATCTCGCAATTCTGACTCGCAAATGTAAACACAATTGTAAGAACTAAAACTAAAACACAGATAAATATAACACACAGGAATAATTTACATTTTAAAATATATTTAAATAGAAACTGTTTCGTTGTAATTATATTTAATTGGAATTGAGATATTAAAATTGTATAAAAAAAATATTTAATGCAAGTATATTATTTACATATAAAATATAGTGCTGGGGAAAAATTAATCATGATTAATGACATCCAAAATAAAAGTTTGTGTTTACATAACATATGTGTGTGTACTGTGTATAATTATTATGTATATATAAATACACACACATATACACTCACCTAAAGGATTATTAGGAACACCTGTTCAATTTCTCATTAATGCAATTATCTAATCAACCAATCACATGGCAGTTGCTTCAATGCATTTAGGGGTGTGGTCCTGGTCAAGACAATCTCCTGAACTCCAAACTGAATGTCAGAATGGGAAAGAAAGGTGATTTTGAGCGTGGCATGGTTGTTGGTGCCAGACGGGCCGGTCTGAGTATTTCACAATCTGCTCAGTTACTGGGATTTTCACGCACAACCATTTCTAGAGTTTACAAAGAATGGTGTGAAAAGGGAAAAACATCCAGTATGCGGCAGTCCTGTGGGCGAAAATGCCTTGTTGATGCTAGAGGTCAGAGGAGAATAGGCCGACTGATTCAAGCTGATAGAAGAGCAACTTTGACTGAAATAACCACTCGTTACAACCGAGGTATGCAGCAAAGCATTTGTGAAGCCACAACACGCACAACCTTGAGGCGGATGGGCTACAACAGCAGAAGACCCCACCGGGTACCACTCATCTCCACTACAAATAGGAAAAAGAGGCTACAATTTGCACGAGCTCACCAAAATTGGACAGTTGAAGACTGGAAAAATGTTGCCTGGTCTGATGAGTCTCGATTTCTGTTGAGACATTCAGATGGTAGAGTCAGAATTTGGCGTAAACAGAATGAGAACATGGATCCATCATGCCTTGTTACCACTGTGCAGGCTGATGGTGGTGGTGTAATGGTGTGGGGGATGTTTTCTTGGCACACTTTAGGCCCCTTAGTGCCAATTGGGCATCGTTTAAATGCCACGGCCTACCTGAGCATTGTTTCTGACCATGTCCATCCCTTTATGACCACCATGTACCCATCCTCTGATGGCTACTTCCAGCAGGATAATGCACCATGTCACAAAGCTCGAATCATTTCAAATTGGTTTCTTGAACATGACAATGAGTTCACTGTACTGAAATGGCCCCCACAGTCACCAGATCTCAACCCAATAGAGCATCTTTGGGATGTGGTGGAACGGGAGCTTCGTGCCCTGGATGTGCATCCCACAAATCTCCATCAACTGCAAGATGCTATCCTATCAATATGGGCCAACATTTCTAAAGAATGCTTTCAGCACCTTGTTGAATCAATGCCACGTAGAATTAAGGCAGTTCTGAAGGCGAAAGGGGGTCAAACACAGTATTAGTATGGTGTTCCTAATAATCCTTTAGGTGAGTGTATGTATATATTTAAGAAAAATATGTTATATTACATAATAATTATACACAGTACACAAACATATATTATGTAAACACAAACTTTTATTTTGGATGCGATTAATCACAATTAATTTTTCCCCAGCACTAAAATATATACATATAAAGATGCATCTCTACATCTCTACAATATGGTTTATGCATTTTCATTTTCAAATTAAAAGTATGGAAGCTTGTTTCTGCCAAAAAATAAAAAATTTCAAAAGATAATTGCGACTTTTTATCTTACAATTGTGTTTACATCTCGCAATTCTGACTTGCAAGTCAGAATTGTGAGATATAAAGTCAGAATTGTGAGATATAAAGTCAGAATTGTGAGATATAAAGTCAGAATTGTGCGATATAAAGTCAGAATTGTGAGTTTTAAAGTCAGAATTGTGAGATATAAAGTCAGAATTGTGAGATATAAAGTCAGAATTGTGAGATATAAAGTCAGAATTGTGAGTTATAAAGTCAGAATTATGAGATAAAAAGTCGCAATTATCTTTTGAAATGTTTTATTTTTTGGCAGAAACAAGCTTCCATACTTTTAATTTGAAAATGAAAATGCATAAACCATATTGTAGAGATGTAGAGATGCATCTTTATATGTATATATTTTAGTGCTGGGGAAAAATTTATTGTGATTAATTGCATCCAAAATAAAAGTTTGTGTTTACATAATATGTGTTTGTGTACTGTGTATAATTATTATATAATATAACATATTTTTCTTAAATATATACATACATGTGTGTGTATTTATATATACACAATAATTATACACAGTACACACACATATGTTATGTAAACACAAACTTTTATTTTGGATGTCATTAATCATGATTAATTTTTCCCCAGCACTATATTTTATATGTAAATAATATACTTGCATTAAATATTTTTTTTATACAATTTTAATATCTCAATTCCAATTAAATATAATTACAATGAAACAGTTTCTATTTAAATATATTTTAAAATGTAAATTATTCCTGTGTGTTATGTTTATCTGTGTTTTAGTTTTGGTTTTTCATTGATTGATTAGTTGAACACCTGTTGCTCGTTTATTTGTTTTCATGGTTTTGTTCTAGGTGCGTTCCAATTTACAGGGTCCCTACGCAGTGTTCACTACTCCCTACTCCCTGAGCATGGGATATCCGTTGAAGTGGACTTCGCTGACAATAATCGGCCCTGTCCCAAATGGCACCCTAAACACTCACCGGTCTTCACCGGAGTCCACACTTTCATGAAATAACTTTGCTTTCTTTGTCAGGAAGAAGTCTGCCGCGGAGCATGGTTGTCATGGTATGCGCATCGAGGGCGCATATCGACGGCAAATGTGGTGCTTGCGAGCACCCTTCTGAATCATATAATGACAAATGGGACACCCTACAGTCTCATGGACTTAACGTACACGCGGCAGCCATTTTAAGCTCACAAGAACGAAAGTGCATATGAAGGACCTGTCCCAAATTGCACCTTAAACACTTGCGGTCTTCCCACGAGTCTGCACTTTCACGACGTAACACCGCTTTTTCTGTCAGGGAGAAGTCTGCTGCGGAGCTCGCACCAGCCACTTTTACTTTGTCATACCTATTCATACAATAATATATATATATGAATGCAACATTTATCACCATAGCCATTCATATACACTCTAGTTTGTATAATAATAACAACATTTATGAATACTCACGCATACGCATAGGTAAACTCCTCCACCACAGAGCCGTTGGAAAACTCTTTTAACAGCTCTGCTCCATCATTAGTTCTGACTGGTGACGTGGTGCGCAATAACAGTTGGGTGGTTTTTCTTCTCCACTTCCTGTGAAGTGATGTATCGATGTTCCCTTATTCCCTATGCCGTTCACAGTGCCCTTCAAACTGAACATGTTCGCTCCCTTCAGATTTGAATATCACTTAAGATGGCGAAATACCCTGTGACGTCCATTTTGCAGTCCACTTACGGCCGAATGGAATGCACCTTCTGTTTAGTTGATTGTTCTTTTCTTGTTTTTGAGCCCAGTATCCTTCCTGAGAACCTTTGTTTTATGTTAAGTTAGTGAATAAATCATAACTGCTGCAAATAGATCCTGCTCTATATCATCTCTGCGTAAGCGAACTGTGACAGAAATACTGAACCACAAAAATGGATCTAGCAGCAGTTCGTAGCGGCAGAAATTCTAATATGCTGATTTTGTGCTGCTTAATATTTTTGTGGAAACCATGAGACATTTTTTCAGCATTCTTTGATGAATAGAAAGTTTGAAAGAACAGCATTTATTATGTAAATGTCTTTACTACACTTTTGATCAATTTAATGCATCCTTGCTGTACTTTCCCCCCATTTTTTTCAGCCATTTAAAAAATCCCTAGAATGACATGAAAGACTTCCAAAAAATGTCTCTCACCAAAGAAAGACATCACATTCTCACCAGCAATCAATAGCACAGTTTACTCATTCAGCACAGAAACTCTTCCAAAGTGTCAAGGGGAAATGCTTGAAAACCAAGAATACTTTATAATACAGGAACTCTGAATGGAATCTGTCTGGAGTCTCTTAAGAACTGCAGTGCTATTGTTCAGATCAGATAAGCACATCTCAAGCCCACCATCACTTCATAAACGCTCTTAATGGCTCTTAATAGCCCTTCATCTATTCACACGCAGAATAAACGAGTGGGGTAATTACTCTCCCTGCGCCTGATGGAGGATTCAATCTGTTTATCCATAAAGAGAAAAAGGTGCATCCTCAGTGCTGAAGTACCTGATTACTCTATGAAACACAATAACATACTTAACAAGGTAATGATTTAATGAAATAATTTCTTAACTATAAAGTTTCCACCTCAGTAAAAAAAACTGAGTTTTAGTGCGAGCGCATACAGGCAGGTCTGCTTCATAATACGGCATTAAAAAGCTATTTTTGTGGCCAAACGTGTTGCCCTCACCTTGTGGTACCTTGGATTTCCAAGGGGAATCGGACATACGTGTTTAGACGTAGGTCAGATGTTTAGATATAGAATATGTATCTGATATAAAGGGATAGTTCGCCCAAATAGGAAAATTAGCCCATGATTTACTCACCCTCAAGCCTTCATAGGTGTATGACTTTCTTCTTTCAGACGAATACAATCGGAGATATATTAAATATCTAGAGGATTTGATGTTAAAGCCCAAAAAAGTGCATCCATCCACCATAAAAGTTATCCGCACGGCTCCAGCCGGTTAATAAAGGCCTTTTAAGGTGAAGCGATGCGTTTGTGTGAGAAAAATATCCATATTTAAAACTTTATAAAGTAAAATATCTAGCTTTAGACAGACGGCCTACGCAAGTCGACTTACGCCAAAAGAGTAACCCTTGACGCGATGTATGACGTAGGATGTAGGAGTAGCGTAAGCTTTCACACCTCTTTGACGCCAGGCAACAAACTCAAGCTCCTCTTCTCTTATATTTAAATCCTCCAACATTTCCCTTTAAAAATTCTCCTTTTAGACTTCTAATTCATGACCGGTGTTTTGCTCTTTCCTCTGCACTTCCGCGTTCATCAATACGTCATGTGTCAGGTCAGGGGTTACTCTTTCACCGTAAATCGATGCGTACGCCGTCTGTCAGAAGCTAGTTATTTTAGTTTATAAAGTTTTAAATATGGATATTTTTCTCACACAAATGCATCGCTTCGCTTCAGAAGGCCTTTATTAACCCCCTGGAGCCAGATATCGTTTATCTTTTATGATGGAGGGATGCACTTATTTGGGCTTTAAAATCAAATCCTCTATTCACTGCCATTATAAAGCTTGGAAGAGCCAGGACATTATTTAATATATCTCTGATTGTATTCGTCTGAAAGGAAGAAAGTCCTATACACCTAGGATGGCCTGAGGGTGAGTAAATCATGGGTTAATTTTCATTTCTGGGCGAACTAACTCATTAAAACCACATTTGGAAGTGGCTAGGAACAGATGCAAAAAAATCGAATCTCATGTGGATTTTTGTGGTAACACGTGTGCATCAAATTCCGATCTGTGTCAGATGTGAGTAAAAAAAATCGGATTTTTTTGTGCCAGTGTAAACGCAGCCTTGGCCCTGTTTACACCTGGTATTAATGCGTTTTTTTGTCAATCGAATCAATCAATTAGACTACCTCTGGAAGTGTTCAAAAGTGGACAAGCTCAAAACGTTTCAGACTCCGTGTACACACATTTAGTGTCGTCCACTTGTGACAGGGTCGACGGAAACGCGTTACCTAATACCAGGTGTAAACAGGGCTGTATGCTCACCAAGGCTGAATTTATTTAATCAAAAATACATTAAAACAGTACTTTTGTGAAATATTATTACATTTAAAATAAATGTTTTCATATTTAGTATATTTCAAAATGTAATTTATTCCTGTGATGGCAAAGCTGAATTTTCAACATCATTACTCCAGTCTTCAGTGACACAAATTATTCTAGAAATTTAGAAATTATTCTAATATGCTGAATTGCTGCTTAAGAAACATTTTTCTTATCAATGTTAAAAATGTTTTTTTTAGGAAGTTAAAGTTCAAAATCATTTATTTGAAATAGAAATCTTCATTTTCATTGTGATATTGAATTGAATGCCTCTCTCCTGATATCTTATATTAATCTATTAGTTGCTTAACAGTAGATACTACTTTTGTAGACTTTTACAAACACGTGGCATAGCTGAAAGCTTCCATTTCAAATGAAAGATAATGGCAGCTCAATCATCATATATTCATGCGCAGGCCTAATATCACAAACTAGCCTGAATCCTAATCTTTATAGCAAGTGATTTAAAGTGAAATATGATTTTCTCTTGAGACCCTCTCATGTATAACCAAGAGCCTAGAGAAATTTCACACGGACAGATCTTTACTTTTAGAGAAGCTGTATGTCCCAAACTCTTTAAAGCAGCTTATTATTTGCTGGTATTATGTAAGATTTTCTGTTTCTGCTGAGAGCCCTGAATCCATGATTATACTTTTAGAGTTCACCAGTCCACCCGAACACACTCTTTAACCTTTGTGTACCTGCACCCTTTGGGATGTGCCTGGAGAAGCTTTCAACATCCAAACTACAACACAACAGCATGTTCATCGAAAGACCTGTTTCTGTTAACACAAGTTACAGTTTCCAAACAGAAAGAATCAAATAACACCACCCACAGTGTGTGTAAACTGAAACTATAGTCTACACTAATCTATATTTACACACACACACTAGCTATGGGAGCTGCTGTCATATCACACACCACAGCAAATGTACAATCTATTTTACTTCCAGAGATAGTTCTTTGGTAAATTCAACCTTACATTCGGGCCTAAGTATGCTAAACAAACGCAATACTTTAGAATAGCAAATTATTTATTTTTTTGCAATGGTTTGTGACCATTTTAAGGTCTGGAATCCTACAGAGATCATAAAAAATAAAACAACAGTGATCTCATACCTTTCATATAAGCAGCGCTATTTGTTAAGAGTTGCTGCAGGGCACTTTAGCAGCAGTGTTACACTGAGAATAATTGTTATCACCTGCACGTCAAGTGCAGCTTTGCTTGTCTTTGAAAACAGCAACAACATGCCACACTCATTGACATCTGAAAGGATGAAGGAACCAGGAAGAGGAATTTTAAATGGCAAAATCACACACAAAAAAGCATATGTTAGTAAGTGCACTGAATTTTTATGGGAAACCCCAAAAGCCAAACGAAACCATGAAGTATATTTTTCATGTCAGACTATGTAAGCTCTTTAAATGACCCTTGAAATGTTAACTGTTCTTGGATGTGTGAAGCTACCCTTGAAAACAAAACCTAGCAGTGACTGCACTCTCCCAGCACTGCCGCTGTATATCTTTTCAAACCTACGCAGCACTTCCCTGTCCCCTCATAATGAACTGCAACTACCACTGAGTATTTAACATGTGGGTAATTATCTGAAAGCAGTGAACGTGTGCAGTTACCATGGAGACTGATGATGCGATAGAAACCTCTGGAGACATGCTCACAAATACATATAGTACTCAACACGCAAGCACAGCAGAAATAAAAAATAAATAAATAAATGCCCAATGTCAAACATGCTAATAATAAAAATAATATATTATTATTATTATTATTATTATTATTTATGAGATTATAAATAAATACATAATATCCCATTTTAATAATAATAACAATATATATATACACTCACCTAAAGGATTATTAGGAACACCATACTAATACTGTGTTTGACCCCCTTTCGCCTTCAGAACTGCCTTAATTCTACGTGGCATTGATTCAACAAGGTGCTGAAAGCATTCTTTAGAAATGTTGGCCCATATTGATAGGATAGCATCTTGCAGTTGATGGAGATTTGTGGGATGCACATCCAGGGCACGAAGCTCCCGTTCCACCACATCCCAAAGATATACACTCACCTAAAGGATTATTAGGAACACCTGTTCAATTTCTCATTAATGCAATTATCTAATTTGCTTCAATGCATTTAGGGGTGTGGTCCTGGTCAAGACAATCTCCTGAACTCCAAACTGAATGTCAGAATGGGAAAGAAAGGTGATTTAAGCAATTTTGAGCGTGGCATGGTTGTTGGTGCCAGACGGGCCGGTCTGAGTATTTCACAATCTGCTCAGTTACTGGGATTTTCACGCACAACCATTTCTAGAGTTTACAAAGAATGGTGTGAAAAGGGAAAAACATCCAGTATGCGGCAGTCCTGTGGGCGAAAATACCTTGTTGATGCTAGAGGTCAGAGGATAATGGGCCGACTGATTCAAGCTGATAGAAGAGCAACTTTGACTGAAATAACCACTCGTTACAACCGAGGTATGCAGCAAAGCATTTGTGAAGCCACAACACGCACAACCTTGAGGCGGATGGGCTACAACAGCAGAAGACCTCATCAAGACCTCATCAAGTACCACTCATCTCCACTACAAATAGGAAAAAGAGGCTACAATTTGCATGAGCTCACCAAAATTGGACAGTTGAAGACTGGAAAAATGTTGCCTGGTCTGATGAGTCTCGATTTCTGTTGAGACATTCAGATGGTAGAGTCAGAATTTGGCGTAAACAGAATTAGAACATGGATCCATCATGCCTTGTTACCACTGTGCAGGCTGGTGGTGGTGGTGTAATGGTGTGGGGGATGTTTTCTTGGCACACTGTAGGCCCCTTAGTGCCAATTGGGCATCGTTTAAATGCCACGGCCTACCTGAGCATTGTTTCTGACCATGTCCATCCCTTTATGACCACCATGTACCCATCCTCTGATGGCTACTTCCAGCAGGATAATGCACCATGTCACAAAGCTCGAATCATTTCAAATTGGTTTCTTGAACATGACAATGAGTTCACTGTACTAAAATGGCCCCCACAGTCACCAGATCTCAACCCAATAGAGCATCTTTGGGATGTGGTGGAACGGGAGCTTCGTGCCCTGGATGTGCATCCCACAAATCTCCATCAACTGCAAGATGCTATCCTATCAGTATGGGCCAACATTTCTAAAGAATGCTTTCAGCACCTTGTTGAATCAATGCCACGTAGAATTAAGGCAGTTCTGAAGGCGAAAGGGGGTCAAACACAGTATTAGTATGGTGTTCCTAATAATCCTTTAGGTGAGTGTATGTATCTTTGTATGAAATGGCTAAAGAACAAATATCTAATTTTAAATTAGAGGAACCATAATTTCAACATTCATGATTTCAGACCACCAAAAGAAGGCCAGTAAAAATCCTGCTGAACATTTTCGTGTTGAACATAAAGTCACTGAATCATTGAAATCATTGAAAAAAACAGAGCTTAACTTGCATTTAACATTGTAGACTATATTGCTTCAAGGACATGTTAAGCATGTAGGGAAATCCACTAAAAAGCCATGCTGTTCCCGAATCCATGGGATGCTGCACTGCAGAACTGTACCACCGTCACCCAGATGGCAACACGTTCATATTTCATCTCTAGCTGTTTGAAGTCATGCATTCACTGATGTCCCAGACACACTCATGATGCTATTACAAAATAGCATGGACCTGCTCCGTAGCGTGTGTGTAGCACTGTTCTCTTTCATGCTGGTCGAGCTATGTGTGGAGTTGGCACTACAAAGAACTGGCAGTTATCAGCAAGAGAGATCTGCACTGCGGAGACAAACATAGAAAAGAGGAAAGCTACCAAAGACAACATAGAGCTCACAGATGCGTTCAAAAAGATAAAAATGGGCAAGAAAAAGGTTCTAGGTGTGAGTGCACAATTTAAGCTATATCTAATCTGCATACATTTAAAAATGCATCTTTTTCTCTCTGTTTTGGCCTTCTGTCCACACTAAGACAGTGTGTTTGTCCTGTTAAACAGAGCTTTCTGAAGACGCTCTCCCAAGTGGATAAATTTGAAAATGCTGTTTTTGCATTGTAGCCTAATGTGGACTGACAAAACGGAGATATTTGAAAACAATGATGCATTTTTAGGGACTGTTTACACGACACCGTTTTCAACTAAAAACAGAAAACTTTTTATGCGTTTTGGCCGTTAATTTACACAACAACAGCGTTTTGGGGACCAGAAAATGCTAACTTTTGCAAGTTTTTGAAAAATATACCCATATCATCTCAGTGTAAACTCAAAAACTCTTTTCCGTTTTTAGTGCATCGTTGTCGTGTAAGCATACCTTTAGTCATGTGACGCATATTATACTGATAGCTATCTATGTTTGTACTGGTATATGTGCTATTCACTTTCACAGTGTTGCTACATTGTACAACCTTCATATTACATTCCTGCAAAGATGACAAAAATTCACTGACAATTGCTGTCCTGCGGCAAATTTACGTTTTAGACAGGGCCGTAACCACCATAGACATTGAGGGGGACAAGTCCCCCCGAATAATTAGAAATGGCTCCCCCCAGTATTTGATATTCTTTGATACTCCATTACACAACGCTCTGTTTGTTGCTAGAATGACAAAAGTAAAATGTTACATTTTTAGGTTCGTCTCCCTCAGCGGTCTAACAGCGCTCGTCACTGTCAGAAGGAGTGAGATAGCCAATCAAATCAAAGTAGGCGGGGCTTATTGTTTTCTAATGTGACACTTTAATTATAGCAGTATAAAAGAGTGTGTCGTAAGATGTGTCGTTCAGCAACCAACAGTAATATCTAGTGATGCAAACTACTTGACATTTTTTATGAATTTTCAACATTTTGAATTGAAAATATGACATTATTTTATGTAAATCATAACTGAATTTGACTTGACAAGAAACATTTAGAATTTTTAATATTAGACAGACTTAACTGCAATAGAACTGGAACCTTTACCGTTCTTATTTCTTTATTTTCTTAAATCCCTTTTAATCCTTTAATAATTGAATTCCATTAAATAAACCAATAAGTGTGGTTAGTGTGGACACAGCATTTCAGTGTGGACGAGAAACTTTTGGAAAGCTCTTGAAAGCGCTAGTATGGACAGAGAGCATTTCTAAATGAAATGTAGACGTAGCATTACACTGTTTCAAGGTTCAAAATCCATTTATTTTTTTTATATCAGAAGTAGCGTGAGCACTTGGAGTATGTCAGAAATGGAACGGAAAAACAGTTTACAGATTTATCATGTCGCGCCACAACCAGTGTAGACAGTATAACTGATTATAATGGGCTCTATTGTCTTTTGTCGCGTCAGTGTTAGAGTCAGTTATAAGGCATATGTCACTTCAAAATTAATGTTACAATAACTTATTCACTATGAGTTTAGAAGCGTGCATGGGCACATTATTATGCTAGAATAGGGAATCATTAGGGATAATCCTGTGCATCTGTTCTTGTACATATTTCGTGGCAGTCATACTAAGCAATCATCGGACTTAATGACTTCCTCAAGATGGTTGCAGTTTCCATTATGGTTCATCCAGCATTTTTAAAACTCGCTATTTTGGGCTGTAGGCGTATTTTGGCTAACGCAGGAAATAGGGTGAAAGATAACTCATTAAATCTTAATATTTTTCCATTGCTTTTGGGTTCAGATTGTGTGCTCATTATACCAGCACCTACCAAATGTCATTCCCTGCCACTTGTCACAGTTTTTGCTGAGTCTGGGTCACAGAGGTTCTGGATTCAAATCTGTCACGTCTTTGAGGCTGAACTTTCATGGCCTTTTGTGACTGAGAGCTCTGACCGCTGCCCTCATTGCCGATGCACTTTGTCTGTGCTCCTCTTGACACATCGATTCATTTTGTAATGCTGTTTGTGAGAAACACTCACTGTAGCCTGATTCAGCATCAAGCCTCTAGCACAGTCAGATTTTAATCTTCCCTGTCAAAAAGAAGAACTGTTACTTGAAGCTATGATGCCTTCGAATTGGGGTCTTGATCACTCTGTATGGGTTTATTTTACAACGACTGCACTATTGTACTTTTCAAAATAGGAATCAATTTATGTTAAATTTATACTACTAGATACAAAATTTATACTGTCAATTTATACTACTAAATAAAAAAAAAAGAAATAAAATAAGTGTAATACTTTTGTTGTCATAATAATCTCGATTGTTTCATTCTGTTTTTAGAGAGGAGTAGAAAAGTAAGTAATAGTGTAAGAGTGGAATATTACCTCTATTTTTCACACTGTCCTCCTTGTGGTCTCCTGGATCGTCTCATTCTGATGGTGAAAAATGTCAATGGAAAATGCCATTAACTTCACTTAATCCTTTAGAAATTATATCAGAAGGCTTCCATGAGAACCTTTATTAATCATTTTAAATTGCTATGAAGGTCAAAGACTTAGTCATTAGCAGTAAGTGACATTCTGATACAGATTCCATCAGTCCTGGTAAAGATGTCCTTCTGAAGTCAGGAGTCAAGGACTTTCTCTCACTGTTAATTACACAGAATATCCTTGCAGAAACTGCATTTATTGATGATAATATGATAAAATAGTCTCATTAACGTCTCCTTATAGTAACCGAATCACATGCTTATTTTTATAAGTTAATTATTATTATTATTATTATTATTATTATTGTTGTTGTTGTTGTTGTTGTTATAAAGGGGATATTTTTATTTTTTCTCTCATAATAATAATCATTATTATTATTATTATTATTATTGTTGTTGTTATAAAGGGGATATTTTTATTTTTTCTCTCATAATAATAATCATTATTATTATTATTATTATTATTATTAGATATTTATTTATTTATTCTCGCATAAATAATAACAATAATATATTACTTATATTATACAGTATACTACCATTTAATTTAAATTTTTTAAAGAAATTAATACTTTTATTGAGCCAAAAGTGAGAGTAGAGACATAAGATACAAAAGATTTCTATTTCTAAAGGTGTGTTCATATAATGTACACCGGTCAGGCATAACCATAAATCCTAATATTGTGTTGGTCCCCCTTTTGCTGCCAAAACAGCCCTGACCCATCAAGGCATGGACTCCTGTGACTGATGTGTTCCCCAGGTAAGTGACGCACACGCACCCGGCCATCCACGTGATGTAAAAGAAAACATGATTCATCAGACCAGGCCACCTTCTTCCATTGCTCCGTGGTCCAGTTCTGATGCACACATGCCCACTGTTGGCACTTTCGGCGGTGGACAGGGGTCAGCGTGGGCACCCTGACTGGTCTGCGGCTATGCAGCCCCATACGCAACAAACTGGGATGCACTGTGTATTCTGACACCCTTCTATCAGAACCAGCATTAACTTCTTCAGCAATTTGAGCTACAGAGTACAGTTTGATCAGACCACACGGGTCACCACTGTTCCTTCCTTGGAGCACTTTTGATAGATACTGACCACTGCTGACCGGAAACACCCCACAAGAGCTGCAGTTTTGGAGATGCTCTGACCCAGTCGTCTAGCCATCACAATTTGGCCCTTGTCAAACTCGCTCAAATCCTTACGCTTGCCCATTTATCCTGCTTCTAACACATCAACTTTGAGGACAAAATGTTCACTTGCTGTCTAATATATCTCACCCACTAACAGGTGCTGTGATGAAGAGATAATCAGTGTTATTCACTTCACCTGTCAGTGGTCATAATGTTATACTTGATCCAAGTATTATAACTGTGGTTACAATTATATTACAATTATAAAAGGTGCATTATTTTAAAAACATTTAAAAAATTGTATCAACCTTAAACTTTTGAACGATAATGTACTATTTCATGTTAATGCTTAACCTGCATTTTATCTAAAATATATCTTTAATTTATTTTTTGATCATTAATCTCTTTTTCTCCATTATACAACAAAATGTAAGTACTAAATGACATATATTAGTAGCCTGGTGAACGTTTCTGCATTCCAGTCATCCAGAACTGCTAAGATTGGCAGATGCTTTGTTTCAGCATGATAAAGGCCCTCATAAATTACTATTCATTTATGCTGACACCACCCATGTTTTCAAATTCATTGCTTATGGTCCGCAGCAGTGCTGTTCCAGGTTTATAAAGAAGGAGACAATCTCTCCCTATGCAATTACAGAAAAACATTATTTCTGGTGGGTTTATTTTTGGTGGGTTTATCAGTCTGGGGATGATAATGACGCTGCTGGGAAATACAGTAAACACACGTACTGACGGGATGTTTGTGAGTGTGTCAGTAAGTCTATAAAAACAAGTGGCTGTGGACTGTGTGTGTGTTTTGGTGCAGCAGGTCAGTGAACCCTGGAGTGTCTAGCTAGAAGAACAGATGTCCGGGATGTCACACTCTGCTGTGACCCTGCTCACGGCTCACGGACATGACAGGGAAAAGCATATCCCTGCCAGTTGCCCAGTGTGTGTGTCTGTGTTTGTGTATGGCTGTGTACTGCAGTATTAAGCATCAGAGACGTTTAAGTGGATTTTTTGAGTCACAGAATCTTTTCTGTTTGTCAAAAACAAACGAATAAAAAAACTCTTTTATGGATTCGTTCAGTGACTAAACTGAGCAGAGTCCAACCCCTCTCTGTCTCCTTCTCCACAACAGCCTATAGATCCTGCATAAGAAAGACTGCAGTTTTAACAGACTGGAGTCACGCCAGCGTTCTTGCTCTAGATCAATACATAATAGATAGACCGTAAGTCCCCTGCTGAATCTAATTGATGAGCTAGCGCTGCAGGTGTCACCCCAAACAGAGCTAATGTCTTGACAGTGTGAAGTGTCCAAGTAATCTGACAGTTAGCTCACAGCCTTCGACTTAAGTATGCAATACTAATCCAGTTCAGTCTGTAAACACTGAGACAAGACGCCGAAACCCATCAATAAAATGCTACAGAACATTTCTGTAATGTCTAGTGAGACGAAGAAGACGAGGTGAGGCACAGTGGATCTAAATGCAGCAGTCACTTTATTAAACAAAACAAGCATGCTAACCTTAAACGAGAGTCAACGTAACAGACAACACCAGACAATGAACAACTGAAAATCAGGGCAATATATACACAAGCTAATGAACTAAAAGGAAACAGGTGTGAGTAGCTAATCAAAAACCATGGTAACCAACGATGAGTGAGAAAATAGGAACAAAGGAAACAAACTAAAAGTCCATGAAAATGATACTATGTCTGCGTTCCACTCCACTTTTAGACACGCACTCGCAAACTTCCCCAAGCACTTCTCCTCGGGGGAATCCCTGCCGCCATTAATTTGAGAATTAATCGCATAATAGTGTTTATGTTGAAACTTAATCGCATAATATTTGTAGCTTATGTTCACAGTCAAAGTTTATACTATTAACTTTTTTCTCTGCTTATATACCTATAGGATTTTATATATTTTGTAGTGCTGTCAAATAATTAATCTTGATTAATCGCATCAAAAATAAAAGTTTGTGTTTACATAATATATGTGTGTGTACTGTGCATAAGTATTTTGTATATTTGAATACACATTTAAGAAATTCTTGTTATATTTGTATATAAAATATTTATATTTATACATAATATAAATTAAATAAATACATTTTAGATTAGATTAGATTCAACTTTATTGTCATTACACAAGTACAGGTACGAGGCAACGAAATGCAGTTTGGGTCTAACCAGAAGTGCAATAGCAGCAAGTGCAGGACATGAATATGTACTGAATAAATATAAAGATGGCTATTACTATAAATAGAATTTACAGATAGATATGTATAGAATATAATATACAGATGGATGTTGCTATAAACAGTTTGCAGATAGATATATACTGAACAGAATTTACAGATAGATATGTACTGAATATATATATACAGATGGCTATTATTGTAAACAGAATTTACAGATAGATAGATATATACTGAATGTAATATACGGATGGATATTACTATAAACAGAATTTACAGGGTAGATATGTACTGAATATATATACAGATGGCTATTACTATAAGCAGAATTTACAGATAGATGTATATAATGATATGTTAGGCTAAGATGGGCAGTATAGCAATGAACGATATAGTGCAAATGAGCATATTTTAGTAAGGTAGTAGTGCAAGATGCATATATGAACAGGTGTTACTGTAGTAACAGTCGATAGTGCAAATGAGCATATTCCAGTTAGGTAAGTAGTGCAAGATGCATATATGTACAGGGGTTACTGTAATAAACAGTCGATAGTGCAAATGAGCATCCAGTAGTGCAAATAACAAGTGAAGGCAGATGTGAGGGGGAGAGGAGGGTTATCAGTATATAGGGGGAGTGGGATCAACGAGGGTTAGAGTTCAATATGGAGACAGTTCTGGGAAAAAAACTGTTCTTAAGTCTGCTGGTCCTGGTCCGGAGGCACCTGAAACGCCTACCAGAGGGCAGGAGAGAAAACAGTTTGTGGGCTGGGTGAGAGGAGTCCTTAAGGATGCTGCGAGCTCGATGCAGACAGCGTTTCCTCTGGATGTGGTCGATGGCAGGTAGTGGAGTCCCTGTGATGCGCTGGGCGGTTTTCACCACCCGCTGTAGTGCCTTGCGCTCTGCAGCAGAGCAGCTCCCATACCATACTGTAACACAGTTGGTCAGGATGCTTTCTATTGCGCAGCGATAGAAGTTCACCAGTATAGCCGAGGATAGCTGATTCTTCCTCAGTGTCCTCAGGAAGAAAAGACGCTGGTGAGCCTTCTTGACCAGGCTGGAGGTGTTGGTTGTCCAGGACATGTCCGCCGAGATGTGGATCCCCAGGAACTTGAAACTGGAGACACGCTCAACAGCCGTTCCATTGATGTGGATGGTGTCGTGTGTGCCTCTTGCCTCTTTCCTGAAGTCCACGATGAGTTCTTTTGTTTTGGTGGTGTTGAGGAGCAGATTATTTTCAGTGCACCATGTGGCCAGGTGCTGGATCTCCTCCCTATAGGCGGTCTCATCGTTGTTGCTGATGAGTCCAATCACCGTAGTGTCGTCCGCAAACTTGATGATGGAATTAGATCCATACACAGGCTTGCAATCGGAGGTGAAGAGGGAGTAGAGAAATGGGCTTAGCACACAGCCCTGTGGTACGCCAGTATTGAGTGTGGTGGAGGTGGAGTAGGTGGAGCCTGATCGAACATTCTGGGGTCTGTTGGTCAGGAAGTCCAATATCCAGTTGCACATTGAGGTGTTGATGCCCAGGTCTCCAAGTTTGGCTATTAACTTGGTTGGGATGACAGTGTTGAATGCTGAGCTGAAGTCAACAAACAGCATACGTGCATACGTGTTCTTATTGTCCAGATGTGTAAGCACAGAGTGCAGTGCCAAGGAGACTGCATCCTCTGTGCTCCTATTGCTACGGTAGGCAAACTGGTGTGAGTCCAATGTGGATGGTAGAGATTCTTTTAGATGTGCCAAGACCAACCGCTCAAAGCACTTCATAACGATGGGTGTGAGTGCTACAGGGCGGTAGTCGTTAAGGCACCTCGGGCTAGAGTGTTTTGGTACTGGCACAATGGAAGTGCATTTAAAGCATGTTGGTATGGTTTCTTGGGCAAGAGACAAGTTGAAAATGTCTGTAAAAACCCCAGCGAGCTGTTCTGCACATGCCCTGAGTACTCGTCCAGGGATGTTGTCTGGTCCAGCAGCCTTGTGCGGGCTGATTCGACCCAGTGCATTGCAGACGTCTGTGGAGGAGAGTGTGATTGGCGGGTGGTCAGCAGAGGGTTTGGCCTTGGTGGCAGTTTCTCTGTTATACATACATATATACATGCAAATATTTCTTAAATATATACATGTATGTTTGTGTATTCAAATTTTATACTTGTAATAAAGAAATATCTCCTGTAATTACCTGCAGAGAACTTTTAGAGTTTAGCATGGTAATGGGTATTGCAATGTTAAAGTCCCTGTAAAGGCAATTCTGAGATTTGTTTCTAAACACATTATAAATGTTAGAAATGTATTGCTGAAACACGTTACAAAGACTGTGAACTGTGTAGTACTAAATTGTGGAGTTAGACCGTTAAACAGTTTTGCACCATTGCTGTGTTCAGGATTTTTTAGGCGGGACTAAAATGGTGGCTCGATGACACACTGGAGCCACTGAGCATATGGCCCCTCCCCCAACACTATCATAATTGTTGATGACGCACTGGAGCCTGGCCCCTCCCCCAACACTATCATAATTGTTGATGAGGCACTGGAGCCACTGAGCATATGGCCCCTCCCCCAACACAATCATAATTGTTGATGACACACTGGAGCCACTGAGCATATGGCCCCTCCCCCAACACTATCATAATTGTTGATGACGCACTGGAGCCACTGAGCATATGGCCCCTCCCCCAACACTATCATAATTGTTGATGACGCACTGGAGCCACTGAGCATATGGCCCCTCCCCCAACACAATCATAATTGTTGATGACGCACTGGAGCCACTGAGCATATGGCCCCTCCCCCAACACTATCATAATTGTTGATGACGCACTGGAGCCACTGAGCATATGGCCCCTCCCCCAACACTATCATAATTGTTGATGACGCACTGGAGCCACTGAGCATATGGCCCCTCCCCCAACACAATCATAATTGTTGATGACACACTGGAGCCACTGAGCATATGGCCCCTCCCCCAACACTATCATAATTGTTGATGACGCACTGGAGCCACTGAGCATATGGTCCCTCCCCCAACACAATCATAATTGTTGATGACACACTGGAGCCACTGAGCATATGGCCCCTCCCCCAACACTATCATAATTGTTGATGACGCACTGGAGCCACTGAGCATATGGCCCCTCCCCCAACACAATCATAATTGTTGATGACGCACTGGAGCCACTGAGCATATGGCCCCTCCCCCAACACTATCATAATTGTTGATGACGCACTGGAGCCACTGAGCATATGGCCCCTCCCCCAACACTATCATAATTGTTGATGACGCACTGGAGCCACTGAGCATATGGCCCCTCCCCCAACACAATCATAATTGTTGATGACACACTGGAGCCACTGAGCATATGGCCCCTCCCCCAACACTATCATAATTGTTGATGACGCACTGGAGCCACTGAGCATATGGTCCCTCCCCCAACACAATCATAATTGTTGATGACACACTGGAGCCACTGAGCATATGGCCCCTCCCCCAACACTATCATAATTGTTGATTACGCACTGGAGCCACTGAGCATATGGTCCCTCCCCCAACACAATCATAATTGTTGATGATGCACTGGAGCCACTGAGCCTGGCCCCTCCTCTAACACTATTATAACTAGAGCACATTTGCATCAGTTCGCCCACTCGATCGCGAGTTACTGTCAGTACTGTTAGTTACTACAGCCTACAACTTACAAAATAGCTTACAAAACAAAAACAATGTTATCAAGAAGACGTGGATGAATTTTGTGAACAGCTACCTTGATGGAGAGCTGAGGATCACCACCAACACCTGCCTCTGCAGTGATTTTACACCGGATGTTTTTACAGACTTTCACAACTGGTATTCACTGATAATCCACTGCAGAATGGGGCCGAACCGATTATCTCCCACACCGGCCTTCATCCTCCCATCCCGCCGACATCTGCTGCCCGTCGTGAACTGTACGTTCCCGCGAGTGGGTGTGGTTTCGGCGCCGACAGCGGACACGCCCCCAGCGTTTAAGAGCAGAGAATGCTGCTTCTTTTTTTCAAGATTTTGATGATTCAAATTTGGCTGAGTGGTTAATAACACATTTGTCTGTGGTGTGACAAACTCAGAACACATATTTAATTTTGACTTTACAGGGACTGTAATGTATTTGGTCTTGGTGGAATAGATCTGCTGCTGTTGATTATTGCGGATGCTGCTGCAGAGCAAATACGGAGACTTACTACTGCCAATGCATACACAGACACGCTGCTGTGAGCATGTAAGACATACTGCTGCTGTACAAACAGCCTGCATGACATTATCCATAGCAGATCTATACAGGTGGAGCTGGGGAAGGTGGAGCTTTTCTGAAAGTTTGCTGCAAACTGCTACAGCAAACACTGACCAACTATTTGAATGTTGAGCAGCAAGCTCACTGGCTGCTGATGCCACAGAAACCAATCCGCTGCACCATGTAGAGAACAAATGTGATTGCTAGCAGAATAAGTTAAAGAGATGAAAAGTCATCATTTACTCACCCTCAAGTTGTTCCAAACCTGTATAAATGTTTTTTGTTCTGCTCTACACAAAGGAAGATATTTGGAAGAATGTTTGTAACCAAGCAGATCCCCATTGACTACTATAGTACTTTTTTTTCCTACTATGGTAGTCAATGGGAGGCGAGATCTGCTTGGTTACAAACATCCTTCCAAAGAGCTTCCTTTATGTACATGTTTGGAACAACTTGAGGGTGAGTAAATGATGACAGAATTTTCATTTTTGGGTGAACTATCCCTTTAAGTACCTATCAGCCTGCGCCATCTACAGTTTCATGACATATTTATTTATAACTCATGACATCTAGAGTTTCATGATTTATTAATATAATAATATAAAACGTCAATACTTCCTGAATATCTTTGTTCTGTAATCCAAAGAAGAAAATGTATGTTTGAAGTGACGATTGGATAAGATTTCTCCCCCTCAGTAGTGCGCTGAACAAGAGATAAAAGCACCGTTTCCACTCACGCAAAACGCCTCTTAGACTGGATTACGTGCATCCAAACCCAAACATATCACGAGCAACAGGCAAAAATTATTCTTAGACTGAAGCTCTGAATCAAACTGATTGATGTCAGGCTGAAAAAAAACTCACAGCAACATTGATGTTTTGTGCCACGGCTGACTGGTGTGAAATATATTTGATTAAAATGCTGCAATTAAAGAGTTGGGAAAAACAACTTAAAACGACCCGCTGGCTTCCAAACAGGGACACAGAGTTCTTACAAAAGCCAAGATGTGAACAGAAAGAGTTTGGCAGTGAAGGCGCGTGAGTCACATCAGTGTAATGACTCACTGCAGGTTTATTACAGCCTCTTACTTCTGCCACCCTGCATTAGATTTACCGCCTGATGGAGGAATGGCTCAGGTTTACGGATTCCTCTGATTTAACGTGTGAACTGAAATGAATCTTATAAGTCGGCTGATAACTAAACTGGATAACTCCATATAGCATTGGGTGCATGGCAATGTGACTGTTTAACAAGCAGCCTTAAACTGATAGCTACTATTTTCATCAAAGACGAAGTTTGTGATTTCTGCGCAGATAGAACTTCAAATGAATAATTTGTATACAGGACTCCAAATGTGAAAATTCAGAAAAGTTATGGCCACAGTAACCCAGCTGACAAAAATATGTCCTAAAATCATTTTGCTATCATTCCCATTAAGTTAATAACATTTTATTTCTGAATGCTCTCTGAATGTTCAAAACATACAATTAAAAAGTAAAAAGAATCGACTATATAAAGGGTTATTTAATTAGTTCTTTAATTGAATCTTACTCAATCAGTCAGTGAATCGTTCATAGACGATCACAAATGACTCCCTCACTGAAATGCCAGTGATTTTTTAATTCAAAATAAACCATTTACTGGTTGCTCATAACAATGTGTAAATGAAAATAATTATTCACAATATTCAGTTTATGTTGTATAAATTAATAATTGTTTTCTAAAATGATATTTAAAAAAAATATTGTTGGTTAATGTTGAACGTGGGGTTTGGCAAAATATCACACAGGTTTCTATTGGGCGAACAAACAAATAGCCCCGCCCCCAAACTGACACCATTTGTTGAGCTAATATAATAACACCAGTGCATTTACACTTTTTGGGGAAATCAACCTGAAAATGGTTTACTTGAAGTTGTCTTTGCACAGTATTAAGCTGGGATATGAGAATGTGTACATCTTAAAATGACACATTTCACCATTCCTGAATTTTCTGTACCTAACCTCAAAGAAAGCCCACAAGGCCCACTATCTCTGAACTGCCAACATGAAGCTTTTAGTAATCATAGAAGCTGCCAGAATTTGGCTGCAGGCAGGCCTACACCACTGCAACAGTATGAGTAGACCCTTGGGTCTGTGCCAGAGCTGAAACCAAAGATAGTTGAGTGTTTAATATCCCACCTCATTCACTATATTACACATAAACATACTCTTGAGTATAGCAGCTTCCACCAATTCTGTCTTAAGAGATAGACCAGACTCTGCAGATCAATAGTCCATATAAAAGCACAAATATGTGTGCAAAGAAATCAATAAGTATATCAAAAGAAGAAAAGATTACCAATCCCAATGAGCTAATTTGTCTCAGAAGCATGAGTGACTCCATTTCTCCAGCTAGTGCTGGTCATCACATCAGATTGGACATTTGGGGAAGACTCATACTATGAAATGTGCATAAATGAGATGTCAGGGCATGACAAAGCTGCAATGTTCTGAGACTAACCTTCACAAAAACTGCTGATATTTCTGTCTATGTTCATACAAGTTTGATACAGACCACAAAGCCAGAGGAAAATGTGAACTCAGAGTACCTGCCTCCTGTCCTGCTTTCTAAGATTAAAGCTAAAACATTGTAGGCAACTAATGCAAGCTAATGCAACAGAAGAATTAATACAAATAATGATTTTGAGCACACATGCACACAACCACTCAGCTTCTGGGGAAAGAGCATGTACAGGCTTCCTACATCACAGAAATGGGAAAGTATAGGACATTTAATCAGCCTGATGTACCAAGCAGCTCACTATACTGCCATGAAATCAGGACACCACTAAATCTGATCAATAATAATAGTATTATTATATGCACAGAAATGCTACAGTAAAAATGTACTTTAAAATTGTATGATTTACAATATCATTATTCATGTTAAAAATATAGTTACCAAAATGCCTGGTATATAATGACTGTTTGCTTTATATATATATATATATATATATATATATATATATATATATATATATAACAACAAGTAAAACAATCTGCAATTTTCCAGTAATTTAACTGACTCAGCCAATGAGAGGAAGCCAACAGCTTTAAGTGTGTGAAGTTTCTGTCTGCAATAACAAACAGATGCACATTTTGCATCATCTTCTGGACTGAATGAATGACTCGTTTGATGAAAATAGTTAATCTTCCTCCCTTAAATCCATGTCAAAATTTGAATTTGAAAGAAATCATAATCATAATTCCACATGGTACATGGTTTTTGTAGATTATGATTATCAGATTATGATCGATAACAAAAAATAAATGTCTTTAGGATTTGAATGAATGCAGATGTTTTTGGATTTGATGTATTTTAACCTCAGCAATAATCTGTTTATAGTCTAACCATAAATAACGCAGAGAACAGTTAAACATCTGCACTGAGATGCGTAAAGCCAAAGGAGACATTAGGTGTTTCTCCGTAAAATTATGTTATTTTGCAGATACACTACAGTTCTATTTAAATTGCAAAGACTATAGAATCAAAGCCCACTTAACCGCGCGTTAAGACATGAAGGAGAGCAGACCGCGGTACAGAATGAAGTTAAATCGCGAATCGTGTTGCGCACGTACCTCTCACTTTGGTCAGGGTGAGCACCGGACTGTTACAAGCGGACAGCGGCGCGACCCGGGCCGAATGTTTCTTCATATTGACGAGCTCGGACAGACGGAGCTCAAGCCGCATCGACTACATCCCTAAAGCTGATTGTGTCCGAAATGCTTTCGATGTCTCGTGCGCCTCCTCTACCCCTGATCTTTCCCCTCCCACTAAACACTCTGCGGTAGCCTATACCTACTCCTGCATGCTGCACGCGGGACAGTCACAGTGCTGCAGTTCATTTCTTTAGCCCTATAGAGATTTTAACAGTTTAGGTATATAAACATCTGCAATTGATGTTGATACCGCCAGCTGCGTCGCTGTACTACAACATGCTCAACTTCTTCATCTTTACTAATGGTAATTTAAGACCAAAGTCATGTATGTTTAACCACGAGAAAGAGGACTAAAATTATGTATAAACAATTGAGACAGCATACACAACAAACACATTAACCCATATATGGAGTGGACTATAAAACTAGCTACCTTGGAAAATATATTTTTTAAATAATTAAAAAATTACATTTCAGATTTAAATAATAATAATTTAAATCTGTAATAAACATATTAACAATCTGTTAACCCCATTAAATAATTTGTAACATTATTTTTATTTTTGTATTATTTTAAAATATTTGTTCACATTTTTCTCTTTCAAATTATAATAATATTATGATAATTACTATAAAAAGAAACAACATTACCATAACAACACAATTGTTAACCCTACATGGGGAGGAACAGAAAAAAAATCTTTAAAATACTGCTTTTATTTCCAATTTTATCAACATTACCTTGAGGTGAGTGACCCTAAAGTCCTTTTAAGGCAAGTCAGTTCACTGAATGGCCATCTTAGTAATGTCCACGGGCAGCTATTTGTGGTCATGCAAGTATCAACTTAAAGGCAGGGTAGGCAATTTTTTCCATAAACACTTTTTGTTATTCTGGTGGAAACTCTCCTTTACATCCTAATAGCAATCAGTGGTATAAATATAATTTTTTTTACATATATCGTCTGTGGAAGTCTCAGGACCAAAACATTTTCATCCAATCATTGCATTCGGTCTGATGTCGATGTCCTACCTGCCTGTCAACATACATGTATGTATTTCCATACCTCCAAGCACCCTGCTCGAGCAGACATCACACGTCATCAGTGCGTTCCGTAAGGCCATGCAGAGTTAGACAGACAGTCACCGAGTGCCACAAACAAACAGCAGCTGCATTTTACAGTTCCTCCTGAACCAAAATAACATAACCGTAATTACGAGATGGCAACCCATGACGTTCTACCTGGAGCTGTTCACGTCTTCAGTCTTGATTTATGCGTTTCGCCATTACAGTGTGGTAAAGTATTTGAGTAAATGTTATTAGTTACTGTACTTAAGTACCTTTTTGGCTATTTTGTACTTTCTTTGATTATCAAAGATATTAGCAACTTTTACTCTGTACTTGACTAAATTTATATGTAGGCTACTCTTTAGTGGCGAGCGGTGACTTTTTTAACCGGGTATGCTGGGTGGCGTGTTATTTTCCTGTTGATGCCTTCACAAGCACCCATAAAAGTCAATGTTTGGTGTGTTTTGTGCATTCACGCGTTTAAAGCGAATTCGCGTCTGACGCCTGAGTTGAAAAATCTGAACTTTGGCATCTGTTCGCACCGCGTTAACCAATCAGGAGCCTGCTTGCGTGGTGAAGTGACGTGATAAACGGGGGCAGGCCCGCCCGGAGTCACTCATTCAAAACAGTGGCTGTGTTTAAGGACTTGGCACTTATTCTGGACTGAAAGACTGAAGGACCTTGCCGTATTATTGCATTATTATGGTATGACAATGATGAAAATTGTTGTTACTGTTCTTTCATGCATTTAATAAAAAAAAAAAAAAAAAAGGTCACAGTTCGCGTTCGGTGTGAATGCAGCATAAGGGGACCCGCAGTGTATGGAGATAGAAATGTCTCATTGTAAGGTAATAAAAACATAACGGTTCAGTATGTAAGGACTTTATACACCACTGAAAACATCGTTTTGTATATTATTTGCACTTCTGTCAATAGATCCTCATAAATATTACACACTGCACCTTTAAAAACAAAACAAAAAAACACCACATCTGCCCAGATATTATTGAGACAACCTGCCCAAACTGAAAAAAAAAATATTTCGGGTAAAATCTCCCTTCATTATATAGTTGACCCTTGGTAGAATGACAGGCATATACTCCTTTATAGCCTCACCGATTCAGTAGATCTTCCGAGCTGTGTTTGAAACACTGTAGAGGGACAATAGGACACAAATTCCTATTCAAACTTACAGCACTGGGGAGAGAAAGATCAGGAGAGAATGTGTGAGCGTTCCCTTCCTCCTGTGAGAAATTATTTACCTTCCAGAACCCTAAAGGAGATTTAATACAGACTGTAACTGGGATGAGAGACTCCTCCAAGACTCTAACCTTCCCATTTACCTTCCTCCTCTCCTCCTCTCTGGATTCCTGAACATTTTCCACTAGTGTTTTCCTCACAGCTAGACATGTGTTTAAAGTTGAATGACTACACATGATTTAAAACGAACATGGAATATCATGACATAAACCAGAACAGGATCTCTGGAGTGGAATATATTCCTGTGATCCATCATGAGACACAAAGGTCATGTGTCACTTTGGACTCCACATGAAAAATACTGCAGATAGTGTCATGGAAGGGTGATTTAAAGAGACACTCCCATTTTGACATTCTGCAATACATTTCTTGACAATCTTGACATTGTGTCAAGAGTTCAGTGTATTTGCGACATGGCCTTAAAGGTGAGGCTTGTCATATCTGCACCACTGTACACAAACAAAATAATAAATGAATTAATAAATAAGTAAATAAATAAATAAAAAAACGTAAAAAATAATGACGATTTAATCTAACTTTCAGCCCCAGTCAGATCAGTTTGGTGCTTCGACACTTAATCTTTAAGATGGTCAAGCTGGTTTTTGGAACACAGAAGCAGGTTTTTCTGGTCCATAGTAGTTTATAAGCTCTACACTCTTAAAAATAAAGGTTCTTTATTTGCATTGATGGTTTCATGAAGAACCTTTGACATCCATGGAACCTTTCCAATGCACCAAAGGTTCTTTATTAGATAAAGGTTTTTTTTTTAAATTTCACACCAAGAAAAAAAATGGTTCTTTTAAGAACTGTTGTGTGAAATGTTATTTGGGGAACCAAAAATGGTTCTTCTATGGCATCACTGTGAAACCCCCCTTTTGGAACCTTTATTGATTAGTTTGATCAAAATGGTTGAAACTAGGTCCACAATCATTATTATCATTATAGCAGAGCAAGTAGGAAGAGGAACTAGTGGCCTGACCGAGCAAGCAGAAAACAACAACAAAAAAATGTCAACACTTTCCTGTGTTGACACATTGCCTATTAAAACAGGAAGCTAGAAAGGAAGAAACTGACAGCCGTTAGTTTATATCACAACCATAAATAGTGATTTACTTGCTATTGCTAGTCAACTGCAGGTCAAAAAAATAAAAGATTAATTCACCCGTCCATTACCTGGAAAATTTAAAGATGTATATCTGCTAATATATAAGCATGTGTCTAAAGACATGAACTAAAAACATCTAGGTTTATGAACATAACCCCAGTTCCCTGAGAGGGAACGAGATACTGCGCTATACTTAACGCTATTCAAACTAGGGCTGCACGATAAATCGCAATAAAACCGCACACGATTTGGCAAAGGCTGCGATTATTGAATGCGCAGCTTCGCAGTGCAGCACGGCTGTGATCAGTAGTAAATGTTGCTACATCTGCAAGCCAGAGGGTGCTCTCGTGCAGGGTACTCCAAATATGTGCCGCTGAGGTACAACGTCATTGGAAATCCCTATGAACATCATACTATCGGTGAGCTGAATAAACAGATTGAAACGCTTTGACTGATTAAATATGACTAAATGCTTCTCATGTTTGGAAAGATGTTTGACATGTTCCTTTTTCAAATGCACGTTATAAACGACTCAAACTTGCAGTGATTTCAGATGAAGGAGCATTTGCTACTGATCACAGAGCCGTCCTGCACTGACAAACTGCGCATAAAAGATAATCGCAGCCTTTGTGATTTCATAATCGTGATAAGCCAAATCGTGTTAAGCGCGATTTCATGTAAATTGTGATTTATCGTGCAGCCCTAATTGAAATGCCCCCTATGCGTGAGCTGTGCAGTGCTGGGGGTCCTCCAGGACAGGTTTGAAAACCCCTGCCCTAGAGGTTCCCTTTCAAGGGAACTCAACGCTGCGCCATTACGTTGACACTATGGGAACATTAATACACACTTCGCCATGCTGAACAAGTGCCTGCTTTACCAAGCTGTGAAGATATGCACAATCATAGTGAGCTAGCACTAATAACTCAAAGGACTTAAATCAGAAAAAATAAATGCATCAAAGTCCATTCAGGCGCATCACCGTGATATGAAACAATGCCTTTAATTCCTAGAAGAGCTAGCAGCCTACCAAGTGAATTCCTGAAGCTCAATGCTCTTACCTGCTCCAACAGTAATGTCCCATGCTCCCATGTTGGCATTTGGCTATATTCTGCTTAAGGCAGCAGGAAGAGCATCAGACACGAAAAACAGGAAGGGGTTACATTATCTCACCGCAATCACATATTCCACAGCCCTAAGCAGACCTTACATCAGAGGAGCATGCTGAAAAATAGCAATACTCTGGACCATATAAGAAAGCGGAACACACTGCGACTCACTTAACATTGGTCCATACTCTGGACCAAAACCCCAGAGAAGCAGGCTGAACAATAGCATTGCTCTGGTACAAGAACGGCTTGCAGTCTTCATCTTAATCTCACTGCAATCCCACTCTCTTGACATTAGTCCAAACTCTGTGCCTCTGCACAAGCAGGATGTAAGTGTTAAGCAAAGGTCTTGTAGGGAAATAAGCAATATGTGAGAAATGAAGGCTCACAGAATTGTATGCGGGCAGGGGAGTAGGTGGTTTATTTATAAAATCCCCCTCAACTGTCTCCACGTCTAATCCCTCAGAACTAGACGCCTTACACACAATATGCTCTAATTCAGGTGTAAGTGGCCACAGAGTGGGCTTTCCCACATCGAGCGTAATGGAACTATCTGGGAAAGCTTGAAAATGGGAACTCCCTTGTCAAACCAAAGAGCTTGTGTGCATCAACGCCATAATAGTGTGACACACACACTCTAAACTGGTCCCAAGCCTTAGCATTGACAGGCGACATCTTCACACGCACACACTTTAGACAAGCTTATCCTGAAGACAACAAAGGCTGATGATGTCTAATGCAGGCACCTTTATATACTTACAGCACTCCATGTGACGTCATAGGACTGCCGTCTGCCAATCAATTACTGTGTTTCCACGCAGGCTTCAGACGCAGGTAACACATGAGATCGTTCTCATAGCGCCAACGTCATGATGCAGTGTCGCGTTCCCTTGAAAGGGAACCACAACACTTCTATTTGATTTTTAAGAGGTCTTTAAAAAATATAACGTACATGAATACATACACTCACCTAAAGGATTATTAGGAACACCTGTTCAATTTCTCATTAATGCAATTATCTAATCAACCAATCACATGGCAGTTGCTTCAATGCATTTAGGGGTGTGGTCCTGGTCAAGACAATCTCCTGAACTCCAAACTGAATGTCAGAATGGGAAAGAAAGGTGATTTAAGCAATTTTGAGCGTGGCATGGTTGTTGGTGCCAGACGGGCCGGTCTGAGTATTTCACAATCTGCTCAGTTACTGGGATTTTCACGCACAACCATTTCTAGAGTTTACAAAGAATGGTGTGAAAAGGGAAAAGCATCCAGTATGCGGCAGTCCTGTGGGCGAAAATACCTTGTTGATGCTAGAGGTCAGAGGAGAATGGGCTGACTGATTCAAGCTGATAGAAGAGCAACTTTGACTGAAATAACCACTCGTTACAACCGAGGTATGCAGCAAAGCATTTGTGAAGCCACAACACGCACAACCTTGAGGCGGATGGGCTACAACAGCAGAAGACCCCACCAGGTACCACTCATCTCCACTACAAATAGGAAAAAGAGGCTACAATTTGCACGAGCTCACCAAAATTGGAGTCAGAATTTGGTGTAAACAGAATGAGAACATGGATCCATCATGCCTTGTTACCACTGTGCAGGCTGGTGGTGGTGGTGTAATGGTGTGGGGATGGGGATGTTTTCTTGGCACACTTTAGGCCACTTAGTGCCAATTGGGCATCGTTTAAATGCCACGGCCTACCTGAGCATTGTTTCTGACCATGTCCATCCCTTTATGACCACAATGTACCCATCCTCTGATGGCTACTTCCAGCAGGATAATGCACCATGTCACAAAGCTCGAATCATTTCAAATTGGTTTCTTGAACATGACAATGAGTTCACTGTACTAAAATGGCCCCCACAGTCACCAGATCTCAGCCCAATAGTGCATCTTTGGGATGTGGTGGAACGGGAGCTTCGTGCCCTGGATGTGCATCCCACAAATCTCCATCAACTGCAAGATGCTATCCTATCAATATGGGCCAACATTTCTAAAGAATGCTTTCAGCACCTTGTTGAATCAATGCCACGTAGAATTAAGGCAGTTCTGAAGGCGAACGGGGGTCAAACACAGTATTAGTATGGTGTTCCTAATAATCCTTTAGGTGAGTATGTAGATGTGGGTTTTTGAAAAATTCTTATTTTGACAGTCATTTGCCAACTGTGTGGGAATTGTGTGTGCGCTGCAGCGTGAAGTGGATCTGCTTGCTGGGAAGCACACCAGAAACTACCATTATTTGAGTGGGTGGAGGGAAGCCTCGCTTGGTCACGACAGCTTATCTATTATTTACTACACAGAAAAGAAAAGAAACTTGATTCATGCATATGCGTGCACCAGCGTAGGCTATAGGAGTTCATTCTCATGGGTCCAGATTTCTTCAGACTGACACTCTTATTAAAAAAAACCTAGTCTTTATTGAAAATTCACACAAGCATAACTAATGAATGTGGTAAAGAGGGGAGATAGGGGGGAAGTGGGTAGAGGAGAGGGATACTGTGAGAGTAATATGGATGAGTATGCAAAACATCAAACATACAGCCTCCTACACTTTAGTTCCCACAGAGCCCCTCCTAAACTCAAATGTGTGGGCATAAATATCTGCATCCCTATCATCTCATTGCTGAGTTTGGTGATGGTTGGCGGTGGCTTTTCTTATCCTCGTACTTTTAAAGGAATAGAAAAAACCTTTAGATATTATAGAAAAACGTTTATATATATATATATAAAAAAAAAAAAGCAGCATAGATGCATTAAATTGATCAAAACAGAAAAATAAATCTATTTTAAATGCATGCTGTTCTTTTCAACTTTTTATTCAAAGAATCCTGAAAAAAAAAGTAAAACAGTTTCTCACAAATATTAAGCTGTACAACTAATAGTGATAAGAAATGTTTCTTGAGCACCAAATCAGCATACCATGTGGAAAGTAACAGCTGCTGAATTCAGCTTTGCCATCACAGGAACAAATAATGTAAAGATATTAAAACAGAAGTTAATTTTAAAATTGTAATAATATTCCACAATATTTTTAATAAAGTAAGTATAGCAGAATAAACGCAGCCTTGAGCATAAGAAAAAATAAATAAAGTCACGGCTGGTTGCAAGTAGGAACGAAAAAGGTGAGTTTAACTAGTCACAGTTCTTTAACAAAAGCACAAACGGAACTACTAACTTGACGAATACCGAACAAACACTAAAGGAAAACAAGCTCAATATAAACAAGACAAAACCAAATCAACAAAAGCCACAGATGTTAAACAAAATCTATAAGAAACCAATGAAATAGGCACAAGAAACAGAACACAAACATGTGCAAAACCCACCCAACAAAAGAACACCCTAGCGTGACTACGCGCCTTAAATATGCAAAAAGTCCAACAGAGGAGGGCGCAGGGCAAACTGAACAGGGCCTCCTGGAGGAAGGAGGAGCAGGGCAGAGAAGATGGCAGGAGCCAGGGCAGGAGCCCCAGCAGAAGAACTAGGATGTAGACCCACAACGGCGTCAAGGGAGGGAGGAGCCATGGTGGAGCCTTGATAGGGATGTCAGGTGAGACCAGGGAATGACCAACCAGGGAGGTGGAGATCAGCCAATCCTTGCTGTCCATTACTCCCTCGTCCGCTGATGTTGTGGGCTCACACCCCTGGTCAGACTCACGATGGAGCTCCACTTCTGGGACGAGGGTCAGCTCTGTCTTCTCTTCGGGCTCTGGCTGACGCGTCGCGGCGGGTGGTAGCTCTCCGTCTGCAGGGGGCTCACGCGAATACGCCACGGTCGCTGGTGGTGATTCAGGCTCTGGGTCTGGCTGCACTCTGGAACGGGACTGGATGCTCTCCAGACACCTAATGATGGTTTCCCTCCAAGTTCAGAGGTTTCTGGGAGGTATGTTGATGGAAGTTAGCCCTGATCCAGAACAGGTTTTTCAGGATCTCGTTGACGAAAGGGCTGGTGAATGTAAGATAACAGAAGTTTGTTAAAAAGGTCCGAAAATCTATGCTCTCCTGAGCCACCCAAAAAAATAAAATAAATAAATAAATAAATTCCAAATTAAATCCATTTTGGAGGTCCAATCATCTGTCACAGGAGGTTGCAGGAAGCCAGACAAAGATAGCGTTCCAAAACAAAGCTTTAATGACTATATTATAACTGCCATGTGAACAGGAAGCAACACACTTAACATAGATATGACTGGACACTGAATGACTGTGAAGAGAGAACTTAAGTAGTAACACAAACAGGATAATTAATGACACACAGCTGATACAAATGAACTCATAATGACAGTGACCATGGAGATAAACGAGTGGCGGGAATCTGAACGGAGATTCTCAACAGGAGATGAAGATTCAGCCCCAACAGGAGATTTCATTCAGGAGATGAATGAAAACAAACAAAAAGTCCATGAAAACTAAACACACTGAACATAATGGTGACACTGTTCGTAGAGATTTTTAGAGGGATGCCGAGGCTTTTTAAGTGTGGTAGAATCTGCAAACTCTGACCAAGTTTGTTTGCTGGCTTCCATGGCCGCAATACACTGTGTGTTTTCCGTCAACTGGCAACCCGGGGTGTGAAACACTATTGGGTAAATTTGCAGTGGCCGGAATCAAAACACAAACCAAAAAAAAAACACTCATTCCGACACAAAATGTACATTTCAAAGTAAAATAACTGGCTGTAGCATTGTTTTTCAGAGAAACGAGTATGTGAACTTAGCATGTTTTCTAAATATCTGCAAACATGTTATGCTATTTTTATGCTTTAGTACAGTCAAAAAATTACATACAGCACCTTTAAGGTGGGTAAGACTAAAAAATACCCTCGGGTCAGCAGAAGGACTTTTACTGGTCAAGACAAGCTTGTTTTAAAATTAAAGTAAAAGGCAGCCACAACCTGTGAACACTATTTCATATGACAAGCCTTTCATATCACAAAAGAGCTAAATGAAACTAGTACAGCATCAATAACTCATTGCTAACTCATTGTGACTCAAAACCATCAAACTGCTTGATAATGACAAAGATCCTTAGTAAATAGTTGCTCTGCAACATGTCAATCGAAAGATGAATGAAACAGTTCAATGAGCAAGTCCAATATTTGATTTCCTGACTCTCACTTATAATAATAATAACAGCTGACTGGGCCAAATATATCTGCTGTAAGACAATGAGAAACATGAAGCGTATAACAACATACGTGTTATATCAGGCATTTTCAATATGGGGTCCCTATATATATATATATAGGAAACAGATGCTAACCAGCTAAACCCTGGATCCAGAATGAACAGTCACATGCATTTACAGTACATGTCATATAACTAAGATCTGTCCAGAGCTATGTGGACATGAACCAACATGGCCTGTATCCTGTAATCTATTTCACCATTTACAATTGCCTTTACATATTTTCTTTGAAGAACTATTGAAGAAAGTGAATCAAAATCATACTGTCTGCATTACTGCTGTTATGCTCAGGCAAACAAGTAAAGCTCTCAAATAGAGAGCATAATCTATTACAAACACCCCCATATGCATTAATACAGAATGTAGCATTATGCTTTTATTGAGTGAGACATTGAGTGACACATTTGTAAGGAATGGAATAGGTACAGTATTTCTATCTTTTGTCTTTCTTTGTGTAATATTTTTCTTTTGTTCCTCTGTATAGCCACATAGTGGGTTCAGCATTATTAAATATAATGCACAGCAGAGACAGGCAGGTTAAATACTGACACCGTAAACACAAGAGGGACATCTGGTGGGTGCATCTATAGCTATTATATCTATAGCTATGAAATGTGAAAAATGAATCTGTGCTCAAACAAAAGATTGTTGTTCTGCTCAACCCAAATCAATGAAATAATGGGTGAATTGCTTGAAACCTGTAACTCGTTTACCCTAAGAGTTACACAAGTCATTTTTTTTACAGCCAATTATTAATGTTGTTAGCAATACCATTTTACTGTAACCTGGTGTATTTCAGAGTAAAATCATTCAGCACCATGGTACATATCAAAAAATCATAATATTACCATCTCAATTCTCATATTATTACCGTTCCATGGATTTGATACCGATACCACAATAGTATTTTTTATTTCCCATCAGCAAAGGTTTCAAACCAACCAACCAAACAAACACAAAATAACAAAGGCAAACAAAACATAAGTAGAACCACTACAAGAGTTTATCTTCACTAATAGAGCAGTAGGGGGCGCTGTGGACTTATAGTATCGAGTCTTCAGAGCAACACAGACTGTGAAGGCAGAAACACAAGAACTGAGAGATGAAATAGACAGAAATACAAATAAATAAATAAATAACTGATGGCTCAGGTTTAACAGGACAGAAGAGTCTGACTGTGCTTTTTTTGTGATTATTTATTTATTTATTGCAAGGCTGAACATGGTCCACATGTGCGACCACAAATAACTATACAAGACTAGGGTTTGCTTGTAAAAGAAAAAGAATAATAAATAAATTGGGGGTGGATTAACAACACCAGCACAGCTTGTCTGACTGTGCTTTGATATGGAGTAGTGGAGCTTCCGAGAAACTACAGAGAAGATACAAGTGAGAGCGAGAAAGAGAAAGAGAAAGAGAAAGAGAGAGAGAAAAAGAGAGAGAGAGAGAGAGAGAACACAAGCAAATTTCTCTCTGGATATTTATAACGGGGTTCACTGGGATAGAAGCTGTGTTTGTATGTTGTCTTCTTTATACTGTCTTACAATTTACACACACACACACCGCACGCTATTTTTACATGCACAACAAATAAGAAGAACAGATCAAATCAACACAAAAAGAGATTGAGAAAACTTGTGACTCATTCTGTACACAAACTTTGCAAATGGACCGAAAAGAGACCATGTAAAAATTATAATACACAATACAGATTATTAAATCCCTTCTTGTTCCCAGGGATGCGCTCTCTCTCTCTCTCTCTCTCTCTTCTCTGATAAATCTTGCAGCTGTGGTGTTGTCGTGTACAGAACTAGGGCTCAATTCACTGTTTGTGAGTCTGACACAGAAGTTCTGCCATTAGCAGCTATCTACATCCTGCTGGTGCTGCCTCAGCTTGCGGTTTTCCACTGGGACACACTATTACTGCACACAGTGGGAGAATCACTGGGTGTAATCAATCAACCAGACCTGTTTACACCTCTTGGTTGGGGTTTAAAACTATTTTTAACTTGACACATCATCCCTTCAAAGGATATATATATATATATATATATATACACTCACCTAAAGGATTATTAGGAACACCATACTAATACTGTGTTTGACCCCCTTTCGCCTTCAGAACTGCCTTAATTCTACGTGGCATTGATTCAACAAGGTGCTGAAAGCATTCTTTAGAAATGTTGGCCCATATTGATAGGATAGCATCTTGCAGTTGATGGAGATTTGTGGGATCCAGGGCACGAAGCTCCCGTTCCACCACATCCCAAAGATGCTCTATTGGGTTGAGATCTGGTGACTGTGGGGGCCATTTTAGTACAGTGAACTCATTGTCATGTTCAAGAAACCAATTTGAAATGATTCGAGCTTTGTGACATGGTGCATTATCCTGCTGGAAGTAGCCATCAGAGAATGGGTACATGGTGGTCATAAAGGGATGGACATGGTCAGAAACAATGCTTAGGTAGGCCATGGCATTTAAACGATGCCCAATTGGCACTAAGGGGCCTAAAGTGTGCCAAGAAAACATCCCCCACACCATTACACCACCACCACCAGCCTGCACAGTGGTAACAAGGCATGATGGATCCATGTTCTCATTCTGTTTACACCAAATTCTGACTCTACCATCTGAATGTCTCAACAGAAATCGAGACTCATCAGACCAGGCAACATTTTTCCAGTCTTCAACTGTCCAATTTTGGTGAGCTCGTGCAAATTGTAGCCTCTTTTTCCTATTTGTAGTGGAGATGAGTGGTACCCGGTGGGGTCTTCTGCTGTTGTAGCCCATCCGCCTCAAGGTTGTGCGTGTTGTGGCTTCACAAATGCTTTGCTGCATACCTCGGTTGTAACGAGTGGTTATTTCAGTCAAAGTTGCTCTTCTATCAGCTTGAATCAGTCGGCCCATTCTCCTCTGACCTCTAGCATCAACAAGGCATTTTCGCCCACAGGACTGCCGCATACTGGATGTTTTTCCCTTTTCACACCATTCTTTGTAAACTCTAGAAATGGTTGTGCGTGAAAATCCCAGTAACTGAGCAGATTGTGAAATACTCAGACCGGCCCGTCTGGCACCAACAACCATGCCACGCTCAAAATTGCTTAAATCACCTTTCTTTCCCATTCTGACATTCAGTTTGGAGTTCAGGAGATTGTCTTGACCAGGACCACACCCCTAAATGCATTGAAGCAACTGCCATGTGATTGGTTGATTAGATAATTGCATTAATGAGAAATTGAACAAGTGTTCCTAATAATCCTTTAGGTGAGTGTATATATATATATATATATATATATATATATATATATATATATATATATATATATATATATATATATATAGCCTACACCGATCAGGCATAACATTATGACCTAATATTGTGTTAGTCCCCCTTTTGCTGCCAAAACTGCCCTGACCCGTCGAGGCATGGACTCCACTAGACCCCTGAAGGTGTGCTATGGTATCTGGCACCAAGATGTTAGCAAAAGATCCTTTAATATATTATATATATTTATATTGGATTTATATTGGATATAATATATATTTAACATCCAATGTATTTAGATGTAGTCTTTATGAATAAAATAATTTATTTTATGCAAGGCATCAGTCGCATCCATCATGCGAAAAGACCGATGCAACACTTGTTTAGGGATTCATGAGTTTAAAGAAAAGCTATTAAGTCATAACAATGAATTAAAATAAATAATTTAAAAATAAAAACACTTACTAAAAAAGATTTAAAAAAAGATTTTATTTGTGTATACTTTATGTGACTATTAACCAACATCAGATATCTGTGAATAATTGTATTTATTATTATTATATTATTTATTATTATTGACTTCATTTTATTATTGACCTAAATTATTAAGTTAAAATCTCAGGGGGTACTTCAAGTACTTCAAAGTCAAAGAGGTTTAGCTGACAAAAAAGTTTGTCGATTGCATGTAAATATGAAATAATGTGAATTTGTACATTTTAATGTGTTTGAAAGACAAAAGCCTTCCAAAGACACTACTGCATGGCTAAATGACTCACTGACAGATAATTCAAATAATAGTTTATGTGTTCATCAGGAGTTGATTAGATCTGCAATGTTGCAATGTTGAGAAAACTATTCTTAAAAGTGAAATAATTTCTGTAAATTCCTATAAACAATGTAAATCCATTTTTTTAGAAAGGAAAATTTACAAGATAAAAAAGAAGTTGAATCAATGAATTCTGAATAACTTACTACCATTGTGAAAATAACATGTAATCAACAGAAAAGTAACTGTAGTCTGATTATGAGTATTTTAAAATTGAATATAATCTAATTACAAGTACATCATTTTTGGAATCAGATTATATAATCCAGATCATATGTGACCAGTTGCTACCCAGCACTGCAGACTCAACCCAGCAATTGGGTTGAAAAAATAACCCAGGATTATTGAATAATAATAATAATAAAATAAGATGCCTAATAAATTGAATTCATTAAACTTGAACAATTAGATACCTGCATAAAATGTTTACAATAATATTGCATTATTAAATTATTACAATTATTACAATAATATAGTATTAATTACATTTACAATAATATTGCATTATTGAAAATTAAATTTTCATAAATTCTGTTGTTTTATCTTATTTTATATTTTTTGTGTTTTACGATTTTGTGATTTATGTTTTTTTTAATGATTTTTATTACCAAAAATCAAATGCATTCTTAAAACTTTTAAAATTAACTTAAACTTTAAAAAAACTAAAGAAATGAAATTTGAACAATGAATTAAATTTTTTTGTTGGCAAAGGTTTCTGTTTAAATGAAAATGGTCTGATAATCCTTAAAAAAAATCACTTAAATAAACAATAATTATTATAATTGTTATATATTGCTGAAAACACCATGAGCATCACATGTGCTTATGTATATTAAACGAAACTGCATCATTCAAACAGACTCAAAGAGAACAAGCAGAGATCATATTTAAATAGCAGTCTTTTTTTGCAGTTTAATATTCACAGACACTAGTCCATATTGTGATTTGATTAAGTGTATAGCCCTACTTTTGATTTATTAACTGAATTTATGTCTTGGAGCTTCCATTACACATCCCTTATAAAAATTATGAATGCATTATAAATCTACTTTAGTCACTTTAAACTAAATCTAATAACTGTGCAGCAGATAACACAGTTTTTGATCACTGGCATCATTTGGACCTGAAAGCATTGTCATTTTGATGGAATTACATTAGCCAGAGGCTGTTTTCTGGGCCAGTGCTGATGTGTGCAATCGGCTTTTGACTGTTTAGGGCCAGTCCATATTCAGACGTGACTAGAAACTGAACTAAATAGTCTAAAATGGTAACACTGGCAAATTGAAGTACTGATCTAAAAAGCCATTCCTTTCCCTCTGAGCCAATCGAATTCTTTTGTGGCCATCTGTCACAAAGAAAAATAAAATGTAGATTTCTCATTAGATTGGGTTGTTTCTATCCATTTAAAGCATTTCTCTTGAGGTCATATTCGATAAAAGACTAATTACAACTAAAAATTCAAAGTTAATACTTCAGTATGTGTATTTACAGTGTTCTACTTGACTTTATTGAAGTTACATAAGCAGGTTTCATTAGACTCAAGTTCATTTCTTGCTTTAATTATTAACCACGCTAAATGGATCAAGTTCTGCATCTGTTCTGTTAGACTACCAACCTACTACTACCAGTTTAAAACCTCCTCTGCATCACTCCAACTCGGTCAAATTGAAATTTTGAGGCATTCCATACCTTGTTATATTATTAACTTTCTCTCTGTATCTGTGTCTGCATTATTGCATTCATTTCCTCATTACCTTCTGATAATGCAGCCATGACAAGAAAACCTAATTTGTATGAATTTATGCAATGTGATACGCACAAAAACTTCAGATTTTTAGAGAAAAAAAAAAAGTATTAGCAAGAAGGTCCATTCATGAACCTAACCGCCAGTGGGGTGTAAGCAAATCGTATGAAAATATATAATGAGAATTAGCCATCAATTCTGCGAAATGTAAAATAGTTATCAATTGTCATTGTGTTCCCCTGTTACCCTAATCTCACAGGAAATCATATGTAACAAGGTGACGATTTCATATGAGTTGATGTGAATCATACAAAAACGAACTATGAAGATGAAGATCCGCCCCTAACCCCACCCCGAAATATGTCATTGGCGTGTAAGCAGAAAACATATGAAACATATGAATGGCTTTGAACAAATTCATATGAATTATCACCAAAAACATAAAATTATTCATAAAATTGGAATTGTCATGAGATTGTGTTGGATTTAAACGTCTGGGACCGTGCAGTTTAGATTTGAAGCCACATTTCGCATATTAATAAAAATACAAATAATGCGCTCTATTATTATAAGGGATATTGTAATCATCTCCAGCACAGAGCCAGGCATCGTTGAGATGTCACATCTCATCTACTAATGTTCTAAAATTGTACAGCTCCTCAGCTTTACAAATATTAGCTGGGAAAAGAATTTTTGGTCCCACTTTATATTAGGTGGCCTTAACTACTATGTACTTACATCAAAATATAAGCACATTGTACTTATTGTGTTCATATTGTATTGCAAAACATGTTTGCTGATATTGAGGTGGACACGGGTAAAGTTATGGACAGGTGTGGTGGTATAGGTAAGGGTCAGGTGTAAGGGAAGTGTCAACACTGTAATTATAAATGTAATTACAGAAATTAATTACAGATGTAAAAACATGCATGTACACAATAAGTGCATTGTATCTAATGATTAATTAAAATTTTAGTACATAGTAGTTAAGGCCAACTAATATAAAATGGGTCCCAATTTGTTTTCCAGAGAATTTTATACATTAGCCTACATCTTTCCTGTCCCTTTGCTCTTTGATCTCCCTCTGCGCTCTGATTGTATTTTGCTGTTCAGACTGAGCGCTATCAACAATGATCAAGCTGGGTTCTAATCACACGTACAAGGTTCCTCCATCGCTGCAGCTGGTGCTTTTGGCCTGCTTTCAAAAGAACCGGAGCAGGTGTGCCTGTTCTTTCACTTGGAACGCTGAAGAGCAGAAAATCAGAAAGATGCTACAATCCATTCTCTCGTGCTGAATAAAAAGCTAATGGCAAAATCAATCTGACTCTGAAACTAGACTAAGCTTTGCTTCAGTAGCCAGATTTTACATTGAACATCAATAGCAACCCAACACAGCACAAGACTTGCTTATCGGTCAAAGTCCTTAAAATCAAATTGTAAATACATAAACAGCAGCAAGTTGATGTATCAGTTTAATATGTGGAAAAAAACGCACTATAGGACAAATATTGTATTAATATTCGCCAGATGAATATGCATTTTGTATTGCAAACCACCACTTAAGCACTAGACCTACAGCACTAGGCTGAGAATCTGTTCTGCTGATGGCAAGATACGAAAATAGCCAATGTGTTTTATTTGAGATGCTTAGATCAATTGAGGCTAAACAAACATACAGTAGAACTGTAAGTGAGCAATGCTGAGGACTTATTTACCTTAAAAAACATGTATTCTGGGAATCATCTTCAAAGTCATTTTGTCTATTTAAATTAAAATTATCCTAAAAACATTGCTGTGAGAAATAGATGTAACTTTATGAACAGAATCGAACAGAATCGTTTTGTTGGACTCAGCTAAACTTTGGGTTATGCTGTTCATTTACACGACAACTGAGTTTTGTGGGACTGAAATCACGCAAATGGGATTCAATGTGCAATTACACATCTCTGTGTAAACTACAAAAACTCAAATTTCTGAAAACAATGACGTCTTGCGCATGATTATTATGTGTTCAGTCCAGGGCTTCACATTAACACCCGGCAACCCGCCAAATGTGGGTGGATTTTAGCAGTGGCGTGTAACACAGTCAATCCTATACCCCCTTTGGCGGGTTGAATTTTAATATATAAATTTTTTAATTGTAGACTTTTAAAAAGGCATCTGAAATAATAAACTAAGTGTGATTTTTCTATACATATCGATACTGAAATATCTGAAATGCCTCCAATACTAATTTTTCACAGAAAAGATACAAGATACTAGCTTTGCTTTCTCCCTCTCTCATCGAGTTGACACACAAACCCGCCTCCCCTCACTAACCCCTCACTAATTTAATTTGCTCCGGATGAATATTATTAGTGTTGTAGGGCTTGAATTTCAGTGTGGGATTGCGCATAATTTGACTCATTCCCGCAGATTTTGTGCTCACACCCATATTGCACGTACATTACCTTTCAGTAATAAATTGACTTGTTTATTGCTGCTTATTGCGCTTAAACAGTCAAATACGTACAAAATAATGTCAAAATGCTGGTTATGGCGAGTATTCACATACATACAGTCAATTTGTTTTAAATTCTCAGAACGTAAGAACAGTTACAGTTGAGAAAGTAAACGCATGTGTAACAGTATAATGGCTCCGTGCGTAAGTTCTTAAAGTGACAGCAGCCTAATAAACCTGCTGCCAAATTATGACATAGGGGAGCGCGGGGCACAACCTAACGCGGGGTTAGTTGTAACACACATGGTTTAACAATTTCCACACATGCCAAGATGACGAAACTTAGTGTATTTACTAGTTGCCATATCAACATTATTTAGAGAAAAAATTAAAAAATCTTAGGAAGATATCACTGAACATTTATTTAACCATGGCAAAAGTACATTTCTTACTTAACTTTATTTTTCATCTCTGTTTTTTGTGTTTATTTAAAATAAGACAAATCTGATAATATTTTAATCTTATATCTGTTATTTAACAGTTGAGATGGTTCTTTAATGCTGATCTAACCAGCAGAAGACACGAGCCGTGGTTTAAATCCCAGTTGTAACACTGCGTTACAATGTGCCCCTATTAGAAATATGCTATTATATTCTATACTTTTAGGAATTATTTTGAGAGACCATGAGAAAAGGGTGAATAATGACTGAGAGTCAATGTTCAGAAATTATTATTCATTATTATTATTTTTTGAACTATGCTGTATAGCTGTATTTAGCGATGTGTTTGTTGTCAAACTCAAAAATGTGTATATTTTTAATGATTAAAAAATGCCATTATTTCATTTTAAAAAGTTAATAATTGTATTTTATTGACAAAATATTTTAGTTTGTCTTTTATATTTTTTTGGTTAGATAAGATAACATTTTAAGCGGTCATTTGGTCATGTTACACTGTTCCCCTCACATGTTACAATGTACCCCACCTATGGGGCATGTTGTCACATTTCACTTCCATTCTTTCGGGGTAAATCAAGAAAAAAGTATACACTGTATTAATGAAACAAAACCACTAGACATGTGTGAAATTAATGTGGGGAAAAAAAATAAATACTCTGAACCACAAGTGGATTTACACAAACTGAGGTTGTGCCCTGCTTTCCCCTAATATTAAAAATATCTATATGGCAGTTTCTCCCATGGTATCGATGTAAAAAAAATTAAAACAAATGATGGCCAGTGAAAATGCTGAGTGGCTATCTTTGGAAAACCACTAGCCACAGTGGCTGGTGAGCAAAACATTTAATGTCAAGCCCTGGTTCAGTATATAAAAGCGCAAAGTGTTTTGTCACAAAGTGACAATGTCAACTACTGGCCTGGCATGAATAATACAGCATTTTTAGTTATTTTCGCAGATCCGTGTGAACGGGGATTGTTTTGACAATGTTGTCATCTGTACATAAGAAACGTTTTAATTTTTAGTACATCGTTGTTGTGTAAACATACCCTAAAAGAGTGTCTACAGATCGTGGGATGAGACGTAAGGTGACAATAACTTAAGTCTGTTCTAGTGATTTTTTAACTTCTGCAACAAGTAAACAACAGCTCCATTTACTGTAAATCCTTAACAATTATTATGTCAAAGATATTCAATGCCTTTTGAATGCCTTAAAAGTCATAAACTATTTATTGTACATTCAAAATTACTGAAAAACAAACAGTTCAGAGTGAAGATTTAAATTAGGATGCAAATTACGGTCACACTTTATATTAGGTGTCTTTAACTACTATGTAATTACATATGTACAATGTACTTATTGTGCTGATGTTATATTGCAAGACACTATTATTGTAGGATACGGATCATTTTAGGGTCAGGTTTGGTGGTATGGTTAGGTTTAAGGGTGGGTTAAAAGGAAGGGTCAACAGTGTAACTATAGATGTATTAACTAATGTTAACTAATTAACTAAATTATTCATTTAAATGTTAGTCCACAGTAGTTAAAGACACCCAATATAAAGTGGGACCCAAATTACTAATGGCTTTTTCCACCGAGCGGTACGGTTCAGTACAGTACAGTTCAGTACGATTCGGGACACTAAACCCTGATCCGGCTTGCGTGGTGTAGATCGACATCATTCTCGTGCGAAGAAGAAAGCGACACAGTAAACAACAGTGGACGGCATACAGAAGAATTTGTTCTTGCTTCTCGCCATGTGGCTGTTTGTCACAAGAAGACACGCTTTGTTTGAGCCAAGGCTGCAGGCTGCAAGGAAAAACACAAAGAAAAACAAGGAAAAAGCATGCGCAAATGACGACTCTCTGTCAACCAATCAACGTTCTGCAGTGAGTCTATCTCCACCCTTTAGTACCGGACTACTGTGCTAGGTACCCCAACGGAAGGGTGCCAAAAAAGTGGTATGGTACGGTTCGGAATCAGGGTACCATTCACAACTTCTGACAATGCAAAAATTGTGTACCGTACCAGACTGCACTGAACCATACCGCTTGGTGGAAACAAGCCATAATGCAACATCTATATCTTTTAGCCGCCATGTTGTTTAACCCTTCTCCACTAATTTTGTAAACGCCATTGCTTCTGCATTCACATTTCACCAGCATTAATTTTTTGTGCTTAATTAAAGGTGAAATGTGTCATTTCTCTGTTACTAGTGTCAGCAAAGTGTCTCTTTTTGGACAGGTTTCCAGAACACATCTCTTTCTGCCATTGGTCGGCCATTGGTTAGCCATCATTGCTATTTTGGGCTGGTTTGCATAATTCCTGTAGTGGATCTGGTACTAAAACAAATGCAAATAAATTGAGCTATCAGCGAGTGCATTTCATCATTACTGAATTTAAAACAAAACTTTTCAGAGAAATGGCTCACTTTCATTTTCATCTGCACATAAAGCTGGCATAAAAAATACACACCTCACCTTTGAGTTCATTTTCTTGATTGTGGCACTTCTGTGAGTCATGATTCTGGTACCACCCATAAATTAAATGCATGACCTTTCCAACTCTGAAAAGACAAGGAGATTGAAAATGTGCTTTTCTTTTTCAAAATGCCACCCGGAAATGCACCGTTCAAGTCTACATTGACATATGGCAAGTAGTCAATCTGAGAAACGGGCTCATTTATAGTTGATGATGATGACAAAGATGATAGAAAGTCAGTGCATGAATCCAGAATGAGTAGGCATGGGCAGCTCTGCCTGTGGGGTCTGTGGAGGGGGTGAGGGTTTTTTATTTCTGCCTCTTCTTGCTCCCTCCCCCATTGGCTGTCGTGTTGGATATGTCACCAGCATTGCTCTAATTGCTTGCTTTTCCTCTGCGCATGGAGCAAGGCTGTGGTGCGCATTACACGCGCTGAGACTGCACTGACTTTACACACACTGACATGGTGGTCAGAGCTCGCTGACGTGTCCTGGCAGGCTGGCTTCTGACTTGTGTTTTAAAGCGCTGCTAATTTCTCCAGCTAATCAGTGATCAGTGTGGCCCAACCATCTGCCCATGTGCATGGGGGTGATAAAAATATGAATGTTGCAAGTCAAGATAAGAGCGTACAGAAGTCAGTTGTTCTCACAGTTTTTAGTCCCCTAAGACAACCAACTAAAATATTTACAAGGTTGTTTCAATAAATAAGGTAAAAAGAGACTTGGTGAGTACACGTTCACCTATAGGCAGGACTCCTGACTGCGACAAACATGGTTGATAATACCTACAAATATGTGAGGATAATTTAAAATGTAATCACAAGTTTCATTCAGATTAGATAGATATATAGATAGATAGCTAGATAGATAGATAGATAGGTAGAACCCAACCGAACAAACCCTCTCTCACACTATGTGGGTGGTCAAACCCTCCCACTGTGCCATCTTTTTGATGGTTACCAGGGAAGAATGACAGCCATCCGAGAAAGGTCAGTTAAGTGCTAGAAACCAATGGAAGTAAATTCAGGATAAATCAGCGGGAGAGATTTCAAAGAGAGGATGAGAAAGGACTCCTCTATCTCTGAACTCTTTCTTCTGTCCCCAGTGAATCTCCCCTCCATGCACACACACATTTTATGTGCCCTTCAGCCTGAAGTGACAGAGAAACACCTAACCTTGTGGCTTTTCTCCCTCGCCTTTATATTCAGAATGACAGTATGTTCAGTTGATCAAGAGGTTGCAGCTGCACTGAATAAAATGACTGACTATACCTCAAGGCTCATCAATTACTTACTTTAAAATGGAGCCACGATCAGATACAACTGCTTGCTTGTGACAAGAAAGATATTGATCACTTACTTTTCCCAGAATAACAAAAAAAAAAAAATGCTTCATGAACAAAATGAAGGTGATCAGTAACCAACAGGGCAGAATAAAAATGTTGATTTTCCAATTTATTGCGACCTTCATTTTAATAATGTGATGAAATTTTCAAATTACATTTTTGGTAACACTTTAGTTTAGGGTCCAATTCTCACTATAACTAGTTGCTTATTAGCATGCATATTACTAGGATATTGGCTGTTTATTAGTACTTATAAAGCACATAATGCACCCAGGTTTTTTTTATGTCTGCTTTCTTCAGTGTATCCATAGACATTTCTGCCTTACAGATGTCACCAAGCCAGACAGAATGTTTTTTATCACTAATCAGTTGTATGCGAATGTGCCCTCTTTAAAGTAAAAAAATAAAAATTACATTTGAATCATTTTATAGTCATAAAGCATGTTATGCATTGAAATATTCCCAATTAAATCTATATGAATTTGAATCAGAATCAAGTTGAATAAAAATCAGGGAAATCAGTGCCGATTCCCAGCCTTAGTAGAAGGAAAATTATATTCTCTAAATTGAAATGCACAAGCATTACTGCTGCTTGCATTAAGGAAACCAAAATAGGGAAACATTGAAACTACTGTGAGAAAGAGTACTGTGGTAATTATACCTGAAAAATGAAATTGCTTCAGAAAGAATTAGAAATGAGCACTCTAATTAAGTGATCTCTAAGTAATTACATACATCTTGTGATTCTCTGAAGTTCTAGCTAATCCAGTGCGCAGAGAGAAAGTGATGTGCAGAAAGATACTTAAGTGGTTGTGAAAGGTGGATGAACTTTACTTTCAGCATAATTTTTTTAAATTTTCTTTCTATGTTTCCAGCTTTTATTTCTTGCACTTCTGGGACAATAAGAGGTGATCACTACTTGTTTACCCTTTACAGCTCAAGTGCTTCTGTAAAGTGCGACTAGCTATTTCAGTGTATTTTAGGAGGTTTGTTGAAAGGATCTATCTATCAATCAATCAATCAATCTATCAATATATCTATCTATCTATCTCTCTGTCGATCAAAATTGAACTGACACTGCACTCTAAAAATGCTGGTTTAAAAACAACCCAATTTGGGTTATCCTGGCAACCCAGTGCTGGGTCAAATACAGACAAATCCAGTGTAAGGATGCTTTGATCCATCTAGTATACAAATTACTATATTGTTGGGTTAAAATGAGTCACAAAATAGTCACAAATTAAATTAAAATCACACACAATTACTAGAATAACAACACAGGCAACAGTAATAATCAAAAGGTAAACATTTTTAATAAGCAAGAATACCAAGGAATGAACAAACATATAGACTTGGTCGGTGTCGTGTCATAGCTGGGGGCATGGCGTGGGGGCGGAGTTGGCGTGGGGGAAAACAGTCCATTCCCCCACAATGGAAATGCATGGTGTTAACCCAGTATAGCCTATATATAATCACTTCTGCCGCTTGACAGACCAAGATGTATAGAAAAACTGAGCCGTATTGGGTCGGATTGTCCGTATAGTATCTGTGACTGGAAAAACGACCCAATGCAATGGCCAGAGGTGTCATTTTCTCGTCAAAATGCATGCTGCTCCCACAAATATTACTTACCTACTTCATAAATCACCCAATCGATTAAGATGTTTATTCAGTGTTCCTGAATTTAATGGATTTATTGTAGGGCTATGCATTACATACATTTAACGTTTTAAAATGATGATTTTGTCTTGTGCTATGAAATGTTTTTCTGAATATGCTGTGTGCAATGCAAAGGGAGTTTGTTTATGTATTTGTTTGGGCTAGAATATAGACATAAAAAGTGCAGAGTCTAATGTCAATCGTTAATTTACTGCAGTGCCACATTTAACAAACATTTGTCAAAAGCCTAACATCCAGTTATATGATGAGCTGTTAGGCATCAATGACACAGGTTTAGATAAAGTTTAGACATCTGTCAGTTTTCAGTTGTCTTGCATGCATGTAGCTTTATCTGTTTATTTGTTCGTTTTTCTTGTTAGTACAGCCATGCACGAATGAATTAGTTCAGCATTTACATTTTACAAAGCAAATTTGGAGTTGACATGTCAGTGTCACAATACTATTCTCAAATTACTGACAATAGCAACGTTTTTTGCTTTTTTATAGCAACCGTCTTCATCGAAAGACTGGATGATTTATGAAGTAGGCTATTATATAATATTGGGGGAGCAGCATGTATTCTGACGACAAAAAGTCCTTAAGTGTCGTACATGTAATGTGACTCTATCAGCTTGTAAGTTTGAAGTACAAACATGAGCCCAGTCCTTCCCTTAATGAAGTAAAGAATACTTTTGAATGTATTGTACATTAATAACCTCACGCACTATGTGATAGCTTGCGTGAAAACTGCTTTAATGATAAGTTGACTGCTTTTTGACGCAGTTCGAGTCCCGTGACAACTTATGACTATATTGGTGTTTTTGTTAATCAAACTTTTGCCATTGCAGTAATAAAAATCTCGTATTTTTTTATCTTACAGTAATACCAGCATCATGTAGTGCAAATGTTTAATTTGTAATGGCCGTATTACACAGGCTTTCGGTATTGATGAACGGCTCCGTCTGTTATTCGGCAGTATAAAACTTTAGATTTTTAACTTATTAGAGGTGCAGAACGCCACACAGCAACTTTTCTGCATTGCACCAAGCAAAAATCAATCATAATCGTTACAAAAAGTAAAAATAAAGCATCTAACAAGGTCTACACGCGTTCATTTGAATGGGTTGTTTTCCCCCACGGCATAAACGGATATGACGTTTCTGTGGCCGTTCTCAGACCTTGTGTAGCCCCGCCCCTTTTCAGCACTGTGCTCATTGTCTTCTGTCTTCCGGTTTGTATGAAGGTAAGATCTCAAGGATTAATGAATGAACCACTCGTTTTAAAAATCTTCCTGGTCTACTGACATTTGTTTTGACATCCGCCTCAAACATTACAATGTTCATGATAACTGTCATTATAAGTAAATCCACTTCACCAGCTAATTACTCATTCGACAGCTATGCCATAGAAATATACAGAGCTACTGCAAAAACGGAAGTTCAAACACAAAATTCTAAAGATGGCTGCACACTTGTTTTTCTGGTGCATACGGTCTATAAGCAAGGGTAAAAACAATGTGTGTGTGAGGGAGAAAAAGTTATCGAGTGCACTCATTCAATCCCACAATACAGTATACTGCAATAACGAATGTACCAGTGTACGCTCAACGGCTAGAGAATACCCATAATGCACTAAGAGTCACACGCCAAATGAATTACCGCGTCTGACTAAAAGATTGCACAGCTGAATCATCCATCCATTCATTTTTTAAACCGCGCGATAGTCCAATGTGGCTATAGCGTAATATTCAGGTAGAAATTCCTTTTTTATTGATTATTAAATAGTTTTAATTAAGGGTTATACATAGTTTTAATGACAATTTCAAGATAAATCTTTTCATCTTACTACTGGAGATGCCAGTTTGCTAAGTTTCAAATGATTATTAAACAGCAAGCACAAACTCAGTATCCAAATTCGCTCACTTTTTTCATTCACTCCTTCAAGTGAACTATATTAGTGGAGTAATGTAAGGAATAGTGAATGAGGGTATAGGGAGTGATTTCGGACACGGACACAGCCACAGTAGGGGTGTGCGATATTGACAAATAATTATATCTCAATATTTTCTGGCATTTCATCAATAATGATAATTAGACAATATTTAGCTGAGTGTGTTATTGTGCTGGTACTTTAGGACTCCTAAAGTTTTTGATACTTTTCATATTCTGTGTGGTGGTCATTTCACAGCAGTAACAGAAATCATCTTTTCCAAAAAAGTTTTAATAGATTTTTACCTTTTATGGGCATTTTTACCTTTATAACTTTATTTTTTCAAACTTAATTATATGCATGCATCATCTTTTGTGTCAATTTCATAAATGTATTCAAATAGGGCTGTTACCAATCAAATTAAATAAGTATCAACAAAATTCATCTTTGCAATGGAGAGGAAACACAGAAGCTGCATCTGAAGTGACATTTCGATCGTTTACGGCTGTTTAAAGGTTCAGTGTGTAGTATTTATGAGGATCTATTGACAGAAATGCAATATAATATACATAACTATGTAAGTATATGTGGAGTATAAAGACCTTACATAATGAACCGTTATGCTATTATTACCTTAGAATGAGCCATTTCTATCTCCATATACCGCGGGTCCCCTTACAGTGAAATCGCCATTTTGCGCCATCATATTTCTACAGTAGCCCTAAATGGACAAACTTCTCTACAGAGCGCTAGTCACTCTTTGCTCTCTTTGACGATGACATTTTTGTCCTGTGTCGGCCACCGTAGCTTCTCTGCTCCGAAAGGGAGGGGGGGTGCAATTCACAACCTCACCGCTAGATGCAGCTAAAAATCACACACACTGCAACTTTAATGCAGCTCAGAGGTGACAAATTAATAACCTGCAGTTAAAAATTCATAAATAATGTCTAATGCATAAATCTTAGTCATTGAATCATTGATTCAACTGATTCGTTTGAATTTAAATTTAAACTGTTCACTTCAGTCACTGTCTGGCCGTATTGTTTGTTATATGGACTCACCTTTTTGCTATTGTTTGATAGAAAAGACTAATCTGAGTTTTTTGTTACCCGTTTATGGACTACTTTTCCTGTGTTTAGTAGATAAGTGACTCTTTAAACTGTTTTGGATATTACCTGAATTGCTTATCTGTGCTTTGTTTTTTGGATTTTGAAGACATGTTTCCTGTGGATACAATTTTATTGGTCTGTTTTTTTTAAGAACCTGATATTCTAAGTACCCGTTTGAGATTTAACATATGAATACTTCACATTCTGTCTATGATCTGTTTAAAGGACTTGCCTGTATACTTGTCTCACCTGTTTTATCACCCTATTTTGCAATAAACTCCTGCAACTGGGTTCTTGTCCATCTTCTGTGTCAGTGTGTCGATATATCTTGAGCACCAAATCAGTATATTAGAATGATTTCTGAAGGATCATGTGACTAAAGAAAATGAAAACTGCCATTGAATACATTTCGGAACCAGAGCGAAAACTATTGAATTAAGTACTTTAAAAATGTTTTGTCTCATCCGTTGGTTATCACTGTCAATCATCACAATTTCCGATTCAATCACTCATTTAAACTTTGCAGTTTACTTTATTTATGAAAAAATAAAGTTGTATTTAGATTGTGAATGGGTAATAAACAGAGAGCAAGAGAAGAGCCCTCCATTTATAACCACTAAAGCACAAGCTCAATTAATTTTTCACTGAAAAAACTCCTGTTATAATAAGACCCTGTTTACACTAGTGTATTTTCATTTTGAAATGCATAACTTTTGCAACGGTTACGCCTGTCGCCTACACTACTCCGGCGTTTTTGAACCTCGAAAATGAAGACTTTCGAAAAACGCTGCAGACCCCGTTTTAGTTTGAAAACTCCAGGGTTGCGTTTCAGTGTAAATGGACCAAAACAAAGACTTTTGAAAATGAACATGTGGCTGCCCACATTGTGCAACCGGAACACGACAATAACAGACCAAGGCTGCGTTTCCCAATAGCATCGTAAGCCTAAGTTGATCGTAGAGACCATGGGTGGCTATTTGTCACGATCACCAGTGAGAGAGGGCACTCCACCTCAGACTATTGCCATATCACCACAGACTACATCACCCATAATACTCACTGCCCGGACACATCATTCCTGATTATATCCACCTGTGTCTCATTTACCTTGTTAGCTCACCCTATAAAGTCTGGTCACTTCTGTCACTCATTGCTAAGTCTTGTTTTGTTGTTACACTGCACTTCCGGGAATCCGGGAAACAGGCAAGAAATCCAAAGATTTGATTGTGATTGGCTACAATGCTCAATGCTTGTAAATAGAAACCTTTGACGCTTAGAGGGCTCTCAAACAAACATGAACGAGAGCATTTGAAAGGTACTTTGTACTAACGGTACTACAGAAATGCTGGTACCGTCAACTTTTTTTTGTACCGACTGGTTTGCCTGGCTATCACCAGACCAAGCTCAATTTAAGATTGAACATTGGTCTGGGGAGTCTGCTATGTATTTTCTACTGCACAAGAGGCGTGATAAACAAGCATAATTCAAATAACTCTGTACGCAATTGGGTAGTCCTTCAGCCAATCAGACCACAAGAGGTGTGATAAACAAGCATAATTCAAATGACTTCGTACGCAATTGGATAGTCCTTCAACCAATCAGACCACAAGAGGCGTGATCAACGGGCAACGACCCATCGCTTCTCTATCCGTCATCGTGTTAAACCCGCCAATAGTGCGCCAGGTGGATAAGCCAGTCTGTGATTGGTTCCCGCAAAAGTGTAACAGAAGCAGTAGAAATAAATGTACAGGTTTCCAGACTGAGTTGCAGGGCGAAATCAAATCGCCGGGTTTACCCAGTCTACCACCTGGTACCAGTAGCATCAATACATTTGACAACCCTTGTAAATACAATAATAAAAAAAACCTTTTGGCAACGGAAACAAAAGTAGCCATAAATATAAATCCACTAAATGCATCATTTAAATTTAATAAACATGCAAAGACTCATTACAGTATAAATGCTCTAATCTGACAACTCAAGTGAATCGAGTGCTAAAGATTGTATTAGAACAATCAATGACAGTCCAGGGTTCAAATCCATATTGTTGATGACTGTGAACTTTATTTGATCCAAAGCCTCTATTGGGAAAAGATCCTTATGTGCATATGCATAACCCCATTTCCCAGTGACAGCACACAAAGCTCCTTTAGAAAGACTCTGCATCTTTTCATCTGTTTTTATGGTTTTCTCAGGTACAGGCCTCTGCTTAAAATTAATCTTGGTTGACATACCAAACATTTGGATTTTCACAGCAGCAGCAGCAGCAAGAAACTCTAAGACCTTCTCTCCTTTATAACACTGCGCTGCTGTTGAGTGAGATAAAGTGATTGATAGACAGTGTGAGAGAGCGACGCAAGGAGTATATGTGTGACTGTGTGAAAGAGAGAGAGAGAGGACTGAGGCTGTTTTAATGGGGATCAGGCTGACCTTGTTTAGAGCAGAGCTGAAACTTTTGAAGGGGCCAATCAATGGACAAACACTCCATTCTACAAGCAGAGCCAGAGAGACAAATCAAATCAAATCCCTGGGTCACATCGAGAGAGACAATCACCAACAGCGAAAAACCAAGGTTGTTGTAAAAAACTAAAACAAGTACTTTTTTAAAGTCAGCATGAAATTAAAATGAACACAATGCACAATGCTCTGAGCAAAATTTGGCACAATATTCCAAAAAAAAAAGGAAGTTACACTTGAAAGACATCTTTTTGGTGCAACTTGGCAAGTGCACTTTTATCAAGTAGTTATATTGCAAATACTACATCATATTACAATAGATGTTTTGCCAGTGCCAGACCTTTTGAAGGGCTCTTCAAAGCGCAAAATAGACTAATGTTTTTTCCCTGGGTGCTGCCTTTTATGTCACAGCCCATGCCAGTTTAATTTAACGGGTCAGGGAGAGAGTGGAAAATAATCATAAAAAAACAAAATGATGGCTGATTTTGATGTAAAAACAATTAAGTGGACCAAGGGCAGGACAAAAATGGTTTACAGTGGTTTTCATGCTCTGCTCTTTTGTTGCCAATTATATTTTCCTTGGGTTTTGCTTTGATAGATTATCTGTCTTTCACATAATTTATCATATTAATAATTAAAATCATTCCAGTTTGCAACTTGTGAGTGGGAAACCAAAAAATGTAACTCATTTACTCACCCTCATGTTGTTCTAAACCTGTATAAGTTTCTTCTGGGGAACACAACAGACACAATATTTGATGAAAAATATCTTATCTTTAAACTATCCACTTTTATGCACAGAAGAAAGCAAAACATACAGATTTGGGACAACAGGTGTGTACGCTTTTAAGCTGCACATTCTAAACATAGAAATTAAAGACAAATTAAAGTGTTAAATTTGGAAACAAAAAAGGGGGATCAAAAGTAATAAACGCTACAGAATCTCTTTTTAGGTTAATGTCACTTTATAAGCACAGTTGTCATATTAATTCTTGTCACATGTGTCTTGTACGATGATTTTAAGCAGCCATTTATCTGCAGTCTCACATTTTCACAAGCCTCTGAGCAGCCCATTAATTCCACTGAACAAGCTTTCCTCTAAAATAACTAAAATCGCTACAAACTCTGCAATGATAAATATTAAATGAACATCTAAGACTGGCTTGTATGCTTGAATATAACAGCACAACACTGTTAATTTATTCCTTGTTGTATTTCTCAAAGCAGATTTTCTGCCTTTACGTTTTATTATATTAAGATTATATTTCAGCTACTATGTTTTTAAGTCTATTTCTTACACACATAAAAAAAAAAAAAAAACTCAGGCAGATCATGCCCCAAGATGCTGACAGACATGAAGTCATGCGATAATCTTTTCCCAGTCTATCCCCTCCAGACCTCAGTACATAATTCATGACTGTACGAGTTACTCTTATCTGAGGCAATTTGACTGTTTCATTTTTAGGCAAGAACCATTTTACATCATATGAGCCGAGAGATATAAGCCAGTCTTATAATGCAATTTACACGGGGTACAACAATAAGATGTGTTGAAATAAATGGGTTTATAATTGATCATTCAGGTCAGTTGCAAACCAAGAACAAAACTGTACTGAAATAATTAATTTCAAGAGCACATATTTTCTGAATAAACAGATTGTACTTCAGTTATTAGTCACACGTCGCTCTGGTGATCCTCCTACACAAAGACTGATATTAGGTTATGAACTCATATATGAATTAGATACATGCAAAAACATTACAGCGATACTGGTATATAAGCACTAAATTGTGTACTTGTAAGCCCGATCTACTGTAGCTTCTGATAGCATGCTTTTTTGTTTACATTACTGCTAATCACACATTTAATGGAGTTTTGCATTTAGTCTTTCATCAGCTTGTTAGTTGGTTATTACTGCGTGAACACTCTAAAGTGACTCACAGAACACTAATTGCAAGGACGGTTTCCCCTGGCATAGCCTGGAGTGATGCTGCCATGCTCAAGAGAAGCACAGCAACAGAATGTGATTATATTAGCACTCTGATTCACATACAGGCTAATGCCACTCCATCAAACCATGAACTGATGACAACAATCAAAAATGGTGTTATTTGCAGCTCAATAACTGGATTCAGTTGCACAATAAGTAAAGTGAAAAAGTGCAAAAAAGCTGACAGTGTTGTGGTCTGTAATAAAATGAAACAAACAAGAAACAGAACTGTTGAAGAAGTCTGAAGAATTGTGATTTGTTTGGAATATGAATATGGTCTTAAAGGAATAGTTCACCTAAAAATTATCATTCTGTGATCATTTACTCACCCTCATGTCATTACAAACCTGTATAGCCCCGTTTCCACCGAACTTTTTTTCCAGGAACTCTTTTTTCCCCCAGACCTGCTGCTGTCTGCGTTTCCATCATGGTCTAAAGTACCGTGAAGATTAGTCCGGTGACGTAGGACTGCATGCGACTTTCCAGAGCCCACTGGGTTTCGTCTTCCGCAAATACACTTAATAAAGCCTGAACCTCGTCGTCGGTCCATCGGTCGTATTTTTTCAACTTCATTGTTGATTCGAATAGCAAACAACTCTTACTGCACGCACCGCAACTGACTTTTAGGTTGAAATAAAATGCTGGGTGAGCTCAACCAATGGGTGAGTGCTACCACGCGAGCAGGGCCGTTTTGAGGGGGAATGTTTAAACCCGGAACTTCATTTAGACCCCGTTCCTGCGGTCGAAACACACCGAGTACCACTCCAAAGTCACTTTCCAAACTCCAAACCACTTTCTTTTTTAAAATGTCTCAGTGTTTTTGGGGTCGAAACAACATTGGACATCACTGACTTTTATTGTATGGACAAAAACATTCTTCAAAATATCTTCTCTTTGTGTCAGCGAATAAAGAAAGTGCAATAGATGGTTTGGAACGACATGAGGGTGAGTAAATTATGACAGAATTTGAATTTCTGAGGGCACTATTCCTTTAAACTTTATCTATTACAAGCATACTGTATGTGAGAACAATAAAAGACTTCTTTTCACTTTCAATTATGTATGTATACATCTTTTTTATGAACATTAAAAAGGAGATTCATTATATATAATGTAGATATTTTAATATAGGTCTCCAAATCTCTCCTATAAAGTAAAGAGAGTTTCATTAGGCAGTAATTGGTAGAATTTCAATAAAAAGTTCAAAGGCCCCTGTACGAAGCATAAGATTGGTGCAAAGTGGCAGATGCATATCACAAATAATTCATTAAGCTCATTTTATGTAACCCACCATCACAGAGAAAAAAATAGACCTCCTTTTCCTCTTCTGCGACTCTATTGATGCTAATGAAAGTGTTCACCTTATTACAGACCCCTGACCCTGCAGAACACAGGAATACATGATACTTCCAAAAGTTTTAGGACGCCTGCCTTTACATGCACATGAACTTTAATGACATCCCATTCTTAATCCGTAGGGTTTAATATGGAGTTGGCCCACCCTTTGCAGCTATAATAGCTGTAACTCTTCTGGAAAGGCTTTCCACAAGGTTTAGGAGTGTGTTTATGGGAATTTTTGACCATTCTTCTAGAAGCGCATTTGTGAAGTCAGGCACTGATGTTGGACGAGAAGGCCTGGCTCACAGTCTCCGCTCTAATTCATCCAAAAGGTGTTCTATCGGGTTGAGGTCAGGACTCTGTGCAGGCCAGTCAAGTTCCTCCACACCAAACTCGCTCATCCATGTCTTTATGGACCTTGCTTTGTACACTGGTGTGCAGTCATGTTGGAACAGGAAGGGGCCATCCCCAAACTGTTCCCACAAAGTTGGGAGCATGAAATTGTCCGAAATGTCTTGGTATGCTGAAGCATTAAGAGTTCCTTTCACTGGAAATAAGGGGCCAAGCCCAACCCCTTAAAAACAACCCCACACCATAATCCCCCCTCCACCAAACTTTACACTTGGCACAGTGCAGTCAGGCAAGTACCGTTCTCCTGGCAACCGCCAAACCCAGACTCGTCCATCGGATTGCCAGACAGAGAAGTGTGATTTATCACTACAGAGAACACGTCTCCACTGCTCCAGAGTCCAGTGGCGGCGTGCTTTACACCACTGCATCCAACGCTTTGCATTGCACTTGGTGATGTAAGGCTTGGATGCAGCTGCTCGGCCATGGAAACCCATTCCATGAAGCTCTCTACGCACTTGAGCTAATCTGAAGGCAACACAAAGTTTCCATCCCATGTGTTCAAGGGAACAAAATAGTCACTTCCTGGGAAACTGGCGCAAAATATCTGTAATAAAAATGGAAGTTGCTGCAATCAGGGAAACAACTGTGATTCTTAATAACTGCAATATCTGTGTTTATCAATAACTGCAAACATTCTTCTATTTTTATTTTATTTTCTAAAATAAAATTAGCTTTTTATTTAATGTTTCTTGTTAGAAAATGACAATCTCATAAAACAAACCTTATAGAAAATTAACTAAAAATAAAAGGCTTATGGTCCCACTTTAGTGTCTTTAGCTACTGTACTGAGATTAAATTAATTATTTGATACAATGCATTTATAGTGAACATACATGTTTTACATTGTACTTAATTAATTAGGACATGATTAACTGGTAGAAAATTGGACTATCGTCTCTATCGCGGTTACGCTCACGTGACGTTGCTGTGCTGCACGGTCGCGAAAGTCTATTATTTGCTTTTACTTTTAAGCATTGATTTTAAACCGTTGAAGCACAATAAGAAGATAACTAATTTCGATATATGCGCTTGCTTTTAGAGAGATGGTTTCTGAGCGCTGTCTGAGAGAGAGTTCTTTTTGGCGCCTAATTGGGCTTCAATGGTTAAATACACATACTTGTGTCAAAATGCCCATCTTTGCAAGTAAACGCATGTGAATCAGTCTTCAGTAAGCTTGAGAGTTTTTATTTTACTTAGTTTTTTGTGATATTAAAAATGTTAACAAGAGTTATAAAATTTGGTATCAAAAATGTTGATATCACAAAAAACTATATCATGATATATATTGTTATCGTGAAATAAAATAAATATTGTGATATAAGATTTTGGTCATATCGCCAATACCTAGTACTTATAATTAAAAAAAATACCTGCATGTACTTATAGCTTGATTAATTTCTGTAATTACATCAATAATTATGCTGTTGAACCTTCCCTTACCCTTTAACCCACCCTTAAACCTAACCGTACCACCAAACCTGTACCCAACCTTACCCGTATCTCACCTCAATAGCAGCACAAGTGTTTTGCATTACAATATTAACAGAATAAGTGCATACTCTGATGTTAGTACATATTATTAATTAAAGACACCTTTATAAAGTGTGACCAGGTGTATATTATAAAATGTACTATATTTCATTTAACCTCAACATTTTCTGAATGTTAAGGTGATGATACACGGGGCAACTTTTTAAAGCGATGTTGCTTTGGCACTTTCCCATTGAAAATTGGCAAGAAATTTCTATCTGGAGACTTAGATCGGTCGTGGGCCCTGTGTCTCACCTGTTGCCCGTTGACGGCAACATTGCCCAGCAACATTTCTCAAAAAAGTTGCCCCGTGTATCATCACCTTTAATCACATCCTTTCATTGACCATGATGAGAGAGAGATTTAAAAAAAAGATCGTTTCAGGTCCTATTTTGTGCTCTATTTGTAGAAAGTGCCGTGAGCTCTCCAAAGCCAACCACTTCTTCTAAGCTGTGTGAACCTGACTCAAGGGCTTACTACAGTGAAAGAGGATATAACAGAGTGCAGAACTGACTCTGTTGTAAATAAACCACCTTTCCAGTAAAGTAAAAAGTAATGATTCTCATGGGTTTCACTTGTCTCTGAACCAGCATCAAAGCACTCTCTTTATTTCTGCTCACCGATGCTCTGGCGGTTCAGGCACGGACCGCTTGGCCTCTTTGGATCTTTGTCAGTTGCCTTGTGTTGTTTTGAAATCTAATGAAAAGTGTTAAGCCTCATTTAGAGCTAACACAGTCTTTCAAAAAGTAATCCACCTTATATAATATGACTAATCTAACCACGATTAGCTGCTTGAAGTTTTCTTGGTATGTTGTTATTTTCAACAACCCCTGACAGGAACTGAATTAAACAGGAATTGAGAGTGTATATTTACTTTGCTGTCAGATGCTGCCACAGGTGTCCCTCTAGTCTACTGTACATAAAGACCATTAAGGAACAAATATCTGTCTTTGCCTGCCTCCGCTGTCCTCTGACAGGCCTTCCCCCCCGAAGCCAATTTCTGGTGTCCAATTTTATTCTCTATCCATGAAATTATGTTTGATTGAAGGGTGAGAATGACAGATGTTGGTCAAGGTTATCACCTATGACAAAAACTGTAATAGATACTGTCATATTTTTACACGTCTCCTCCAGAGTCCAATATTAAAGCCCAAATCACAATGTGCAACATGGAGCATAAGATAAAATTATAAAACATATACTTAAACAAAAGTTCTAATAGACAACAGAGTATGCTCACAATGTGCTTCCTTACAGCTTTACAAGTATCTGCAAATCCACTGCTAATGTCTTCTAGGGCACTTGCTAGGGTGTTGCTAGGTAGTTGACTCCTGAAAGTTACTTTATCAATACTTTATCAAGCACCAACTTATTGGTTGTTCTATAAATTGATAAAAAAGACCTTGATTTTAACATTTTGTGGAGAATATATAAGAAAAGACTGAAAAGGTCAAGCTGCTACAATGCTAAGATATTCTTTAACATATTGCTATGTCGTTGCTAGGGTGTAGTTGTAGATACTTAGGCTTTTGGGTTTGTTCTAATCACTAAGCCTAATATGAGCAGTAGCAATAGTGATGTTTGCTGTTGTAAGCATCACTTATAAGCATAAGCAATAATAATAATAAAAATAAAACAATTAATTTCCAAAAAAAGTTAAAACCCACTTTAAAAATAAAGGACTCTGATATGGTTCGATTCTTGAGTCCTAAAAATAATCCATGCAAAGAAAGCAGCTCACACTGATGAGACCACACACACACTGCAGGCAATATTAAAACAATCTTTAGAAGCATACACAAGTAACCAAAAAGTGTTTGCTAACTAAGTGCTGTATAAGAAACTAGCATGATTACAACCCAGGGGTTATGGGGAAAATGTCTCTATCTCCATTATTACTCACAGTGTTTTATTCACATAAACATATATACATACATTATATATATATATACAGTACTGTGCAAAAGTCTTAGGCACGTTGGTATTTTCACACGAAAAATGATATAATTATTTATATCTTTTACTGTAGTGTGTCAGTAGGAAATATCAGTTTACATTTCCAAACATCATTTTGCAATTAATTGTAATAATCCAGTGAGATTTATTATTTTTTTTATGCACAAGAAGTCTGTTAGCAGCCGGTATGATCTGATCTCACCATCATCGAGTCTGTCTGTGATTACATGAAGAAACTGAAAAAACTGAGACAGACTAAATCCAGAAAAACTAAGGCAACGTCTCCCAGACACTTGAGGAAACCTACCTGCAAAACTACAGTACTGTAAAAAGTTTAGGCACTTGTCAGAATGCTTTAAAGTGAGAATGCTGTCAAAAATAATAACATAAATAGCTTTTATTTATGAATTAACTTCTATTAACTAAATCAAATCGATATTTGGGGTGACTACCCTTTGCGTTTAAACCGGCTTTTGTCACCTGCCTCTATTCCTACACCTATTCATGTAGTTTTGCAGGAAGGTTTCTTCCAGTGTCTTGAAGACATTGCCTCAGTTCTTCTGGATTTAGTCTTTTTTCTGTTTCTTCACCTCGATGATGGTGAGATCAGGTCATACCGGCTGCTGTCAGACTTCTTGTGCATAAAAATAATAAATAAATAAATAAATAAATAAAAATCTCACTGGATTATTACAATTAATTGCAAAATGAATGTTTGAAAATGTAAACTAATATTTCCTACTGACACACTACAGTAAAAGATATAAATAACTGGCTTAAAAACATTTTCCGTGTAAAAATACCAACATGCCTAAGACTTTTGCACAGTACTGTACACCGATCAGGCATAACATTTTGACCACCTTCCTAATATTGTGGAAGGCTGGGTCTGCCTCCTCCAGGGGCAGCGCTTGCAGGTTCACCACCTGGTCCCTGAAGGGAGTGGTGGAAACCTTGGGCACATATTCAGGCCAGGGTCTCAAGATCACATGAGAGTTAGCCGGCCCGAATTCCAGGCACGCTTCGTCAACCGAAAAGGCCTGCAGGTCCCCTACTCTCTTGATGGAGGCCAAAGCAACCAAGAGCGCCATCTTCACCGAGAGGTACTTAAGCTCTACTGAATACAATGGCTCGAAAGGCACCCTCTGCAGAGCAGATACTGCGAGGTCCCAGCAGTCCCCATCAGGTCATGCAGTCCAACCGTCTTAGAATCCAGAAGACCATGGTGCGCAGAGATCACAGCCACATAAACCTTAAGGGTGGAAGGAGACAGCCTTCGATCCAACCCTTCCTGGAGGAAGGAGAGCCCCGACCCAATCGGGCATTTTCTGGGATCTTCTCAGTGAGAAGAACACCAGGTGACGAAGAGGTTCCACTTCAGAGTGTAGGTGTGTCTCGTGGACAAGGCTCTAGCTGAAGTGATGGTAGCCACCACCTGAGGTCAAAGGGTGCCTCGTCTCTGAGAAAAGAGGTCCTTCCTCAGAGGGATTGGCCAGGGAGGGGCTGTCACGAGGAGCACCAATTTGGTGAACCAAGGACCTGCTCCTCGTCCTCCCTGATCTTGCACAGAACCTGTGCGAGAAGGCTCACTGGGGGAAACGGATGCTTTTGTAGGCCCCGCGGCCAGCTGTGCCCTAGTGCATCCGAGCCGAGGGTCCCCTCGGTCAGGGAGTAAAACCAGCGGCAGTGGGAAGTGTCTGGGGAGGCAAACAGATCTACCTGTGCGTCGCCGAACTGTTCCCAAATCAGCTGAACCATCTGGGGATGGAGTCTCCATTCCCAGGGACATGGCCGTAGTCGTGAGAGCTTGTCGGCTGCACGATTCAGCTCTCCCGGGATGTGAATGGCATAAAGCAACCTCAGATGCTTCTGACTCCACAGGAGGAGATGACGGGCGAGTTGCGACATACAGCGGTAGCGCAGACCACCCTGATGGTTGATGTACGCTACTGTCGCCGTGTTGTCTGAACGGACCAGTACGTGCTTGCCCTCCAGCAACGTCTGAAAACAGTGCAGAGCTAGACGAACGGCCAGCAACTCGAGGCAATTGACATGCCATAGGCGCTGGGGTCCTGTCCAGGAGGCCGCAGCAGCATGCCCATTGCACATGGCACCCCAGCCCGTGGCGGAGGCATCTGTTGACACAACAACATGCCTGGAATCTCTAGAATCTAAGGGCACTCCAGCCTGTAGAAAAGAGAGGTTTGACCACGGTGTAGGATTTGAGGGTGCACCAGACACAAATTAGTCTTCCAGATGATTCGTTCAAACATAATTCCACACAAAACTCAACTCAACAGATCTATGGCCTTAAAAGAAGTGGGCTCCGTTCAGTCTGTGACAACTAACAAAACCCCCACTTTACGGCCTTGCAAGATTTGGGCCACACCAAGATAATGGCAGAGATTGTTTGACCCTCAAGACAAAGAGCTAAAGCAGATCCTCTTCTTCTCAACAACCCTTAAATGAACTCTTGAGTGACACTCAAAACCCACAGAGACTGTTGTTACATATAAACTGCATCAAATCATTCAAAAAAGAATGATAGCTGGACTTACATTCAAACAGCCTTCTACTGCATAATTCTATATCATGTCTATAACTAATACACGTGACCATTATGCATATATATCACTCACAATTCATGTAATTGACATAACTATTGAATGATTGACTGAAAGTGTACCTTGCTTGGTATCAGTATGATTGTATGCTCATAATTCAGAAGCTTGATTGAAATCTGTGTAGAATGTATTGTGTTCTTATAATAAGAAATCATGTCTAATTACTCTTTGCTTAGAGCAGGAAGTTAGGAGACCATAGATAACAGGTAATTTATGGTAGGGGTGGGGACGAGGTGAACCAAAGATGATACCTAATTGGTCAGAACCCATCCAGGAGGATGGGCAGACATTTGAGTTTAAAATCTCAGAACACGAACAAAGAATCAGACAAAAAGGACAAAAAACAAGGACAGAGTTTAGACAAAGAAGACAGTTTATGACAGAGACCGAGAACGGTCAGAGGCAGACCAAGATCCGAGAAAATGGGTTAACAATTTCTTTCAAGCCATCTAAATACTCTCGTCTCACTTTCCTTTCTTTTACTTAGAACACGAAACTCAACGGAAAGAAAAGAAACTAAGTTAAGTTTTGCCGCAAAGTTTAAATCAACAATTCTACAACAAAGTGCGCTTCGACTTCTAACAACATCTACAAGACTTTCCATCCATCCGCCAACACGCCACGTAATTGGCTTCCCAAGACGTCGATCAAAGACATGACAACCACAAGACTTTCCATCCATCCGCCAACACGCCATGTAATTGGCTTCCCAAGACGTCAATCAAAGACATGACAAGGCGGCCAGCGAATCAAAGAACCTGGGGAACCCCTCTGCAGCCAGGACCAAGAAGGATCGAGGGAATCCCCATTCAAAGAAGATACGAGACACAAACGCAAGTAACCTCCAGATTCGCACTGAACTGGTGCATTGATATGAAATTTAATAACACCGCCTAAGAAACGTTAGGAGGGTTAAATTAATGATTGATGGTTCGTTCAGGTCATGTGTTATAACTGCAAACATTGCTAGAAACTTAGGATGGCATCATTTCACTCTCTTAAAACTCATTCTTTCCTCACTTTCCTTCTTTCTGCAACTCGTATGAATGTGTGTGTGTTTGTGTTAGATATAGTTTTATTTGTTAGAGTAACAATAAAGATTTGTGCTTACAAATGTTATGTCTTATCTGCTGATCTATGTTACCTGGTTATTAAATAGTGTTTCACTATTTGGGATATTTATATCCGCTGAAGAGTTGATAGTTACGGCCCGTTCAAATGAACGCTGGAAGAGTCATTTGCTCGGCCGTAAAATAATTGACTCTTTCAAAATTCCTTATGAATTAATTAATAAATTCATTTGAGCTAAATGAGAATTCCCTTACACAGAGTCCTACACTGGGGTGAAGGTTTGACGGCAGGCCAGAGTGACTGGCACCTGGAGCGTGCCCTGTTGCCATGCCCATCTCGGGACTCGATCGCAAAGCAATTGCTAAAGCGGTCTCATATGAAGCCGAGCGGTGGGACCGCCCCTGCGGATGCCATATGCCCAGGAGCCTCTGAAATAACTTCAGTGGAACCAAACTCTTGCCCTCGAGCTGACTCAGGCAAGTCAGCAGTGACTGCGCGCTCTCGTAAGCTGCGCATACATTGCGACTGAGTCGATTTCCATACAGAGAAAAGAGATCCTCTGCACGGGGGGAGAGTTTGCTCTTTTCCCAGTTGACCCGAAGGCCCCTTTGTTCGCAAACCTGCTCTCGAGAGTGAGCTAGTATCAGCCAGTCGTCGAGATAGTTCAGGAGGAGAACCCCGTGTTGCCTGAGTGGCAAAAGGGCTGCCTCGACGACTTTCATGAAGATGCAAGGAGACAGGGCTAACCCGAATGGGAGTGCCATGTACTGGTATGCATGCCCCTCGAAAGCAAACCGTAGAAATGGTCAGTGTTGAGGAAGAATGGAGACATGAAAGTACGCTTCCTTCAGGTCATTCGAAAATCTTGAATGGAAGCCTGTGAAGGGTTCAGTTCAAGACGCGCAGGTCCAGGATTGGTCGTAGCCCACCGCTCTTCTTGGGTACAATGAAGTAGGGGCTGTAGGAGCCAGACTGGAGGGCTGGAGGGACGGCCTCGATCGCACCTTTGCCAGTAGGGTGGCGACCTCTGCATGCATGACAAGGGAATTGCCACCCACCATAGTATAGCGGACTCCCCGAAAGCGGGAAGGAGACCGTGCAAACTGAATCACATAGCCGAGCCTGATCATCCGAGTGAGCCAGCAGGACAGGTTGGGAAGCTCTAGCCAGGCTCCTAAAAACTGAACCAGCGGGGTCATCGGAACCACATGTGTACCCACGATGCCACCAGCATGCGCCGCCCACAGGAACCAATCATCCAGCCTCGAGCACTTGCGGTGCGGAGGGGGGGCGTGGCCCGAGGAAGACTCGTCGGGTTGCTCCACAGCGTCACCCTCAGATCACCCTGGCCACCAGCCAAAGTATTCCCTTGCGAGGAGGAAATAGATTGGGGTGTGGCAGAGGGGACTCTTCCTCCACAGAGGTCATTGACTCTTGATCTAAGCACCACGATGGATCATGATGCGCCCACAACCAGAAACACATGGGCGAGACATCTTTAAAAAGACGTGCCCATGCATCTCTTTTAGAAAAGAAAAAGCTCTCTAAGCAGTGCCGAAGCGCCCCGGGGGAGAACACGTAGTCACACCAACACCGTCGAAGAGAGAGACTCATTGTTCGTACTGAAGGCGAAGAGAAGCACATAAACTCTTCGGCTCCGAAGCAGAAACATAATGCGAGATTGCACTCACGGCTCCTTATATACCCACGCAGGTGGGCGGAGTTTGCAATGCAGACCCATTGTATTTCCCATACCATTGGCTCGTTTTCTAATACTCGAAGGTGATAGGGCTCTCTAGCGAAACCCCCATTCCGTCAGTCATTGACGTAACGCGTAGTGACTGACTGAAAGGGAACTGGAGTAATGGCTGCTGAAAATTCAGCTTCACCATCACAGAAATAAATAACATTTAAAATATATTAAAATAGAAAACTGTTGTTTTTAGAGATGCACCGATACTAAATGTCTCCACAGATATAGCCAATTATACAGAATGACATCTGCCGATATTGAAAGTTTGATTTTCTTATGAAAAAAAAAAAACACAATCCCAACTAATGCTGTAAACCAGGGGTGTCCAACCCTGCTCCTGGAGGGCCACTGTCCTGCAGAGTTTAGCTCCAACCCCAATTGATTAGCTAATCAAGGTCTTACCAGGCATATTAGAAACTTCCAGTCAGTGTATTGAGGCAAGTTGGAGCTAAACTCTGCAGGACAGTGGCCCTCCAGGACTGAGTTTGAACACCCCTGCTGTAAACTATACTCATTTGGTACATTACTATAATTATATTAGAGGTTCAAATAAATAACAGTGTCCAAACTACTGTATATCATATATAACTGCTTTTTATTTTCAGATACAATAATTAAATTAGAATAAAAACTGAAACGTTTGTATACTACTCAGTTGCACATAAGGTAGTATAAACAAACACTTGTCTTCATGACAAATGTATTCAAACATACATATATAATTAACAGTAAATAATCTCCTGTCTAGTGTTTTTTTTTTATAGCTAACTAATAAACTGTGAACACTGGATAACTTTCCTGATGTAAATACAATGTTAAGTGACATATTGTTCACAAGCTGTTTTTGTTATTGACGTCTTTCCGAGGTTGAAACACTGATTGAGCGAGTACATGATACATTTCGGTAAGTTGTACTGTATCTTTCAACATACCTTTTGATGTTCCTTCATGATTTTTCACACTATAACTTGTATTAAAAGAAAAGACTTAAGCTCCACGCGCTACGGGTGATATATAGGGTCAAATAGAGCCTGCTTTAAAGGGGATGTCTAATGCTATTCCATGCATTCTGACTTATTTACACTGTCAAAGAGTTGGATTCTCATGCTAAACATGGCCAAAGTTGAAAAAAATTAGTTGGATGTATGATGGAGTATTTCTGCTCCAAATACACTCCTTCAGGATTAATTAAAATTTCAGAACGTTTTTTTCGAGTATGGCCCTGTATTATGTCATAAAGGGCAGAATTCCTGGGCACTTCTCCTGGACTAGTGCGTGCGACAGCAAGAGCATGCCCATCAACGAGCTTCGTTCGAGTGATAAATGTTTTATAAACAAGACCCAGTTCGACGCTGGATTTGCAGATCATTTGAAACTGAAAGATGGAGCGGTCCCAGCGATAAAAGATCCTGGTCATGAGTCGGAACCTGCAGGCTGTAAGTGAAACTGCATCAAATGTCTGTTTTGTTGGCAATCGCTCACTTTTTGTAAGTGGATATAATGTAAACAACACAAACGTATAGTGAATCGAAAGTTATCCAGGGATAATGCGATGATGTGTGTTTGTGCTCGTGACTCTTTAGCTCTGCACACTGCACGCCTCCAAGAGCTCGGCTGTTTTCGGAAAGAATCTGTACAGCGTATCTGTCTTTTATAAATCTGATAAAAATAAAGACTTTTCGGAGATAGAAAGGATGCAATACTACTCTATAGGTACTCAAGATTAATATGAGATTGGCAGAAACTGTATATACTGTTATGTACCCTTTAATGTCATTAATGCGTTGTTTTACATTACAATTTATTTTACAATGTATTTTGATCAAATAAATGCTGCCTTATTGAGCATTTGTGACCACTCCACTCTCCTTTTGACTTTTCCTGAGTTTCTGTTTATACAGGATCTTCATCTCCTCTTTATTAAGCTATTCTGCCTCCAATGTACTAAAACCTACTGGTAAAAGTTAAATAGTTTTTCTAACAAAAGCATTTCTTAGTGTGTCCCAATGAAAGGTCAATGGGATGATGTTACATAAGAGTCAGACTACAGCATCACCAGACATTACTGTGCCTGTTTCTAAACACTCAGTGGGTCCCAAAACAAGCATATACAGATCCTTTATCTAGAGGGAACATTCACACAAAAAGGGATAAAAAAGGATTGGGACAGGAAGCTCTTCTGTATATCTGTAAAGCAAAAACACACACCTCGCCTTTGCCAGGATAGTGCCCATGCCTTTAAAAGTTATGGTTATTTGAAGGGATTTGTGCATCATCAAATGTCTCAAATGCCCCATGCAATATTTGCAATCATTCACTGCACCTTCAGCCGATCAGTCAATCATAAAAAAAATTCTTACGGAACAAATAATCAAAGTGTCAAAATTCACAGCCTGATTGCATATAATCTTGTGCTGTCTGCCCAAAAGAAAATATTTATCAAATATCCATCTCCCAATCATGTCTCCAAGACAGCAATGAGATCAAATGGAGATCAAATCAATATTTTGCTTAATTTTCCAGCTTCTTCTTCAACGTTTCTCTTGAGAAAAATACACCAGAAATATCACATAGTTTTTCAGAAGAAATTTCAACAATTATCAAACTGAACTCCTATGATTCAAAAGTCTCCAAAACAAAAATCTGACACCTCAATTTGAACTCAAACATTCTCAAATACTCCCAAGACAAATGATCTGATTCATGGTATAACTGACATTCATTTTGTAGCTCTATATTCTTTCTGCATGTCAACAATTGTCTCATTTGTGTATGTTTTAATTTCTCCAAAATAGGTGAAACATCTGAGACTCTAATAAACTCTAGGGGGGAAGCAACTCAAAGTAATGAAATACTTCTCTCAGAGCACCTCAACACCTTGATGGTTCACAACTGTTCATCACAACAATAAATCCATTGGTAAAAATGACTCACTCTTATAAACGGCATTCCACGGCTGGTAGCCATAATAGCCCGTGATTCTCAAGATCCTTTCCTCGATGGACGCGCTGTTGATATCCTCAACTGATCGAGATGACTTCAGATCCTCTTTAATCGATTCATCCACCACCAGGTACTTGAGTTGGCGAAGTTGGGGGCTGATGTCGGACAGCCTTCTGGGACTCACCTCGGGCGATTTACGCATTCCGCTGGAGACAAGAACACAAAGTTGGAATCGCGTTGGCTTCGAGCGCTTGACACCGAGGGTGAGGTGTGCCAGTGAGAGCGTGGCACACAGACAAACCTTCTCATTACATTAGGATTAAAATAGTCCACCTCTTTAAACTGACGATATGGTGTTTCTCAAACACAAACACACCGCGTAAAAGGGCTTCCGATCGCGCAGCCTTAGCGGTGCGTAAAGACGGTGGGTGCGTGAATCTTCACCCTTCCCTGGCGTTACGAGCGGAGGAGGCAGAGCGACTGAGAGATGATAACCAGACATGACTGCTGCTCGGTACAGTGTAGTCTCCCCTGGTACAGTAGGCCACGGTTCATTTTGGGGAAAGTATAGATATACAAATGTGCCACAATTATGGGGGTAGGCCTACATATATATATAGGCCTACCCCCATAATATAATTATTATTGTGGCACATTTGTATATCTATACATCTACACTATCTATAAATCACCCCCCCCCCCCCCTCCCAACAGAACATTAAGCATTAGCATTAAAAACACATTGTGTACTGTAAATAATATAATTATATATACTTAAAATAGATGTGTAAGTAGTAAAACAATACAAACGCAAACGGGGCAAAAATGCGTTTTAAGTTTAGAAACATTTTGTGTCCCCCCTCTCTTGCCTCAAAGTGGTTTGGTCCATCACGCACCTCACCTACGCACACACACAGACTCAAGTCCGATGGGAGAGTACGAAGTTCTTCAGTAGTTGTGGAACTCCATTAAGTAGCTGTTAAGGCTATTTTATTCACTTTAAACATCGGATAAAATGATTATTTTCTCTTTAAAACAGACGATGCTGGGTTATTAATAAATTATCAATGACAAAAAATGATGATAACCGATGTATTTTTCTATAAGTCCGATATTTCAGCGATTGTTGTTTTGGTAGCTTGTAAGTCACACACTACAACTGACACGGCGATAAGCCTATGTGTGAACTGATATTAGGCTAATATTTTAGATCTACCGCTGTGTTGGGTTTTGCTCAATGCTATGGAAGAAGCAAGATAATTTAATAATTATATTACCGCGTGGTGAACCTATGATAACTCATATTTAAACAACTATTGCTTTGTGTTGTTGGCCAGATAAAATGACAGAAAAGAAAAAACGGACATAAGATAATTTTTCAGTGCACCAAAATGCCACACATATCCAAGTACAATTTTGGCTGTATTATTTGTGTCCCCTTCAAAAAAATTGCCCTTAAGAAATTTTGTTTATTGTACCCCCCAACTGTTAGATGAAATTTACGCCCATATATATATATATATATATATATATATATATATATATATATATATCAAATAGAGCATATTAAAATAATAATGAAAATAACAGTGATACGTAAATAACGTAACTATATCCACAAAACTAAAATCAAAGCGCGCAATTTTTGCACGTCATTTATAGGCTAAGAGTGGAAGTTGCGGTCCTAACTATAGCAACGGTAAACTGAGCATTGATTTTTCTATCAGGATTATCAGAAAAAAACCAACACTTTAATACTAATTAAAAATTTAAAAAAGTACATCATAGACGTATATTTTGCACAATTAAAACAATTAAGATAAAATATTGTGTAGGAATATAAATAAATAAATAAATAACATGCATAGCCTATATACATAAATACATACCAGTTGAAGTGGCCAAGCCAATTTTTTTTTGATCATGCAGCTGATTATAATTTTCAGATGAGGCTGACATTTACATTCGTAATACAGATAAGAACGAACTGAATTTGCATTATAATGTTTTTAAAAAAATAGATAGCCTAAATAACAGAACTTGACAGCGACAAATTAGTTAAGGTCTAATGCTGCGGTTTGTGGCCACCGGGAGGCGTGCGCACTTCTGCTTTACGCACCAAATCCACTGACACTCCGTTTACAATTAACAATTAACGTCACATCTGGTGCTTACTGATACCCCGTGTTAACAATCTAACTTAAATTTAAATTCTAATATACTGAGTCATTTTAAAGTGTTTTTTACTTACGCGTTTGGCATCACATGTAAGGAAACTGGCATTCTTTCCTCTACAGTCTCCAGAGAATATCATATAGTTGTTGTATATATAGACTAAATAATACGGCATGAACTTTTAAGGCAGATTAATAACTATGAACTGTAACGTTTACCCAGTTCTTATATATAGATATCCTTAAGAATACCAAGATGCGCATGAGACGCGTTTCGCCATTATAGACTTGTGCGTAATGAACTCAATAGTTAGTTTTTTTTATAATTTTTTTTTTCATCACTCTAACTGGGCTTTATTTTTCTCACTCCCTGAATAGAAAACCAGCTAGTGATGCTGCGTAAATCTGCATCTCATCTCAACACAACACAATACATATTCTATTCATGCATAGGTGCTTTTTAAAATACTTACATGGGTATCAGGGTGGTCGGGGGTCCCAGGTAACACATGCAGTCCCTCCGGGGAGGTCCGAGCCTGTCTCCATCTCCATACATGATCCCCATGTATGACAGTAGATCACTGCTCACATGCACAGAGACACACGGACTGGTCCGCTCACCCACTCTCACACACTCCAGCCGTGGCATTTACAGATTTTCAGATAGTATCATCTGTCACACCTTCAGCGGTTTTCCAGAACCATAGCGCCATCTGACGGCGAATGCTGTTTCGTGCTGCGTGTTTTACTCCGGGTTGTAGAGCTTGAGGGGAAAGTCAGTCCACCTGTTGGAAATATTAATCAATCGAAATTATCTAAGATGTTAGTCAGCTTTTTTGAACAAACTCGTTGACTTCTTAACAATTTAGGTCTTACGTAAAAGTACACAACATTTCGCAAGTAGGACTATAGGCTATGTAGGTTTTGTCAGGGTTTCAAACATTTTAATAACAATAAAGTTATTAACAATAACAAAAAGTTAGTAAGAGCGCGTATGATATAGACAAGAGGTAACCATAAGTACGCTTTTCACAATCTGCTTCAGGCGATACGTCGAAAAAGTATGCCCGTATTTCCAATAAATATCTTTATAATAGATTTACCAATAATAGGGTGAATACTGGTAAAGTGGGACAATGGGTAAAGTGGGACAGTTATGCTTCATAATTTCTATCTTTACATGTACAGTATATGCATCATAAGAAAGTATATGTGCTAAAAAATATATAGGTTCTGTAGCTATGACATATTTTCTGGGGGTGTGGCACACCATATTCAACAACCTTGCAGTGAACCGTGATGGTAAAGTAAAATTACATAGCATTCTGAGGTGAATAATGTTAAGGTTATAAAAAAAAAAACTCCTGGGTCGTTTGTAATTGTTATATATTATATTATAGAATGTAATGGTGAATGAGATTTTGTTTTACATTTTGACACTGTCCCAGATTGCCAATAGGAACAGCCATTCAAGTCATTTTAATTGGGGAATTGAGTTCTCTTTTTATATGAGCCTCATAAATTTAGTTAGCTAGCAAGATATTTCAAGATTGACTTAAATTGCTTATAAAAAACAACGACAATTCCAAAAAACAAACAAACAAAAAAACAAGAAATATGGCCGGGACATTTGCAAAGCCAGATATGGTGATGAAAATGATCCCAAGAAGACCGAGGCTTGAATCATGTGCATTGTTTGCAGGGACTAGTTCCATTAGACGTGTCGCGAGGAGAATGGCCTTTTTCTTCTTTTAGATCAATCTTTTAGATTGATGTTTAGCTACCCAAATTACTTTTTGTATTGTATGAGACAAACTTCTACAGACTGTCCCCTAAAAATTACCTTTTTTTAAAAAACAAAAAACAAATGGTTCAGGTCATACTTAGAAGGGAGAGGTTATTATGTGAGTATGGGTGACCATAAGTCTGAGTGGACATCCATGACATGCGGAGTCCCACAAGGCTTGAGTGTCACGGTTCATGGATTCACTGACTCTTTCTGTGTGTGTGTGTATGTGTTATGTGGGTGGGGGTTTGGCCACTGATTACCACTGATCAGATTGTCACCAGCTGCAACTGATCAGCCTTGTATTTATACTCATGTCTTTTGTCTTGTGGTTGACGGATCGTTGTTTGGATTACCCTACGCTGTGGCTTGTCTACTGACTTATGAGCTGCCGTGTCCTCATGTTGGATTGGAAGCCATTTCTGCCTTGGATGTCATCTGGAGATCTCAGGTTCGCGCCTGGGTTCATGTGGATTCTGTTCTCTGCTACTTCCACGACGGGTCGGGTTGCCTATTGAATGTCCCTGCGCCACTCAGATTGACTGTTGCCTGCACTATACTGTTTGGACCTGCTTATCTCACCTTGTGGTTAATAAACCTATTTGTTACTCGCAAATGTATCCTATCCTTACAATTGTATTATTGTAATGGACTCCACGCCGGCCTTCCCAAAAAGAACCATTAGACAGCTACAGCTCATACAGAACGCTGCTGCCAGGATTCTGAGCACAACCAGAAAATATGACCATATCACATCAGTCCTCAGGTCTTTACACTGGCTTCCGGTTACATTTAGAATTTATTTTAAAGTACTGTTACTTGTTTATAAATCACTCAATGGCCTAGGACCTCAATACATTGCAGATATGCTCACTGAATATAAACCCTACAGATCACTCAGATCATTAGGATCAAGTCAGTTAGAAATACCAAGGGTTCACTCAAAGCAAGGAGAGTCTGCTTCCAGCTATTATGCCAGCTGAAACTGGAACCAGCTTCCTGAACAGATCAGATGTGCTCCAATAGTAGCCACTTTCAAATCCAGACTCAAAACACATCTGTTTAGCTGTGCATTTACTGAATGAGCTCTGTGCCACTGTAGGTCCGACTGATTGCACTTTATCTTATCTATGTATCATCTTTTTATTCTTTTAATTATTTTTGTAACTGTTTTAATGTAACCTTGTGCATTTATTGACGTCTGACTTTTATTTCTTTATGCATATTTTGTGATTATTTTATCATTATTATAATACCTTTTCTATGTAAAGCACTTTGAATTACCGTTGTGTATGAAATGTGCTATATAAATAAACTTGCCTTGCCTTACATTTAATGATCCATCATTTTTTTAATGTCCCCACAAGTATAGTAAAACCCGGAATCAACAACTTTGTGTGAATCAGCTCCCCATGAGAAAACGCCTTAATGAATACACTAAATTATGTCTTAATGAAAGTGTTTCTTTGGGGGTTTAGGTTAGGAAGAGGATAAAAATACCATTAGCTGTATAAATACAATAGTAAAGCAAACAGAGCTAGTCCTCTGGTCAAAAATGCAGAGGAACAAAGTTTTCACAAACCTTCCAAACAAAATATGAGCAGCAGGAAAGACCAATTCATCATATTACTGTTCTCAGTGTTGGTTTTGGTGAACACCTCCTTATTATTTTTCCACTGAGAAGTTTACACACACAAATAATGTGTCCTTATTATAACGTACAAGCACTCTTCAGTGGCTAAAAATAGATGAAATCTTAAGAGCTCGCAATTTATCCTTCTCATGTCTGTTTTTCAGCCAGAAAAACAGTGTCCCCATTATTGTGTCAAATCGAATCATAATAACAGATAAAAGAAAGTAGAAAAGAGCAATTCAAATTTGATAAAGACCTTGGTTTTCCATGGTCTCCCTCTAATAAAATTTCACTGAATAAGGTAGCTAGTTTGCGTCTTTAGAAAAGATCTGTTGAAAGAGTTTTTCAGACCCTAACAAAGTAGTTATCATAGTTAACATTCGTCAAATTATCTAATGTAGCACCTCATCTGTTGTAGCTGGCCAGAATGATGACAGTTGAGACTTTTTGAGAAGGTAGGATGAGATGTTCTTGCTTTCTCCCACAGAAACCCACCCACAGGGCTGTATGGCATCCAATCTATGTCACAAACAGTTTTCATGGTGACTAGTCCTTTTAGAATAAAAAACTAGTACATCCTGTTTTAGTACAGCTATAGTTTTTAGTAGCTTTAGTATAGCTATAGTTACTATTGGTCTAATTTGCATGCTTGCTTGACTGCATATTATTGTCTATTGTCTAGATTACCAAGAAGAACTAGAAATGCTTTGGTTTGTGTCGAGAAACCTGGACTTATTCATATTTTATATTTTATACACATACTGGGTTTCACAGCAGGCCCTTTTTAACCCCATGTTTAAAGACAAAGAAATGCTCAACATTTGTAGCTGTGTTTTCGTCCTACATTTCTTAATGTGACTGGTCTGTGTTGTATTTAGGTCACCAGCTTTCCCTGTTGCCATGTAACTGAAGATGCTGTCTGCTGATGGGCTCTCAACTGGCCCTTGAGTCCAAAACCCTGCATCCATGTTCAGCTTTGAGGCAATGTAAATATGCATCATACATATCCATATGAAAGCTGTCAAGATAACCCCTGAACTAAGAATTATTATTTAACTGTTATTTATTTATTTGGTTTTATGGTAGCATGCACTGCAGCTATCACAAATAGATGCCAATATGTTATTTCAGAACAAATCCATATATCCATATAACATAATAATAATTCATGACCTTAATTCAGCAACAGGTTCATAGTAAATAACTATATCACACTTCAGAAACAGAATCTGCCATAATCTTTTGTGTCAATATACGTTAACAGCTCAAAGAGTATTAGGTCTAGGTGCAGACGTTCAGTATTTATTTTATGACTTTTGCCTAGATCTGAAACCAATTATGACTACATGCAGAGCTATATAGTGCAGTGCTCATGTGTTTCATTTGAAACTGTTGAATTTGATAACGTCCGAATGAAGAACAGGCAATGTTTCTGCACTATAAATTGAGGTCGCCTGTGGTGCCAAAGAAAGTGTCCAGAGCAGCTATAATTTATCGAGACCCTCTCAATTGGGTCTTCTCCATGGGCAGATAGATTAAGGGAAACCAGGGCAGGCAGAATCAGAGGATGTACTCAGGGTACAAAAAGCAGAAGTGGTCAAAAATAGAGCAAATAGGTATTGTAAGATGAACTGAGAGTATATTGACATTTCTAAATCTGCAGTATAGACATATGCAGTACTTATATCACTTATTGTAACACTTTAGAATACTGTTCCATCATTAATGAATAACTACACAGGAACAAATGAGTAACGCACTATTAACATTCTAGTAACTACTATTAACTAACAAGAAACTAAACAAATTAGTAAGTAATGGTGCTCAGTTGAATATGGTAGTTCACTATTAGCTAATCATCATTAACTAAACATTTTTTCATAACTCCCAGAAGACTACTAAGAACTACTACATAACTTTTGAGTTTTTCGTAAGGTTTTGGATAGTAACACTTAATTACTTAATTAATTAGTAATTACTTGTGGGTGACCATGATCTTCACTTTAGAATACTGATCCAAATAACTAGTATTTCCTATAGAAGTATGTAGTAACACTTCATTGTCAACACATCACCACAGTCATTACTATCAAAAAACTTTTGAAAACGTCAAAAGATTACAATGACATCAGTAATTACTTGAGAGTTATCATCAGTTTTTTCACTTTAGAATACTGATCTAAATAATTAGTAGTTCCTTCTGAAGGATTTAATAATAGGCCTACTTGAGTCATTACTAGTGGGTTACCATGATCTTCACTTTAGAATTAATTATACATTATGTATTATTCACATTAATTATGAACCTGTACATAGTAGTTCTTAGTAGTCCTCTGTGAGGTAGTTACTAGAGTGTTAACACTGCATTACTCACTTGTTCCTGTGTAGTTATTCATTAATGATGGATCAGTATTCTAAAGTGTTACCCTTATATCTACATGGGGCCCAAAAGTCTGAGGATGCATAATTGAACTGCATTATATTATTGGCATAACGATTTTTTTGAAAAGTCGAAATAAAAAAATCTGTTCAGAATGTTTGGTTTGTCAATGGCAAGATCGATGGCAAAAAACTTATTTTATAGCTGATTTTATATCAGTGACTGTTACAGCCTCCCAATTTTGATCTAAGGTTGGAAGAGGCAACATTGAAATTGTGATCATATTACGTGTGCTAGTGATGGCGGCAAAAGACAAAACGCTACCAACTGCCAATAAACAATTTATTATATAATCAAGGAAAACCAAACGTGAGATAATAGTAATTATAATGATTGAAATAATGAAAAGTAACAATATAACAAAAAGTTAAAAAAAAATGTGTGCCTAAGAAATTGACAGGAGGCGGGAAAAAGAAAGAGAACACACACACAGAGGCACAAACAACTACCGGGGCGTAACAGTGACCTAGAAAAAGTGCAGAAATGTGCACTTTTTTTGCTGTGTTCTGCACTCTGATTATTCCAACAAAGCAAAACAAATTTAAATAAAATTTCAGTGTGGTCTCAGACTTTTGGACCATACTGTAAATGCAGCAAGTATGTGATATGTCCAGTAGATGTCAATATGTTTCAGTCAGTACGATAAGATGAGAACAGACATTTATAATGTGACAAAAGATTTCCATTTCAAATAAACACTGTTCTTTAGAACTTCTCCTCTGACCGCCTTGACCTTCACCAAAATGACGTTCAGGTGGTCCAATGCAGTTGAGGCTGCATTTTCCAATCTCAAGAGCCGCTTCATTTCAGCTCCCATTCCTGTTGTCCCTGATCCTTCTTGTCAGTTTGTGGTTGAGGTCAACGCGTCAGAGGTTGGGATTGGCGCGGTTCTCTCCCAGCGCTCCTCTGCAGACAGCAAGATGCATCTTGCTAATTTTTTCCCCCATTGTTTGTCTCCCACCGAATGCAATTATGACATTGGTAATAGAGAGTTGTTGGCAGTCAAGCTCGCCATGGAGGAATGGCGCCATTGGTTGGAAAGCTCGGGGTTGCCTTTCAATGTCTGGAACGATCATAAAAACCTTGACATCAAGCCCGATCTGAACGAAAACATCAATCTGAACGCTGCCCTCTCCTGATTCCATCTTGCCTGTTGTTTTTTTTTCCTGAGCGTTTATGGTCCGATGTCATCCAATGGGGTCATTGTTCTATGGTAGCTTGTCATCCGGGGGCGAATTCCCAGATTTATTGGGATCCTTTATCCTTATCCTGGTGGCAGTCCAGCTCAAACATCCTTCAGGGTACAGGAGAATTCATCCCATCTTTCATGTTCCCAAATTATAACTTGTTTTTCAAGTTGTTTTCCCCCACCGCCGCAACTCATAGACCTGTTTATTCAGTCAAACGAGACGGCAGGGACGTGAGTTTCAGTACTTGGTGGACTGGGAAGGTTACGTTCCGGAGGAGAGAAGTTGGGTTCCTGCAAAGGACATATTGGATCACTCCCTTATTGATGATTACAGTCAACAGGTAAATCCCCCTGGAAGCGCCAGGAGGCGCTCCTAGGGGAAGGGGTACTGTTACGGTCCACGGGTCTGTGTGTTCATCTTTGCATGTTTTGTGTTTCTGTTTTTGACCTGATTGACTGTCAGCTGATGAGCTAATCAGGTCAACCGCACATGGCACTCATTATTGTTCTTTCTGTTTCTACTCTGTTTGCAGTCATTCCTTGTCAGATTATTGTTGGCTCATGTCTGCCGTTTTCTTGCTGGCCAAAGTCTAGTTCCTGTTCCAGTTTGATGGTCTCTCGTTTGTGTTGGATTACCTGCTGTTATCATTTTTGGATTCTCTCTGGCTTTACCGATTGGCAGTCTGCGCCACCAGCCCAGTGCAGTCAGATCCTCGCTGCCAAAGCCTATCATCAGTTACCGTCTGTTCTGCAACGTCTGACCGTCTATCTACTGTGTTTCTGAGTTTATTTGATGTTTTAACAACTCTCTGTTGATTGCATTCACTCCTGGATCCAGTTGTTATTTCCGTGACACATTTATTCATTTAGACACTTTTTATCCAAAGTGACTTAAAAATGAACAAAATGAGGAATACAACGAGCGATTCATCATAAAGAGGCAATAAACAAGAGAAGTGCAGGTAATGCAAAGTTTCAGACATCACTTAGAGCAGTACTCTCTCTCTCTCTCTCTCTCTCTCTCTAGCATGGTAATCACAGAAATCTTTGATCTTGTAGGGACATTTTTTGGTTCCCATGCATGAGGAAAATTATGCAGAAAGTTTTCTGTGAGGGTTGTGTTTAGGGGTAGGGTTAAAGTTAGGGAATATACAATCTGTACAGTATAAAAATTCCATTGTCTATGGAAAGTGCCCATAAAAAATGGAAACCCAACTTGTGTGTGTGCCCTACAGATATAGACAGACATAAGTAAATACAGACATAAAATATAAAATAGACAGCCTATGTACAATAGATGCGGAATATAGAATATATATACAAAATAAATATACAAAGTGGATACAGACAGTAGATAAAGATAGGGCACATACAGGCATGCAGTAGATAGACAACAGCTCGTGCAGCTTTGACAGATAGAAAGAGCAGAATTAAAGGGTGGTAAGAGAAGAGAGCAGTTAAAGATGGAAGCATATGAAAAAACGGCAACACGGTTGAGTCATGGCCAGCAAAACAGCAACAGAGGAAGGAGTGATAGAAACTGCACCGCATGAGAAAAGAATACTAACTATCATATTTAAATGACTAACTCAAACTAAGCACAAACATTTCCCTCAAATTCCACTCACATAATATTTAATATGAACAGTGTCTTGCATGTTTCAAGAAATGTGCTTCCCCCATCACATAATTCAATAGCATAATGTTAACACTGAGCTTGTGTAAATATTTAATATGTAATATTTTATGCATGGAGATATAGTTACAGGCATCTCTACTCTCTGAGATGAAGTGTAAGACTGTATGGTGGGTGTCAGAGCCCAGAACTATCTCCGTAACACTGATCCCCCCTCCTGTGAGATTCACAAGTGACACAAAGCTGAGCGCAGCAAATGATATGCTGTCAGGAAGAGAGAAAGGAAGACCAAGAAACACAGACAGACACGTTAAATGGCACTCAGCAGAGATCTGCAACTGCTTTATGAGACTCAGTACAACGCTGAGGTTAAAAATGAAAATACTCTTACCTCTCCTAGAGTATGTGACAGAATGTAAATCATCTCACAGATTTTTGTTAATTAAATAAATAAAAAATATTAGACAAACTTAAATTAAACTAATTAGAAATGTTGTCTTTGCAACTAACTGAAATGAGTTAAAATTGGAAATAAATTGGAAATAAATAAACTAAAACTGAAATAAAAATAAATGAAACCTAAACGGTAATATACACCCCCAAAGTTTTGACCTCTGCAGTAATTTTGTGAACCTCCAGGGGTCCAAACAGCCCTGCTTTAAAACTCTTTAATAAGTGATTATACTATTTTAAAATTTGCATATTGTATTATGGATTGAGTACATGCATAATAAATGGAAAACCCACAAGTAAATTAAGAAGTTATGTAACTGATGCGCTTCATTATTGATAGGACAATATATAAACAGAACAAGTAAGAGATCCCTCCTGATTCAACAGGTAACATGGTGCCCTCATCAGTGGGAATTCAGCCAAAATGTCACAAAGTACTGTTTTACATAGTTGTGTGTTTATATGTCAGGGAAAACTGGGGGATAATTGGACTCCCTGGGCAGAACCGTTAGCTCTGTGTGTCCAAAAGCTCTCCGCGTGCTGACATCTTCCAATTTCACAGCCAGTACTTTTGGTGAATATTACGTGCTGTTATCTGAATGTGTGTCTGGAGAGGAGAGAGGAGGTCTGCCCTCTGAGAAAAGTAAGTTGTGTGTGATGATGATGTGTGTGTGTATCTAGGAATAGGTGTGTGAAAAAAAGAAGCATGTCTGTGTGAGTTTGGGCATTTTTTTGTGAGAAAGGCCAGAGGGGCAACTGAAAAGAGAAAAATACCTTTGAAGTCTACTGTGGATTTTCACAGTGTGGGCACTGAATGAATAAAATCCTTTTTTTTTTTTTTTATATCCTTTGCTTTGAAAGCCCTAAGCGGCCATGCAGTATTAATAAACAAAGTGCAGTAAATGGTAAAACTATTTGCACTACAAATCAGTATGTTTATGATTTACAAAAAAAGCCAAAGTGCGGCGCACTGTATGACAGCAAGTATTGCGAGAGCGCCATTCGGTCTGCGCAGCGCAGAACTAATGGGTATGGATTTTAATTAAACCAATGAAGACCTGCAACCTCTTGATTGGACAAGTCTGTACCAATCACATTATCCCCACCCGTGCAAGGTCACTGTATATAAGCTGCTGACCCCCACCTGCACGACAATCACTGTAGATGTTTAGGAGGCTTTGTGCACACAAAACAGATTTACACGTCTAAGATAGCTATTATTAATTTGAGTTGTTCATTTTAACCTTTAATAATAATATCAGCTGACAGGGCTCCCTGTATGTTTACAGCATTAGTTGAGAGACTTTTTCCCCTTTGCTACTGTACCTGATATTTATCCAAATGATCCATATTGAATCAAGAGCGGAAACGTATAGCAAGCTTATGAATTGAAATCGTGAAATGTATCAAGCACTAATAAAAACAGTAGGCTACCAGTTACTGTAGCATATAAACATTGTAACATGTTGCATTTTGTCCTGAAACAACCTGTAATATAAATTTTACTTCCATACTTGGATATAAACAAACGTCTCGGGTTATGACTGTAATCCTGGTTCCCTGAGAACAGGGAACGAGACACTGCGTTCTAGAACGCTATGGGGAACGCCTCAGCGTGAAAAAGCCTATCATTCAATGTCTGACTGAAGCACTGTAAAATCATGGCAATCGTATTGGCCGGCAACAGCCATGACGTCATACTAGTGCGACCCGGAAGTATAAAAGGCGCGCCTAGAGAACATGTCATCCATTTTCGTCTGAAGGGACCACGCATGCAGCCCTGAAGCATGGCGACGAGATGCAGTGTTTCGTTCCCTGTTCTTACAGTCGCAAAAGCTTCTAGAGAACATCAACCCGCTCAATCTAAAGCTGCACTTACACAAAACTACCATTCCCACTGTATGAAGCTCTAAGGAGCAGAGGCCTCAGCAGAAAGACTCTCAACAACTCAGAGGAAGCCTACAACACTCACTATGACAGAGCTCAAAAGAGCGAGAGGCTTAAACAACAATATTCTAAATAAAGAGAAAAACCTCCTCACCACAATTCTCAGTCTAACAGATCAATGTCTATATAAGCTCATAGCTAAGCAGTGGCCTCTGCAGAATTACTCTCAAGCTGAGAGGAAGCCTGAACTATATGCTCCGGCAAACAGACACTGTCATATATGCTCTAAAGAGAGCAGAGGCCGTCACAATCTCCTCTACCAGCTCCATCTGTGACCCCCATGATCTGAGCCGACCCAAACCGTGTTAAACAGGGCCAGACGGGAGCGGAGCATTCTAAGCAGTAGCTTCTAACAGTGTGCACTGCAGCCCGTGCATGTTCCGCTCCCAGGGAATGATCACAAAGCTCGCACACTCCATGCTGCTAGTAATAAAATATTTTAGGACAGACAACAATAAATATGACAGATTGTTTCACACTCAGAGCACCTGCTGAAAAACAGAAGCTAACACTATTTTGTTCCAGCATGCCTTTGTAAGCTTCCGTGTAAGCCATCAAACGCTACATCATGACATAACACCAATCAGAAATGGTCTACCAACAGGACGGTTCCTGAAATAAAAAAGAAGTGGTCTGACATAAACGTATGGGCAAAAAAAAGGCTCGCCTGTCACTGACAGAGTGTGTCTGCGACTGGTGGGGGTCCTGGCACACCCGATCTGTCCCCACTGGCTTTAATCATAGGAGAAACCAGTGTGTTTGGCATTCTGTCTTCTGTCTGACAGGGAGGGAGACACAGACATGGTGGAGACCATGGGAACCAGGTAAATCATTTTATTACATGAGTATAATTAAACAAAATAGAAATAGCACAATAGGTTATTGTGGCCTTGTTCTTCCAGAGGGTAGGGGAGCACAGGGTGGTGAGGAGACTCTCAGTGCTGACTGGAGTCTGCAGTGACTGTGGAGTGTCCGGAGATCCCTAGCACGAGTGTGTCCAGACCGCATGGCACGGTTGGAAGTTCACTTTATGTTTAGGAGTTTTTTAGTAGGTTGTGCAGTGCACAATATATTTGATTTAATTTATTTTGATGTAATTGCTTTTTATTTAATTATTTTTAATATTATTTATTTAAATGTATGCATTTATACTTTATTTGATCTATTTCTTTACATTTCTTTTTAATTTGTTTTTAATTTTAATCCACTGTTTAAAGTCTTTTTTTTAAGTTCAATAAATGTTTCCAAAGTCAATTGTAATTGAGTTCAATAATTGTGATCTCAATATTGGCCAAAATAATCGTGATTATTATTTTAGTCATACTTGAGCAGCCTTAGTAGAGACCAAAGAGTCCCGATACATGTACAGAAAAGCACCACCTTTCAAGTCATTGCCTGTAAAGTAGCAGAGTGCCGGGAGTTTATGACTCTAGCCAATCTTTGTGGAAAGCCTGGAGCAGAGTGTGGGCATTTAATCAGAGTGCAGCACAGAGGCCTGAGGTACTCGCATCTGTATGCAAGATGTAAGGTAACTTGGGGTCAGTGAATCCAAGGATGGGGTCAGCCTTTAGCTTCCCAATCAGGGTGCTGAAAGCTGTCTGGCAACAAGGAGATGGAAGAGAAGAGGTCTTTTGGATTGTGGAACTTTCCAACTCTCACTGAAGCATTGAGACGTTTTCTTAATGGTGGGTATCCAGCAGTGAGCTTGTTGAGTGGCTTAACTATCTTCGAGTAATCTTTGATGAATCTGTGGTAGTAGCCACAGAATCCCAGAAAGGTTCTCGTTCAAAGTTTTTAATGTTGTTATCTTCTCTGGATCTGTTTCTATGCTTTTTTTCAGATACAATGTGGCCTAAGTACCTTACAGATGTCTGGAAGAACTTGCATTTGTCTGGTGATAGCTTCAGGCCATACTCTTTCAGTTTGTAGAGCACCTGCAGCAGCAGTCCAGCACTAGTTGTCCTGCATGATCTCCTTGTTTTCTCCCCGACACTGGACGAGCATGAGGAATGTTCAACTCTCCTATGCGCTCCATGAGTCTCTGGGATGTGCTAGGGGCATTTGTTATCCCTTGTGGCAACCTGTTGAAATCAAAGAATCCTAGTGGGCAAGCAAATGCAGTTTTGTGCTTATCTGCTTCCTCACTGACTTACCACCCTCTGACTCCAACACCTGCGTTCTAATAGTGGTTGATCGTTTCTTGAAGGCCTGTAAGCTGATCCCACTCAAAGGTTTGCCTACAGCCCTAGAAACAGCTTAAATCCTCTTCCAGCATGTATTTTGCCACTTTGGAATCCCAGAGGACATTGTAACCGACCATGGTCCACAATTCATCTCCAGCGTGCCTTCTTCCAGCTACTCTGGGTCACCGTAAGTCTTTCTTCAGGGTACCACCCTCAGCCCAACAGCCAGACTGAGCGGAAGATCCAAGAGATCGGGAGATACCTGCAGTCATATTGTCACAATCACCAACACAGCTGGAGCCGTTACCTTCCTTGGGCCGAATATGCTCAGATCTCTCTGCATCAAGCCACCACCAATTTCTATTCACATGGCTCCTTAACTGGGAAACTAAGGATAATGATGTTTCAACTGTTTAGTCAAATCAAATATGTTATGTGAAATTTAAATTGCATGCTTTCTAAATAAAAAAAATAGAGTAAAACAATAATATTGTGAAATATCAATACAATTTACAAGAACTGTTTGCTGTACAAGAACTGTTTGTTGTGTTTTAAAATGTAGGCTATTTTTGTCCTGTGATGGAAAAGGTCCATTAGTCCATTCTTCAGTGTCACATGATCCTTCAGAAATCATTCTGATATGCTGATTTGGTGCTCAAGAAACATTTCTTTTTGTTATCAGCTAAAAATTGTGCTGCTTATGTGATTTTTTTCATTGTGAGCGTCTCCCATTAAGAACGCTTTGCTCCCGCCTGGCTATCTTTGATGAGGCTGGTGGAGGCTGTTACTCACGCTGTTGTCAAACTCGATACTGACTGGCCGTCCGAGAAGCAGAAGGCCTGTTGTAAGAGAAAATTGGACGAGTAAATTACTGCCTAGTAAAGCTCAACCTCCACGTCGGGACCGTGGTGTCGAAGTCCTGGAATAAGCCGTTCTCGTCAGGTATATCCAGGCAGCTCACAGCTATGGGGCAATGCCTATGGTTGAAGAGACTCTGGCATGCTGTCTCTCCTCTGAGGCTGCATCGTCCCTTAAGGCCCCACCAAACCCTGCAGTACTACATCATCTCTGGTGGGAAAGGCTTACATGGTAGCAAGTTAGGCTGGTGCATGCCTTCACACTATGGTTCCAGCCATCAGCCTCCAGCTCCTCGCATATAAATCAACAGATGGAGGGTGTTGGTTCTCTAGCAGCTTCATAATTCTTGATGGAGACTTCACCCCGAGGTGGTGGAATCGATTTGGAGGAAGTTCAACCAAGAGGAAGTGGACTTGTTCGCGTCAGAGGAGACAACACACTGTCAGCTTTGGTTTTCCACTCTGGCTGAATTCCATGGTACAGATGTGGCTGAGTATGCATTTCCCCTGATCGCTCTGCTCTTGGGAGTTTTAGAGAGAGTTTCCTGGGACAGGGTCAATCTACTCTTAGCAGCCCCATTCTGGCAGGCCTGAGTGTGGTTTTCGGACCTAATATCTCTCCTGGATGGCTCTCCTTGGTATATTCCTGTTAGGGGACCTTCTAACAGAGGTCAGGGGCACAATCAGAGGGGGACCAACTCCTGAACTATGGTCTCTCAGCCGAGGTTGTTCAGACCATCTTAAACTCTAGAGCTTCCTCCCCGAGGAAACTTTACACCCTAAAGTGGAGAGTCTTTACTTAATGAAGCAGAGAACACCAGTTGGACCCAGTTAACTGCCTAGTGGCTTCAGTGCTGGAGTTCCTTCAAGACTGCTGGTTTTCTGTTGGTTTATCCCCCTCGACGCCCCTGAACTCAGTGTCTGAGAAATTCCTTACACTAAAGATGGCATTTCTCTCAAGAGTGTAAGAGATTTCCAGGCCCTGTCAGTTGCCTCCTCATGCCTACAGTTTGCCCTGGGAGGGATCAAAGCAATTTTTTACGCTAGTCCGGTGTATGTGCCTAAAGTATCTACAAATATTGCATGTTCTATGATCTTGTAGGCCTTTCAACTCCCTCCTTTCATGTCGGTGGATCAAGAGAAGCTCAATCTACTTTGCTCAGTTAGGGTTAGGGTTAACCCTTGAGACTTGCTTCCATCGAACTACTTATGTATTATGTAAATAAATTAAAAAAAGAAATATCTGTCAGAAAGATATTTGTGCTGCTGTTGTTCATAAATACCAGTAGTGATGTTGCACAATGAGGACATTGTCATGTCACTGCAAATAGAGTTATCAGTGTCCCAAGGTGTAGTGAGTCAGGGTCCTTACTGTCCTTACCAGTGCCGAATTATTGTACACGATATACGGATTCACAACCTAGGAAGCAAGGGAGCTGATTGTGAATTCTCTGTGAATAAAAGTCTAATTTCAATCTGTTCGATCCAGTCTCTTCAGAAAATTTGGACTAAATTGCTTGATTCATATGGATTTGTTTTACGATCAGAAATCTCTTAGATCTAAAAGTCTTACAGATTTGGAACATCATGAGGCTGATTAATTTATGGCAATTTTTCATTTTTGGGTGAACTAACCCTCTAAGGGTTTATTTTGCTGTAATGATCTGACTGTCACTGGTGGTGAACATCAGTTCAGATGGCATTCCAGAGACCAGTCTATGGCAAGGCCCCTCTCTAACTACCGGTGTGGAAGAAGATGTGCCACCCTTGGTGAATGAACAACAACAAATGTTCAGCAACATCAGATAAGATGCTAAGACAACTACCAGACACCTCTTACAGGGCAGAAAGGGGGGACCTTCTGCACCCACCACCACCAAGGAGAAGAGGCCTTAAATTAATATAAACTGAAAAACATTGTTGGCACCAATAGCCCTGTGGATAGAGCCGACATATAGCGCAACTGTGCCTCTGGCGACCCGAGTTCAATTCCCAACTTGAGGTCCTTTGCAGACCCCGTTCCTCTCTCTCCACCCCATGCTTTCCTGTCAAATCTCCATTGTCCTATTCAATAAAGGCACAAAAACTAAAAAAACCCTGCAAAACCTCCACTTTATCTTCATGCAAAGCACAGTTTATGTTAATAGTTATTGACTGTTAAAACAACAGTTCACGGGATAGATGTATTAACAGATAAATAAATGCATTGACAATGACAAAACCATATCTTATTGTGTTGGGTCTCTATATGTTCCATACTATGCCTTTAATAATTTAAAAGAGGTTTGGTAAAAAAATAATGCATGGGTAAAACGTTAAAGACACTGTTTTAACACTGTACTTTACGCTATGCAAATGAGTTCCATACTAGGGTGGGCAACACCGTGGCTACTTCAGACCCCAGTGGCCAATCATACTCCATAATCATAATCATAATCATACTTAAGGGAGACATACAAAATGTGCAGGGCTGGGGTGCCTCCAGGACATATATATCTTGCATATATATTGTTAATACATTTATATTACATTTACATATATATTGTAATACATATTACAACTGTCTTCATTGTGTTGACTCTACTAGTTGTCCAGACTCTCACAAATCCTTCAGATAAATCAGCTGACCAACTCTCTCTTTACATTAATTCAAAATTATCGAACAGCTCTTTTGGGAGTGTTTTTGAATTGTTAAGTATTCTTAACTGGTGCCCCGTATTCCAAGGGGGGAGGGGTCATCTGATACACTCATAACCACACCTTAAGTGACACATGATCAAAAATCACTACGTCATCGTTGAATTGAGTAAAAATCATTACTATGTTAATCATCCTTACATCTTTTTGAGGGCCGAACATTATATCAGATTCACACTGACTGTCAAATGACTTCAAAATGAATACTGTAAATCTGCTTCCTAATATTTGTAGCTTCTGTAATAGCGTGCTGATGTTGCTATGGCAACCTGTATAGTAGTTACCAAATGTTTTTTTTTTGTCTCCCTCGAAGGTTCATAGTACAGTGTGGTGACACCCAGCTAAGGAGGTCTTCATCTGTTCTCCTCTCCTCCCCTTTCCTCTCTCTCTGCTGTCACTTTCTCTCAGCCGTTTTACAAACCTGGAGGCGCAAGTACAAGCATGTATGCACGTGTTTTTGCGTGGGTGTGTTCTGGTTTAAATGCATGCACACATGTGTAAATTAATCTTTTACCCAGCCAGCTAAAGGGATCCTTAAATCCACAGAGGCTTATTTTGACACTGCAGATTACTCATTTTGATGCATTCTTCATTCCCAAAGCAATGCACATGTATTTGAGGGCATACAGTGTCTGGAATAACAGATTGTTACACACAGACCTCTTTATGGGACTGAAATTGGATGCTTAAATGGTATGACATAAAATAATTTAATTCAATCTGTTCCTGAGAGGAAATCAGGACATTGGCATAAAGTGACTGGAAGGACATAGTTAGCTCTTCAGGCCTTCTGCAGTCACTTCTCCCTCTCTCTCCATCTCTTTCTCTCTCAGGATAAATATAGACCTGTTCTAGAACCAGCAGAGACAGACCGTAAGAGAGAGGGAAAGAAAAATGACATTATGGGGTCTACACCAGCTTCTCTGCTCTTCAATCTTTGTGATGGCAACATCAGAGATCAGTGGACCATCAGTAGATTTAATATGTCTGTTTCCTAAGATGTTTAGGATTCCATAATATTCACTATATTTCTCAGCACACATATACAAACCCTCATGTTGTACTGATATATAATTTGAAGCCAGAAATGTTACCAAAAGACTCAAAGACTCTACTAGTTGTCCAGACTCTCACAAATCCTTCAGATAAATCAGCTGACCAACTCCCTCTTTACATTAATTCTAAATTATTGAACACCTCGATGGTATTCTTTATACTCTTGCATATATCTGATGCCTGCTAACAATGTGAGCATTGCAATGCAGGTTATTCTAATACTAATGTTTTTTAATAAAATAAACAAAATAAACAATAAACAATTAATCACTATAAAAAGTTATTAAATGAAAAAAAAAAAACTTTTAACATTTACAGTGAAAAAGTACAAATGTGTAGCAAAGTAAAAAGTATGAATTACCTTATTTCAGTTAATATATATATATATATATATATATATATATATATATATATATATATATATATATATAATTTATATAAAATATATCATTTAACAAGACACTTTTACAGTAAAATAAAGTAGCTGTCACATGTATACTCTGTTTCGTTTTGTTTCTGTGCCCGTTTGCTGTTAGCCTCCTTGGTTCTTAATTAGTTAACACCTGTTCCATTACCTTGATTACTCTCCCTGTGTATTTAAGCCCCTAGTTTCAGTGGATGTGGTTGTGTTGCTCCCTGTTATCTCCTGTTCCTTTATTATTGGATTAATGACTATTCTTTGTTAAAGTTGTTTGTCGTGTGCTTCATTACTGCAGCCTTTCATAATTTAGAAAACATTTTTGCCATTTTGATTGAACATTATGAGGTCAAACTTAAAAAAAAAAACAAAGATACATAAACACATAAATTGTTCACAATAAGATCTATAACATGCATTTAGAAGGTGAATTTTCATTTTATACCAACTTTATCATATTTATACTACATTTATGGTGCAGCTGGCATTTTTTTTTATAGTGCTTCACCTCAGAGATCTTTTATTCCTACTGAAGATTTTACTTCTTTATCTCTTTGTCTGCTTGAAATCAGGATGCATAATTTTTCCATGACTATTTTTTAGAAGTGTTTGACCACTGGCCTGATTGGCACAAATAATTTTTAAGCTAATTGATAAATAAAATATTCGAGCGAGAGTATGTGCCTGGAGTCTCATAAATCATATATACACCTGCAACTTTCCCAGGTCACCGCTAGAGGTCCTTGTCTCACCATTAGATTGTTTTTTTTTTTTTTTTTTAACAATAATTTCCACCATTGATAACTCAAGTAGTTCAAGTACTGGTTCAATAAGCAAAGACATTAGTAGAAAATGTGTGTACACAAAGCAGAATAAAGCAGAAGTAAATTTTAAAGCTGTGAAATCAATGAAATGTAAGTTTGAGTAAATGTAAGTAAAACATTTAAGTAGATCTGATTAACTACATTTGGTACCACACAAGTGGACAGAATGAGTTGAAAGCCACATTTCTAACATCTGTAAAACCACATTTTTCCATTTTAAAAATATCTAAATTAGGACATACGCTCTCAACAAATGCAGAGAAGTTTGTTTATGCGTTCATGACCTCAAGGCTATATTATTGTAATGCTTTACTGGGTGGTTGCCCTGCACGCTTAATAAACAAACTCCAGCTGGTCCAAAATGCAGCAGCTAGAGTTCTTATTGGAACCAGGAAGTATGACCATATTAGCCCGGTTCCGTCAACACTGCATTGGCTCCCTATTAAACATCACATACATTTTAAAATCTTGCTGATTACTTACAAAGCCCTGAATGGTTTAGCTCCTCAGTACTTAACGCATTATAGTTTTTCACGTATATTGCAGTCTCAAAATTCTGTCCAGTACAGAATTAGATACCTAATATCAAAATGAAATTTCCATTCTGTCACTTGATGGAGTTTGGGTTCATTGCCACTGTCGCCTCTGGCTTGCTCAGTTGGGGACACTTAATATTCAACAATATTATTGATTTGCCTTTGCATGAGAACTGAACTGAGCTGGACGATGACTTCACTGTCTTCTGTAGAACTGCTTTATAGATTAAATTAACTAATTTAATAACTGATGATCTTTACAACAGAATTGAATCAACACTGAACTGACTTCAGCTAAACAATGATACTGTTTTCTTTTAGAGCTGCTGTACAGCTGAAATTAACACTGCATCACTGAATCTTTTTCCTGTTTTCACTGTAAGCTACTTTGAAAGCAAGAGAAACTGGGGAAGTGACTTTATTGAATTAGAAACGTGTCACTTTCCTCATAGCTGATTATTACAATTTCAGTTTGCGATCTATTACCTAGTCCTAGAACATAAACTGCCCCAAAGCAGATAAGCTGTGGAGCTCAAGTTACTATAGCAATGAACACAGCTAAAAGCCAAGACACTTTCATGGTACCTAAAACCCAGGGTTGGTGCAAACTAAAACAGTAACAGTAGGATATTATCACATTATCACATGACTTTATTGCACTGCATGTTTAATTCAGCAAGTAGCATTCAGTTATGATCACAGAAATGCTGATTTTGCATTTTTAAATCCAAGTTTGTGTAAAAACACTAGATTCTGTACACAAGTAGTTTTGTGCCCGGTTTCTGTATCTCCCACCAGTGGCCAGTGAGGCCATTCTAGCAAACCAAACCTTGACCCTTTGGTTGAAAAAAAACATGGCTGATATTACTTCTGGATCATTTATCGCATGTAAAATAGAGGTTGATTGCACTGCATTGTGGGATACAACACCACAGTGTTGTTTGCTTAGTTGTATTCTGCAGATTTTGACAAATGTAGTTGATTCTCAACGTAGTCCATGCATACAGAAAATGTGTATGTTGTGCACAGTATACATGGTATTCACAGTAGAGATGGTGGTAGAGCAGAATGGTGTTCTGAATACAGACTAAACCTTCAAGAAAAATCGTTCAACTTTGCCCAGGCTGCCATCTAGTGGCAAGATCCATGATCAACACAAACCTAAACACAATTTTTTTTTTTTTTTCTAGTATGTAGTAGAAGGAAGACAGGAGAGTTTTAGAAATTTCACTTTCCACTGCTGTGTTTTTAAAGGAAATTTGCAATAGTCTACTAGTTCTCATAATTTGCCAGTTTTGTTTCTTGGTGAACAACTGCTCGACAGAATGTTCTTGAAATTATCTTTCAAAATGGCATTAGCCTATTTTAACAAAATTAAACGTTAAAAAAATAACTATTTGACGTTTTATTTGGAGTAGTTTTAAATATACATAAAACCCCTTTTAAAAACATAATTTCTTGCAGTGTTGGGTTCACTGTTTAATAACATCTAGTGTCTAGAAAATAACCATCTTGCAATGCAAAGTTTACATTAAGCGTTGCTCACAGAGCTGACGTGGTAGTTTGTTTGTGTGTGTGGTTAAATGTCCTCTGAGCTATTTCTCACAGGAAATGCAAGAGAAGCATACCAGGGTGACCTCATACGAAATGTTTCCTTTTAACAGGATATTAGGTAACCCTTTATTTCGATGGTCCACTTTAGACATTCTACTAACTATAAGTAACTTTGCAACTGCATGTCAACATATTTTCACAACTGAGGATCACATCCAGCCTTCCCGAAAGAGTCATAATATCTTTCGTCATAGTGAGGTCTCTGGAAGCATTTGTATGATACAGCAGAACACATTATGTGATTTCAAAGACTGCAAATGATAGGCGTTTAAGGCGTTGTGTGCTGCCACAGCATTTGCTGTACATTAGAGGATTGAATCGATTACACAATATCATATCATTACAAAGTTTGCAGCTGTTGGTCTTTACAGAAATTCATACTCGGCTGTAGAACTGCATTTTGCTCCCAACTGGAAGCATGAGAAAATAAATCACCCAATGAGAATGTAAATCTAACTAACCCCACCCACTAGGTCTCCCTGTGGCCAGATTCTTTAAAGGGGCGGCGCACTAATATGGCCACGTAGTTTGAAGGCTGTGTCTGTATTCATTGACGTCAGGGCACGCAGCCTCTGATCTCAGCTGTCAGACTTTGGTCATAGACCATGAAAAACGCTGATTTCATGGACGGAACATACCAGCAGTGATAAGAAGGTTTAGTTTGGAAAAACAAAAGAATCCCACATTCTTGCCTCAGTCATGCTCTACTGAATGCACAAGTCAAATCTGATGCATATTTGTCTATCACATTTTAAAGTCTGAATATGTTGAAGGCTAACATGTTAGCATGTTTTCCCCAGAGGTAGATTAACATCCAAAAGAGGCTTGTTGCAGAAAATCTATTTTTGGAAAACAGAATATTGTTCACAGGACTAAATGGAGAGTCTAACACTCTGATGCAAACTTATAGACCTGTTAGATGTCACACTTTTTACTCCAGTGAATATTTCTAGGGTTTATTTTTAAGTTTATTTTGTACAGTTCATGTACAAGTCCTATTCTGTTCAAAGATAATGAATAATTCCACCAACCTTTCGTGATAATAGCAGGGCATGTCGTCACACTACATGTGGGGTAAGTTGTCACAATGGAAATCTGCCTTTAAAAAGCCTAATTACAATTTTTTAATATAAAACCTTTGTTTTAAACAAAAGAAACTTGCCCTGACCTTTGGTATTTTTATGAAAAATATCCTTGTCTTGAGGTCATAGTTCAAACTTTCAGACTTTCTTCATTATAGCTGTGTCTCAATGTATGTCAGTGTAGTTTTATTGTGTCCATTTGCTTGAAAAGTTATAGCAGAATTGATATAGTTTTGAAGATATAATTTACAAAAACATTCTAATTTGAACTAGCACTGCTAGAAATCACTCCTAGAGAAAGTGAGCGTTTGTGTAATTTTGGACTCTGAATGTATTTATAACTGTAAAAATGATAACGTTCTTTCAAAATCCTGTCATACGTCCGGAAACCTTTGGGAACTTAAGTCACATGCATGTTCAAACGTTTTGGGATCAGTAAGATAAAAAATTAAAAAAGTTTACAAAATAAACTTTTATTTTCTAAGGTGATCAAAAGTGATCAATTGTCATTTGTAATGTTACAAAAGATTTCTATTCATCAAAAAAAATCCTGAAAAATATTTCCACAAAAATATTAAGCAGCACAACTGTTTTAAACATTGATAATAAAAAAAAATGTTTCTTGAGCAGCAATATTATAGTGATTTCTAAAAGATTATGTGACACCGAAGACGAGTAATTGTGATGAAAATTCAGCTTGGACATCACAGGAATAAATTACTTTTTAAAATATATTCAAACAGAAAATAGCTCTTAATAATATTTCACAATATTGCTGTTTTACTGTATTTTTGATCTAATGCATCCTAGGTATGCATAAGAGACTTTGAAAAACATTAAAAAATCATACCGACCCCAAACTTTTGAATGGTAGTGTAAAACATGTAGTGTAAAATGTATTTGAAGACTTCAGATGCAAAAGCTTCTAAGTCTGATGTTTTTTTTTACATTAGCATTTTTGTCAGGCTCCTATGTGTAGGTTTCTACCTAAGTACCGGTACTTCTGAATGGGCTGAGCCTGGGATTTAGCGATACTATGTGCAGAGAGCATTCACTATTGTTATCTCATTTTTGACCCAGGTGGATTTTAGAGGCTTTTGCATTGGAAGTCTTCATTTATAAATATTATATATACCAAGTGGCAAACAAATGATGCTAGACCTTTTCTCAGAACTTTATCAAAGTAACTTTTGCTAAGAAAAGGAGATTTTTTAAATTGGATATATGAAGTCAGTTCCCACAACGCAAACAAATTCTTTATCTAAATTTTAAACATATTGCGTTGTTATAATTTAAAGCCTAAAAATGTATTTTTGTGAAATATATCCTAAAACTCATCCTGCTATCTAATAAATGGTTCTTAGATTAAGTTCCTTTGTGTGTGTGTGTATGTGTGTGTGTGTTTTCTAATGAAAAGACATTCACATTTTTAAGTGCGTCTAAAGTATCCAAACACTTTTTGGGTGCACACACACAGGAATTTTCTAAATAGCCAACAGAGAGAGTGATGGATGACAAGGAAGAGGAGGAGGGGAAAAGGGTTAGTGTTTCAAGTCCTGCCCTCTGTTCTGTTTCTCCTCCTGCTCTCTACTTGAAAAGAGGGGGAGAGAGACACAACTCTGCAGCTACCACAGGAAACGGAAGAGACGAAAAGACAGAAGTCATTTCAAAACCCCGGGGCTGAGCCGAAGATTCACTCGGTGTGCTTTTGCAGGGCTATCCTCCTCTAAAACCCTTATCAGCCGCTCCTTAACTCTCCTGTTGGCTCTTTCTTCTCTTTGTTTTCTCTTTGTCCCCACCCTGAACACCAGGAGAAGATCTCTTCAACAAAAAGAGGAGATGCCCCCTCAGCCACAGGTGAAGAGAAGTTTCCTGGAATTCCTCAAGAGCTTTGTCGGGATTGTACGGGTCCTTCAGATTCTGCTGGGAGCAGGGCTTTGGGTCACCATCGCAGCCAACAAGTATGAGGGCTCCATTCACTATGTGCTGTTTGTGGCCGTGCTTTTCTGGCTCCTCACGTTAGCTGTCTTCATCATCACTCTTCTGGACAAGCAGGACCTCGTTCCCATCGTCGGAGGAGAACGCTGGTTGTTAAGCAACGTGATCCACGACGTTGCCGCCACTCTGCTGTATCTGTCCACAATTGGGATCATGATCTACAAAACCCAAAAGAACTCCTACTGCAACCTGGATGTCTACAAACATCACTGCTTGTACAAGGTCTACCTCACTGCCTCCGTCTTCGCCTGCCTCACCACCAGCGTCTATCTGCTCTCCGCCGTCTACGGCAGCTGCAGGAAATGTCGAGGTGAGCGGACAGTCGTGTGAAAATCGACTGCATCCCTCAAACCCTGACCTTTCAGCAAGCTTTTTGGAGACTTATAAATCTTTTTTAATCAAAGCAGAGGGTTTGATCCTCTTGTCTCAGGCTTTCAGGTTTGTTTGTTGCATTTTATACAGTAATTTATAGAGCTTGTTCAGTCAAACATAAAAGTCTATTTAACACTTGTGTTGTTTATATGTTGCTGGAGCTCTATATGTTTAAGTAGTTTTATTTTTTTGTATTGTATAACTGACAACTCAAAGAGCAGTTTGTTGCTTGACGAAACAATATTCTCAGTGTGTAGCATCACGTTTTGTTCTTTTAACCTTTTGATATGACATTGAGCGATTAAACAAGGATCTGCTTTATGTCAGTGTCTTTCATCAAATGTGTATGTGTGCTTCACTATTTACAATCCTAGAATGAATCACACCACATCAAAAATCTCCACTTGATAAACTTTCAGAGAGAGAATTTTAATGCAGACAATCACGTTTTAAAATTAAGTGTAATATGTGGCTATTAGGAAACATAATAAATAAGAGAAACAATTCCATTTCCGTGTTTTGTAAGATGTTTAAATGAAGGGTTTCCTAAGTTGCTTTGGTATATTTGGAATAGAGGCTTTAACACGCCAGCCAGACCACAATATAATGTACTCTTGTGTTGGTCATGGACCATTGGCAAAGAATACAGACAGCTGCCTGTGATCGGTTTTTATTCAGTCATAAGTTTTAGGAGGAATACAGTGCGAGTCCAGACCACAAATTGTGTGTGAATGTATTTCTAAATTTCAGAATGTTACATCATAACTCATGAGAAATCATAAGTTGGGCACAATTCCGGTAAATACAGTTCTTTGTATAATTATAAAAAGCAGGAAGCATTGATTTAATGCAACATGCAACAAGATGTTTCCCATGTTAAGTATCTTTCCTTCACAGGGAAAACATTTTACAAGCAATACCCCAGCAAACATTGGTCCAATGGCAACATTGTGTTCCTGGCCAAAAATAGTTGCGGTAGGATGGCATAAATCGGTATGTAACGCAGAACATTTACTAAAAATGCATTCAGATATGTCCGTTCAACTTTCATTTTGGAACAATTTTTCAACCATGACAGGACGTGTCGGAGGGACGTCTTTTCAACGGTCATTAAACGTCCAAATGTTTGCTGGGACAGAGTACACTAGGAAGTCACTGTGCCAAATATAAATGACTTGGCTTGTTTGAATTTATAGTTTGTTTAGTTATTAAAGTGTAACTTTGACGATTTTTAACCCGCTTTGTTGTGTTACATATAGGTAAATGAACAATGTTTACTTGTTCTTTCAGTTTTCCCTTAAAACACTGGTCATCCAGTTTGAAATGTTGACTACAAACAGAGGTTTTTCAGATTTTCCGTAACAGCGTTCTCTCCATATGTACGATTCTACTGCATACAACACGCTGGATCCTTCACATGAAACCGAAAGTAACTCACTCCCGCTAAACGTTTACTCTTTGAACTCTTGTATGCAGGAACAATTCAAGTTGACACCATTATGACTAAAGGTTTGCTAAGAAGTATTTCCTACAAAAGCAGGCGGTATCTGACTCTGGTAAGCTTATCCAAAGCAGAATGGTGGGAGTGGCCTTAGATGGCAACATGCCCAGTGCATTATGGGTGTTGAAGTCTTTCTACCTATTTGGCAAAAAGACAACAGCCTTTTTTCGTTGTTTTCTGTAATCAGGTAGCACCGATTTCAAAATGAAACCGATATGCATAGGCATTATGTTTAAAGTAAAATTTAGGTACAAAAACTACTGGTCAAAAATGTGAACACACAAAGAGTGGCTACACTACTTTAATAAAAATGTATATGATTGCTTTATATAATATTTTGATTTGTTCAACATTTTGGTCACTAGGCCTGCACTCAACAACAACAACAAAAAAATAACGCAACAGTTTGCATCAATTTTATTTAAATTATGACAACTTTGAGTGAATTTATGTTTAAACAAACAAGCTACACGGAGTTAGAGGAACTGAATAATTTGTAGCATAAACACAAATTTTGTGTTTATGCTGAGTAGTAGCCCTGAAACCAATTAATCTTATCTATTTCAGTTCAAATCAACAGCTATCACAGCACATGCTAACATAACTTATTTAACATGTATATTTAAGGAATAAGATATTATTTGTCACTGGTATTAGAGTCAATGTAGTAATTACCTTCATGTATCTACTCTTCAGCACTTCAACATTACAGAAACTATTTTAAATATCAAACATAACAGCATTAAAAACAAAAAAGTAAAAACAAATCACTTCACTAAAAACAAATAAATTAAGACTTAAATTCAACATTTATTCTCCTTATCCAGTCCTATGCAAAGCATGCTGGGAATTTGAAATCCACTGCCTAATTTCTGAAGTTATCAAGACAACTTCATTAAGTTACTACAACCTAAAAAACAAAAAAAAAACAAAAACAGAATTAACGCAAAAATTTGAGTTTAAATTACAGATGTTATTAAAGCTGCAGTCCATAACTTTTTGCGCTCTAGTGGTTAATAAACAGAACTGCATGCGTTTTGCGGAAGAACATTGCAACCGGAGCTACTTCTCTCTGTTTATGTCTATGGCTAGTCACGCAGGGACTGTGCTCCTCCACAGCGGTTCCTACCAGACCGGTCTGAAATAGTCCTAATATAAACACTTATTATAAGTGTACCATAATGATTCAGGTAAAGGCAAAAACACAGTTTGGAAAATGGATTCATGTTGTACATTATCATTATATAATTTTTGTAAATCTTGAACACAAAAAAAAAAATCTACGGACAGCAACATTATTATGATCAACATTGTTATGTCAACAGAACTCTACAAAATAATGTTTGCAACTTAAAAGGTTTAATTAAAACAATACATTTGAATTTTTAAACTTGCAACCATGCATTTATTTAATTTGTGGTAACAGGTCCTCTGAATTACTTTTTAGAGTGTATAAAATAGTGAAAAATAGTATCCAAAACGTATGACTGATAGTGTGCGTGTTGTTTTATTGGCTTATACTCACTTAAGAGGAAATGTGTCTATTTAGATATTATTTTTGTTATTGTTGTTATTTTCTGCTGGACAAACATTTCTGTACATTTTGGTTTTCTGAAGTTCTTCTTACTGCCATGTTCCTTTACTCGCCTCTAAATGTCAATGCCATGCTTGTAGTAGTTTCCTCTGTATTAATACGATCACACTCCCTGGAAAAAGGTTATTAAATGGCTCTAAAACTTCTCTCTTGTAGAGGAGCAGTATTTACACAAACTGTTGAACTTAACATTTCCTGACATTTCCTGCTGGTGAGGAGCTCTCTGTCTCTCTCACTGACATAGTAGGACATTTTATGCTCATAAATATCATACTAGTCTTGAGTAGCCAGACTTTTGACATATTCTGGCATGTAAAGTGGCCAGCCACTGATTGTTTAATTGTTATGGGGCAAGTTTATCTGAAAGATCACAAGAATAGACGGTGTGGAAAAATAATAATGATTTCTTTTTTAAACTGCGCAGCAGTGACTGCCTATAGCAAGCTGTACATACATACATGCATAAATAGTCCAGAAGCGATAAATAAAGATTATTTAGCAATGCAGCCTTATTTATTATTTTTATTTTATTTATTTTTTTTAATTTTTTTTGTATTAAGATTATCTAAAATTAATTTATATCACAATAATATGTATAATAATTAATACATAATGTTCTACATAATATTTTATTTATTATTACTTTTTATTATTATTTATTTATGTATTTTTACTTCTTTTTAAATCAGCTCTTACAACCAGTACTTGCCATTTGTCAGTGAACATAGTTGTGCAGAAAGAAGTATTGGAAATTACATCATGTTTTTTCTTATCACTCTAGCAACAGGGTCAAATGTGGTAGTGAGTGAGCCAAATGTTATGAACTGAATTTATCCATTGGAATGGGCCATTGGCAAATGCTCACTATAAAACTTAAAACTTTTAGAAAGACTGAGAATGCATAAACACATTTGTATAACATTCACTACCAGCTCAGACTGGTGATAAAGCTAAATAAATAAATGAATGTATAATGTAATGCAGAAAGAATTATGCAGTTTGTCGTTTGGCCATCCAGCTTTCATTTTTATGGACGATTCGTAATTTGTGGTAAATGCAGGAAGCAGCATGAATTCCCTTGGGAACGTCGAGTGGGGTAAAGCCTTCAGAGGAAAAGCATTCCGGTTCAAATGTACTGACAGAAACACATGGATGTCATTAACTGATGAAAACCATGTAACGATTTACTGTATGTAGGCCAAGACTTACGACTCTAGGACAACCTAACTGTCAAATAAACCTGTAGAGAGATTCACTCTATTTCATATTCTCATTGGCATATCATCCAGGTGTCTCTTCCAATGTTTTGAAGCTGTTGGCTTTGTCTCCCATGACTTTCTTAAATTACTTTGTGTGGCCTTGTATTCACAGGACAAGTTAGCAGAGCTTCAATGAGAGCAGGCCTGCACATGTGGACCGTTAACCACACATTCTGCGCAGAGTGCTGAGACACGCATTCCTATGTGACGTGCTTCACATGAGGGAAAGAAACACTGTAAAACAGAGAATGGACATACCCAGTTTAAGAGTAAATGACTATTATGCTAATCCTCTGATCTGTGAGAAAATGATAGCAAGGAAACTGTAATATTTGCTTATATTAGAGTGGATGTTATACCAGTGCCTGATGCTTTTTGAAGGGCTCTTAAAAGCATGATTTCATGTCTGCTGCATTAGACGTCACAGCTCAGGACAGTTTGCTAGGAAGGACCATCAGTGTTGTAATTTACTCTTGCTCCGTAGTGAATGGTCACATGTCATTTATAGCTCAGAACTTCTGATAAGAGATCCACCCAGAGGAAAATGTTTTGCTCAGTGCTTGCTCTTTCATATCTCCTGTAGTTAACCCTCTGGTGCTGTTCGGTCATTTTCGACCAGAAATTTTTACGCTTCGTTTTTTTTTTACTTCAACGGAATGGTATGAAACTTGGTAAAGGTTTTGGCACTTGCTATGTCAGTGTTTCCCTGGTCCTAGAGAACCCCCAAAACTGCACATTTTTGATGTCTCTCTTATCTGACACATTCAATTGAGATCTCGGAGTCTTTACTAATGAGCTGATGAGTTGAATCAGGTGTGTTTGATTAGGGAGACATCAAAAATCTGCAGTGTTGGGGGTTCTCCAGGGGTGCGTCTCAATCAGCTCCCTAGTTCAATAGTCAGGGCACTAATCAGGGAGTCAGCCATTTTAAGGGCTGTCTTAATCGCAGAATTCTTCCAGTTCACGGAAACATTCGCTCCCTAAAAAGTCCAACAATGCACTGCAAAACCCAGGGTGCATCATGCTCACTATGTTCCCTTAACGGAAGCTCTGAAGCTTGAAACTTAAATTACGTGAGCCAACTCACTACACATAACGACACGTGATATATGTTTATAAAAACAAAAAGCATTATTTTATTATATTTCAGCATAAACATACATCGTTAGACAGGTAATGAACATAATCTTGCTAACATTTATAATTTATTTTCGGCTGAAATGTTGCACGTATATGTAACAAGCAAAGTATTTATCATAATGTACTTTAAATAACATTACAAGTAATGTCAGAAAGATATCAGCTCTGCTGTTGTTCATGAATTCCAGTTATGATGTTGTACAATGAGGACGTTGTCACGTCACCAGAAATAGAGTCATCAGTATCCCAGTGTGTAGTGAGCCAGTGTCCTTTACTTTCCTTACCAGTGCCCGGATTCGTGTACACGATATACTGATCCATAAGCTCGGGAGCTAGGGAGCTGATTGAGACGCACCCCAGGACCAGGATTGGGAAACACTGTGCCATGTGAATATACACATACACACAAATCATGGACAAGAAAAGGTTAAATGTTATTGAAAAAAATAGTTACACTTGTATTGTTCACATTTAAAAATGACCACATTGGAACAAAATGTTACTGAAAGATAATTTTTTGAGATATCAACCTCAAATTTGGAACAACTTGTTTAGATTTATGGCTTTGGTTTTCTCACAGTTTTAGAGTTAAATATGTTTTGGAAAATATGTATTTCATATAAAATTTAAAAATAGTATTTTCATGCATGTTACATAATAGTAAATTTAAACTTCAAAACCTTTTTTTTTTCACTTCAGCAATAATCTGTCTTCTTTAAAACTTAAGTCTGTACTCCAAAGCATTCAAGATTTACAAGTTGGAAATTGAATTTTCATTCTAAGTTATTACCAGGTAATAAATGGATTATAACTATTCCATAAATATAATTTAGAACCATAAAATCCCCTAAAAATACAAAATATTAAATAAAAAACATATTTGAACAAAAATATTGTACATTCATTTAATTTAAATAAAAAACAACAACAATTTGATCATTCGGTCATGACCGCAATATGAGTAGCACCAGAGGGTTAAGTATTGACTTTGTCTCAGATGTTTCTTCTGAAAATACATATGACAGGGGTTTCCAAACTTTTTGATGACACAGACGTCCAAGTATGATTCCTTTGTGAGAGATTCCCTCACTAAATTATAAAGGTAGCTATTGATTTGTTTGTTTGACTCATTTATACCATGGAAAAAATATTTTTGTTTTGGTTTATTTTTGTTTTTGTTTATTTGTTTTTTATTATTTTGTTTTTTGTGTTGTTTTGTTTAGACTAAAGCAGTTTGCTTTCCATTTTGTCTCATTGCTTCCTAGAAGACACAATTGAGATATTAAAGATATCGTCATGATTTTCTTTTCTTCCCCATCAACATTAGGTCGACTTCATGAGTAGATAGATGATACATTCTAAATCAAAGTTATTGTTTCACAATCAATGTCATGCAATGTTCTTGTTTTATTCATCTTTTGTACATTTTTCAAAACTACAACATTTCCCTAAAACCTGTATCCCAGGAGAATGAATCACATCATGGGCAAGAGGAAATGATGTAATATCCTGTTTGGGAGCAGTCTGAATTGGTGCTGTGTTTAAGCAGATTGTGGCAAGAAGGGCTTGTGGGATGTGAGGCCTATTTATAGAGTTCTGGAAATACCAAGACTTCCCTTTTGCTGCCAGCATGTAGCAGATGGCAAGAATGTGTTATTAACTCTGCTAAGACTTTGCTAATTGTAATCGAGGCAGCACAAGTGCTGTAAATACATTGATGGGACTGTATTTGTGGACAATCCTCAACATGTTCTTCAATATTTCAGCTAGCTTCACCGCCTTTTGTTCCACACCTCTCGGCTCTCTCTCTCTGTACCACTTTGCGAGGGAAAACAACAAACAGACGCGTCTGGTTCAATAAACACAGAGGGAGGCTTTCTGAAGCCTTAGAAGGAAACAGACCTTCGAGACTTTGGCATGTTTGTAATGGAAAGCGTTAAAGTCAAACAAGCCTGCTTTGTTCAGAATAGGGCCAGACATACTCTCACATTCGCTGAATATTTTCAAGCATATGACGTGAAATTTCCCCAGCTGATCTAATAGGTTACACGACTGCTCTATTAGTGGATGTTGCTATAAAAATAAAGTAAATGTCAACTTTTAATATACTTTAAACTGGATTACTAAGCCCAAAAGTTTCTACTGCAACATCCACTAATGTTCCCTTTGTTTAAAACTAACTTTTTTAAACAACAGAGCATAGAAGGCACAAACAACATAGTTTAAACAACTTTTTATGTGTGTATTCTCAGTATTTCTAGAATTGTCTGGGCTTGACGGAAAATCCCAGGGCAGGACGTGGCATTATCTGTACCTGGCTATTACGAGCCTAAAACCAGCAAAACAAAAGCGTTAATTTAGAAAAAGATGGCTGTGGTTTTTTCATAACTATTAACTCTCTCTCTCTCTCTCTCTCTCTCTCTCTCTCTCTCTCTCTCTCTCTCTCTCTCCTCTCTCTCTCTCTCCCTCTCTCTCTCTCTCTCTCTCTCGCTCCTCTCTCTCTCTCTCTCTCTCTCTCTCTTTTTAAATATAATTAAGCTTTTGTTTGACTAAATGCAGCTCCAATATGCACAACTGGTTTGGTGTTATTCAGGGTTGTGGCTAGACTGTCAACATAAGGGAGTGATACATCAGATTGTTCAGTTAAGTTATGCATGTGTTATAAACATGTTTCCAACAATGGTAAAATGTTAGAGACATATACAGTATACAATATATACATTTATATAGTGCATAGCATTTCTCACAGTGAGCGTCAATGGCAGAAAAGCAACCCCACTATAATTTTGCAAATGCTGTTTTTTTAAGCGAGAATGTAGTTGTTTAGACTTCAGAGATGCAATTTATATATAAGCAGAGCGTCTATTTAAAAATTTGTTGAGACGTTTTCGAACATCAGTGGTCGTTCAGCGCTCGTGTATTTGCAGAGAACAGCTTTATCCCGGCCAGTCTTTCGGGAATTTACTGCTGGCTCTTATGTAGATAGTGGTTAAACATGAGATATAATTCGTTTTGGGTATATCAAACAGGCAATCTTTGGTCTTGTTAATCTATTACTTGTTCCAGAGCAAATCGACTTGGCTAAGGGCAAAGTTAAGTTTCATAAATGTATATTTTTATTTAAAGGTACACTATGTAACTTTTGGCCCTCTAGCAGTTAAAAAACAAAACTGCACGCATTTTGCAGAAGAACGTTTTGGCTGTGCTTTAGCTCTGCGCCACGACTAATAGCGAAGTTGTACGTTTAATTGCTTCAAAAAGAGCAATGTTACACTCTCCATAATGAAAAATGTCATGTAGTTTTGCAGATGTGAAATTACTTTATTGATATAGTTTCTGTGCGTGTGAATTATTCCGTCTGTGTGTCTGTACTGAATGTGTGTGTGAGAGCGGGAGAAAGAGAGTGTGCTTTGAATAGATAGTGAAACATCATCTGAATGAAATGAACAGGTTATTACCCGTTCTCCATCTAGTTATCTGATTTCATGAAATCCAACAATTTTGTGGTTGATTGTTATTTGGTGTGGGGCCATGCTGGGCCAAGCTCCTGATTGGGTGGGTCAGACCCTCCCTGTGGAGCCGGGCCTGAGGCTTGGGCTCATCAGTTAAAGTTGAGATTTGTATTCTGTGGCGGAAGGAAATATTTCTGCACAAAAGAGGGTTTTGTTGTTTGTTGTTTCTTATTTATTTACACACTTGTGCAGGCAAACTGTTATAAAAGCAATATATCACTTGTGGTCACACGATATGGCTCGGTCACAGCTGTGCTGATAAAGATCCAGATCGCACTCCTACTTGTGTGATATGCTCATAGATAGATAGATAGATAGATATATTATGAACTATTAAAAAAAGTATTTGAGTTTCTTTTTGGTTGTCGTCATATAGGCTAGTAGGATTCCATTGTCCAAAATTACAGGTGCAGAATAAATTTCCAGCAGGTGGCACTATTTCATCTTCTCTCCCAAGGAAGTCTATAATATATTGCAGAGATCATTACAGTGGCAGCAGCAACTGCCATTGCGATGAATGGGGAATTTTAAAGAATGGCTTTCTTCAATGATTATAGACCTCCTTGCTCTCAAACCATTAATTAGTGACAATTCTGAGGTGCACATGAAGTGAGTGGAAAGTCCATTTTAAGAGTCCTAAATAATTGGGCATCTACTATAATATAGTAAAACGTTTTGCTAGCAACATATACCGTAAATGACTAATATTTTATTCAGAATCAGAATACTTGACTACTTTTGAATGGCTTTACATGTCAATGTTTTAATAATGTAAGTTGATTTTTGACCAGAATGAAGCCATACAAGAATAGCCAAACCTTGACCCCTTAACTTCAACCCCATCTGTAGGACATCTATGAATATACACAAATACTACCACGAACGCTTGTTTATGAATAGGCCTATTATTTGGGTTGCTTGACTAGACACTCGAAGCCTATAGCCTAATTAACATTCATAAGTCACATGAATCCAATACATTTACAACAGAATACTTCTTTTAAATAAAAAAATATTTCTACTACACTGGATATATGCTGTTGTAGCTGAGAAAGTGTAATTTCGCAAGTCTTCCGCTAGGTGTCAGGATTGTCTCTTAAATATACCAGCTGCTGGTGACAGTCAGAAGACAATGATCCGTTTGATGGATGTAGTATTTGTAGGTTTATGAGCTTGACAGGATTATGTTTGGCTCTTCTCTTTGAGCTGAGAAATATCAGCTCTGTCACACAGTAATGATTTTGCGAAGTTCAATATTTCTTCAGGTGGTTAAAGCATTAAGTCATGACACTTTTATTGCACTTCTGTAGTAAAGATAAAAAGTCACTCTTTTATTATTCACTCTTTTGTCCGTTATTGTAAAATATACATAAATCAATAAGATCCACATTTGTATTCATGCAGATAAACATGCTACCTACTACTAATGCTTATTGTCCTGACCCATGTAAACGGCAGCTTTAAAAACATCTCCATTACATGACCTGGTCTTAAGGCAGTCATTATGCCAGCAGTGATAAATAGCACTAGAGATACAGCTGAAAGTCTCAATATCAACAGGAACACAGTTCCACTTTACACAGCAATAAAATGGTTCTAAAATGTTTTCCTCCTCTTTGCTTCATGAAATTTACTGGGTATCTTAAGTTTTATGTTTTCTTGATGTGATTGTTGCTTATTAGACAGATTTACAAGTTTGCTTGACAGGCTGTAAATATGAAATGCTAATTAAATGTTTTAAAGCTTTTTTAATGGTCTTTAGAATCACCTTGTTTCAAAATAAGGTGTTTGTTGGAGAAATGCTAAAAGTTTTTCTATTTTTTCATTCTACATTTTTTTATTATCCTTCGTAGTCACGCGTCAATCTCCTCGTTTGAACAGAGGCTCACTAAAATGTGCTGCAACAATGGAACTTCAGAACATTAATTCATTGAGAGTTTTATTTTTTTCTTTGAAACTGGGGATTAATTTCCTCTTCATACACTCAACCACAAATGTCACTCATTAACAGCTGGTAGACATAAAATATTTATTTACTTTAAAAGTTAATTGTTTTTTATTGCTCACAGCCCGTGAAAAGACTTTTGAACTCAAGAAATATCAAATAAACCCCAATAGAGGAAATTGCCACCATTTAGGCATACATACATATATACATACATACACTCACCTAAAGGATTATTAGGAACACCATACTAATAATGTGTTTGACCCCCTTTCACCTTCAGAACTGCCTTAATTCTACGTGGCATTGATTCAACAAGGTGCTGAAAGCATTCTTTAGAAATGTTGGCCCATATTGATAGGATAGCATCTTGCAGTTGATGAAGATTTGTGGGATGCACATCCAGGGCACGAAGCTCCCGTTCCACCACATCCCAAAGATGCTCTATTGGGTTGAGATCTGGTGACTGTGGGGGCCATTTTAGTACAGTGAACTCATTGTCAGGTTCAAGAAACCAATTTGAAATGATTGGAGCTTTGTGACATGGTGCATTATCCTGCTGGAAGTAGCCATCAGAGGATGGGTACATGGTGGTCATAAAGGGATGGACATGGTCAGAAACAATGCTCAGGTAGGCCGTGGCATTTAAACGATGCCCAATTGGCACTAAGGGGCCTAAAGTGTGCCAAGAAAACATCCCCCACACCATTACACCACCACCACCAGCCTGCACAGTGGTAACAAGGCATGATGGATCCATGTTCTCATTCTGTTTACGCCAAATTCTGACTCTACCATCTGAATGTCTCAACAGAAATCGAGACTCATCAGACCAGGCAACATTTTTCCAGTTTGTCCAATTTTGGTGTCCTAATAATCCTTTAGGTGAGTGTACATTCATTCCTTCATTCAAATACATTTTTTAGATTATATTATATGATAATAGATTTGAAATTTGTATTATTTTAATATTATTTACATTTAAAATTTGTATTATTTTAATATTATTCAGATTTGAAATTTGGATTATTTTAATATTATTTTAATTTACAATTTGGATTATTTTAATATTATTTTAATTTACAATTTGGATTATTTTAATATCATTTACATTTGAAATTTGGATCATTTTAATATTATTTACATTTAAAAAATGTATTATTGTAATTCATTATTTTATTTACAGCCCCCTTGGAAGATACTAAGGCCCCCTAGGCAGCCCCGGTCCCCTGGTTGAGAACCACTGGTGTAAACCTTAATTTCCCCATCCTCCGTTCTGATAATTGTGTGTCTATATGACAGAATGTGGCAGATAGTTTCTAAGACAAATCCATCGTCTGGTAACACTAACAAGCTTGGCTGGTTCATTCATTATGCTTTGGATGAATGTAGTTATACAGGCCTGATCTTTGTCTCAGTCTGTTACTATGGTAATACAGAGCGGCGCAGAGAGATTGAGGTCAGAGAAAAGGACACGCTGCAGTGTACCGTATAAGAAGTAGCCACAGTAGGACTTTGCATATGAACATCCCTTAGCGAGTATTCTTCTTTCATTCTTGTGTACATTTCTGGGATTTGAACTAGTGTACTACTCAGTTGCACATATATGTTATAGTTTACATAAGCTCTTGTCTTCGTGGCAAATTTATTCAAACATAGGCCTACATATAATTAACAGTAGATAAGCTCCTCTCTAGTGTTTTTTTTATTTTTTTTTAGCTAACTAACAAACTGTGAACACTGGATAACTTTCCTGAGGTAAAAGCAATGTTAAGTGACATTTTGGGCCCTATTTTAAGGATCTAAGTGCATGGTCTGAAGTGCTCTTAATGATGTTTTGGGTGTAATATGCAATAAACCAACTCAACTCCCATTCCTTTTAAAAGCCAGTTGCACTTGCACCATGGGGGATTCGCTATTTACATGGCGGAATTTGCAAGTGGAAAGACTGAACGCTTCTCCAGAGAGGAATCCTTTTATTTTTAATATTTAAAAATGTTTGTGTGCTGCTGCATACCTGAGTGTGTAATAAGCGTTGTGGACCCACCTATAGGCACATATTACTAACGCGCCCTTTAAATAACAAAAAAAAAATATTGCGGCATTGACTTTAGACCAGGCGCAGTCTATTTCAGTTGCCTCAAAATAGCAACACGGCAACAATGAGTCTGAACACACCTAGGCGCACAAATGGGTGCAAATACATTTGCTATTTAAACAACATAGCACAGGACGTGAAAATGATAACTGCGCCGGGCTGAAACGAGCAAAAAACACTTGCATCGCACCTGCCGCTACCTTGTGCTGGGTGTATGATAGGGCCCATTGTTTACATGCTGTTTTATTGACATCTTTCTGCAGTTGAAACACAGGTTGAGTGATTACATGAGACATGATACGGATTTCTGTAAATTGTACTGTATCGTTCAACATACTTTCTAATATTCATGCATGCGAGATAAAACTTGTATTAAAGTGGAAGAAAAAACTGAGGGGCTACAGCGATCTGTCACATCACGTTTATGAGCGTCAAAACGCCATTTATTGTTTGAATCTGATAAAATGGACAGAATTTGAAAGATGAGACTTTGCTGAAAGATGAAAACAAAGCTCTTTGGGATTATTGGATGGGAGGCACACTACAATAATGTTTGGTGTAGTGAAAAACCACAGACCTGGCAACACTGGCTTGAAATACGGATTATTCATAGGGTCAAATAGAGCCTGCTTTTATGTAGCTATATTTTTAATTGTTATTGTCGCATTAACTTGCCCTAAATTCAACACAAGAGAGATTTTCTTCGCACACAGTATGAGTTGCAGTCTGACACGGTTTTCTGCACTCTTTTGATTGACAGATATAATGGGCTCTTATCATTGTCTGTTTTTAAACAATCGGCCGATGACCCATAGTAACAATTATATAGCGATAACTATACCGATTATTGGCCGATACATTTATGTATCTCTAATTGAAACCTTTTCTGATCCTAGTATAAAAAAAAAAAGCCCAGTCCCACGTTATGATATGCTGGTCCCAAGATATGGCTTGGGTTAATTTTTATTAATTTTAGACAATTGTAATCCTTTTCAAATGGCCTTAGAAAAATGGTTGCAAATTTCTTCTCAACAAGCTGCACTATTTGAGGTCAATTCATGTCACAATGGTAGAGTTAACTCACCATAGTTTAATAATTAGGGTTAGGGATTTGTTCAAATCAAGTTTGAGTATGTTTGCCTTAACAAGCATCATAATAATGAGTCCTCAGTTTACCCTGGGGAATGTTCCTTAAACACGTTATACTCTGCTTCAGAAATGCTCAGTCAGTTTTTTCTCCTTTAATGATTCGCTTATCACTGGACCATTCAGGACTGCATGACATCTCATTTGCTTCCTGCTGTGGACACAATGTCAGGCTAATGAAAATCCCATGGGGTAGCAATGGAGGAGATTAATCGCTAATTTGCTCCCTTTGTCACAAGCAATAATTTTGCCCTGTTGTACAAAGGTTCATTGATTGAGGTCGGTAAATTCTCCTGCCGCAGATTAAAGAGAGAAGCCTCATCTGAACTGCTTGTACTCAGAGCGTGCAGAATCTTGTCCCGAACAAGACATTTGTATGAATGAAGAATGATGTTAATGATAGAAAGAGGTATAATCAGACATTCAACACATTTATCATGACCGTGAGGCTTGTTACATGAACATCCATTCAAGGTCACGCGATCAAGCTGTGACACTACAGGTGAATAGGGATTTTTTTTTAAATTAGAAGATATCACTGTTAAACTTCTCCAGTTTATTACTGGCATAAACATAAGAAAAAAATGTATTACAAGTTTTGTGTAAATTAATGTTTTAAAATGCAAATGAGGCCTTATATACTTAAATATACGCTCATTTGCATACATTTCCAAAAACAAAACCTGGAAATGGGAAAGGACCAGGTTTAAAATTCTTGGCTCTATTTGTTGACATATAAGATGAAAGGGCTTTTACAGAGGTGATTCTGGATATCTTATTTTGTGCTTTAGTAAATTAGAGAATACTGACAATAGCCTTAAAAAAAATTATTTTTGCCAAGGAATTTTTGGAGTAAAAGGACCTATAACTGAATAATATCAATGATATCAACAAATATAATAATTATATTGTATAGTTTCATACATTTCTATTGAAACTCCCAACTTACAAACAAAATATATATTCAGTGCATTAATATCAGTAGTGTATAGCCTAATAATTAAAACACATGGAAATTGATAAATGAATAAATTATTAATAGCAATAGCCTTAAGCTGAAGAGAACTACCTTAACAAACACACATAACAACAGTCACAAAAACTGCAAACGAACTGTCCCTGTTTGTTGTATGTCTATCTATAACTACTGAATCTAATTCGCTGACGGGGTTTCATCGTCTAATCTGTTGTTGTTTACTTTCGTTTTACTAGCTCTTGCCAGTGACAGCTGTTGCCGTCTTTTCTGTGAACGTTTATGAGCCGATTTCGACGTTGAAGCGTGAAAACCAATCACATAGTCAGAAATTCACATCGACCAATCAGATGTGGTTTTCGGCTGTAGGTTCCCCGGCAAATGTTTGCGATTGGTTATTTCTACAAAAGAAATACCCATATTTGGCTTAGACAGCGCTGTGTAGGGGACTGAGAGCTTTACAATGACACCAGGCATGACATGTTTCTGTGAATGGAGACGACACGGGAGCTTGCGTTAGAATGCTAACTTTTGGTGATTTCCGGTAGAAATCTAAAGGCGCAAGTTGACAAAATATAATGAAATAACCACCTTAATGTGTAATGTTGACATGTTTTTTTATTTTGACATGAAAGCTTACATGTTAAGGGAGCAAACTGGCCCAAAATCTCAAAATTGACCACTGCATGAAAAAATGTTCTATGTTTTCACCTGCCATGTCTCGCCTTAAGTTGGCTTGAGAAAGCCAACATCCTGAAATGCTATATAAACTTATTAGTGGTGCTTGCCAAAGGCAAGGCTATTGTTATTCGTACTTCATACTTATTATTATTCTTCTGGACAAAACTTTGGCGCACTACTCGTCCCACACCATTTGTCATAGACCCATGAATGAGGTGTCAAATCAACTGGCTCAATGAGGAGAGATGTGCTATATCTTTTATAAGCCATCGTGTGTATGATGTTCGAAAAAGTCCCAAAAAAAGTCCCTGTTTGCATTGCGACGAATTTTGACAAGTCATAGCTCAGAGCGAGGATTTCGTAGAAACATTTGGGTTACATTTAAGAGGCCGGCAAGCTCTGTAAGAACATACCTCACAATGGGGTATAAGTTGTACCCCCGGGGAGCAAGAGCTGCCCAAAGTTGCCCATAGACATACTATGGTGAAGGGACAGCCCATGAAACAGGAAGTGCTCATTTGTGTTTTTCCTACTATGGTAACTTGCATATGGATTTTGTATTAATCATAACTCTGGATCGTATAGTGTCATAGAGATAACAGGGCTCGCATATTCAGGCAACCAATCATTCTCTCTGAATCAACGTGACGCTATCACGCCATGCCCTAACAACAACTTCCATAGACTTCCATTCAAAGAGTTCAAAGGGATATCTTTGGATAGAAGTGTCATAGAAACATGAGGACAGGCTTGTTTGACTTAGGGCAGCAAACAGCCAATCATCAATCACCTTCAACACTTCCTAGCCATGCCCTATCAGCCATAGTTGAGCACCCTAGCAACACAAACCCAAAGAGGGATATCTTCAAATCTGAATGTCATAGAGGGATTGTGGTTGCTTTATATCATTCATACAAGCAAGCAGCCTTTGGTATCAAGTATCATCATTGGCAGCTGCCAAGCCCCTCTCTAGCAACTAAACAGGGTACCATATAAACCGGTTGGCAAGACCTATATCTATTTGATTTCTGATATACTGTATTGCCTTCAAAACCACCAAACGTTAAGCTTTAAAACAACTTTAAACTTCAAACTATATCAAACTGAGAACCTTCAAAATTCAAGCTTTTAAAACTTATTCAAACTTTCTGGTCCAGCTTTCTCAAGCCAACTTCAAAGTTTGTCTTGAATAACTTTTTTATCTAGTTTATAGTATTGTGCATATGCCTTGTTTTGTTGTTGCTGTTTTTTTTAAAGATCTCTGAAAAAGCCATGGTTTCTTTTTGGTTTAAAGGGAAAATTCACCCAAAAAATTCAAATGCAGATGTCATTCCAGACTTGTATGATTTACTTATGTGAAAAGAAGATATTTTTAATAATGTTTATAGTGTTTTTGTCCATACAATTAAAGTCAGTGGGGTCCAATATCATTTATATGGGGGGAAAAATCATATAAATTTTTTATAAAACTGTATAACTTTTTTGTGTTCATCAGTTTTAGAATGAGTTAACAATGACATAGTTTTACATTTCAATTCAAAATTATTCACAAATCTTGTTAAATACTACACAAAAAGATTATACCACATCTATGCATTTGAATATGAGTCTGTTCCTCAAACAGTGATTGCATGAACTATTCTTTTAATAACAATGGAATTTATTACTTATTCATAACAGCTGCCTATCATTGTAGTTTACTCTGCTACTGTTTACCTGTTTACTGTTATAGTTTTTTTTGCAAGATGGCAGTGATGTAATTATCTCATGATTGACATTGTAATTATGTTACAATGCTAATTACATAAATAAACTACAGACCTGAAATTACACTAATGATTGATTACACATACCCCTACAGCATTCTCGTAATTAGGACTTGGGTACTTTATCTTAATAAAAAGCCATTCTTGGTCAAGACGCCTGTAGAAAATACAAGAAAAGCACTAGCTTGATTGAGTGAAAGCACTCACAGCATCTGGTATTTTATGCAAATAAGATCACTAGGTGCATTTGTATTTCCTGCCGCTGAGCTTATTAACTAATTTCTCTGCTTACCAGTAATTGCACATGAAACCTTCAATCTGCTGACCTCAGAGCAACATATTATGCATTCATTAAAATATTTTCTTCCATCTCAATGAATAGAATCAGCATTCATGGAAACACTAATGCTGCGTTCTCTCAACTGCTTACCATGAGTGTTTAATGCACGTTCAGAGCTGGTTGGACGCATGGGCCTGTGTTCTGACTGGGGGCGTCATCATTATAATCAGAGGTTGTAATACACAGTCAAACCTCTGTTCATAAGAAAGCAATTTGAGAGCAGCAGGTAGGAGCTAGCCACGATTAGATTACAATGTGCTTGCCGACACTCTTTGCTCTGATTGGCATATTTTATCTGTTGGAGAACAAATTAACTTAGGAATTGTATGGTTAAGCTTTATTGACAGTGTCTGCGCCATGCTATAGATTATCTCAGAAAATATTTTGGGCTAAATTCATCTTCATCTCCAAAAGACAGCAGTCTAAAAGGATCAAATAGCACATTAGTTACTAAAAGAAATTATAAAAGTGCTTAAGATAATTGCTATTTATATTAACATAATCATTATTATTATTCACGTAGTTTTAACAAAGTTTAAGCTTCACATTTTTGCTTTTTAACCCTCTGGAATGCCTTGCCTCACAGACTTTCATTGTAAGTCCATTGCTGTATTTATGCTTGTTTTTATAAACTGGGTGAGGGATGAGTAGATATTATAAAATTATAATGACAGCTTAATGGGTTAGTTCACCCAAAAATGAAATGAAAATTCTGTCATTAATTAATCACCCTCATGTCTTTCCAAACCCGTAAGACCTTTGTTCATCTTCGGAAGAGAAATTAAGATATTTTTGATGAAATCCGGCAGCTCTTTGACCCCTCCATAGACAGCTATTTAATTAACACTTTCAAGGCCCAGACATCGCGTCAAAATGAAGGCGCTAAATGTACCCCTAGGTGTCACTATATCGACGCGCAGGTGCTCCATTGATTTCAGTTGTTTGCCCAACGCATTTAATTCTTTGCATTTGTAAAAGCAGACATGGGCTGAATCCGAAATCGCCCCCTATACCCTTAAATAGGGCACTATTTGAGGGGACAGCCATTTGTAGTGGTGTCCGAAACCATAGTGGACGTTTTGAGTGCACTCATTCTATCCCATATTGCACCGCAATAACGAGTGTACAGCCGATGTACACACAGCGGCTGTCCGAATACGCTCACTTGTTTTCATTCACTCATTCAAGTAAACTAGTGGACTAAAGTGGGGAATAGTGATTGAGGGTTTAGGGGGCGATTTCGGATTCAGCCATGATTTTATGAATATTTATAGGCTACTTTTATATTTTGGAGCAACTAACCCCACTCCTACCCTAAACCTACCCACTTCTCAACAATATAAAACACGTAACAGGCTAATAAAAGCACACTCACGGGTATTTATTGCAAAAACTGACCAAAAACCGTATAAAAGTATTAACTCATGTTGCATTCCAAGTCTTCTTAAGTCATACGATATCTTTCTGTGAAGAACAGAGATAATCTTAATGTTTTATGATGAAATGATCATCCCGCCACTCCGTGAACGCACACACGCACTCATTCATATCTCATTCAAAAGATACACCCGACTCTTTAGCATGACGTGATCGGTCACGAGACACACGAGAGCCAATGACATTTTACAATCAAAGATGACTTAATGACGCAATTGGTCACGAGACATACGAGAGCCAATGCAATTTCACTATGAAATCTGACCTAACGTTTCTTCGGGCGGCAATTTTTGAAATTGCGGATGGAGACTTTTGGGGATTTTCTTCACACAAATCAATCATTTGGCCTCGGAACACTTGGAATATGTCTACTTTTTGAATAAATTGTGCCTGCAGTCGTATCTGCCTGTTATATCCTGTGTTGTATATCATATAATACACAAATGTTTAGGTTTAGGGATGGGATGGGGTTGGGTTGGGTTACTTCAAACGTGTCTAAATAGCATAAATACATTTTTTAAATACATGTAAATAAAATTATGCTGGCTGAGAATTCAGAGAATCTGCACACAGGTCTAAGATAGAATCACACTCCAACGTGTCATAATGGCAAAATCAAAACCCAATATATAATTTCATAATGACGATAACGTTCCCATGCCCAACGCGTCTGTGTATGACGCCAAAGGTTTCTCATTAAAATCAATGGAGTACCCCTGCGCGTCGATATAGTGACGCCTAGGGGTACCTTTAGCGTCTTCATTTTGACCATGCTTCAGATTTTGATGCCTTGGGAGTGAAAATGAGTTGCACAACAGTCCATGTGACTCCAGTGGTTCAACCTTAATTTTATGAAGCAACGAGAATACTTTTTGTGTGCAAAAAACAAACAAAAATAACGACTTTATTCAACAATTTCTTCTCCTCCTTTCTTGTTGTCTCCTACGCTGTTAATGCGGTAAACACAGTGCAGCGTTTCCAAGTTATGTCAGAGCTACGCCAGAACGCCGGCTTACCATTGGCTGATGCTGTTCATGTGAACACCACCAGGAGCTGACCAGCGTAAACTGTGTATGAGACACAGACGAGAAGAAATTGTTGAATAAAGTTGTTATTTTTTGTTTTTTACACACAAAAAGTATTCTCGTCGCTTCATAAAATTACGTTTGAACCACTGGAGTCACATGGATTATTTTAACAATGTTTTTACTGCCTTTCTGGACCTTGAAAGTGTTAATTAAATAGCTGTCTATGGAGGGGTCAGAGAACTCTCGGATTTCATCAAAAATATCTTAATTTGTGTTCCAAAGATGAACGAAGGTCTTACGGGTTTGGAACGACATGAGGGTGAGTAATTAATGACAGACATTTCATTTTTGGGTGAACTTACCCTGTAATTTGTGTTGAACTCAGAACTTTTCTTTAAAATCAGATTTACTCTGATCACAACTGAGCACATAGAGTAAACTTCGTAGTATGGTGTTTTTTTTTTTTTTGCCACACATGAACATAAAATGATTAACATTTTTGATTAAACATTACAAGTGCACATGCATTTTTACAAAATAATGACATGCAGTGCAGTGATAAATCATTTATAATAAACACTGCGACATTTTGTAAAAAAAATAAAAATAAATAATAATAATTTCATGGCAACTTAAAAAAAAAAAACAGCAAAGAAAAGCGCTCTCTGTTGAAACATTTTTTGTATGCAAATGTCACTATAACAGATCTGTCAAATGTATGGCTAATGTGTGCAATTTAGCTTGCAGAGTGAAGGAAAACTAGTCTGAATAATTAACAAGCACGTGATTTCTAAATGGGGCCATGTATTTTAAACAAAGGAAACTTTTCCTTAGTGAGTACTGAGATAATTGATAAATGCAAGAGAAAGTAAAATTACAGCTGTATTCCAAATGGCATAATAAATACTGTGCATGCATATTGTGATGTTCCTGAAGGGGGTCCAGTGTTCATATAGAGCGAGATAAATCCCAAACAGGTTATAACCAAGACGATAAAAGGTCAAATAAAGGGAAAAATGAAAACTTGCTCATGGGCATTTGATTTATGCTGACTAATGTTAACCTTCATTTGCTAACTGGCTGCTGTTGAAGTTCAGGGATGAATCTGTGAGATTAAACGCACTTCTGATGTTAGACCTGACAAATTTGGACATTGTGCTTCTGGGTACGCTATTATGACAGCTGAAAACAGGCGTAGGACGCAGCAGCAAGGGGAGAAAAATCATTTAGTTTGAGCTTGTTACACCACGTCTTGTTCTTTTAAAAGAAGAGAACTGTCAGAGCACTATTATGTTCAGTTATATATTATATACAGTATGAACGTCTGTATTATTGTTTTTATGGTTTGAATGATGTGCATCTTTATAGGCTACATAATGTTACGACATTAACCCCTGCTGGTTACTCTGTAGGCAAAAACACATTTTTCCATTGACATCTATATATATCATTTTTAATCTGTCATGTTTGTTTCTCTCAGTGCTCACTCACTAAAGAAGCTTTTTTTGTTTATTGTCGTAATGAAACAAAAGTAGCGACAGTTATTTTCTTCCGTATTGTGGCGTACATCTGAGAGTAAAGGCCCGTTCACACCAAGCATGATAACTATAATGATTGCTAACAAAAAAGAAATAGTTCTAAAAATCATTTTAAATATAAAAGAATAGCAGAGTCCACACCACAACTATAACGATAACGGCACAGAGAAACTAATCACTTTCAGAACAATTTTTTCAGCCGATGAATGTTAAAAACAATGAGCTTGAGCATTTAAAGTGGCAGAAGACAAAACTGCAGTGCGTGCTTAGAATAAAAAGAACTGGTGTGGAAACTGATATAGTTATCGCTAACTTTATTATCATTTTTGGTATGAACGGGCCTTTACAGATTATTAAAAAAGAAAAAATGTAAAGCGGACACGATTTTGTGCACTGTTGCTGATTTCACCGGTATATGCATGTTCATTACATTAATGTTTAACCCAGTGATTTTCACGGACCCCCAAATATGATCATCTCTGTGTGAGGGACCCCCACATTAAAAGGCATCTGTCTTTTATAAACACTCAATTTATACACAACAAAAATAATATTATAAATCTAAAATTAGTTTCAGTTACATTATTATATATTTTGTTTTACTCAATGAAGTAATGTATTGTTATATGTATTATTTATTTCTTGCTTATTTAATTTTAATCAAATTATTATTTTTATATTAATCATTTTTTTAATTGTTTTTATTTTAATCTAATTTAATTTATTTAATAGATTAATAACTAACTATTTCTTTTATTTTTTATTTTAATCACATTTATTTAGATCAAATGTATTGCTTTACACATTTATTTTAATCTAATTATTATTAATTTTTAATTTTTTTGTAACAGTTTTTTTTCTAGTCGTTTCCACGGCCCCCTGGGGGTCCCTGGACCCCATTTTGAAAACCCCTGTTCTAACCAATTACTCCCTTTAAATAGGTTGGTTTTTTTTTTACCGCTAACTGTTTCATTTAGGCCTATCTGACAGTAACTGAACATTTTGGGATTTAATAACCATGAATGAAAATGAAAATCTGAAGTAAAAAAAAAGTATTTTATCTTAAGACGTGATAGTTTCATGGATCCTCATTAGCTACTACATGAATCTCTAACCTTTTAAAAAATAATAAATATTGGATCAAATTACCTCAAATTCAGTCTTAAAATGACAGAATAAACACTACCACAATAGGCCTATCCTACATCCTTTAAAGTAATGTCTAAGGGTCAGATCAGGTTGAAATAGCTTTGAAGTAACAACTGTACATTTTTTACTTACTGCCATGTATAACGGAGTTGGAATGGCCTAGAAAGATTTTAAAGAAGGAACAACCCATGATGTGTAAGTTGAGATGTTATTTTGCATTCAAAGAAGACAAGGGCTCTGTCAATGTGTGTGTGTGTGCTTGCAAAGCACCTTCAGCGGAAGCACCTTTGATGTTCAGGAAAGAGCCGCCAGAAGTGCCACGCTAAAGCAAATGAAGTCCTGATGCAAAACGAGCCCTAAATCCGTACAATATGACAGGGGAACAAGCTGCACACAGGTATAAGATAAAAATGGCTTTCTCTCTGGTTTTTTTTCCCACTACAAATTCATATCCATGTCTGGAAATACTGCCTTCAGTATACAACTGGGTCCTTAAGGGCTTTAGCAACCTACTGAAGGGAAGGCTTCTCTCTTTGCATTGTTTTATACGCAATCACATGAGTGAGCTGATTATTTAGAAAAGAATCAAATGGCATGTATAAAAATTGCATTATGTAACTGGACATTTTAAACACTGTTTAAAGGTACACTGTGTAACTTTTATTTCTTCAAAATTTACAAAATTGATATAACCGCTAGAGCACCAACAGTTGCATATACCTTTAAACAAACAAATGTGTCAAAAATAATAAAGAGATCTTTTACCACATCATTAAGGAATAACGCTCTTGAGGTATATTTATTTTACACAATATAGGCCTATTAGAATGTAAATGCATACGCCAAAAAAGAGTTTTGATGACTGATAACGTTTGTCTCATACACTTCTGCATCGAGTTTAATGATAAATGATAAACAACACTCATAGTGATCAAGTAAACAGCTTAACTCACAGAGAACACATTGTTTATATCTATGATTGCCGTTAATATAGTTTACGATTGAACATAATGAGTATTCACCCACAGAATGACACCCACGCCAGCATTGCATCCAAATGGGAAACATCACACAGGGTCATATCATGAGGAATCTAAATTATATTTTGACATGTAAAAGCTTTATGTACTATGAAAACACACTGTAACTGGGCTCAAAACATCAAAATTCAATTCCTTCATATTGTGGGATGGTTCAAACATTATTAGCTAAATAGTAAGTCAGTGTTATTGATATACTATTATAGTTTTGGTTAATATTTTGAATTAGATTTTGTTTTTATATTTTCTGTTAGTAACTTTTAGTAATAATGTAAAAAATTGAATAAGTCAAAGAAATTATTTAATATTACTAGATAAACTTAAATACATTGGGTTAGACAAGTAAATCCATTTCAGATCAGATCAGTCAGATCTGGTAGTTGTTCCTAATTGGATAGGCCAGTTCCCACCAAAGAACAATAACTATAGTGATAAATATATTAGCGTCCACACCAACGCACAATATTATTCTCTTTATTATAAGCATGCGCTACCTGCCACTTTAAATGCTAAAGCTCTTTAAAATCTGTTGGATTCTTAGTGGGTGTAAATGTTTTTATTATTCAAGACTTCATCTTGTTGTATTATGCTCATCTGCATATATAGATTTATACATGCGTCTAACTACGCAACTTGTTCTCGAATGTTCGCGGACCGGCTTCCCAATATGGCAGATGGCCTACGTATAGAGACCCATAGTCTCGCGTAGCCAGACCTTCAGACTGTCTGGACTCCATAGCAGCTTTCATTGGCCAAGGACCGCCCAGAGGCCATGTAAACATGTAACATGCAACCAATCACAGTTCGCTTTGTTCCGCGCATGAAAATGTAACGTTGATGATCCCTACAATAACAGACCGGTGTGTAAAACTCTTGGACATTTTAAAGAGTCTATGCTGCGAACTTTACATACTTCACATACTTTTGAAAGTCCAGCATTTCACTGATAAGCGTTCATTTTTAAAGTTGTAAACACAATGGCTTTCTTCTTTCACAAGGTGGTTTGGCGTCACGGAATCTTTGTTTCCAGGTGGACCGTTAAAGAATGCGACACACACATCTCCTGGAAATCCTGTAAAATTCAACCAGATGAAGACGTAGAAAATCCTGTGTTTCCAATTTTGTGTGCCATATGCATAAGACGTTCAACCAATGGTCCATGGGCGTGAAGTCTGAGGCGGAGACTAAGCGACCCATATATAAATAAGGTGGAGATTTGCTGAAAGTGTGCTGCAGACTGCTAACAGCAAACAATTGCAAGTATTTGAATGTTGAGCAACAAGCTCATAGGCTGCTGATGCCACAGCGACCAATCAGCTGCACTATATAGATAACGATGTGATCATTAAGTCAAGTAAGTTAAAGCTGCAGTCCGTAAGTTTTTCCTCTTTGTCACCATCTCTGTTTGAAACCTGCAATTGCAGTTATTTGCGGAATTATCATCTTTACGTGTGTTGTGCATCGGCACGGCTCCTCAGCCTGGATGAACCTAATGTTTTGAGGAGTATGTATGGCTGTCATTCATTTACCGCACCAGTGTGGATACTGTACTTCAGAATCACAGATTCTACGTCTTGGAGGTATGACCAAAATAAGAATTTTCACCGGAAAATGTCATCTGAACAATTAAGTAACATGTCTGCCACTTTTGTTCTGACCAACTGAGAAAAAAAAGCATTACAATACATCACGCTATCAACAATTAAATCTAATGATCGCTTAGCTCATATCACATCAAACCATGCAAATCATTATTATTGTTATACTTTGTTCTCAAATTGTTGATGTTAACCACATCAGCATTGCGTGACTACGTGTATTTAGTATGTATTAGCGTTACCTGTAGATTTAAATTTCTGTACAGATTGTCATTTGGACCTTTCTGGATTACAATCCACCATCAAAATGATATGTTTAAATATTCCAGCTGCTGTAAGAAAAGGCTATAAATGATCCGCCACCTGCAGGATCCTCACATGCGATAGCTTACTAGCCGGGACTCCTCCTTTATGTATACAGATGTGACGTAATGACGCAAAGACAAATGGCGCGATGCTCGAATTTCCCGTGGAAAGCTACCAGTACCACTCAAATTATAACACATTATTACAAGCTTACCGTTCTGAATTGGGCTAAGGTAAGGCGATAGTTTTGAACACTGGCTGGTTATGTAAAAATTTATTTTGGATCATTTTTAACCAAAAAAAGTTATGGACTGCAGCTTTAAGAGTTAAGTCTAAATTCTGTCTCATTCTGGCCCAGTTGGATGCCTAGTTGCAAACTCACAAATCCTGGCTCCTCAGCCATCTAGAATGCCTTGTGCTCAGGATCAACTTATCCAAGAGCATACTGTCCCCCAGCTAGCGAATAACCTTGCTGGGAACAGTTCTCGACTCCAAATGAGAGCCTGGCTTGCGCCAGAACACGCTCTCACCATTCAACAGCTAGCTTCATTGTTCAAAGCGGGATCTTACCTCCCCCTTAGAACCTTTTAAAGGGCACTGGGCCTTATGACCTCTGCATCGTAAGTACTCCAGTTAGGCCTACTGCATATGCGCCCTCTGCAGCGTTGGCTGAAGGCCAGAGTCCCGGCTCATGCTTGGCGGTCTGGCCGCCTTTGCATCAGGGTAAACCTGGAAAGACACCAGCTGGTACCAGACTGGCGTAAGCATGGGTCTAGTCTCGAGGAGGAAGGTTGTTTCAAAGGGCGCCTCCAACCTAGGTTAGGGAGCTCTGGTTGAGCTCGGAGAAATGGATACATATCAACTGCCTCGAGATGAGAGCAGCCCTAGAAACCTTCCTCCCAAACCTGGCAGGACACCACGTCTTGGTCCGGACAGCCAACATGGCAGTGGTGTCCTACATAATTCACCAGGGCGGACTCAGGTCAGGCAATTTGTACACCATGGCCAAGCACCTCCTGCTTAACCACATCAACCTACTCGCTAAGAGCTGTGCATGTACCGGGCAAATTGAACCAGGAAGCAGACATGCTGTCTCGAGACAACATTCCCCCCCGGGAATGGTCTCTCCACCCCCAAACGGTTCAGCTAATATAGAGTATCTGCGGGAGGGTAGAGGTATACCTCTTCACCTCAGAAGACAACTCTCACTGCCTAACATTCTTTTCGAAGAACAGGGACACTGGTCCACGAATGGCCCAGCCATGCTCCCTCAGGCCATTGAACGGATCAGGAAAAACAAGCGTGCAGTCCTCCTAATAGCCCCTCTCTGGTGGACCCAAACATGGTTCCCCCAGTTGATACAGCTGCTCGGAGTAGCTCCTTGGCCGATAACCCTGTGGGAGGACCTCCTCACTCAGGCGAACAGGACAGTCTGGCACCCCTGTCCCGACTTGTGGGCCCTCCATGTATGGCCCCTCAACGGATACCAAGGGACAAAATTAACTGGCATATGTTGCTGCTTCACTGTTTGAATGGGTCAAGGTGCAACAATTTTTACTAGAAAAAAATTACAAGCATCTCGGTGTGAATGCATTATTAACAATGTCCCAGAAAGAGTCCTAAGCACTATCACTGAGGCTAGAGCTCCATCCACGAGACACCTCTATGCCCTTAAATGGTCAGTGTTCACCAGCTGGTGCTCAACTCGGAACCAAAACCCCTATTCATGTGAAGTACCACTGGTACTTTCCTTTTTACAAGAGCTACTGGACGCGGGTCGTACCCCCTCCACGCTCAAAGTATACGTGGTGACCATAGCAGCCTTCCATACTCCTGAGGCCGGCCAATCCTTAGGAAGAAACGACTGGCCGGCTGGTCCTCACCATCCACCGTCTGATTTTACAACTTGGAGGCACGAGTCCTTTCTGTCTAAGTGAGTGTTGGCCTCTAAGGAGCCCAAACCATTAGGTACTCCTTATGTGGGCTCCTACCCTAGTCCCGTTTTTCATTTTAAATAATAAAAATGCACTATAAAATCTCTCTCTCTATATATATAGTGGTGGTCAGAATTATTGTCACCCCTGGTAAATATGATCAAATATGGCTATAAAAAATAAATCTGCATTGTTTATCCTTTTGATCTTTTATTCAAAAAATTCACAAAAATCTAACCTTTTATTTAAGTAAAAGATTTGAAAGTGGGGGGTAAATCACATTACAAAATAAATGCTTTTCTCCAAAACACATTGGCCACAATTATTGGCACCCCTAGAATTTTTTATGAGTAAAATATCTCAGAAAAGTTAAACTGTAAGACTAGACATTTCCTCTTTGTACAGTAATAATTTGATAGGAATACAATGTAATACAAACCTTAATTTCCATTTTGGCGGGCTCAGCTCGCTGGTGGCGGGACGTGCACAGATTGGTTCGCGTAGTTACGCCACCTCGCCATAGGTTTGTGCAGTTCCCGTAGCCCAACCAATCAGCACGCTTATAGCTCTGCACTATGCTGGCTGTGCAGCTACACTGCGTTTTAAAATAAAGGCTTCAATATTTTCGAGAAAAGGAGTTTTCCCATAAGCGTCTAGCAGATGCAATACTCGTTCCCGTTATTCTCAGGGAACCGAGGTTACGTCAGTAACCGAGTACGTTTTTGTATACCTGTATCTATAGTGTGGACTCTGTTATTCTTTTAAATTTAGAAAGATTTTAAAAATTATATCTTTAGTGTTATCATTATTATTGTCCTTGGTGTGAACATACCTTAACAACTGAACATTTTCAAAAGTAAAATCTGAAATCCTGCTAGAAGGCATGCAGCACAAAGAAAGGAAAGACATGGAGAAATGTTTTTTCAACTGAGAGTGCTCAAAAACAGAGAATTATGTTTGAGATAGAGGCTCTGACAGGGGGAAAACAGGAAGACATATCAAAGGTCTCTGTATCTAGTTCACTCCTGGGTGCTTCTGAAATGGTGCACATCTTTACACCACGCAGACTAGTTTATTTTATCGCTTGCATTTAAAACAATGTTTGTCTGGAATTTGATACATAACAAAATTAACTGTCATATGTTGCTGCTTCGCTGTTTGAATGGGTCGTGGTGCAACATTTTCTACTAGAAAAAAATTACAAGCATTTCGGTGTAAAGTATTAACAATGTTCTAAAAAGTTTTAGTTGTAAAACTATTATTTTTAGGTGTCACTAGGTTTCTACAAAAAAAACAAAAAAAAACAACAACAAAAAAGAATATATATATATATATATATATATATATATATATATATATATATATATATATATATATATATATATATATATATATATAAAATATATATATTACTGTCTGATGCATATTATTGCAGTTTCATCTATTGCAAATTTACTTCAACATATAACCTTACTCTTTTATCTTCCTGTCTAAGTAGGCTGTAATTGACCAGAATAACCTGCAAAAAGAAGCAGCCTTCACCCAAAAATGAAAATCATAATTTACCCTCATGTTGTTCCAAACCTCTAGGAACACAAAAGTAAAAAATAAAAAATATGATTTACTCACCCTTATGTCATGTTTAGAATGACACGAGGGTGAGTAAATGACAGAACTTTCATTTTTGGGTGAACTAACACTTTAATTCTGTCAAAAGTCAGGCTAACTTTTTTTTTTTTTTTTTTTTTAATCACTGATTAAATTCTCTGATTCATGTAATAGTTACTGTTTAGGCTGTTCTGATTATGTTTACTTGCAAGGTAGAGGAAAATTAAATTGAATGCAAGTGTGAATTTATTCAAATCAAAAGCCGTAAAAAAGTGGAGTAGGAGCAATCACATGCTGATTGGCCTATTGAAGTTTTACAACAATCAATCAAAACAAAACTGCAAGCCATTCTGTGTTCGAAGGTTTGATGTATATAAGAAGTAAACAATAAATAATATTTTAAAAACTGTTTGAATGTACTGCTGGGGTGTTCAGAGTGGTTCCTTTGTCATTTCTTTCTTTAGCAACTGCTTAGCAACACCCTAGCAACCACCTAAATTGTTCAGAGTGGTCGCTAGGGTGTTGCTATGCAGTTGCTATGCAGTTGCTAAAGTGTTGAGAGTGGTTGCTTGGGTGTTGCTATGCATTTGCTAAAGTGTTGAGAGTGGTTGCTAGGGGGTTGCTATGAAGTTGCTAAAGTGTTCAGAATGGTTGCTAGGGTTTTTCTGGGCAGTTTCTTACTGTTCCAAATCCAAATGGTCCAAAATTAGGTTAATGTAGTAAGCAAATCATGATGACAGGAAAGAAAAAATAAACTTGCTAGGGTATTACTAAGCAGTTGCTAAAGAGTTCAGAGTGGTGTTGATATGAAGTTTCTGAAGTGTTCAGAATTGTTGCTAGGGTTTTGCTGGGCTGTTGCTCACTGGTTCAAGTCCAACTGGTCTAAAAATAGGTTCACATGGCAAGCAAATCATGATGACAGGAAATAAAAATTGGGTCCCACTTTATATTAGGTGGCCTTAACTACAATGTACTTACATCAAAAAATAAGTACAATGTACTTATTGTGTTCATATTGTATTGCAAAACACGTTTGCTGATATTGAGATGGATACAGGTAAAGTTAGGGACAGGTATGGTGGTATGGGTAAGTTTAAGGGTAGGGTTAGGAGTAAGGGAAGTGTCAACAGTGTAATTATAAATGTAACTACAGAAATTAATTACAGATGTAATTACATGCAGGTGATTTTTTTATTGTAAGTACAATGTAAAACATGTATGTACACAATAAGTGCATTGTATCAAATGATTAATTTAAATGTTAGTACATAGTAGTTAAGGCCACCTAATATAAACTGGGTCCAAAAATTGTTGCTAGGGTGTTGCTATGCAGTTGCTAAATTTTTTAGAGAGGTTACTGGGGTGTTGCTATTGAGTTTCTAAAGTGTTCAGAAAGAAAAAAATGAAAAGGGAAGATAGGAAACTAATAAAATAACACAAATAGCAATTCATGACATAAAGTGCAGAGATAAAAAAGACATTTTGATGAGAAAAGTTCTGATCAATAAATATTCAGTTTTGCAATATTTATGGGATTGAATAATGACTGGAATCGTATTTCCCTAAGCACAGCATATTTTGTATTACAGTTATTCATATTTCATAAAATCACACACACTCACAATGCTTGAAAACAACAAACCCTGACCTGTGAGAAACACAAACATCACAAACCAAACCGTCAGTGCCATCTGTGAAGGCATGTGATGCCCTGCGAAGAGCCTGCTGCCAGCAGTGCATTCATCTTCTTCTGATATATGCGTCTGCTCTGTGCGTTGAGGCCCTGTACTTGCCAGGAGACAGGATTTATTTTTTACAGCCCCATCCGCTCTGATGATTTGAATTTCATTTCCAAATAAAAAAAAAAAAGAAAAGAAAAAAAAGAAAAACAAATCTAGCTTTGTCTTTGTAATTAAAGAACATCATTTTACAGTTTAATGTCATTTTGGCAAATCTAATCACCTTTTAGAAAATAGCCAATTTGCATACTGTAGCATCTTCCCTGCATGTGCTCACAGATAAAAATGTATGTTATCTTGGACAATTAATAAAGAGAGTCATTATTCTAGCGTACTTCAAGATTAATAGTTCTGATTGTTATTTAAATGTAGTTTACACACACACACACACACACACACACATATATATATATATATATATATATATATATATATATATATATATATATATATATTTATAAAATATTTTTTTATTCAATTCAAACTGGATTATTGGATCATGCTTAAGACCATTTTTATCTACTCAATACAACAATCCTATTAATGTGGATGTTTTTTTCAACTTCCATTCTTATTGCATTACAATTCAATGAAACCAAAGAGAAAATCTATTATCAGTGTTATATATATATATATATATATATATATATATATATATATATATATATATATATATATATATATATATATATACTGTTGTGCCCTTTGGAAAAGATTCAGGCTGAAAGGGGAAACTATTAATAATGTTTAAGGGTGCAGAGAGGGAGCAGTTGTTGTTGGGCTCTATATATCTTGTCTCAGGTCAGACTGGAGTCAGCATGCCCACCCTCTGAGCTCAGAATTTGACTTGTGCTGTAAGAAACTTTACTATGCAGATGTAATTAATCATAGTGAAGGTTTAATTGGAGATAACCGTCCAAAAAAGTACCTGTTTGCAACCATTAAATCCTGAATATTGCTGAGGACCAATGACCCATGTCTTTTAAGAGAAAAGGGATTACTCAAATGTTGAATTTTCTCTCATTATTATTTTTATTAATTTCTTTTAAATAAATAATTCTGCAGCAAATAAATACTTTCTGGTTTTGGCACAGAACCTCATGTTCCTTTTCAGTCGGTCACGTTCGACGTACGTCGGAACTGACCGACGAATTGGGATCTGTTTTCAAGCATTCCACGCACCGCCCTGCAGCGCGGGTATAAATACGGAAGTGGAATACTGCATGATTGCTTTTTAACTTCAGAGCCGAATGGTTTGCTATATCAAGTTGTTTCTACGAAGAGTGTTTAGACGAGTCTCGAGGAGGATTGCTCTCTTACCTGGGTGCTGGGCCGCTGCAACATACACTTGTTCCTGTGTTGGTTGGCAGGGCGTTTTCGTTCTTTGAGTGCTCACACGCAGGCTTGCAATCGGACTGCTGTGAACCGCGGCCATCTCCCTGAGTGCTTCAGCTCTTCTAAAAGAGCATTTCCTTCTAAAAGAGCAACACGGTTTGATCCTGCGTCTTTTTCAAGATGTCATTCAAACCGTGTGTTTCTGGATGCGGTTGTTTCCTGTCCTCATTTGACGGCCACGATCTCTCTCGCATATAAACATGTGAGATTGCGTTCGAAAGGTGTTCTCTCAGGAGAATGTGATCACGTCGGCGCGTTGTTCGCCTCACCTTTCTCGTAAGGGCTTGAGCGTTCAGCGCGCCGTGTGCCGTTGAGCGCCTGCTGACAGCGGGGGTTGTCACGGCAACCCAGCGCGTCACTCGGCGCTCTAGATGCGCGGTCAAGACTATTAAAAACCTCAAACGGGGTTGAGTCCCTTCGCCTATTCCCCGATCTAGTTTATTTTCTGGTGCACCAGAAAAGGGCTACTTCGGCTAATAAGCTTTGGTGACCTGAGGATTACAGTGGGGCTTCCCCGCCGGGTACATCTCCTCGGGCCCCCACTCCTCTATCGCATCACGAGCGTGCTGAGACTTTGTTCGTGGGTGGTTCATGTTCTCTCATGAGAACATGGCCACGTCGGCGCGTTGTTCATCTTGCCTTTTTCATAGGGGCTTGAGTGTTCAGTGCGCCATGTGCCGTTGAGTCTGACGGCCACGCTCACTGTCTCACATACCTGCTGGTAGCTTACAGATGGGATTGCTGGTCCTAAAAAAAAAAGAAAAAGGGGGACAACGTTTCATTTGGGGCTCTGGCAGAGGACAGATGTCAATTGCTGCATTGGAGAGAGGGCTGTTATGCGCTGGAAATGATAATTCTGAGTTTCACACTATAATAGTGTGTGCTCATGCTGAATCAGATTCAGAGTTGACAGCCATGCTTTCCTGGGTGGCTGAGGCGTAGTGCAATGCGTAAATTGCCTTGCCTGCGCTTGTGCCTTTTTTCCCCCCCCGGATGTGCATCGGAAAAATTTAGCAGTGTGGAACTATTTGGTTTCAAAATATGCATGCCAAATAGGCCATAATCTGTATAAGTTTTTCCCTCTCTCACTACCCTCTGTCCTGCATGCACGAGGGTAGTCCCGACCCAGGGGTTATGCAGGAACTGCGTGCGGTGATGGACCTCGCTCTCTTGGTGACGGAAGTCACTGCACGCTCCCTGGGTCAGGCGATGTCCACACTAGTGGTCCAGGAATGTCACCTGGGGCTAAACCTGGCAGGTATGCGTGAGCCTAACAAAGTGTGGTTCCTCAACGCCCCTGTCTGTCAGGCTGGCCTCTTCAGTGACGCCATCGAGAACTTCGCCCAGCAGTTCTTGGTGGCCCAGAAGCAGACGGAGGTGGTTTATAAAACATCCTGCCCCGACGACCAGCTGCTGCCTCCACCCAGTCGTCGGCCGCAGCGACCTCCGCCTGCTTGTCGCCGAGGGCGTCCCCCTGCGTCTGCATCCGGCCCTGCTAAGCCAAGCAGCAGCCTCCACCCAGGCAGCAGGTGGCCGGGTGCAAGGGAGGTGCCCAAACCGCCCAGGGTCCCGCAAAGTCCGCTGGCAAGCACAAGGGCAAGCGGCCCTGAAACGGGCAGCCCAGTGAAAAGGGGATCTGCTCTCTGGGAGACGGTGTCCGCACCCCTCCCTTCCCCGGAGGAGGACCGGGGAGAGAATATTTTCTCCACCTCGCTGCCCCACCCCGGGTGCGTCTGTGGTGCCGTTGGTCCCGCTTGTTCAGTCTCTGGGGGCCTGGCTAGGTCTCCCCAGACAGTCTCGCTGGCTCATCCGTACCATCAGACTCGGCTAAGTGATTCAGTTCGCTCGCCAGCCTCCCAAGTACAGGGGCATCTTCTTCACCACCGTGCAGAGCAGCGATGCCCATGTCTTGCGGTCAGAGATCGATGTCCTGCTGGCGAAGGACGCAGTCGAGCCGGTTCCTCCAGCTGATATGAAATCGGGGTTCTACAGGCCCTACTTCATTGTACCCAAGAAAGGTGGTGGGTTAAGGCCAATCTTGGACCTGCGCATTCTGAATCGGGCCCTGCACAAGCTCCCGTTCAAAATGTTAACGCAGAAACGAAAGTCGCAGAGGCAGCCATTGTTCCGCTTAGAAAATGCGGCGTTCGCATCCTCAACTATCTCGACAACTGGATCATACTGGCTCAGTCCCGGGATCAGTTGTGCGAACACAGGGACATGGTGTTCTGTCACCTCAGCCTGTTGGGCCTTCGGGTCAACCGAGAGAAGAGCAAACTCTGTCCCGCACAGAGGATCTCTTATCTCGGTATGGAGCTGGATTCGGTCAACCGGACTGCGCGCCTCACAGAGGAGCGAGTCCGGTCAGTGTTGAACTGCTTGAATACGTTCAAAGGCAGGACGGCGGTCCCACTGAAAATTTTTAAGAGGCTCCTGGGGCATATGGCATCTGCAGCCACGGTAACACTGCTCGGATTACTTCTTATGAGACCGCTCAACGCTGGCTTCACGACCGAGTCCCGAGATGGGCATGGCAGAGCGGCAAGTACCGGGTCTCAGTTACTCCTTACTGTCGCCAACCTTCAACTTGTGGGCGGACCCTTCGTTTCTACGGGCGGGAGTGCCCTTAGAACAGGTGTCCAGGCATGGATGCCTCATCCACGGTCCAGGCACGTCTTCACGGTTGCCTCATCCACGGGCTGGGGGGCCACGTACAATGTGCACGCAGTTTCGGGTCTGTGGATGGGGCCCCAACTACGTTGGCATATCAATTGCCTAAAGTTATTGGCAGTATGTCTCGCCCTGGGCCGCCTCAAAAAGCCGCTACAGGGCAAGCACGTACTGGTCCGTACGGACAGCACTGCGGTCGTTGCGTACATCAACCGTCAGGGTAGTCTATGCTCCCGTTGCATGCTCCAGCTCGCCCACCATCTCCTCCTGTGGAGTCAGAAGTGTCTGAGATCGGTTCGGGCCATTCACATCCCAGGTGCGCTGAACCAGACAGCCGACAAGCTCTCTTGTCAGTCGACACCTCCGGGAGAGTGGCGACTCCACCCCCGGAGCCTCCAGCTGATATGGGACCTCTTCGGAGCCGTGCAGGTAGACCTGTTTGCCTCTCCGGACTCGACCAATTGCCAGTTGTACCATTCCCTGAAAGCGGATGCACTGGCGCACAGCTGGCCCCGGGACCTACGCAAATATGCGTTTCCCCCAGTGAGCCTTCTCGTACAGACACTGTGCAAGGTCAGGGAGGACGAGGAGCATGTTTTGCTAGTTGCGCCCTACTGGCCCAACCAGACCTGGTTCTCCGAATTCATACTCCTCGCGACAGCCCCTCCCTGGCCTATCCCCCTGAGGAAAGACCTGCTTTCTAAGGGGCAGGGCACTCTATGGCACCCGCATCCAGACCTCTGGAAACTCCATGTCTGGTCCCTGGACGGGATGCGGAGGTTCTAGGTGGTCTGCCAAAAGCAATGGTAGACACCATTTCTTCTGAAGTGGAACCTATTCGTTGAGTGATGCTCTTCCCACCGGGAAGACCCCCGAAGGTGTTCGATTAGAGTCGTGCTTTCTTTTCTGCAAGATGGGTTGGGGCGAAGGCTGTCTCCCTCCACCCTCAAAGTGTACGTTGAAGCAATAGCGGCGTATCACGATGCAGTCGAAGGTAAGTCCTTAGGGAAGCATAACCTAATCGTCAGGTTCCTCAAGGGTGTGAGGAGACTAAATCCGTTACCCTCTTGGGACTTAGCCCTGGTGCTCAGAGCACTTCAGGGTCCTCCCTTTGAGCCTTTGCAGTCTGTAGAGTTAAACATCCTGTCCATGAAGACAGTGCTCCTGACTGCATTGACCTCAATCAAGAGGGTAGGGGACCTGCATGTACTTTCGGTCAATAAATCGTGCCTAGAATTTGGGCCGGCCAACTCTCACGTTGTCCTGAGACCCCGGCCTGGTTACGTGCCCAAGGTTCCCACCACTCCTTTCTGGGACCAGGTGGTGAACCTGCAAGCGCTGCCCTTGGAGGGGGCAGACCCAGCCCTGGCTTTGTTGTGTCCCGTCCGAGCTCTTTGCAGACTCAAAGCTTTAGAATCTCAGAGCAGCTCTTCGTCTGTTACGGAGGCCAGCAGAAAGGGGAAGCTGTCTCCAAGCAGAGGTTAACCCACTGAATAGTGGATGCTATCGTCTTGGCTTACCAGTCCCAAGACGTGCCTTGCCTGTTTGGGTTGCGAGCGCACTCCACAAGGAGTGTAACCTCCTCCTGGGCGCTGGCTCAAGGCGCCTTGCTGACAGATATATGTAGAGCTGTGGGCTGGGCGACACCTAACACGTTCGCTAGATTCCATAGCCTCCGTGTAGAGCTGGTATCTTCCCGTATCCTCGCCCCCAGTGGCCAGTAGCGCTAAGTGCCTGTTCTAGTGTCGGCTTGCAAGGCCACTCCCGCTCCCTGGGCCGGATATGTGCGTCTATTGTCTCCAGTTGTGTTCCCCGGAAACAGCTAACCCTGTCGAGCTCCTCCGTCACCCCTTCAGTGTCAGACGTTGCGGCCATCTGACACCAGGCCTGCACCCGTATGCTTGTGGAACGTGTGTCTAGGCTGGGGTCCATATGTAGCGGTTCCCCAATGTGTATTCTCCACGGTACCAGCTACCCTACTCGGCTAGCCCTGTGTCTTCCCTTGACAGAGCCCACTCTGTCGTCTCTGGTGGTGTTCTTTCCCACCTGGGATCAGGTTGGATCCACCCCAGAGACTGCCATATGTAGCACTACCCTGATAGGTTAGTCTTTATGTGTATTTTGCCACCTCTCCTTCCATTGAAGGACGTGGCTTCGCAGCGTACCATCTCCCCGAGATGGGCACGCTTTCCCAGCGTTATCCAATAGTCACGCTGAGTGGGTCTTGCAGGAACAGCAGTGAGTGACCTTCTCTGCCGGGAGCCCTGACTCCCACTCCAACATAGGATTGGTCCAGCGAGCTCAGGCAGGGCGCTGGAAGGGCCAGCATCCCTGGCGTGTTGGTAGGGATCCCAATTCGTCGGTCAGTTCCGACGTACGTTGAACGTGACCGACTAAAAGGGAACGTCTCGGTTACGTATGTAACCCTCGTTCCCTGAAGGAGGGAACGGAGACGTATGTCCCGTCGCCAGGTGCTGTGCTTCAGCTGAAGGCCCGAGTCACTTGTCTCGGCTCCTCAGTTGAAAAGCAATGATGCGGTATTCCACTTCCGTATTTATACCCGCGCTGCGGGGCGGTGCGTGGAATGCGTTAACCGCATGCCAATGTCCATTGGCTCGTTTTTAATCACTCGAAGTAGATTGGTCTCTGAAAACAGATCCCAATTCGTTGGTCAGTTCCGACGTACGTCGAATGTGACCGACTAAAGGGGAACAAGGGTTACATACGTAACCGAGATGTTTTTATGCTAAATAAAAAATAAGGTAAATTTCAAGGTCACTTGTAGGTTTTGGCTCGAAGTGAATGTCAAGCTCAGTCATGTTGCCCATGTTAATGAAAGAACAACAAATATAAAAAATGTAGTTGGTAACACTATGCAATTAGGTTCAACTCTATTTCCTGCATAATGTATCATGAACAACAATGTTTTTAGATATTTTTTTTCATTTAGGTTAATGTTAAGTTATACTATTGCCAATTGTTTATTTATGTTTGTTCATTATAGTAAATTACCTATGTAAATTGAAATGTTAAGTTAGTTGCTGTTAGTTTGTTAATTGGTTCTGTTCTCCTCCATTCCCTGCCTGTTTGTTTCCTTGGTTACTAATTGATTTAGTATTCTATTCAGGTGTTCATCATTTAGTTCCCTTGTTTTTTCTCTCTACTTATGCATGCAGTCTTAAGCCCTATTCAGACAGTAACTGTTTCTCATGGGGTTGTAAGGTATTTTCATCATTAACAGGGGCTAGTCTGTGATTTTATTGCCGTCCGAATCTAGAATGTCAGTGTTTTTCTCTCACCACCTGCATAAAAATCCCCGGCCGAATTACCTACTGTTTTTTGACAAACACCAAGGTCGTGTGGTAATTTAATTGACGTCCGAAACCACATCTCTGAATTTTCAAGAAAATATCACTTCAAAATTCACTGTTTTTATCCTTTTTGACCACTGCAGAGCACCGTAGGGTTGCGCTTCACTGTAATTTGGTTGCATTTTAAAGATCTAGCCTCTTATTACTTAAATGCTGGCAAGTATTTACAAGAGCAATATATTTCATCGCCGCTCAAAAAATAAAAAGAAGAAAAACACGTAAACATTTGAAATGGGCCGTTATTATGGCAGCATTATGTTTACCTCATGTATAGCCTATAAGAGGCTGTATTAACTTATTTCTGCTCATTTCCATGTGGAATAAAATGACATCCTTTATTTTGAGATAAAATCACAGAAAAGACAGAAAACCATTCTAACTATATGGCCTATCTTCCTATTTTTGAACAGATTTAAATAATTAAATAATAATTAGGATATTATTTTCCAATTATTAAATTAAATATGCATTTATTCTTATTATACCAAGCATATGACATTTTATTTACAGCATACAATCATGTTATTGACCATGTGAACAGCACGTTCCCAGGTGCAAAGGATCACAAAACTCGCTCCTCCACCGTGAATAAATCACCATCCGAATGCTCGAGTTTTATCACTGAGGTGGCATGCAATTTTTTTTTTACGGACATCCACGTGAGAAACAATTACCGTCCGAATAAGGCTTTAGGGTACATTTACACAACAACGATATTCTTAAAACGGCATTGGGAATAATTTTTCCCAAGCCTGTGCCCGAACCTTAAACGGACCTGATGGCAAAGTTAGCGGACCCCTCGATAATTTCTGTCAGAGAGGCTCTAATGCTGGGTATACACTACACGATAATCTGGCCGATTTATCCCCTTCCAACAATCCTAGGTAAAGTCCCGATTATCTTGATAGTTCTACAGATTATTTTTATCAGATTTTCCTGTGGTGTGAGGTGTGTTAAGAGTGACTGAATCTGCTTAGAAGAATGTTGGAGGCAACCTGATCTCAAATTGTAAATATTCAACATGTTGAAAATTTACGATCAGAAATCCTGTTGTGTGGGGGGAACCCCAAGGACAGACGTGCGCACGCTCTAGTGATTATCACGTGAAACCAAACAATACCCAATCAGAAAGTGAACTGATGAAAGAGAGTCACCTCCAGCTCGCACTGTAACATGTAAAGACCCTCTTCACATAATCTCCATGACTTCATCAGACCATTTTCCTTTTTTCCCCTGCAAACTTTCTGTAAGAAGCAAGCGGCAAGTTCAAACTAGACGGACATTTAAGGGATATGGTACAGTCATACCACTTATTACCACATAAATAAATATGGGGATAAGAGAAATTGATTTGAGATGAAAGCAAGCGTAAAGCGCCGACTTCAGTTACCCGGATGAGCCTGTGTTATCAGTTTTTACCAATTGTTCTCTGGGATAGAATACCGCTGGATGGCGTGATTGACCAATCAGAATCAAGTATTACACAGCGCCGTGTAATAACTAATGTTAACATATATGTACTTATTGCAAAGTTACCAGTCACAACATTGCATAGGAAACAGTATCAACACCCACTCACTATTAACACAGAGTAAGTGTTTTGAAAACATTATCCATATCAAACCATCATATGCAGACAAAGCATTATGAAATTACGGTTTGTGCAGCTGCTGTCAGATCCAATACAGCTGACTCCTTCATCTGTCAACATTTTTTTCCTTGCACTGTTCCTCGTTTACGAAACAAAATGCTTCAAACAAATATATAAAGCTGTGTTCACACTGCCAGCGACTTGAGACAGGTATAGCTGCAGGTCGGAGTAATGGGTGTGTTGAAAAGAATTGAAAGGTGAATTGCTACAACAGAAACTAAACCCTAACTCTACCCCAGACCCTGACAGACAGCTTTTGCGACCAATGATAAAGACCTTTTTCCACATTCCTCCCTACCTTTTGGCAAGCCCCAACTTTCATCAAACCCATTACTCCAACCTACAGATTTTGTACTAGAATATGCTTTCATGCTTGATTGTTTAAAAAAAACGCATTATTTTTAACATATTTTACATTAGTACAGCACCTCTTTCCCCAGCCAGACCTGAACGCGTGCCGTTTAGTTCCTGTTTCGATGAAGCCCCACCTTCCGAAATACGAAATGTGCTGTTATTGGTTAGCTGGTCCAGTTGTGACCAGTGTTGGGCAAGATACTGAAAATTAGTAATTAGTTACAGTTACTAGTTACTTCTTTTAAAAGTAATTGAATTACTTTACCAATTACTATATATCAAAAGTAATTAGTTACTAGGGAAAGTAACTTTTAAGTTACTTTTATGCTTTTTAAATGTAAATATGAACAGTAATGAACAGTTAAACACAATAAACATAATTTCTAGACCTATTTATTGTAATCAACAGGGCAACAGGCCTTCAAATCAAGCAGTAGTACAGTGTTTAGTGTCCACCAGCAGCAGCGAGCGTTCCTTTGGTGCAGCTGGGAAAGTAATGGCGTTTTTACACCTGGTCACTTTTTTCATTTTTCTCTGACCAGATATCTATCCGATTGTGAAAAGACCAGAAGTAACTGCCTTCCAAAATTCTTTCGAGATGGATTTAAATCCGATCACTCAAACAAACCAATTCAGAAGGTGGTCTGGGATGCATTTCAGGCGAAACTGGAAAAGTGTAGGCTAAATGCATCTGATTGTTTAAACCATATTTATACCTTGCTCTGTTTAAATACTCGATTCTGATTGGCTGGAAGGTGTGCAGTAAAACCGTTTAATGCACAGGTAGTTCCAGTCAGTTTGATTACAGTTCGAAATTAATCTGCCACTATAAACATTGGTAACCATAGTAACACAGTTACTCTTGCAAACAGAGTGAGAGACATATATTAAAACGTTTATTTAGGTAGGCTAAATGGATGATTTTTGCATATCGTTTAATTTGTACGGTGAATATGGCAATTTTGAGAAATGGGCCCAGGCACAAGACGGAATAGAAGACTTGGAGAAGATGTTGAATGACAAAAAGCGGCACAAAGAATTAACACCGGCAGAGCTAGATAAGATAGAAGACGACAAAGATGAGGTCAATACGAAAAAGACAACTAAATAGGTAGTTAACATTTTCAGTGACTTTTTGCGCCAAAGACAGAACAATTGTGATCTCGAGACCTACTCTGCTTCTCTTTTAAATGAGACATTGTGGGAGTTTTATGCCTCTGTTCAGTCTACCGCTGGACGTGAATACTGTGTTGCAAGTTTGATGTGCCTCAGAGCAGGTATTTACCGTCACATTACAAAATACAACATCATAAGTGATAAAAAAATAGCTTTAAAAAATATCTGTCAAAGTGTTCAGAAAATGCCGGAGCGTTCTATTTGCATCCGAGACGCATCCCTCTGCAAACTCGAGAGCACCTAAGTGTGGTTCACCAGGGAGCTGATGGGGCTCAACTACCTTGGCAATATGCTAAAAAATATTTGTGAAGAGGTTAATAGATATTTCGATTTTGCCCATGAATTTAAACTGTGTTTATATTATTTTCCAAATCTAAATTGTATACTTTAAATTCTTGTTGTTCAGGTGGAAAGTATCTCACAAATGTACACAAACCATAGTTTGCGGAGCACTGCCGTTGGACGACTCTGATGCAGGACTAGAAAGTCGTCAGATCATGTCAGTGACAGGCCACCGATGCAAGGCGAGGCGAGTTTGCGGTCATATTGGGCCCCATCTTTGTCAGAGAGGAGGGTATGGAGTGACATACTGACATCTAGAACCTCAACAAGCAAAGCGAAACAAAATTTCACCTCCAAGCCTAAACCTGAAATAACCCTACCCTTTTCCATGTCTAATTTCACGATAAATGGAAATGTTGAGTTTAATATCAGTTAGTATAACGATGAGTAAAACAATCCCCAAGCGAAATTTCCAACTGTTTTATTTTATTTTAATTTTTTTTATTATTTAATTTAATGCATTTTAATAAATGTAATGTGTCTTTATATCTATAGTAGCCTAAACTGTGGTTAGAGACGCCGGTTTTATTTCACACTCTACATAATTCATTTAAATAAATGATATGATTAGTTTAAATAAAGATTGCCTTGCCACTGTCAGTGTTGCCTGTCATTCATAAATAATTTTAATAAATCCATTAAAGAATCATTAAGTTAGCCTATGTTAGCTATATGCTTAAGCAATGAGGGGACTTCAGACTGTAGACTTTAAAGAAGAGATGCACACAGTGCAGGTAACTCGCGCACACATCTCTCTCTCGCTGATCTTTCTCTTTCAGTTCTCTGTCTCTCTCTTTTGATAATGAATTTAAATAAATGTGATAATTCGTTGAAATAAAAACAATCCGATTGCTCTACTTTAGAGCTTCGCGTCGGGTGGTTCTTCGTCTCTACGTCGTGCATTAAAATGCTTTAATGCATGGCTAGCCGTGGATTATCCCTTACTTAAATGTTACTCCTACGTGTGAGAGCGTGTTATAGGCTATATAGCCTATGTTGTAGTCAGATATGGCGGCGCTAAATGCCTTTTTACTGTGGTGGTGGTAGGCTAAACGTTTAAACTAACATTGTGATGCTGGAAGTGTTTGATATCTATGGATGTTATTATAGGCAAGACAAGTCAAGTGTTGATTTGAGAGGCTAAAGCGCTGGGTTAACTCACTGTCGGCCGCTGGCCGCTTGGTCGTCACTTTAAAAAATAAAACTTTAATTTAACAAACAAATTTTTTTTCTAAATTAACTTAATAAAGAAACTAAGCAAAATATAACTACTTTGACATTAAAAATAGAAAACTGAACTATTTTAATGTCTTAGGGAGGATAAAAAAAATAAAATAAAAAAAACTAAAACAATTCACAACAATTTCAAACCAATTCAAGCCTGATTAAGACTTATACAAGTTAACAAACAAGAGGATCATCCAGAATGGATTTCATGCACGGACTTTGCAAGCACGGATTTCACAGGACGTTTCAGAGTGGTATGTTTTTTTTTGTAATTTTCTTATACATTTTAGATACGAAGTTATACACCATTTAATCATGATACTTGTCGGAAAACTATGGTAATACAAACAGTAATCGATCACAAAACGCCTCAGTTACGTATATAACCCTCGTTCCCTGACGAATTGGGGATCACTTCTGGGAGCCCCTATCAGCTTTGAGTGTATAGAGAACGGGCCAACGGCCATTGGTGTGCAAGATTCGCAGCAGGGGGCCGCTGCGGAAGCCACATCCTACCCGTAGGGAGGTATCATGTGGAATATACACGTATGGACTGGCCGTGGGCAGTACAACATACGGAAGTCCCAGGGGTGGCCCCAGCCAATACAGGCGGGGGACTACACCGCACAGAGACGGCAGAGCGAGCTCTACCAAGGGAAAGACACGGGCTCGCCGTAGGGAGCCGTACCATGGAAGAATACACATATGGGACCGCCGTAGGGGTCACAACATATGGATACCCAGCCTAACACAAGTTCCACCAATGCATACGAGTGTTAGACCTGGCGTCGGACGCTCCGCCACATCTGATGGAGGAACTCAACAGCCAATCCTGGGGAACTCGACTGGAGCATATCAGCGCACGTATCCGGCCCATGAGGAGGGGAATGGCGCAGCAAGCCGACACAAGAGCGGGCACTTCGGTGGCTATTTGAAGTGAGCACATGGGAAGAAACCGGCTCTACACGGAGGCTATAGAATCTAGCGAACGTGTTAGGTGTCGCCCAGCCCGCAGCTCTACATATATCAGCGAGGCGCCATGCGCCAGCGCCCAGGAAGAGGCCACACTCCTAGTGGAATGGGCCCTCAACCCGAGCGGGCAAGGCACGCCTTGGGTTTCATACGTCAAGGTGATGGCATCCAGTGGGCCATCCTCTGCTTGGAGAAAGGTGCCGTCCACGACCTCGTGAGCTCCTCATGCACCTCCGGGAAGAAAGGCACCGGGGCGGGACGCTGAGAACCAGCACGGGCCGCCTCGAGAAACCAAACGTACAGCCTAGAAGGCTCGGGACACGGTGGAGGGTTCCACTCGAGCCCGACCTTTTCAGCGGCCCAGGAAAGCATAGCCGTCAGCTCTGGGTCCATCTCGGGCAACGCTACTCTCCCAGAGGGAGGCAATGCAGCCGAGTCTTCATCCCCCGAGGATTGAAACTCCCCCTCCGATGCAGCGATCGACATTCTATCGTCTGCTGGAGCTCCAAAGGTTACCACTGGACCCCCCCGGAAGGAGACAGCGATTTCCTCTGGAAGCTCAACCGGCTGCAGCGCTTCAGAGGGATTAGGGGCCTGCAGAGGCTGGCTCGGCGGGTGTGCCCTAAACATGATCCTCAGGTCACCCTGGCTATTCGCCGAAGTAGGTATATTCTGCTGGGCAGGAATAGCTCTAGATCGGGGCATAGGTAAGGGGACTCCACCCTCCCGGAGGTAGGCGAGTCTCGACCTAAGCGCCAAGATAGTCATGTTGCCGCAGTGGGAACATTAACTATCCACAAATGCTGCCTCAGTGTGCTGAATGCCCAGACACGTAAAAGACAACGATTATGACAGTCAGCTGGCGACAGGGAACAACCGCATCCAGAAACGCACGGGTGGAATGACATCTTAAAAAAGGCGCAGTGTCACACCGTGTTGCTCTTTTAGAGGAAACGCTCTTTTAGTGCTGAAGCACCCAGGGCCAACCACGGCAGACACAGGAATGTAGTGCAGCCTGTGTCTGCTCTCACTGTGGAACGCCCTCACCGAACCAACAATAATGCTGTGAAAACAGCAGTTTGCTCTTTTAAAGACAGTGAGCATGCGGTCACGCGGAACGTGCCTTCTCTCCCAGCACAGACGCTTCTCTCTCTCTCTCTGCTTGACAGGAACAGTGCTTCATCAACGCCGTTCGCCTCCGAAGTTAATGACAAATGTGCGTTGCATCAGCTGTAACGACAACAATGTCTTGTAAGCAATGCAGGTGCATTGCCTGAACGAGGGACAATTCAAGGCAGGTTTTGCTAAAAACTTAAAGCTCAAGGATGGATCAGTACCAACTGTTTGTGATCCAGCTTATAGTCTCCGGAGCGATACTGGTCACGGCAATGATGAAAGGGAGAGCGCGCACTATATAATAGTTTATCAGAGTTGTTTTGTGGATATAAAGTTTACCAGTTTATTAAGCACCCACTGAAAAGGCATAAAGTCAGTATATATTTGTTTACTGTTAGTTGTTAGGAGTGTTTTTGTGTAATTCGCTGTGTATGCTAATGATAATGCAAGGGAGAGAGAGAGTTTATGGATAAGACTTTAATGCACACTTCTTGTATTGTTTTATTCAGCTCTTACAGTGATTTTCTGGAGTGAAAACATACGCTTCATATTTTGTGTGATGAACAATAAACTTAATCAAATTCATCAGTAAAGTTTTGGCCATCATTTGGACGGGTCCGCTACAACAGGCTTGTACTAATAGTGGATAAAAGCAAGATGGCAACATAAGTTGAAACTGGAATTAAACTAAACTATACCTGTTCTATCTCCATGCAGCATATATTCTCTGGCTCTGTAGACATTATTGTCCGAGTCCAGTTTGAACTGAACACATTAGTTTCTGACATATTCTGTTGTTGTTGTAGGAGCTATTGAAGCTCCGCCCTCTTCTTGAAAGAACATGCAGGGAGCAGCAGCTCATTTGCATTTAAAGGGACATACTCAAAAGCAGTGTGTTTTTGCTTACCCCCAAAAAGTGGCAATTTTAACAGGCTATAAATCATGATCTGTGGGGTATTTTGAGCTAAAACTTCACATACACACTCTGGGGACATTAGAGACTTATTTTACATCTTGTTAAAAGGGGCATAATATGTCCCCTTTAAAGAGGTCATGAACTGGCTTTTTCATTTTTTATACTGTTGTCTGAGGTCAATTTATGATGTTTGCGTGGTTTTTACATTCAAAAACATTATAATGAATAAGTTATAGGCTATTTTCTACCCTGGTTTTGAGCCTAGTTCCTGGAACGCTCGGTTTTTATGGGCGTGTCGCATTAAAGACTTGGAAGTAAACGGCCACTGCTATGATTGGATACCAGTTTTGCATTATAATGAGCTTCGGCTCTGTTTTGAAAATGTGTCAAAAAACGGCAACCAGAATGATTCGCCCACAGGGCTCGCAATATGTCTTTATCAAACAAACACAATGACTTACAGTGGTGGTCAGAATTATTGGCACCCCTGGTAAATATGATCAAATATGGCTGTAAAAAATAAATCTGCATTGTAAAAAATTCACAAAAATCTAACCTTTCATTGAAGAAAAAGAATTGAAAGTAGGGGGTAAATCACATTATGAAATTAATGCTTTTCTCCAAAACACATTGGCCACAATTATTGGCACCCCTAGAATTTTTTCTAGTATTTTTTTAGTAACATATCTCTGAAGTATATTCCCATTGGAAACACAAAGGCCAAAATCCTTTAATCATTCATCACAATGAGTAAAGCCAAAGAATATAGTTCTGATGTGCAGCAAAAGATTGTTGAGCTTCACAAAATAGAAAGTGGCTGTAGGAAAATAGCTAAAGCATTGAAAATTCCCATTACCACCATCAGGGCAATAATTAAGAAGCTCCAATCAACTAAAGATGTTACGAATCTGCCTGAAAGAGGACGTGTGTCTATATTGTCTTAATGTAAAAAGTACCCCATGCCCACGGTTAAATATACCGCTGGATCTTTAATGTTGTGGGCCTATTTTTTTGCTGGAGGTCCTGGGCATCTTGTTCAGATACATGGTATCATGGATTCTAGCAAATACCAACAGATAAAAAAAATCAAAACCTGATGGCCTCTGCTAAAAAATCTTATAATGGGCCGTGGTTGGATCTTCCATCAGGACAACGATCTGAAACAAACATCAAAATCAGTACACAAATGTGTCACTGAACACAAAATGAAGCTTCTGCCATGACCATCCCAGTCCCCTGACCTGAACCCTATAGAAAATGAGTGGGGTATACTGAAGAGAAGAAGCACAAACATGGATCTGGGAATCTGAAGGATCTGGAGAGATTCTGTATGGAGGAATGGTTTCTGATCTCTTCTTCGGTGTTCTCCAAACTCATTATAGAAGAAGACTCAGAGCTGTTATTTTGGCAAAAGGAGGTTGCAAAAAGTATTTAATAAAAGGGTGCCAATAATTGTGGCCAATGTGTTTTGGAGAAAACCATTTATTTCATAATCTGATTTACCCCCCACTTTCAATTCTTTTACTTCAACGAAAGGTTAGATTGTTGTGCATTTTTTTAATAAAAGATCAAAAGGATAAACAATGCAGATTAATTTTTTACAGCCATATTTGATCATATTTACCAGGGGTGCCAATAATTCTGACCACCACTCATCCACCCACAATTAATTGGAATGTTATTTTTTATTACTTGGCCCGCCCGATCGGTGGATATAACGGCGAACCGTGCTTCACTAACACACACACACACACACACACACACATTTAGCCTACAAGCCAAGTACGTGCATCAGCAAAACTTCACTGCAGACAAATCAGCATGTTCAAAACTTCTGCAATTGTATTTTTCCTTCAAATAACTTCAAATAAGTCAAGAGATTTAACAACGCACATCAAGAAAGGAATGTTATTTCACTATTTAAGATAGCCTGTCGGGCAGGCCGGTGATACATTTTGGTAGCCTGACTGGAAAACACATTAACGTTAGCCACAGGACGTCGGGGTTTGCGAGCCCTGACCCATACATGTTCTAGTCTGATCCCGAATCGCAGGACAATGAACCAACAACACCTCAAATACAAAGGATACTCCAGCCTGTGACAGTGTGGTAAGTTATGTTTAGTTAGACACGTACACATAATCAGTAGATATCAATGCAATACTATCACGTATAAAATTAATTTTTTACTCACATAAGTGTGTTGCATCATTCCTTTCGGAACCAGAAGGCACAGCATCGTTTTTTAATCTCATCCTGTCTGCAAATCCAGTCTTCTTGTTTACAAACAAATCCACAGTGAAATGAAGCGAACAAACATGTAATGTCTTACCCACGTGAGCTGGATCTACATTAAAAATAAAGTTCAACCATGCATTCCTAATATTGAAATCCGAAGGAAGCTTATGCGGCATGTTTATTGCTTGGTAGCTCAATCTGGTTTAGCTCCACATAGGCCTATGTTATTTATCTATAACATGTCAGGCGCGAGTTGGTGGGTGGGGCTACAGAATTAGGCGTTCGTCTTCTTCGGTTGAGGCGGCACTGCACTCTGAAAGAACATTCGCAGATCTATCGTTTGCTGAGCCAGCTGTCAATAAAAGCTTTTCTTTGACTAACAAGGAAGTTTTCAGCTCTGAAACTTACAGGATATTCTTATATTACGATGATCTTTTATATATCAAAAGCTCAAAGGAAAGTTGATTTCTCAATTCATGACCCCTTTCAAATAAAATAACCACTCTAGGTTCGTCAGGCTTAGGAAGGTCAAACAAATACAGTGTCTCTTTGACATAGTGACAACACTGTCTTAATGCAGCTCAAACAGGCCTCAAACCCTTATTTTGTGGATTCCGTGGGCAGAGATTATTAAAATGAGTAATATTGTGACTTCACAAGATCCAGAAAAAAACGTTGTTCGTTGTAGTTCTTGGAAAGTGGATTCTGTTAAATAAAATATCTCCCTTTGGAGTGGACTTTGAGCTTTGTAAACTTGCAGATCTTTTTATGCTCAAACAGCAACATTACACACTAACTAAAGATGAAACAAGTGAAAAAGCATAATAGGACCCCTTTAAGCGAATGAAGTGGGCATGAAACCTATGAAACTTGCAGGATGCTTTAATAGTACAAAGACCTCTTATATGCCAAAAGATCAAGGCAAGTTCGATTTCTCATGACATGACCCCTGCGTTTGAGGATATATTTTGTATCGTGTTTGTGGAAAACAACAGATGCATACTGGTTTGGAGTATGTAGTAAAGGTTTCATGAGTTAAGCTCTCTAGAGTTGCACTTTGCTGACTGCCATACCAGTTTCACTTTCTTCTGAGAAAGATCTTTTCTTTCCCTTCAATAATTCAGCTCCATTCCACACCACAACAACTATGGCGGCCAAACAAAAGCTGATTGGGGATGATGAAAAACAAGTTGTTCGCATGAGAATCTTTTTTCTTGAACCATGTTTTATTAAATACGATTTAAGTGAAATGCTACATGCCAGAATAATACATTTAAACATGTACACACAATTTTTAGCTGGGAGGGAAAGAAGACCACTTAGCAGTGTACTAAAAACACTCTAAGAATACCTTAGCAACCACGTATTAATGCCTTGGCAACCACACATGGGCAAGCACCACTCATTTTCATTTGAAAATGTAGAAATCTAGTTGATAAATATTGCATACTGGACTGGTTGGTGCTTTGGCTCATGTACTCATCTTGGAGAGCGGTGTTGGAAATGGTTGGGCTGGTAATCAGGATTAATTGAATCTCTGGGGATTCTGAGAAGCAGGGAAGTCCTCCCACCATGTCATTGCTGTTTATGATTTATTCATTACTTTTGAGGAACTGTGTCATGCTGCAATCTGAGGCACATTTCAAAATGTTCGAATTAGTAGCTCAGCAGCTACTGACCTCAATTTCCTGACCTGAGGGGCCAAAATCTTTAGATGATATGAGTCACAAAGGTACTTTTATATCTGAAAACCAATAAAAACTACAAAAATACATTAAAGTATGGTTTGCTGCGAGCGTCTTACTTTATTACCAGCCGAGTTACCGCATGACTTCTTTGTTCCTCCTATTACAAAAGCATTCCTTAAAATTGTAACACCGAAGAAATAACATAATTTGAACCCTTTGTACAAGACGGTTGGAGGACAAGTAAATCTCATTATATTTTGTCAATTTTGACATAAATTATAACGTGCGCTGCCTTCACCAAGTTCAGCCATTCAACCCTGTTACCCAAGTTTTTGTAAATGAATTATCAAACAAATGTTTTATTTAATTGATGAGAAATATGTTTATTGATAATGACAAACCAATTTTATTTTATTTTATTTAGGTTTCAACTCCCCGTCTAAAGTTTCTTCCACACAATAATCAAATTATGGTTTAAGAATCTGTAAACCAGTATTTGAGCTTATTTTCAGATATAATTGGTTTTATGACACCTAATATATAGTCTACTACCAATATGTGCTAATCAAGTGAATTCAGGTGTAAAAGGGCGTTCATACTGACAGCTATTTGAAAATGGCTGGAAATGATTAATTTATAATGATGTGTGGATAACCGTGTCAGGAATCAAGAGTTCTTTCCTACATCGATAATCATTCATTTTAGTTATATGACATGATACATTATGCAATTTTGTATTTTATATCCAAACACCTTCCCCTTCATAATATTAATTTATAGCAGCAATAAAAAATTCTAAATAAAATGACATTATAGTTTTTCTACCCCATTTGTGATTTTCTTTTGACCTCCTGAGCTCTAAAGAGGAATCTGTTTTTTTCCTTGTGGCCTCATTCTATCTGTCTTTTTTTCATGTGGCTTTTGACTTGCATCATTTAGTGACAGATAAAAGAGAGATATAGATCACATGGCTCTATGGTGGGATTTTATACATCCAGCGAATTACAATTAGCAGTGAATTTAGTGGTGCCCTGTAGGGTTGCAAGGTGTCAAAAGCTGGACAGGTAAGTGTGACAAACTGTACCTGAGAAGAATGTTTAAGAATATTTTGGGAATTTTTGGGGCAAAATAAAAGCCAAGACGAGGGGAAAAAACATGTTTTAGACATTTTAAACATCTAAAATGTGAGTAAAAAGATGGGCCATGACAGAATCTGTAATTATGTGGGGTTTTCTGTACTGATTTGGAGGGAAATGGATTACTAAATGGATTTCAGTGTTAAATAATGCAGATAATTATTATTATTTTTCTTAACCTCACATAATACTACCTGCTATCTCTTGTTATATAGCATAGCAACTCCAACCGTTGCAGTCTGTCAGTCGTATAATGCATGTGAATGGTAGCAGACTCTATGAGAGTAAAAAAAACATAAAGAAAACATGCACAGACAAATTCAAGGTAAACCCTGCGGCTCGTGACGACACATTGATGTCTTAAGACACGAAACGATCCGTTTTTTTTAAATGTTTTTTTTTACTCTCATAGATTCTGCTACCATTCACATGCATTATACGACTGGCAGACTGCAACGGTTGGAGTTAAAAATCTTCATTTGTGTTCTACTGAAGAAACAGTCACCTATATCTTGGACGCCCTGGGGCTAAGCAGATAAACATCAAACAACGAGAAACTTTTGTGCAGTGAGCACGTTAAAAAAAATCTATTCTGATTAGAAGCTTGGGACATAAATGCGCACATCAACCCAATCACTTTATTTTTTGTTCATGTAAACACTAAGTTCAGATTCAAAAAGTGTGCATGTAAACATAGCCAATGTTGGTTTTTAGACCAAGAAGAAGCTTCTGTCACCTGTTGGAAAAATGTATTATATTTATCTAAAAAGATTGTGAACAAAATGTTTTAATTTTTAAAATATATATGAAAGGAATAATTGATGACAGGCCATTTAATTGCTCGAGGTCAAGCATTCAACAGCACCTTATTATATTATATTATATTACTCTCTGTATATAATTAAGCACATGACAGGAATAATTCTAGGAAACAGTTTTTAATCCAAAAACCCACCGGAACGTTTAGGAAACAGATTACACAACCACGTAACATAGACAACACTGAAAAAGAAACTGAATCAACACAAAGGGACTAATGAGTTAATTGATTAAACAACAAGTGAACGGAATAATTCTCCAAGAGAACAAACAGGCACACACTAGGGGTGCATTCCATTCGACAGGGTCCCTACGCAGTGTTTACTGCTCCCTACTCCCTGAGCACGGTATATCAGTTGAAGTGGACTTCGCTAACAATAATCGCTCATTTGGAATACCCTGCAATGCCATCAGAGAAAGGCAACAACGGGGATGCACAGATTATGATACAACATAAATTAATATTGTAATTTACTTTACTTTAAAATGTAAACCCATATAATAGAAATATACATTTACAAAACACACAGTATGTATCTAAAAATATAATCAAAACATTGTATTAGTCTATTCGTTTTATTCGTTTACATATACTTGTATATTTAATTGACTATAAACAGATTTGATGCTGAATATGAAAATCAATATGATTTTGAATATGAACGGCTCAATATGAAAATACATTTTGATTTGGGCAACTATGTATTAATGTGTTCCTAATCAATGGTCTTAATAATTATAGCGGTCTCAACTCGTGCACTTTTTTTCCCCCACGCGCAGCATAGTAAATGAGGTAAATAAAGTAAAAAATGGCAGGCCTCAGCTGCTTCTCAACACTTTTAATTTGTTTACATATTCATACAATAGAATATGCGAATACCACAGTCATTGCCATAACCATTCATACTCTAGTTTTGTATAATAATAACTATGAATATTCAAATGCATACGTAAACTCCTCCATCTCAGAGCCGTTAAAAACTCTGCTCCATCGTTAGTTCAGACTGGTGATGCGACGCGCAATTACAGTTGGGTGATTTTCGCTCTCCACTTCCTGTGAAGTGATGTATCGATGTTCCCTTCGCCGTTCGCAGTGCCCTTCAAACTGAACATGTTAGCTCCCTTCGAATTGGAATCTCACTTAAGATGGCGGAATACCCTGTGAAGTCCACTTCACAGTCCACTTACGGTCAAATGGAACGCACCTAGGATCGAATTGGTAAAACTGACACCATTGTTCCTGTTTGTATCACTGTGTATACAAGTGCTGAGGAAACCTCCAGAGCTGAAATTGAGATATGGTAATGGCAGTTTGGTTTCCGACACTCACTGTAAGTGGTAGTCAAATCACGACAGACTGGGCCATCTGACCAATCAGAGAAAAGTAGACTCGTGGTGCACACGGACATACGGACATCATCAGAAGTGGTTATAAGAATTACACAAATCAACACAATATAACATTTTGTCATCATGAAGATTAAAGATTCCTTTGTGTTCAAAGGTTTTGATATTTTCTTAAAGGAAGTAAAAAGGGACTTGGTATCAGAGGAGAACATTCTGCAATTTTGATTACAGTGAATGTTTCTGGCTTTGTGATGATGAAATTTACCCAGAAGACAAAGTAATAATACAGTATTATCAAGATTAACATCCTTAGATGAAATGAAAATCAGACAAAAAAAATTATAGATTTGTGTCATTTGTGTCTATAGGCATGTGTTCGGCTCAAGTGCACTGCAGTAAAAGAATGCGTATGTGCGCAGGCGCGTAGTCTTTCTTTACAAAGTGACATTGCCAAGGACTTATGCCATGCATAATTCAGCATTATTAGATAATTTTGTAATTGTACAAAAAAAAATAAAAAAAAATAGCACATCGTCGTCGTGTACCCTAAGTTTGGAAATGTATAGTTTATAGTCTCCCCTATACTGTTATGGTAGCTGAAAAAAAAGATTAAAATAGCTAAAATATGAATGAATGGCAATTCAAATCCTGTGGTAAACATTAGAGCATTCTGTTCATGCATTATCTGTCTGGGCCTTGTCATAAGTGATTGAACCTTTGGAGTATGGAATCTCATTAAGTATTCATGTTGTTCACATGTTTGTATAAATTGCTAGCTGATGAACGAAACTGAATATTTAGCTGTTGTGGCACATTCGGATTTGGGCAAAGGTGTGTGTATCCATACTTAAAATATGATATTACCTCTTTCTGTGATAAACGAGCTGCATTGCATTCTCAGTGAGGTTCACACTGTGTAACTGCTGAAATATTGCCTTATTACCTGATTTTAACAGCCCACTGTGATATTATGTTCCATTCATAACAAATGGCTTCTTTACGTCTGCAGCTTCCCAACTTTGTTGTGTGCTAATCTAGTCGGGCCATGATTCAGTAGCCCTGTGTAACTGTGAAGCCAGTGGTCCTGATTTGATTATAGCTGTGATTTGAAAACAGTCCACTGCGTTACTTTCATTGAAGCACTGAAAATAATGCAGACAAAGAGGTGCATTTAGTCTTACAGTCCGCTTAACTTAACCTTTCACATCCGATTTGACAAAATGATTCTGCACGCGTATTTGACTTGGTTCTCCGGCTTCAAAGCAATCAGCACAACCCTTTCACAGGCCAAACGTTTCTGTCTCTTCCTGTCAGGAAACTAATTCATTAGATTTGACAATGATGGATCAAAATATGTCAGTAAAGTCAGCTGAGGCCACCACATCTTCAAAAAAGACAGTTTTTTGGTTGAATTTATATTCACTGAAAAATCTTTCAAATCAACGCAATTATTGTTATTTGATTGTGTATCTTTATTATTGAATTGAATTTGACATTGTTGCTGATATCAGGCATGCAAATGATTAAGTTTAATAAATATACTAAGTCACTTTGCTAACAAAAAAGTCATTTTTTTGTGGTTTGAACCTCAGACCTTTGGGTTGGCAGAGCACAGCTTTAAAGTGCAACTTGTATGCTTTTTCGGATATTACCTTTCATAGTGTGCAATATAACTGGTTGTGAATGTAAAAGGTGTGCAAAGTTTCAAAGATTAAAGTGCACGTAAATTGAGTTATTGTCTCCCAAAAGAACCACAGCAGTTGTAAACTGAGGTCTGTAGGAGTTTGGTTTGTGTTGTCGATTTGTTGAGAAAATGCTGCGCTTCTACACTGCGAAAACAAATACACTTTGCATGCACTTCCAAAGGATGAGGACTCGGGATCGAATTGGTAAAACTGACACCATTGTTCCTGTTTGTATCACTGTGTATACAAGTGCTGAGGAAACCTCCAGAGCTGAAATTGAGATATGGTAATGGCAGTTTGGTTTCCGACACTCACTGTAAGTGGTAGTCAAATCACGACAGACTGGGCCATCTGACCAATCAGAGAAAAGTAGACTCGTGGAAAGGAGGGGTTTAGAGAGACCAAATCCTTTATCAAACTGTTTCAGACACAGAAAAGAGGTGATGCTGCAATATTATGAGAAAATGTGTTTTTTGATCTTGGATGCATGTAAAGCTATTTTAGGAGAACTTTAAAACTAAATTATGAACCTTTAAAGTGCATTATATGGGCACTTTAACCATTACACCATTATAAACTTCTCAGAATGTAATCATAACTAGTCCAACATGTGAGAATTACAGTAAAATGTCAATCTAGATAAAGAAAGTTTCATGGTAAAGAAGAGTTTCACTGCTGTTCTGATAAAATTGTTTTTATTCAGAAATGCAGCTTCAGAGGTTTTCATTTATTAAATATACCATCTGCTATGCAACAGGAGAGACTTTGGATGTTTTATGGATCAGTCTCTGGGACCTTTTGAAGAAAAGGAAAAGAGAAATAGGGAAGACTCAAAGAGAAAGTTTTTGTAACACAGGGCTGTAGATGCTTGATCTCTTTTGTAAAGCAGCACATCTGCTCTATTCAGATTTTTGAGAACATTATGAAATCATAATTATCCAGACCACTGAAGGGTTGCATTCAGAGGCATCTGGCTGTCAGGACCAATAATGTTCCACTTACAATTATTCAAAGTCCTGTGAGGAGGTTTGCATTTCGTGTTACAGCAGTTCTTCTGTACAGTGATATCAGACTTGCATACTTTTCTGAAAGCAATAAGCCTCTACTGAAGGTTTCTATCATCATGTTCCTAATACTGGTCCCCATGTCAACAAGATGACTAGTATAACTCATAGTTAAATTAGCTATGCTTTACTCCAAAAAAGCAACAGCCTGCTTGAACTCCTCACTTATCGGTGGTCATGACCCAGTTTCAAATCCGCCTAGTAACAGTGTGATCAGCAGTGACACTGGAGAGATGACATGATTTTGACCGCTTGTTTACCCCACAGATCTGTCAGAAAGACTAAGGGGGATTTACTAAGAACTAATAGTCTATTATAGCAAAATGTAGCTTATAAATTATCATTTAGAAATTTGTGGTCGAAAAGATTTTTTAGAATGTTTTTTTTTTTTAAGTCACACAAAGGCTGCATTTATTTGATCAACATACACTGTAAAATCCAACAGCTGTTCTAACTAGTTAACTTAATGTCTCAACTTAATTGTAAAAATCCAGTAATCTGTACTATTCACATACTATTCCTTGTTTACCCAGAAAACGTCTCGGTTACGTATGTAACCCTCGTTCCCTGAAGGAGGGAACGGAGACGTACGTCGGAACTGACCGACGAATTGGGATCTATTTTCAGAGACCAATCTACTTCGAGTGTTTAAAAACGAGCCAATGAGAATTGGCATGCGGTAGACGCGTCCCACGCTCCGCCCCGCAGCGCGGGTATAAATACGGAAGTGGAAGTACCGCATATCGCTTTACAACTGAGGAGCCGGCTAAGTGGCTCGGCCTACAGCTGAAGCACAGCACCTGGCGACGGGACGTACGTCTCCGTTCCCTCCTTCAGGGAACGAGGGTTACATACGTAACCGAGACGTTCCCTTTCAGTCGGTCACGTTCGACGTACGTCGGAACTGACCGACGAATTGGGATCCCTACTAACACGCCAGAGATGCTGGCCCTTCCAGCGCCCTGACCGAGCTCGCTGGACCACACCTAGGTTGGTGCGGAAGTCAGGGCTCCAGTCAGGGAGGCCAGTCACTGCTGTTCCTGCAAGACCCACTCAGCGTGACTATTGGATAACGCTGGGAAAGCGTGCCCGTCTCAGGAGATGGTACGCTGCGGAGCCACGTCCTTCAGAGGAAGGAGGGGTGGAATTACTCATAAGGACTAACCTAGCAGGGTAGTGCTACCTATGGCAGTCTCTGGGGTGGATCCAACCTGGTCCCAGGGGGGAAAGAACACCACCAGAGACGACAGAGCGGGCTCTGTCAAGGGAAAGACACGGGGCTAGCCGAGTAGGGTAGCTGGTACCGTGGAGAATACACATATGGGGTTGCCGTTAGGGAACCGCTACATATGGAACCCAGCCTAACACACACGTTCCACAAGCATACGGGTGTAGGCCTGATGTCAGACGGCCGCAACGTCTGACACCGAAGGGGTGACGGAGGAGCTCGACAGGGTTAGCCGTTTCCGGGGAACACAACTGGAGACAATAGACGCACGTATCCGGCCCGGAGGCGGGAGTGGCGTATGCAAGCCGACACTAGAACGGGTACTTAGCGCTACTGGCCACTGGGGGCGAGGACGCGGGAAGATACCGGCTCTACACGGAGGCTATAAAATCTAGCGAACGTGTTAGGTGTCGCCCAGCCCGCAGCTCTACATATGTCTGTCAGCGAGGCGCCTTGAGCCAGCGCCCAGGAGGAGGCTACACTCCTAGTGGAGTGAGCTCGCACCCCGAGCGGGCAAGGCACGTCTTGGGACTGGTAAGCCAAGACGATAGCATCCACTATCCAGTGGGCTAACCTCTGCTTGGAGACAGCCTTTCCCTTCTGCTGGCCTCCGTAACAGACGAAGAGCTGTTCTGAGGTTCTAAAGCTTTGAGTTCGGTCCACGTAGGCGCGAAGAGCGCGGACGGGACAGAGCAAAGCTAGGGCTGGGTCTGCCTCCTCCGAAGGCAGCGCTTGCAGGTTCACCACCTGGTCCCGGAAGGGAGTGGTGGGAACCTTGGGCACATATCCAGGCCGGGGTCTCAGGACAACGTGAGAGTTGGCCGGCCCGAATTCTAGGCACGATTCGTTGACCGAAAGTGCATGCAGGTCCCCTACCCTCTTGATTGAGGCCAATGCAATCAGGAGCACTGTCTTCATGGACAGGATGTTTAGCTCGACTGACTGTAAAGGCTCGAAGGGAGGGCCCTGGAGCGCTCTGAGCACCAGGGCTAGGTCCCAAGAGGGTACCGAGGTTGGCCGAGGAGGATTTAGTCTCCTCGCACCTCTGAGGAACCTGACGATTAAGTCGTGCTTACCTAAGGACTTACCTTCAACTACATCGTGATACGCCGCTATTGCGGCGACGTACACTTTGAGGGTGGAGGGAGACAGCCTTCTCTCCAACCCATCTTGTAGGAAAGAAAGCACGACATTAACCGAACACCTTCGGGGGTCTTCCCGGCGGGAAGAACACCATTCAACGAACAGGTTCCACTTCAGAGCATAGAGGTGCCTTGTAGAGGGGGCTCTAGCTGAAGCGATGGTGTCTGCCACTGCCTGTGGCAGGCCACCTAGAACCTCCGCGTCCCGTCCAGGGACCAGACATGGAGTCTCCAGAGGTCTGGACGCGGGTGCCATAGAGTGCCCCGCCCCTGAGAAAGCAGGTCCTTCCTCAGGGGGATCGGCCAGGGAGGGGCTGTCGTGAGGAGTGAGAGTTCGGAGAACCAGGTCCGGTTGGGCCAGTAAGGCGCAACTAACAAGACCTGCTCCTCGTCCTCCCTGACCTTGCACAGTGTCTGTGCGAGAAGGCTCACTGGGGGAAACGCATACTTGCGTAGGTCCCGGGGCCAGCTGTGCGCCAGTGCATCTGTACCGAGGGTGCCCCCGGACAGGGAGTAATACAACTGGCAATGGGTCGAGTCCGGAGAGGCGAACAGGTCTACCTGCGCGGCTCCGAAGAGGTCCCATATCAGCTGGACGCTCCGGGGGTGGAGTCGCCACTCTCCCGGAGGTGTCGGCTGACGAGAGAGCTCGTCGGCTGTCTGGTTCAGCGCACCTGGGATGTGAATGGCCCGAAGCGACCTCAGACGCTTCTGACTCCACAGGAGGAGATGGCGGGCGAGCCGGAGCATGCAACGGGAGCGTAGACCACCCTGACGGTTGATGTACGCAACGGCCGCAGTGCTGTCCGTACGGACCAGAACGTGTTTTCCCTGTAGCGGCTTTTTGAAGCGGCCCAGGGCGAGACGTACTGCCAGAAGCTCTAGGCAATTGATATGCCAACGCAGTTGGGGCCCCGTCCACAGACCCGCAACTGAGTGCCCGTTGTACGTGGCCCCCCAACCCGTGGAAGAGGCATCCGTGAAGACCACAGCATGCCTGGACACCTGTTCTAGGGACACTCCGGCCCGTAGAAAGGCAGGGTCCGCCCACGGATTGAAGGTTTGGCGACAGTAAGGAGTAACTGAGACCCGGTACTGGCCGCGCTGCCACGCCCATCTCGGGACTCGGTCGTGAAGCCAGCGTTGAAGCGGTCTCATATGAAGCAATCCGAGCGGCGTTACCGCGGCTGCAGATGCCATATGCCCCAGGAGCCTCTGAAAGAATTTCAGTGGGACCGCTGTCCTGCCTTTGAACGTATTCAAGCAGTTCAACACTGACCGGACTCGCTCCTCTGTGAGGCGCGCAGTCCGGTTGACCGAGTCCAGCTCCATACCGAGATAAGAGATCCTCTGCGTGGGACAGAGTTTGCTCTTCTCTCGGTTGACCCGAAGGCCCAACAGGCTGAGGTGACGTAGCACCAGGTCCCTGTGTTCGCACAACTGCTCCCGGGACTGGGCCAGTATGAGCCAGTCGTCGAGATAGTTGAGAATACGAACGCCGCGTTCTCTGAGCGGAACAATGGCTGCCTCTGCGACTTTCGTGAAGACGCGAGGCGACAGGGACAGCCCGAAGGGCAGGACTTTGTACTGAAATGCCCTCCCCTCGAACGCAAAGCGAAGGAACGGTCTGTGTCGAGGGAGAATGGAGACATGAAAGTACGCGTCCTTCAGGTCGATCGCTGCGAACCAATCCCGGGGACGGATGCATTCGAAAATGCGTTTCTGCGTTAGCATTCTGAACGGGAGCTTGTGTAGGGCCCGATTCAGGACACGCAGGTCCAGGATTGGTCTTAACCCACCCCCTTTCTTGGGCACAATGAAGTAGGGGCTGTAAAACCCCGCCCTCATATCGGCCGGAGGAACCGGCTCGACCGCGTCCTTCGCCAGCAGGACATCGATCTCGGACCGCAAGACATGGGCATCGCAACTCCGCACTGAGGTGAAGAGGATGCCCGTGAACTTGGGAGGCCGGCGGGCGAATTGAATCGCATAGCCGAGTCTGATGGTACGGATGAGCCAGCGAGACGGCCTGGGAAGACCTAGCCAGGCCCCCAGAGACCGAACAAGCGGGACCAACGGCACCACAGACGTGCCCGGGGTGAGGCAGCGAGATGGAGTACCCAGGCCCGACTCGGGAGGCCCGGAGGCGGCCCGGAGTGTTGCTTGAGTACTCCAGGGTGGGGCAGAGTGAGGGTGAGAAGGCCCGGGGGCGTTCTCGGTGCCCACACTGCTGCCCCCTGGCGAGGGGGAGAGGGGAGGAAAGGAGTGGCAAGGCCCGGGGGCGTCGCACACTGCCAACCTGACCCTCTTGGGGCCCAGGGAGGGAGGAAACTGCTCTTTTATTGAGAATGTGGGTACCGCTGGACTCCGGAGAGCCAGCGGCAGGATGTTGACACCAGCGTGGACATTCTCCCCCCGGTCCTCCTCCGGGGGGAGGAGGGGTGCGGACACCACCTCCCCGAGAACAGCTCCTCTCCTCCCTGGGCTGCCCGTCTCAGGGCCGCTTACCCTTGCGCTTGCCTGCAGAGACAGCGGGGCCCTGGACGGGTTGGGCGGCCCCCTTGCGCCTGGCGCCCTGCTTTGCCGGTGGAGGCTGCTGCTTTGGCTTGGCAGGGGCGGAGGCAGACGCCGGGGGACGCCCTCGGCGACGAGCAGGCGGGGGCGCTGCAGCCGGCGACTGGGTGGAAGCAGCAGCAGGTCGCCGGGGCAGGATATTTTTAATCGCCTCCGTCTGCTTCTGGGCAACCGAGAACTGTTGGGCGAAGTTCTCGATCGCGTCGCCGAAGAGGCCGGCCTGACAGACAGGGGCGTTGAGGAACCGCACTTTGTCGGTCTCACGCATATCTGCCAGGTTCAGCCACAGGTGGCGTTCCTGGACCACAAGTGTGGACATCGCCCGACCCAGGGAGCGTGCGGTGACTTTCGTCGCCCTGAGGGCGAGGTCCGTCGCGGTACGCAGTTCCTGCATAACCCCTGGGTCGGAACTACCCTCGTGCAATTCCATGAGCGCTTTGGCCTGGTAGACCTGCAGGAGCGCCATGGCATGCAGAGATGACGCGGCTTCTCCACAGGCCGTGTAAGCCTTGCCGGTTAGCCCGGACGAGAACTTACATGCCCGGGAGGGGAGACGCGGATTTCCCCGCCAGTCGGTAGCGGTCTTAGGACACAGTTGCATCGCAACCGACCGCTCCACTGGGGGGATCTCCACGTAACCCTTCGCCGCGCCACCGTCGAGGGTAGTGAGGACGGAGGAGTCAGTCGATCGGTTTCTAGCGCTATAGGGCGCTGTCCACGACTTCGTGAGCTCCTGATGCACTTCCGGGAAGAAGGGCACTGGGGCGGGGCGCTGAGAACCAGCACGGGCCGTCCCGAGATACCAATCGTCCAGCCGCGAGGGTTCGGGACGCGGTGGAGGGTTCCACTCGAGCCCGACACTCGCGGCGGCCCGGGAAAGCATAGCCGTGAGCTCTGGATCAGACTCGGGCAACGCTACCACACCCGAAGGGGGCAGCGCAGCCGAATCTTCATCTCCAGAGTCCATTAGCTCGTCCCCCGATGCGGCGATCGAAACCATATCCTCAACCGGAGCCCCAAAAGTAACAGCTGGCCCCCCGCGGGAAGGACCAGCATGCTCTTCCGGAAGCTCAACCGGCGCAGTGGAGGGGGGAGGGGCCCGAGGAGCCTGTTGGCCCGGCGGGAGTGCCCTCACAGTAACCCTCAGGTCCCCACCAAAGGTATCAGCCAAAGTAGCAGCCCTCTGCTTCGGAGCAGGAGGGCCACTAGATCGGGGGATGCGCAATGGGACTCCACCTCTTTCAAGGTAGTCGAGCCTGGACCGTAGTACTGCGATGGTCATATTCCCGCAATGGGAACATGAGTCATCCACGAAAGCCGCCTCAGCGTGCTGAACGCCCAAACACGTGAGACAGCGATCGTGTCCGTCAGCTGGGGACAGGTAACGACGGCATCCAGAAACACACGGTTTGAATGACATCTTGAAAAAGACGCAGGGTCAAACCGTGTTGCTCTTTTAGAGGAAATGCTCTGATCAGTGCCGAGGCACGCAGGGGAAATGGCCGCGGCTCGCAGCGGTTCAAAGGTGCAAGCCCGCTGAGAGCACTCAAAATGCCCAAAGCTGTAAAAACAGCTGTTTGTTTTTTTCGCGACCACCGCTGCAGGCACCGTCACACCGACACTGGCAGAACTCCAACTCTCTCTGTTCGTCAGGAAACACTCTTCGTAGGAACAAACGCATGAATGTTCGGCTCCGAAGTTGAAAGCGATATGCGGTACTTCCACTTCCGTATTTATACCCGCGCTGCGGGGCGGAGCGTGGGACGCGTCTACCGCATGCCAATTCTCATTGGCTCGTTTTTAAACACTCGAAGTAGATTGGTCTCTGAAAATAGATCCCAATTCGTCGGTCAGTTCCGACGTACGTCGAACGTGACCGACTGAAAGGGAACCCAAGTTAAGATTAATTGATTGGTTTGAGCGCCATTTTGTCAAGCAATAAAAAGTTTTGAGGCAGAGCAATTCTTAATAGACTTTTCTCTCATTTCCTCCACTTCTAAAGTTATCTTTCTCTAGTTGCATTCAATTATTTCCCAAAGTCATCTTGGATGATGAATTGTCAATACAGCTGAAAAATTTGAGAGAACATCACATAAGCTGATTTATACTACGGAGCTGTTGAATGCTTGAATCTGATTGGCTGACGAACGTTCTAAGGCGTGCAATTATTTTCAGGGAAACGCACGCAAAAGTAGTTCAAGGCAGGTCTTGACCACATTACAGTTCCATTTCGCTTTGCCAAATGATTTTAGTTATTTCAAAAGTTCTTTACAGCATACAACAGCAAAATAACAGAGTGACACTGACCAACCAAAGAAATATAGTAAACAATAGGATAAAAACAACGTTTAATTACGTTTAATTATGTACAAAACACACTTAAGGTGATGATACACGGGGCAACTTTTTTAGCAATGTTGCCAGGCAATATTGCCGAGCGATGTTGCTTGGGCACCTTTCCATTGAGAATAAGCAACACATTTCTATCTGAATACTTTAGATCGGTCGTGGGCCCTGTGTCTCACCTGGTTGCCCATTGACGACAACATTGCCCACCAACATTGCTCAAAAAGTTGCCCTGTGTATCATCACCTTTACTCTCTTTCTCCCACTCTCTGCTCTCCCACTTACACATATACAGTACGGACACACACTCGCACAGAAACGTGTTGTCAGTGCTGCTCTGACGATCTAATAACTCACTGCATTAGTCTGCTATCAATGGCTCAAGCTTTCGTTTCTCCGCTTTGTGTCGTGACCGCATCGGGTGTGCATTATTTTTCTAATCATTCAACGGCCCGTAGTCAATTATTCCTTACTTCATAAACTGATGTTGAGTTTCCTAAAATGTTTTAGTTTGAACTCACCATTATTGTGATTAGTGTTCCCTTTGGTTGGGCACTTGGAATTTCTTATTATTGTAATTCTCTTCCTATTGATGCAGCGATACAACAAGAAATCACAGTTATTTGGTTTAAAAGAAAGGGAATAAATAGGTTGCTTTTAAAAGGTGATCTAACTTTAGATAACTAAATCATTAACTAGTCTATTTGTCATGTTAAATAATGATCTTTTAAATTGGGTTCATTGATATAATCCCTCTATATTTGTGATAATATCTTGCAATTGATCATGCTTGAGTCACACATAGACTTCAACATTCAGCATGCAAAACACAACAATGGTAGCTATACTAAGTCAAGAGTAAATATAAAGTAAATTAAGTATTCTCTACAGTCCTTTTTTAATTACTAGAACCCTTGTGTAAGTGAACTACTAACTAAGCATTTGTCAGTACAGCATACTATTCCTATTTCACTTTACTTTGTTTTTTTAAGGCAATCGGTTTGCATGTTTTTTGTTAAAGTAAGTCTAAGGCTCTGTCCACACGGACACAGGTATTTTCAAGACCGCAGCTTTTTCTATGCAGTTTGGCCGTTTGTCCACATGCAAACACAGTATCAGGTCACTAAAACCGAACTTTTTTGAAAACTCCTGCTAGGGTGAAGATTTCTAGAAACTCTGGTTGCAGTGTTGTTGCGTAGATGGTGAAACCGGAGATTTGGGCTTGTGACGTCGGAGTGTGCATTGTTATCTCCTTTGTTTGATGTCAGATTATGTGCCGCTACCTCCTTTGTTTACATGAGGCGAGTCTGTGCAATGGCGGAAGTAGCCAAAATATTGCTGCTAATAACTGTGCTAACAGATCCACTGTGCTAACAGATCCATGCACAGTTCCCCCATTATATTGCGGAACATATTACATTTGAGAATGCAATACTACACAGGACACTGCTTATGACAATAACTTTTTTTTCAGGCTTCTGATTGGCCAACATGGCTTTACTGTTATGGTTATATCGCCACCTGTTGGTTTGGCATGCTCTTGACAGCGCTTCATAGTCTGTTTTTGCGTTTTCATGTGGATGAGATTTTTTTTCTAAACGAAAAAGGAAAAACATATTTGTTTATAAAAAAAAGTGTGGACTAGGCCTAACTAATTAAATTTTACAGTGTAGTTAAAACATAATTGTCACAGTCACCCACTCTGTCACCTGTCACTTCTGCACTACACTTCCCAGCATCCTCCTTGGCTCTCATCTGCATGCGCTTCACTATCACCTGCACCTGTTTCTCATCACCCTCATCAACTCACCCTATAGCTGTGTCTCATTTTGAAGGCTGCTTCCTCTGGAGGTCGCATTTGAGGGCTGCAACGTCATCCAGGATGTCTTATTTAAGAAAAGTATATTCTAGAATAAAGACTGTTATTCCTGTGAGGTGTAAAATACTGTAATTTCGTTCTTACATTGCAATCTAATTGTTACTTTTCTTAAATGAGACCGCCTCGATGACGTATGCAGCCTTCAAATATAACCTCTGGAGGACGCAGCCTTCGAAATGAGACCCAGCTTATGTCTGCAGTCACCATCCTCATTTCTGTGTCTGGTCTTGTCTTGTCACTACAGACTCAAATCTGCTCACCTGAGTTCCTTACTAGCGATCCATCTTCCGTCTTTCCCTTCGGCAACTTGTTTACTGTGACTTACCTTGTCTGTCCTCTTCTGTATGTGACAGAAATATTGTAAAATAATTTAAAATGACATTTATGTCATTTATTCTTGTGATGCAAAGCTGAATTTTCAGCATCATTACTCCAGTCTTCAGTGTCATATGGTCCTTCAGAAATTATTTTAATATGGTGATTTGGTGCCCAAGAAATATTTCTTAATATTATCAATGTTTAAATTATGTTCTTAGTTGTGTTTGTAAATATTTTTGTGGAAACTGTGCTACATTTTTCAGCATTCTTTGATTAATAGAAAATTTAGCATTTATTTGAAATAGTAAATATATTTCTAATGTTACAACATATTTCTGTCACATTTGTGTCACATGTCTGTCTTGTCTTGTTTAGCACATGTTGTGTTTTTGTTATTTTCTGGCCATGTGCTTGTGATGTCATGTCTCCTGTCTATTGTCTAAAGGCCGTTACATGCTCCGCAAGAACAGAGAAAAAAGTTCTCGCAGCCCTGGTTTGGGAGTTCTTGCAGCTTGTTCTCGACACATCATCTAAGCAGAACTTTTTTCTTGTGGGTGTCCGAGAACTATTGTGTGATTGGTCAGGAATTTATAGTGGGCGGGGTTAATGTTCGGCACCTGCTTTTCTCATGGAGTATAGAAATGTACTGGCCAGAACGAACTTTGTTCTTGCCACCTTGAGAAAACAAACACATTTCTTTGTTCTTGCGGAGTATGTACCAAGCTTAACCCCTCCCTTCTTGTTACCTGATCATTGATTGATTTGTCCCACCTGTTCCTCCTCGTTACCTGCCTTGTTTGTTCCCTTTATCATCTCCTTGTGTCTTCAGTCCTGTGCTGGTTTGTTAACGTGGATATGTTGTCTTTTCCTGTTTGGTTGCTCCCTGCATCACGTTTGTTTTCTCCCGGTCACTCGTATGTATTATGTTTTGTTTGATTTCCCCCTCGTGGGTATTTTGTTTGTGTTTATTTTTTATTTTGTAATAAACCCATTTTTTATTGCACTTGAGTCCTCACTCCCTCTTCATTGGTACCACACCATGACAATTTGATAAATTTAGAAAAGCATGACAATGACTTCATTTAAATACTTATGGTGCATCTAGTGCCTGGTTAAACTAATTGTTGGTGAAAAAGATCCACACAAAAGTTGCACAAATCTTTAGTAATTTCGTCTATAAGTCAGCTTGTTGAAAATTAAGTTAACTCTTCATTTTCAAGTTCATTTTCTTCACAAGTTCATATTTTCAGAAAATAGAGAGCGAGAGAGTTTCCTGTTAATATGTCTAGCCACTTTTTAAAAATTATTTTTTACAAAAGAAATGAAATATTCATGAGTTCCAATCAATGTATGAGAGTGAGAGAAAAATGGAACAGCAGGGCAGAAGGTACTGGAGGAGGGAAAAGAGCCCTTCAGTTTCTACAACTATAATGATGAAATAAAGAGCCACCTTGCTCGTTTCTCTGCCCCGGTATATCTGTCTATCATTTCATCCATGCATCCATTTATCGCCATGCTATCTTCTGCTTTGCATTTAAACCAAAGAAATCCATTAACATATCATGTGCAGTTGCTCAACTGGTGCCTACATGTAGACCTGGAAGAATGCAACCTTTTGCTTTAATTGTGTTGTATTGTTGCTGTCATTCATTCTTTTTAAGAAGCAGCCAGAGATTACTTTGACATTAAATAAAAATGGCCTTGAAAATTGCTTGACATAATGGCATAAGCACCAGCTCTGCGTCATGAGTATTAGGACATGTCCCCAAACAATGCATAAGCAGTGTTTCTCATTTTAGATTATGCAGGTCAGCCAAACCGCTTTTAAAATGTGTCTACTAATGGGCTAAACCTTTAGAGCCAAGACACGGCAGTTAAAAATTTTGCAGACAAACATCCACGTAAGAATCCACTTTCCAAAAGTTTGTTCCAAAACACTGAAATATTTACAAAACTTAAGCTTTTCTTTTTAATCTTTTGTCTTGGAGGCAGTAGTATGTGTTTTGGAATACTTACTGAATTTTACTGCAGTTGACGATGAGTTTAAATTTGAAGTGTGTCCTTTCTGCACCACTAGTAGCAAGAATTGCAATCTGTTTGTTTTAGCAGGGTTGTGTGTCATATATATTTTTGAATATACACCGATCAGGCATAACATTATGACCTAATATTGTGTTGGTCCCCCTTTTGCTGTCAAAACAGCCCTGACCCCTGTTGAGGTATGGACTCCACTAGACCCCTGAAGGTGTGCTGTGGTATCTGGCACCGAGATGTTAGCAGCAGATCCTTTAAGTCCTGTAAGTTGCAGGGTGGGGCCTCCATGGATAGGACTTGTTTGTCCCACAGATGCTCGATTGGATTGAGATCTGGGGAATCTGGAGGCCAAGTCAAGTCAAGTCAAGTCAAGTCAACTTTATTTATATAGCGCTTTTTACAATGCAGATTGTTTCAAAGCAGCTTCACAGTGTTAAACAGGAAAATAATGCAACAGAATTTGATTTGGCTGTACAGCCGCTCTGGAGAAAACGGTGATGTCATCAGCTCATTTCAATTATCATATATATTCAAGTAATGTAGTCAACACCTCAAACTCGTTGTTGTGCTCCTCAAACCATTCCTGAACCATTTTTGCTTTGTGGCAGGGCACATTATCCTGCTGAAAGAGGCCACAGCCACCAGGGAATACAGTTTACATGAAAGGATGTACATGGTCTGCAACAATGCTTAGGTAGGTGGTATGTGTCAAAGTAACATCCACATGGATGGCAGGACCCAAGGTTTCCCAGCAGAACATTGCCCAAAGCATCACACTGCCTCTGCCAGCTTGCCTTCTTCCCATAGTGCATCCTGGTGCCATGTGTTCTCCAGGTAAGCAACGTGATTTATCAGACCAGGCCACCTTCTTCTATTGCTCCGTGGTCCAGTTCTGATGCTCACGTGCCCACTGTTGCTGCTTTCGGCGATGGACAGGGGTCAGCATGGGCACCCTGACTGGTCTGTGGCTATGCAGCCCCATACGCAACAAACTGTGATGCACTGTGTATTCTGACACCTTTCTATCAGAACCAGCATTAACTTCTTGAGCAATTTGAGCTACAGTATCTCGTCTGTTTGATCGGACCAGGCGGGCCAGCCTCACTCCCCACGTGCATCAGTGATCCTTAGCCGCCCATGACCCTGTCGCCGGTTCACTACTGATCCTTCCTTGGACCACTTTTGATAGATACTGACCACTGCAGACCGGGAACACCCCACAAGAGCTGCAGGTTTGGAGACACAATTTGGCCCTTGTCAAACTCGCTCAAATCCTTACGCTTGCCCAAAAGATCAACTGTGAGCACAAAATGCTCACTTGCTGCCTAATATATCCCACCCACTAACAGGTGCCATGATGAAGAGATAATCAGTGTTATTTACTTCACCGGTCATAATGTTATGCCTGATCAGTGTATGTTGTTGTTATTATTGTTATAATAAGGTTATTAATATAATGATAAGGTTCTGAAACAGGTAAACCCCTTCAAAGCAGTGGGACCTGATGGTGTATCACCAAAAACCCTAGAGGTCTGCGCTGATAGGTGTGAACACAGACATCTTTAATTTGTCTCTTACATAAGAAGTAGTACATGCTAAGCCTTCTATTATCATACTGGTCCCTAATAAACTAGACACATCTACCCTGAATGACCTGAATAACATCAGTTACCATGAAGTGCCTAGAGAAACTGGTACTTACATACATTAACTTTGTGTTTCCAGACACTATTGATCCCCTGGAGTTTGCCTACCACCCCAACTAATCACTGGGCGATGTGGTGGCCATAGCTTTGCTTAATACACTTCAACGTCTGGACTGCAGTGAAACATATGTAAGGATGCTCTTCTGGATTATAGTTCTGCCTTCAATACCATCTGACCAGGAAAGCTTATTGTGAAGCTGTCCAAACACCCATCTGTAATTGGGTTGACAGAATTTTCTGGCTTTCCGTGCTTTCACTTTTGTATGGTAGGGGGCACTATTAGGAATCTTCTGAAAGAGTACTAAATCTCCTGATCAAATCACAGGCAAAGAAGAAGCAGAAACAAGTGATAACATATGTAAAAAAACGTGATCATCAACATTAAATGGAGTTAACTAGTTAGCTGAGGTTCAGGAATGGGGCCAACGCCTCAACCAAACACCTGACTTCTCAAAACCTTCTTATATCGGGCTGCCCCTTACAGTACTGTTTGTCTCGTTCTTTTGAACCCTCCCTATACACACTGTACTTTCTTAGTGATTATTTATTGTGTGTACAGCCTTGATACTTCTTTTTATTATTATTATTTATTTATTACCTTTTACTGTTGACTCTAAGAGCTTTGCTCAAATAATTCCTATGCACTCATACTGACTGTGCGTGTACAAATGGCAAATAAACTAAACTTCTAATAATTAGGTAACACTTGATTTCGATAGTCCACTTTGGACATTCTACTCACTATAAGTGACTTTGCAACTACGTGTCAACCGCCAGTCATTAGAGACTGGAGACCAAGGGACCATCAAAATCAAGTGAAACCGAAATTTTTATTTAGTTTGTTTTATTACAGTTTTTCTCAATCGCTCTGGCACATTTTTCGAAAAAAAAGTTTCAGCATTCTCTAAACTGTAAGCTCAATTGTCACAACTGTTTGCTTGAACGTCGGAACTCAATTGAATAGCAATGCTGCTATTGAGGAGGGATAAGGGGTAAGGTTTGGGACAGGTTTAGTGGTATGGGTAGGTTTATGGGTGGTTTAAGGGGTAAGGGAAAGGTCAACAGTGTAATTCTATATTTAATTACATGCAGGTATTAAGTACAATAAAAAAAAAAAAAAACATGCATGTACACAATAGGTGTATTGTATCAAATGATTTTTTAAAATGTTAGTACTTAGTAGTTAAAGACATCTAAAGTGGGACCGGACATTTTTATTCATACAACACATTTATTTTTGTAGAAATGTGTTATATGTAAACTAAAAATTCACAGTTGTTTGTTCTTTTTTTAGGTATTCTATCATGTCTTCCCCTAAAACCACACATTATTACATATCTTACTATTGTTCTTCCACAAGCAACTGTGATTTTTCAGTTTACATGTAACACATTTCTATAAAAATAAAAAGCTGTTGCTGTTTAGGGATTTAGACATGGTGGTGATTGTACTGGGTAAACTCCATATAGCCATATGGTAAGATAGTGCTTCCTATTTCATTACAATGGCAGGCCATTTGCCAATTTAGCAGACATTACAAACAAATCATGTCACATTTATGGAATATACATGCATGTCTGACAGATTTTGATAACTGAATGGATCATTTTGCATATGAAGGCTCATATGATGAAAGACTGTTTAGAAGTTTAGAAAAGTTTGACAGTTTCACTGAGAACCAGCTCATCAGTTTTGATCAACAAGCTATGTATATTTAGTTACTGTGCAAATTATAGACTATTTTACTTACACTTAAAACATAATCATACATTTTGTAAATGCACCAAGCAATGCAGAGTTTTACAGATAAGGCTCAATCTGTATGCCTTTATTTAAATACAGTGCAGTGACAATTTCAGCACAATACCACGTGTTAAAGTGGCAAAACGTAAAGTACCCTAATAGGAAAATTCTGGTCATTTACATGCATCACTGCTGCATTGGTGCATGTAAACAACCTGCATTTTCTTATAAGGGTATATTTTCTGGTTCTTATACAGTAAGTCTTACTGCAATGAGACTAAACAGAATGAATGTCCCACTTAGCAACCATCACAGGAGGAACCGTTCAGACAATCAGCAGATGTAGATGACTTATTGATTAAAATCATTCATGAATGTGGTTGTGCATAGATTTAGCCACTAGGCATCCTTAACTAATCTCCCCCTTAGCGTTGAAAGTGTGTAAAATGAGGGTACAAACTTGACAGACTATGAGCTGGGCTGACTGCTAGAGCGTGAGGGGAGAAGAGAGCAGGAACGTGCTCTGATCTGCAACGGAGAGGAACGAAAGCATCCTGGGTGTCAGGCAGCACGCAATACTCATAGATGAGAGGAAGCAACATTAAATATGGAAGCACTGTGATGCTCAGACAGGCTGCAACAGGACAGGAATGATGTGATGGCTTTTGTCACGCTCTCTGGAGAAGAAGCTGAGATTTCAGCTTTAGTGGGTTTATTCATTGGTTCATTCATATTTTACTTCTCTTTTCTCCATCTTTGTGCGGTAATTCTGTAGTGCAGTTATGTTTCATATGGAGAGGAGAGTTTGGACTGGCCTTCTACACACTGGTTTTGACCGAGAAGGTGTCACAAAATTTCAGAATCACTCTATCCAGTTTGTTTCACTCGTCTCCGGGTGTTTTAATGGCTGGAACTGTGTCAATCACACAGACGGCCAGTTACATAATGGCCTTAAAAGTGTCAGAGCGGCTTTCTCTCTGCCACACAGAGATGGCACAACAGCCTTCACCAACTGCTACCTCTTCAGAGACTGTCCTCACCCTCCATCTGACTCACGCACCTTCTGTGAGACACTCTGGGAACATTCCAATCGCCTGATAGGGCCATGCGAAGTGGACTTCACAGGGTATTCGGCCAGCTTAAGTGAGATTTCACATTGTAGAGAGTGTATATTCACTGCAAATGGCACTGAAAAACAATTCTACATGATATATTTGGAGTGCAATGGCTAATATGCACAATATTTCATACTATACTGGTTTTCGGACAATGGAAAACAGTTGCGACTGATATTTGATATTTATTTAGCAAATTTAAAAACTTTAGGGGTTGGCAAGAATTCTTCTGGCACAGTGGCTCAATGGGTAGCACTGTCGCATCACAGCAAGAAGTTCCCGGGTGGGGAAAGACCTGGCAACCTACCCCATAAAAATAATTGCTAAGAAAATTCATAGATATTCTCTCACGTTTTTTACGGCTTTCCATGTTTTCACAGTTATAAGGTAGGGGGTGCTATTACGCATCTTCTGAAAGAATACTGAATCTCCTGATCAAAACACAGGATACGAAGATGCAGAAACAAGTGATAGTATATGTAATCATATGTAAAATAATGCGATCATCAACATTAAACAGCATATAAATCAAAACGGCCTAATGATACTGAATTAAATGTTGACCCAGGACGAACTATAGGAACTGTGAAGCTTTGGGGTCTTACGCATAATCAAGTGTAGATAAAAAAGAATGCCTGAATTTTTTTTTTGTTTGTTTAAAAGCAAAGGCTCTGTTCTTTCTTTTGATGTATTGCATGTTCAGATATTCATATAACAAAATATTCTGGGGGCCATGAAATATTTGTAAAAAAATATCAAAAACTCTGACGGGAAACAGACAACTTTAAAAAAAAACGCTTGCAGGAAAAGAGTTAATCAAATATATAATAAAATGGTAATATTGTGAAATATTATCACAATTTAAAACAACTATTAGAATATATTTTAAAATGTAATTTATACCTGTGATGGCAACAGCTGACTTTTCAGCAGCCATTTCTCCAGTATTCAGTGTCACATGATCCTTCAGAAATTATTCTAATATTCTAATATGCTGATTTGGTGCTCAAGAAATTATTTTTTTTTAATATCAATGTTGAAAACAGTTGTGCGGCTTAATGTTTGTGTGGAAACCATTTTTTAGGATTCTTTGATGAATAGATCAATTTAATGCAACCTTTCTAAATAAAGCAGCATGCATGACAAAAGCAAACAGAACCCATTATAATCAGTGATGCTGTCTACACTATGGCTGCATCCGAAAGCTGGAAAATGCTGCCTCCGCAGGCAGTAGACAGAGCAAGAAAGGCAACAAGACTGCTGAGATACCTTCATCTGATCATTTTTGAAGGCAGCATAGATATATCCTTCGCTGCCTATGATATCTTACAATCCTGTGCGTTCCATCCCGTGACAGTTAAGCTAAAAAACACCAAAGAAAATCGCAACTGAAATTTGCTTTTGGTGGTCAGTTTGTGTGTAAATGTTTGCTTTTGACCACTTTTTCTCAGTTTTAATTACATTTCTAGTGAAAAATGTATATTCGCTTCATTGTCACCAAACCCCTCTCTATTTTGTTGTATATCATTAGACAATTATGCTGCCTCAGAAGCCTGAAACCAGTTTCGGGAGGTACCTTCATGCGCAAATGCTGCAAGTGTGACGTGACAACAGTTGCGTCTGGTGTAGAAACGATGTAACTTCGAATGGTAGTGTAAGGCAATTTATGTATATAAAAACAGCTAAATATGAGTGTTTGTATGCGTGTATTTACATTAGCAAAACATATCATCATAATAAAAAACCCTATTCTGCATGACCTAAATATTATGAGATGTTCTAGAGCTTTTCAAATGAACACATTTTGTCAAGTTAACTCCTACAGATATGCCCTGCTGAGTGTGTAGGGAGCAGTGAGCACTGTGTAGGGACCCTGTGAATCAGAACACAGCTTTTCTATATTACAGTGACACATTGCAGACTCCTTATTGCCATCTAATGAATGCCACTGAGCTCCATCACATCTATTGTCATGCACAGCGCTCGAAAAGGTCATGAAGAGATTTGGCAGATATGAATTATTGACTGATGCCAGCTGGAGTCTGAATCCCTCTGCTCTACTGGGCCCGTCTCCATACACACGGCACCAGCTGAGAGCACAGCGGGCCTCCCAGTATCCATCGGATTTAAACTTAATAAAACTCTTTGCACCTGAATAATACTCTGATGCTTTAAAAAGCACACTTGTCCCATAAAAGCTAATATGCTAAATTATATCACATCACATCAAAATAATGATCCTAAGAATCTCATAGAACTGTAAAGGATTTCCCTAAAGCTGAGATGTGAATAGTTGTCGCCTTGTGCTTTGCATTTTGTATATGGGTCTGCAGTTCTGTTTTGACAGGTGGTGGAAACTGGGATTTACATTTAATGTGAGCTTGTAAGTAATCATGGGGATACTGCTTTTAGTGTCTTACCGATCCCATCATGCTAAATTGCATGCAGGGTTTTTTTTTTTCTGCCTTTAAGCCTGCTTATTTTCCCGCTCACAGGTGCAGCAACAGCTCCAATGTGACTCATCATAAAATATTAAGCCTTCCGGCAAAGCGAGATGTCCCTTCTTCAAATTAAATTAATCAACTTTGTCCCAAGATAGCAAGAGAACACTTGATGATGATGCCATCTGCTCAATATAATCTGCTTTCTGATTGATATTCCCCTTAGACCAAAAAAACTGTCAACTAGTGAATCAGGACATATAAATAAACCCAAACATAGATTATGGAGAATTGCATTTGACTTTGACATTTCATTCATAAAGCAGTTTCTTGTTGCTCTGTGACTACTCTTTCATATCTCAGAAGAATTTAAAGGAGTTCTTAATTATGTTTTATTTAAAATTGGCGCGAAATGGAAATTGCGATCATTTTTCTTCCCTAGTGTAACGTTTATCTGAGGGAAACTGCTTCTTAAATGAGAAAAAATGTAGGGCAGGACTTGATTTTGTCCACTGGGAATTGACTGGATTGTTGTTTGCTATTGCTGTGAGCTCATGTAAGTGACAGGTTGCTGGAGGAGAGGCTTTATTGTCCAGCCCTCGCACACATCACGAGAAGAGATCTTTTTGCAAGAGGGAGTTTTCGACAAAAGGGCACATGAATAAAAAAAATCATGTACATGGTTCATTGATTTATAATAAACACTGTAATATTTCATTAAAATATGACCAGTCAATTTTGATTTCATGGTATACTTTGTTAACTTTAAAGTGGTCAAGACATGAAAAAATCAACCATTAAAACATCCTGCAAGTGTTATAGATTTTGCATGAAACGGAAGTTTAGATATTTTTTTCTTCCCTATTGTGATGTATATTTGAGTGAAACAGCTTCTTAAACAAGAAAAAATGTAGGGGAGGGACTTGATTTTGTCCATTGGGAATTAATTGGATCAGTGGATGGTTGTGGTTTGCTATTGGCCCTCGCGCCAGTTAACACATCATCAGAAAAGAGAAGAGACGGTGCTGCAAGAAAGAGGGGAAATTATGAATACAATGAATACAAAAAAACTATGTGGATGGGTAAATAATTTATAATAAATGCTGCATTATTCCAAAAAGAAGAATTGCGGACGGTGTGTGATGTCTGAGGCTGAGACTGATGGGTTGAAATAATAATGTTTCCGCATACACAACTTTTTTTTTGCAAAAAAAGTTAACATTATAAGCGCACAACAAGGATAATAATAATAATTGTGGCGAGGGGGGCGTGGCTCAGCGAGGTCGTAACGGGAGAGAGAGTTGGGAGACGAGCAGTGAGTAAGTAGGTCAAGTGCAAAATGACATACACCTGTGTCTCGTTGCACTTGTGACCTACTTACTCACCGCTCGTCTCACGACTCTCTCCTGTCACAGACCTCGCTGAGCCACGCCTCCCTCGCCACAATAATAAATCCATGTCACGGCCCCTTTAAATATATTAATGAGGATAGCATGACTCAAATCTGGGAAGACTGGAAAAGGTTTGAGTTCATATTAAAATATTGACAAGTCTGTTTTGAGTACAGTTTGAGACACTGTTGAGATCACTTCTGGAACTCTACAGGTAAGATTATGTGACATTTAAGAGTCCTTTTCACAGGAGAAACAAACAAAAGTCTCAATTTGGTCTTTTGAGATTGAGAACAATTGAGATTCAGTGGAGTTATGAATATGTAGGATCATGGGCGTCAGAACCATTGTATGTGGGTGGGACAAGACCCACCCACTTTTTAAGACCAATGATGTTGGACCCACTTACTTTTATCGTCTTTAATTCTGTTCACCTACCCCTAACCAATAAACACTTTATTATTAAACACACGTTAGACGCTTTATTTCCACCTTTCCAATGTTTTCTTAATGTTTATTGAAAATAAATGCATTTCCGATCTGATATATTATAGGAAAAGGGAGTAGAGTGAATTCGGCAAAAGGCAGATTCGAACCTCAGGTTGATTTGTGTCAAAACTTATTGCCATGCGTCTTACCCCTACAGTATTGCCACTATTAATGATTTGGTGACTTTTGTCATTTTGTCTGTCCCAACCAGACGTTTAGTAAATGATGCGGATTATTTGCACTTAATGTAAATTGCTTCTAGCCTACTCCAGTAAAAATTTGGGGGGACCCACATGTGTAGGATCGAAATTAACATGCTTCAAGTGCCAAATAAATGTAAGAATTTACTTGACAGTTGAACTGTAACTTACACTGAACAAAATTATGAACGCAACACTTTGTTTTTGCCCCCAATTTTCATGAGCTGAACTCAAAGATCTAAGACTTTTTCTATGTACACAAAAGGCCTATTTCTCTTAAATATTGTTCACAAATCTGTCTAAATCTGTGTTAGTGAGCACTTCTCCTTTGCCGAGATAATCCATCCACCTCACAGGTGTGGCATATCAAGATGCTGATTAGACAGTTTGATTATTGCACAGGTGTGCCTTAGGCTGGCCACAATAAAAGGCCACTTTAAAATGTGCAGTTTTATCACACAGCACAATGCCACAGATGTCGCATGTTTTGAGGGAGCGTGCAATTGGCATGCTGACTGCAGGAATGTCCACCAGAGCTGTTGCCCGTGAATTGAATGTTCATTACCATGAGCCGTCTCCAAATGCGTTTCAGAGAATTTGGCAGTACATCCAACCCACAACCGCAGACCACGTGTAACCACACCAGCCCAGGACCTCCACATCCAGCATCTTCACCTCCAAGATCATCTGAGACCAGCCATCCAGCTGCAACAATCGGTTTGCATAACCAGAGAATTTCTGCACAAACTGTCAGAAACCGTTTCAGGGAAGCTTATCTGCATGCTCGTCGTCCTCATCGGGGTCTCGACTTGAATGCAGTTCGTCATCATAACTGACTTAAGTGGGCAAATGCTCACATTCGATAGCGTCTGGCACTTTGGAGAGGTGTTCTCTTCACAGATGAATCCCGGTTTTCACTGTACAGGGCAGATGGCAGACAGCATGTATGGTGTTGTGTGGGTGAGCGGTTTGCTGATGTCAACGTTGTGGATCGAGTGGCCCATGGTGGTGGTGGGGTTATGGTATGAGCAGGCATATGTTATGGACAACGAACACAGGTGCATTTTATTGATGGCATTTTGAATGCACAGAGATACCGTGACGAGATCCTGAGGCCCATTGTTGTGCCATTCATCCGCGACCATCACCTCATGTTGCAGCATGATAATGCACGGCCCCATGTTGCAAGGATCTGTACACAATTCCTGGAAGCTGAAAACATCCTAGTTCTTGCATGGCCAGCATACTCACCGGACATGTCACCCATTGAGCATATTTGGGATGCTCTGGATCGGCATATACGACAGCGTGTTCCAGTTCCTGCCAATATCCAGCAACTTCGCACAGCCATTGAAGAGGAGTGGACCAACATTCCACAGGCCACAATCAACAACCTGATCAACTCTATGCGAAGGAGATGTGTTTTCTTTACGCAAGGCAAATGGTGGACCGCCCCAAACCCCCCCCGGACCCCCCCGGACCCCCCGAATACAGCAAAACTGCACATTTTAGAGTGGCCTTTTATTGTGGCCAGCCTAAGGCACACCTGTGCAATAATCATGCTGTCTAAACAGCATCTTGATATGCTACACCTGTGAGGTGGATGGATTATCTCAGCAAAGGAGAAGTGCTCACTAACACAGATTTAGACAGATTTGTGAACAATATTCGAGAGAAATAGGTCTTTCGTGTACATAGAAAAAGTCTTAGATCTTTAAGTTCAGCTCATGAAAAATGGGGGCAAAAACAAAGTGTTGCATTTATAATTTTGTTCAGTGTATATGGAACTGCCATATAATACATAGTTAAAGATTAATTGTATGAATGATATTCTGACTCTGCTAAATAACCCATAAGGATAAAAAATAAAATACTTAATAAAATATATAATTTCATGGTTGGTAAAAAAAAAGAAAAGGTATGGCCTATAACTTTCTCAATTTACTCACATTTGGAAGGTGTGGCAAAAAGTTAATTTTAGACCCTGGCTGTGGTTGCGGCACAGGAGAATGTTCCGATCAGTTTGATGTTTATCCTACTTTTCAAGTCTGTAAGTGGAAGCTTTACTGACAAGCAGATTCTGTGGAGACACATCAGCTATGTTACATCCTTCTTGCATCATGAACCTTTTCCAGTCATTTAACCAGCCAGCCTAATCAAGCAAGCATTCAGCAGAACTCAGGTCTGTGCTGTACAGTGTTCCATCCGGCCTTTTCTTCTGTTTCCTGCTGTTCTGGAACACATTGAAATCCCGCACAAATTACTTCAGCAAAACGACTGAATGAGCTAATGTTCTGAGATATTCTCAATGTGAAGAACTATGCAATTCAATTCTGGTTCTTGGTGGGTTTGGGTCACCTATAGCGTGCAAAGATGTTAAATCTGTGTATTTATACTATTATGGACTTTTAGTTTGGTTATCATCAGTTTCCTGTTTTCTTTGTTTCTAGTTTCCCACCGGTCATCTGTATTTAAGTTCCTTTGTGTGCTCAATTCAGTTGTCCGGTATTGTCGTGTCTTACACGCTGTCACATTATCTGTTCTTTATCTGTGGACTACTTGAGTTTGATTTATAATAAATACCTTTGTTTTGTACCTTTTGAATCTACACTAATATTCTTCTGCTTGCAAACTGTGGGCAAACATGTTTTATCAATGTATTTATATCAGTATTTATTATTATTATTATTATTATCATTATACTTATTTGTTGTAGTAGTAGTTGTAGTAGCAGTATTATGCAGTATTATGAATGTTTTGTCAATTATTAGCTATTACATATTCGGGACTTTAGCGACACGGATCTACATCTAACACAGATGGATCTTTAATTGCCGCAATAGTATAAAACTCACCAGATATTTTAATAACAATTACAAAAGAATAAAATAAAAGCATATTTTGTTACCTTTTGAAACTTGGAAGGGTTCAGTTTGAGCAGATGCTTTTTACCATCATCCCTGTCATTGTCTGATTGCTTCTTCAACATATCCTCCATCAAGTGACAGTGACACTAATATTTAATTGCGTTTAGTACTTGCTCTGCAGTAAATCACTGAGTTAAGATTTGCTGATGATATACTTGTATATGCTTTTGTTTTATGCCTGCGGTAACTATGAGTGAAACATCACTTCATCATTGTGTATCAGACATTGCCACCTTGAGGAATAAATGTGAATTGCACTTATTGAGCCATTAGAGATTCAATTATTGTTGCACAAAAAAAAATATATATACTTACACTATTATCTCGGGTCGCTAGCAACCCCATACATATATATATATATATATATATATATATATATATATATATATATATATATATATAGAGAGAGAGAGAGAGTGTTGGGAAGGATACTTTCAAAACGTATTTTGTTACAGAATACAGAATACATGCCCATAAATGTATTCTGTTACATTACTCAATCTGAGTAACATATTCTGAATACTTGGATTACTTCCACAATGAATTGCATTTTGTGCAGGAATGCAGCCATCAAATCCTGCTTATTAAACAGGTCTATTCTGGTGTGTTTTTCTGTTCCAACTGGCTGAATGTGTTAGGCCCAAGTCTCCCTGAAAGTGCAATATATTATAATTTGCTGTAGAGGAACAAAGACTATAAGGGTATGTTTATGCAAAAGATGATTTCCTTGGTTAAAAAAAGAGAAAAAATTACCAATTGTTCCTTTTCAGTTTCTTTATTTACTCAGCTGTTTAAAGTGTGAAAATAAATAACAAATTAAATATATATCTGTTTCTGTACAGAATTTGCCATTACATCTAAAGGATGATATGAAACATTCCATAAAAAATGTCAAGATTGTTACAGCTGACTAGGGCTGCACGATTTGGGGAAAATATCTAATTGCGATTATTCTGGTTAAAATTGCGATTTGCGATTTAAAATGTGATTTTTTTTTTTTTTTACAAATGAAAAGTGTGTGTATATAACATTTTATGTTTATATATAAATATGACTAATAATAATTATTGTGATTATTATTATTGCTAAATAAAAATATTTAACAAAATAAGAAATATTACTATTACAATAACATTTTAACATTATTAAAAATAGAGTATTTAAGAATAAATATAACAATATAATATTAATAATATTTATATTTTAGAGAAAACTTATTTTACAAAAAAACTGATGGGTTACCTGTTAATATGCAGACAGCATATGACTAAAAATCATTAGAAAGGTCTAAGGATTTATTGTAAAAAAAAAAATCTGTGCTTTTTATCTATGATATCAATTTCTTTAATATGAAATATGAGCCTCTTATGCATCCACTGTGGGGGAAAAAAACTGTACATTGAAGAAAAACATGGATTGTCATATACATTTTTTTAGAGAGAAGTATTATTTTTCTTATTTTTTACCCAAAAGTTTCATTCATACTGGAGGCCAGAGGGCGCCCTCGAGAAAAAACTTCACATTTGCCTCAGAGAAGTAATAGTTCCCTTTCGAGGGAACTCGAGCTGCGTCACCGCTTTGGGAACGCCTCTGCGTGATTGCGTCGTGAAGCACATGTGTAATCAGTCCAATGGAGAGACGGAACGTCATAGGCGGGTGACGTCATCGACCCGGAAGGTATAAAGCATACCGGCAGACAAACGCCGCTAGCTTCTGTTGCTTTCAGCAAGCGCTCTGTGTATTGTCATTGTCAGATTTGTGTTTTGTGTCTGAGTTCAGACTTTCTCGTTCTATTTCAAGTTGCATACATACTGACATTTAAAGAGACACTATGGCGAGCGAACAGCGTTACAGAAAGTGTGTTCCTCCCTGCTCTCGTCACATCACGAGCGGGGATACACACTTGATGTGCGTTGTTTGTTTGGGTGAACAGCACGCTCAGTCGGCTCTCGAGGGGGCCGGCTGTGAGCATTGTGAGGCTTTGCCTATGAGAGTGCTGCGATCCCGCCGGGCACTTTTTGAGGAGGGTGTCCCGGTTCGCGTTCCCCGCGGCACAGGCCCCGCTGTTGCTGAGGCACAGCGGCAGCTTATGTCGTGGGGTTCGCAAATGGATCTGTCAGAGGGGTTAGAGACGGGCCCAGCCCTTTCTCTGCCCTCACCTGGCAGATCCAGTGCTGCCTCTCTGGGTTCGGGAGCCCGCCCTGCGGTTTCTCCCACCCAGGGGGCAGCCTCAGCGCTGCTTTTATCGAGCTCTGATGAGATCGATATTTGCAGCGTTGACGCGGGGGTTGAAGACTCGCCACTTCAATCCCCTGCTGGTGAGGAGCTGTTGGAGGTTCTGTGCAGAGCGGTGGCCAAACTAAACATTGACTGGCCACAAGAAAATCAAGAGAGCGTCTCGTCCAAGAGCCGTTTGGACGAGCGCTTTCTCCCCTCACGCTCTGCCCAGCCTCCACGTCGGAGTTTACCGTTTTTCACGGATCTCCACACTGAGGTGTCGAGAACGTGGAAGCGGCCCATGTCCTCTCGTGTCTTCAGCCCCCAAACGTCAGTGTATAGCAACATACAGGGGCTGAAGAAGCATGGGTATGGTCCGATGCCGAAGGTGGAGGAGACGCTCGCGAGCCATCTCTCTCCTCAGTCGGCATCGGCCATTAAAACTCCGACCTTGCCCACCAAACCGTTAAGAACCACATCCTCTTTGGTGGGCAAGGCGTACTCGGCAGCGGGTCAGGCCGCCGCGTGTCTGCACACTATGGCCATCGTGCAGGCATACCAGGCCGACCTGCTAAGAGACCTGGGGTCCAGCCAGGAGATCGGAGCAGATTTAGTTAATGAGCTCCGATCTTCAGCAGATTTAGCTCTCCGAGCCACCAAGGAGACGGCCAAATCTATAGGCCGTTCTATGGCAGCCCTGGTGGCTACGGAGAGGCATCTGTGGCTGAATCTGACTGAGATTCGGGAGAGAGATAAGAGCTTTCTGCTTGATGCGCCGCTGTCTCCTGACGGCCTGTTCGGTGACGCTGTCACAACCGTCACCGACAGGTTTCAGGAGGCAAAGAAACAATCTGCGGCGCTGAAGCAGCTCCTCCCGAGGAAACCCCAGGCCTCGTCTGCTGCTGTGCGGGAGCAGCAGACACCGAGTACGAGCTCCGTACACCGGGCGCAACAGAAACAAAGTGTGGCCACTCGTACTCCCCCTCAGAAAGGGTGGGGCGGTGGGCGACACCCTCAGACGCAGCCCTCTAGGGGTAGAGCAGATCTGCGGACTGTTCTTATCTCTAGAAAGGCTGCGTCTAAGAGGCCCTGACGCCAGTGGGCCCAGGGCAGTGAGGGTTTCCCCCTTCGGGAACAGGCGGTGTTCACCTCAGCATACGGTGCCCGTCCTGTTCCGGTACCCTCACAGGGTCTCTCCACTAACCCCGCCCGAGTGCCGGGGCGTGGAAGGCCCTCGCGAGTCATCCGAGGATGGCCCGCGTCCTCCAGACAAGGAGGTGGCGCTGTCGAGTCAGCCGTTCCCTGCCGGTCATCCGCTTCAGGGCGCTGTGCTCCCAGCACTCAGTATACCAGAGGCCAGTCTCGAGGGACTGGTACCCCTAGTAGATTTTTTGCCAGAATGGGAAAAACTGCCAAATATATCTCGTTGGGTCCTGCAGATAATAAGATCTGGGTACGCCATCCAGTTCAGGTGTCGTCCACCCAGTTTCAAAGGGGTCCTACCTACCTTGGTGGGCCCCGAGCAGGCTCTGGTTATGACTCAAGAAGTCCAGACCCTCCTACGGAAGGGGGCCATAGAGAAGGTTCCTCTCTCCGACAGGGAGTCAGGTTTCTACAGTCGCTATTTTATAGTGCCAAAGAAGGATGGGGGGTTGCGCCCCATTTTGGACCTGCGCTCGCTGAATCGCGCAGTGGCAAAGTTCAGGTTCAAGATGCTTACACTCAAACATATCGTGTCCCAGATCAGGTCCGAGGACTGGTTTGTCACGATAGATCTCAAAGATGCTTACTTCCACATCTCCATCCTTCCGCAGCACAGGAAGTACCTGAGGTTCGCTTTTGGGGGACAAGCGTACCAATATCGGGTGCTTCCCTTCGGTCTAGCCCTATCACCCCGCACCTTCACCAAGTGTGTAGACGCGGCATTAGCCCCCTTGCGTATGCAGGGGATCCGCATTCTCAATTATATCGACGACTGGCTGATTTTGGCTCAGTCAGCACGTCTGGCGGTTCAACATCGAGATGTTGTTCTCGCGCACATGAAGAGGTTAGGGCTGAGGCTCAACCTCAAGAAGAGCGTTCTTTCTCCAGTACAGAGAATAACGTATCTGGGTGTGTGTTGGAATTCGATCCTGATGCAGGCCCGTCTATCAGAGCCTCGCGTAGGATCGATTCTCTCAGCGGTGAAAGGGGTGAAACTAGACCAGCCACTCACTGTCAAACAGTATCAGAGACTGTTAGGCCTGATGGCAGCAGCGTCCAACGTCATTCCTCGTGGCCTGTTGTACATGAGACCTTTACAGTGGTGGCTCAAGACCAAGGGTTTTTCCCCGAGGGGAAATCCCTTTCGCGTGATCAAGGTAACGCGGCGATGCCTCCGCGCCTTAGTCATGTGGAAGGACCCTCGGTTTCTAGCCCAAGGCCCGTTACTGGGGGCACCGTGCCAGCGGGTCACTCTGACCACGGATGCCTCCCTTACGGGTTGGGGGGCGACCATGAGTGGTCGCTCGGCCCAGGGCCTATGGCAGGACGCTCATCGTGCGTTGCACATAAATTGCCTGGAAATGCTTGCTGTGTTCCAGGCTCTGAGACATTTCCTGCCGTATCTCAGGGGCCATCATGTTCTAGTTCGCACAGACAACACATCGGTGGTCTCCTATATAAATCACCAGGGGGGTTTGAGGTCTCGCCCTTTGTACAAGCTGACTCGTCAAATCCTCCTGTGGGCCCTGGGGAAATTGCTCTCAATCAGGGCAATCTACATCCCAGGGCGCCTGAATACGGAAGCAGACATCCTGTCGAGGCAGGGGCCGAGGCCCGGGGAGTGGAGACTCCACACCGAGGTGGTGGAGCTCCTCTGGCAAGAATTTGGCAGAGCAGAAGTAGACCTGTTCGCCACTCAAGACAACACTCATTGTCGTCTATGGTTTGCTCTAACTCCTCCAGCTCCCTTGGGACTGGACGCCATGGTACAGGAGTGGCCGAGGCTGCCCCTGTACGCTTTCCCCCCGATCGCTCTGCTTCCGGGAGTTCTAGAGAGAGTTCGTCGGGACGGGGCCCATCTGCTCCTAGTGGCTCCGTTCTGGCCAGCCCGGGCTTGGTTCTCGGACATTGTGTCGCTCCTCAACGGCTCTCCCCTGGAGATTCCGTGCAGGAGGGACCTGCTCTCTCAGTCGGGCGGTGCCTTCCTGCACCCACGCCCAGAGCTGTGGAATCTGTGGGCTTGGCCTCTGAGGGGGCCCAGCTCCTAAGCTCCGGTCTCTCAACCGAGGTTGTGGAGACCATCCTACACTCTAGAGCTCCCTCCACGAGGAAACTGTACGCATTGAAATGGAGACTCTTCACCTTATGGTGTAGAGATCGCCTGTGGGATCCAGTAAACTGCCCTGCGAGCGCGGTGCTGGAGTTCCTGCAGGAGAAATTCTCCGCTGGGTTAGCTCCCTCCACTTTGAAGGTGTACGTGGCGGCCTTAGCAGCTTACCACTCTCCTTTCGATGGTGTTACCCTCGGGCGACACCCCCTAGTTACTCGTTTCCTCCGTGGCACTATCAGACTGAGGCCCGCAGTACGCACCAGGGTGCCGGCCTGGGACTTAGCTATTGTCCTTCAGGGCCTTTCTCAGGCTCCCTTCGAGCCCATTGAAGAAATTTCTGAGAAACTCCTCACCTTAAAGACCATCTTGTTGCTGGCTATCTCTTCCTTAAAAAGAATAGGGGACTTACAAGCCCTCTCTGTGGCACCCTCGTGCTTGGAATTTGCTCCCGGTATGGCTAAAGCTTTTCTGCACCCCAGACCGGGGTACGTTCCTAAGGTTCCCACTAATACTGTGAGACCCATAGTACTTATGGCCTTTTGTCCACCTCCCTTTCTGACGTCTGACCAGGAAAGATCTAATCTGCTTTGCCCTGTTCGCGCACTAGACGCTTATGTCCACAGAGCTGCCCTGTGGAGAAAATCGGAACAGTTGTTTGTGTGTTACGGTCCACCCTCGAGAGGGGGTCCGGTTTCTAAGCAGAGGATGAGCAAGTGGATAGTTGAGGCTATTTCACTTGCTTATGAGGTGGTCGGGCAGCCTTTCCCTTTGGCTGTCCGGGCACACTCGACTAGGGGTATGGCTGCCTCTCGGGCATTCCTAGCAGGGGCTTCCCTGCAAGACATTTGTGAGGCGGCGGGGTGGTCCTCGCCGCTCACTTTCGTGAGGTTCTACGAACTTGACATTACTCCAGGGGCTCGGGTGCTCGCCTTTTAGACAATGCACAGGCGGGCATCCGGCTCCTATGGGGACGTGGGTATTCTCGTTCCCAAAGCGGTGACGCAGCTCGAGTTCCCTCGAAAGGGAACGTCTCGGTTACGACTGTAACCTTAGTTCCCCGAGTAGGGAACGAGACGCTGCGTCACCCTGCCATACTCCCCGCATGCCCGCAAAAGCGTCTTGCTTCACTCTACCACAGAAGCTAGCGGCGTTTGTCTGCCGGTATGCTTTATACCTTCCGGGTCGATGACGTCACCCGCCTATGACGTTCCGTCTCTCCATTGGACTGATTACACATGTGCTTCACGACGCAATCACGCAGAGGCGTTCCCAAAGCGGTGACGCAGCGTCTCGTTCCCTACTCGGGGAACTAAGGTTACAGTCGTAACCGAGACGTTTTCAGGAAATCCCTAATGTGAATCTAGCGCTGTAGGCTGAATAAAAAGAAGATAGAAACTGGTTAAACATGAAGACAATAAAGATATGGTGTATTTGAGTTCTTCAAGCCTCCTCGGGTATTTTCATAATAATAAAGTATGCAGTGCTGATTGACATTTAGCACTGAAAATGTCATATCACGATTATAGTGACCCAAATTATCATGATTATCAATATTATCACGGTTTTGTTCAAATGAGATTAAAGTGTTCAAAAAGAACTGATGCACACACTGAAAACATTTCAACAAGTTTTATATTTGAAAATCAACAAACAACAAATAAAAAAAGCAGCTCTGTGCACTTTTTTAAGCAAGATTCTATTCTGTGGCATTTCCTTCCTTATAATGACCATCGTCAATAGCAACACATTATAACACAGCACACATCCATGCTTTCATTTCATACAAATGCGTCTTGTGTCTCTGTGTATTAAGTCTACAATGAATACATTATTATCCCTTAAATTTCACCCTAGTCTTGTCTAAGCTTGTTCGTTCGTCTTTGGCTCAAGCTTCACGTTTTTATTTCCCAGACATAGTTTTAGTATTGAGGTCAAAGTCCACTTGCCTTGCGTTCGCAGATTTGAAGTGTTTGCCCCTATTGCAGCGACTTTCTTTTTGCATGTTCTGCAGACAGCGTGACCATACTCGATTAAGTTTCCCTCAGGACTTTTGTAAAATCCAAAATATGACCACACCTCAGATTTGGTCCTTTTAGAAGGCTGAAAAATCTCCCGGCGCTGTCACTGCCTTCCGCCATTTCTTCTCGTTCAAAAAACAACATTGCGCGCTGGGCCTGCGCCAGACTGACACTCGCTGGCTAGTTTTCAAAATCGTGATAATCAAACACGGTTTTAACGATAATTAAATTTTAAACGATATTACTTATCGTCAGTACATTTTATCGTGGTTTATCGTGAAACCGGTAATCGTTCCATCCCTAATGCATTGTCTGCCTCATTCTGTGATAAGAAGCCACATCAGCTAACAAACACTCGACTGACGATATGAAGTGAGTTAAAACGTGTAATTAAACGTTGTATTTTGTTGGACAGGTTTATGAACACTTCGCATTACTAGTTCGTGGAGATGTTTGACGCGTGTTGCTACTTCAAGCATGGAGTGAATAAACTTGTGAAATAGAGAAGTATCGTCATGTAATCTATTGATTTTAACAATGTAACTGTATTCTAAATACCAACTATTTAAATTGTAACTGTAACGGAATACAGTTACTCATAATTTGTATTCTAAATACATAATGCTGTATTCCGTTACTCCCCAACACTGTATATATATATATATATATATATATACAATTGGGAACCACAGCAACAAAGTGGTAGGCCACGTAAAATCACAGAGTCGCACAGTGCGCAGAAGTCGCCAACTTTCTGCAGAGTCAATAGCTACAGACCTCCAAACTTTGTGTGGCCTTCAGATTAGCTCAAGAACAGTGTGTAGAAAGCTTCATGGAATGGGTTTCCATGGACGAGCAGCTGCATCTAAGCATCGCCAAGTGAAATGCAAAGCGTCGGATGCAGTGGTGTAAAGTACACGGCCACTGGCCGTGTCATGCTCCAATCATGCTTCTCTGTCTGGCAATCCAATGGACGAGTCTGGGTTTGGCGGTTACCAGGAGAACGGTACTTGCCTGACTGCATTGTGCCAAGTGTAAAGTTTGGTGGATGGAGGATTATGGTGTGGGGTTGTTTTTCAGGGGTTGGGCTTTGCCCCTTAGTTCCAGTGAAAGGAACACTTAATGCTTCAGCATACCATATCAAGACATTTTTTATGCTCCCAACTTTGTGGGAACAGTTTGGGGATGGCCCTTTCCTGTTCCAACATGACTGCACACCAGTGCACAAAGCAAGGTCCATAAAGACATGGATGAGCGAGTTTGGTGTGGAGGAACTTGACTGGCCTGTAGAGTCCTGACCTCAACCCGTTAGAACACCTTTGGGATGAATTAGAGCGGAGACTGAGAGCCAGGCCTTCTTGTCCAACATCAGTGCCTGACCTCACAAATGCACTTCTAAAAGAATGGTCAAAAATTCCCATAAACACACTCCTAGACCTTGTGGAAAGCCTTCCCAGAAGAGTTGAAGCTGTTATAGCTGCAAAGGGTGGGCCAACTCCATATTAAACCCTGCGGATTAAGAATGGGATGTCATTAAAGTTCATGTCCATGTAAATGCAGGCGTCCCAAAACTTTTGGCAATATAATGTATAATGAATAGATTGAGGAATACTAAGAAGGCTGATGTCTTACTTTAAAAATGTAATGAGGGTGAGTGTATAGTGAATGTTTATTCTGTTTAGTCAAAGGTTTGAGTCTAGGCATCATAAATGTAGGAGAGTGACAGAATAGGTTCTGTCCTGATTAGCTTCATAGCCACCACCATGATGTGTGTATAGTAAACAGATTAAATCGCTCATCTACTGATGTAGCAGCTGTGTGTAGTTGCATGGTAATGTGTGTATGTGTGTAATGAACTCTCTGTGGGGAGCTTTGAGGCTGCTGTCAGCTCTACGGCCACAATCATGCTGTTTATGGGCGTTAGGGCCCAGGTGCACTGCCTCATGGGACTGTGGATCAGCGGCGTACGGGTGTAGTGGGCAATGCATTTCAACCCAAACACGCACATTCAAACACCCTCATTCTGTCATGATTTCCTCTGACCTTGTGCTACACTCTCTCTGCAAGCATTTGCCCACGAATGCTTACGGATCAGACAGAATTGGAGCTTTGAGCTTCCTTAATGCTTTCAGAGATTTGCTCTCTTTTCAGCCTCAGCAGACAAACGACTGCTCCTCTTTCCAAAACATGCCTCTCTCAGTCTTACATACTTTTAAGCACTATTCTCCCGTCTGCATTTCCATCAAATCCTGCCTCTTCCCCAGAGGCCAGCTGACTCGATAAACAAACAGACCAAAACAAACACGCAGAACTCCGCCACACTCGCTCATTTACAGCGCAAACTAAATATGGATGCTTCGCAGTGTTAGGAGACACGCTAGTGAACACAGTCTAATGCAGCAAGAAAGATCATGTCTTCCGGATCCAAAAACAAGCTGTAACTCCTGTTCATAGTCTTTCTGTCAGGCTATATTTTTAAACTCTGATCTTAAGATTGTTTTTTTTTCCAAATAAAAAGTAATAATAATAATGTTTAATATTATTATTAATAATACAAAGGATTTGTTTTATTTTCACTATTTTTATTTTTATTTATTTTTCAAAATTCTCTCTAAGTTTTGTTTTGCTCTATTGAGAGTATCGGTTTTCACAGATTATTATAAAATTCAGACTATTTTTAAAAAATAAAAAGTGATTGATGATGATGATGATGATGATGATAATGATAATAATAATAATAATAACATTTCTTTTAGTTCAGTGATGATCTAATGAGAGTATGTGTTGTCTTAGACTATTATACAATTCAGGCTATTTTTTTTAAACAAAATCAGTAGTTTTTTTTCAAATAAAAATTGATGATAATAATAATAATATTGTTTAATATTATTAATAATAAAAAGTATTATTTATATTTTTATTGTTTAAATTTCCCCCCTAAATTTTATTTTATTTCAGGGATGATCTAATGAGAGTATGTGTTGTCACAGACAATTATAATAATATTATAATATATTATATAATATTATAATAATATTATAATAATTTATTATTATTATCATTACAATGGACGTTTAGGGGCAACATTGCTGTAATAGTCGCCAAAAAGAGAGAAAAGACTGTCTGTGACCAATTTATTAGCTGGTGAAGTGTGTAATTTATGCCTTGCCAGTTGCATGGGATTGCAAAAATAATTTATCTCCCACATAGCACACTTGATGGGGACCTACAGTCCTGTGGCTTTCACTCGCATGCATCCTTGTCCAATTGGACTTTTTATGTTTCAGAAGGCTACTTACAAGAGCCATCTTTTGAGGCCGTTATGCACATGAATGCACTATGAATGCACTATGAATGTCTTATATTTGTTTCTGCATATTCAGCTAGAGAAAGTATTTTAACATTAAAATCACCCGCATTTAAAAGTTGAGGATTACTTTTATTCTCACCATAACTCTAACATCATATTGTGTTAGTCTGGGCTTAGATACACTTTTTTTTCTAACTTTTTAGGACAACAACACTTCTGCTTCTCATTATAATGCTAAACAGCTCATTAGCATATTAGAATGTCTTGATTATTTTGACCTGATTTTGTGAGGTTGCATTGTTCAGCTCTCCAAAGTTATGGAGAACCAGTGCCAGGGTTTTTGGGTGCCAACACTATAGTAGGTGCAATAGTTATTTATAATATTTTTTTGGTTATTGTTTATTAGCATGCATAAATTTAGACCATGCAAACTTTTCACGTCCATTGAAAGTTTGATGATATAAGCATTATAAAAGCATTTAGTATATTATTAATTAGGAGAAGGCGGGTGCTAGGAAGACCCATTATATTAAAAACTGAGAAAACAGCGAGCTTTATATAAGCTTCTAAATGTGTAATAATTTTTATGTGCATGGTTTATTTGTCATGTTGACTGCTGGTGTAAATCTAAATTAAAACTGTTACGGCAGTGTTGCTATCAGAAACTATAATATTATTAAAGGTATTGAGAAAGTATTGTGTAAAATGTTTGCGTAATTTCATTTGGCATGTTCCCTCTCTTCTCTGGACAATAACTTCTACAAAACATTTTAATTTTCACCAGATTTATTGCCATGGTTAACTGTAGAAGATATATAGCATGCAATACCCTGCTAAATACAGATAAAAAATAGGTGATATAAAAAAAAACATGAAATATACATATGAAACCTAGGTGTATGTAACCTTAATGGACAAACACTTTTAATATAAAACAACTAAATGTGAAAACAATGACTGTAGTTCTCCAACACCTTAATTGAACTGTCAAAAGAAAAGGCCACTTCTTGTAAGAAATATGAAACAAAAAAAAAATAATAAAAAAGTGGACATATTTCTGTCAGATTTGCTTCTCAGTTATGTTCATAATTTGACTCTTTGCACTAACATGGTTGGTGTTGATTTTGTATATGTCAGTCGGTCTGCTTGATCCTTTAACCTTCATCAAGTCATCAAAACAGATTCACACGCAGACATTAATTTTTCATTAGCAGCGCTGGTTGATCTGACAAGCATAATGTAATCACTTCTCCAGTATGAATGTTATGCAAATTCTTTGCTTACATATTTATAAATGCATGGATATGCTCTTAAAAGGTTCCTCTGGATATTTCAGTCTCTTGGAGAGATTTGTTGCATAAGTGTGTAACATTAAGCCATGTTTATGAATGAAGGTGCCCAGGGAAAAGGATATACAGAGTTCATTTAAAATCACTTGATGTGTTGTGTGCTTCCCAGAACTCTCTGCAGTGAGTTTTGACAGTGATTATCTTGTACATAATTTTATTTGGCAATTGCTTTTTTTCATAGTGGAATAAATACACTGTGCAAGGTACTTATGCTTTTTTTTTAAACACACAACTTTGTATGTTCCATAGGAACTGAAAGACTTTGCTGTTATTAGCACAAGGACTGCGCAGTTTTGATTAACGGAGCGTACATTATTTTCATGTTTATTAATCATTATATTAAAATAATAAAATGTATGTAATACAATATTATAATTAATATAATATATAAGTAATAATTCATATAATAAATAATCATTATTTTAATATATTTTATTGTTTTACAAAATAAACCAGCATGCTATGAAGAGAAAATTATATTTAGCAATGTGTTAAATTAATATAGAAGGTTTTGAGATTTTTTTTTATATTTCATGTGACAATAGGCTAATAAAACTAATTACCAGATCATTATACCTAAATAATTTAAATTCCATAAACGATTCCCCAAACAGATGGTTTGTATGCCTGATTTTCTTAATCAAGCCAGACAAAACTACTAATTAGCAAATGTTACAAAAAACAGTAGATAGTTTACACTGCGCAAGCAGTTTCTGTCTGCTTGATGTAGTTTTTTCCTAGATTAAATAGATATAGATTAAATTTAATATGGGATGGTGCTTTTGATTGGTTTAGGTATTATACACTCCATTGGAACGTGTCAGTGTGCACACACAAACCCGCTACTTACATAGACTCCTAGTAACTCACACACACACACACACACACACACGCACGCACACACTGCAAGCTTGCTCTGTGTTTGTCAGGAGGAAGGAAGGTCAACAGGTGTAGGCTGCATAGTCTTCAGTGGTGAAATACATTTTCCTATCCCACTTTAATGTGCAAATATAATCCATTTGTCCTTATTTTCACCAAAAAGTGTAAATACTGTGGCTCTATGGCACTTTCAATTATTTCCAGTTTCATCCTTCCTTGCAACCGACGGTGACAGTTTTATATCTGTTTTGGGTGGGTTTTAGTTCTTTGAGTTATTTTCTATGGTTTTTAAATGGATGTGATTATGATTTGCACCTGTCATTTAGTTTAAGCTTAGTAAAAATCTGCTGCGATTAGATCCTGACATTTATTCATCTTTGTTGCAACTGGTGCTGACAATTATTGTCCTAAAAGCACTCAGATAATGTGAAAGGATTGATGAGAATGAGAAGCCAGCATGCAAAATATTCAATTTCAACAAATTTATGGTGTCATACTAACTCCATCCCACAAATGCCTTTGCACAATTCTTTTTCCTTCACCATGAAAAATGTTCCTCTTCTGTGTGTCCTATTTTTATCACCACTATCACAGCATTCTAAATTTGTTCGTTTAAACATCTCTTTCGATGCTCACAAAGGCCTCTTAAAGATTTTATTGACTGAAGACACTAGAGGGTCTGTCAGTATTGCCTTTGAGGGACAGTCCTCCAGTAACAGGCATTTCTATTAGTGGCCTATTTCAGCAGCCGTTCGGCTGAAGGGGAGTGGGAGGTCGGATCTATCTGACCGTTGAAAGCTCGACAATGGCACTGAAAACCCAATGGAATGTGAGATGTGTACAAATCGATTATAAAAAATAAAGAGGAATTGACATTTGCCCCGAATCCTTGGGGCCAACAACAGCCACTATAGTCTCGGCTGAAAATGTTCACCTTTCAATAGTACACAACAGAAGCTGAGAGCTACTGGCTAGACAGATTGAGGTGAACAGGTTCAGATGTACATAAAAGGTCTTCAGATACCAAATGACAAGTGATTTGCCACATTTGTCTGGAAGTATCAGAAACTAATATGAGACCAGACCAATTTGATGTCTTTAATGCCCATCAACACATCAGTAGGTTTCTCTGAGGGGAAGGATGTTGATTACATACAAAAACAAGGTTGAGGGTGTCAAAACCTCGAAGGTTGAGCCACAGTCTCCTGATAAGCTTTATAATTGATCATGACAACTGATTAGTGCAGGTACCAGGCAACAGCCTTCCACTGAGCTGACTGCAGTTTATTTAGGTGGACCATATAGGCACCATACAGGCATTTAAAATCAACATAAAACTAAAATTTAATAAATTTTTTACATTTCATAATATTTGATCAAAACTTGCTGAACCTTTCTGCTGACATTACCAATACATCTTTCTTTTTAACCACTTCTTCCAATCAGAAGCAGCAATATTTTAGCAACGTCCGCCATTGCACAGACCCGTCTCATGTAAACAATGAGATACCGACTCACAATCTGACATTAAACAAAGGAGATAACAGCGTGCACGTTGACGTCATAAGCCAAAATCTCTGGTTTCACCGGCTGCATGACAACACTGCAACCAGAGTTTCTGAAAATCTTCACCCTGGCAGGAGTTTTCAAAAAGGTTCAGTTACAGTGACCTGATACTGCGCTTGTGTGTGGACGAATGGCCAAACCTTATAGCAAAAGTTGCGGTTTTGAAAATACCCGTGTTTGTGTGGACAGGACCTTAAGCCTTCAGTTTCTGTCTGTCCCTTGTCTTGAATTGTTGTTATTGTTTGGTGTCAATGTGTTTGTGGTTGTGTTTCCATGTTATTCTCCTGTTTATTGTTTTGAATTCTTGGATTAAAGACTATTCGTCAGCTTTCACTACATCCACCAACCGTGACAGAATGCAAGACTCAAATGGTCAGAATCTCCAGGTTCAAGAATTACAGCACTGGCAAGACAAATGGTCACAATGCTTCCATCTTCCCGAGTCTGTTCCAGTGAGTAATGCTTCTGAGTCCTTTCCAGTGAGAAATTTCAGAGTCTATTCCAGAGAGAAAAATTCCAGAGTCCGTTCCAGTGAGTAATGTTTCTGGGTCCGTTCCAGTGAGAAAAATTCTGGCTCCAAGGATTACAGCATTGTCAGTGCAAATGGTCCCAATGCTTCCATTTACAGAGTCCATTCCAGTGAGAGAAGTTCCCAAGTCCGTTCCAGTGAGAGGAACTCCTGAGCCTGTTCCAGTGTGTGAAATTCCAGATTCCGTTCCAGTGAGAGAAATTCCCGAGACCGTTCCAGTGTGTGAAATTCCTGAGTCCATTCCAGTGAGAGAAATTCCTGAGTCTGTTCCAGTGAGGAAAAATCCAGAGCCCAACCCAGAGAGCATTGCACTGTCCATAATGGCTCTAACATTTATGTGTGTCTGAGCCATACACAGATCCACACCAGCCCCTGAGCACAGTCCAGAGTCTGCTCCAGTGTCGTCTCCAGCCCCTAAGTCGACTCCAGTGTTGTCTTCAGCCCCTGAGTCCGCTCCAGTGTCGGCTCCAGCCCCTGATCCTGCTCCAGTGTTGGCTCCAGCCCCTGAGTCCGCTGCAGCTCCTGAGTCCAGCCCCTGAGCCCCTCAGAGCTCAGTTTTCATGTCTTGTTTTCTATTTTAGTTTCATGGTCAGTCTTCTAGGTTGTTAATTGATACTGTCATCATCGTTCCCTATCTGTTTGTCACCATAGCTACTGATTGCAGGTGTGTCTTGTTTATTATCTCGTTAGCTCCTTGGTTTGCCTGTATATTTAAACCTTCAGTCTCTGTCTGTCCCTTGTCTTGCAGTGTTGTTGTCAATGTAGAGATAACAAACATGGGATTTTGGCTGGGTTCTTTTATTCAGCCAGCACCATTTGCTACAGCTCCGTACCACACAGTACAATACAATACTATATACTGATCTGATAAAACATTGCGTGAACGACCCTAACTCTTTTTTTTCTCTTCTCTTCTAGGTCTATTTTGGTTCTCCACCTGGCTACTGCCACCCACTGCACACCCATCAAATAGCTGTAAGTATACTAAAAATATACATGCATGTACTGAATAATTATACAACAATTATTAATAATAAAAAACCCTGAGAAACCCTGTTGAATGTGGATCAGACCGAGCACCACAACACACTTGTAGCCAATCAACAGTAAGGGGCATATATACACTCATGATGGGGGAGGAGAGAGAGTTAGCAAGAGGGAGATTTGAAGAAAGACTGTAGAAAGAGAGATGGCTGAGAGACATTACAAAAGAGAAAATGTCAGAGGAATATCACTGGAAAAAGAAGGTATATAATCAGACAAGAGCTTTAGGACCTGCGTTAATATTAGAAAAGCTTTCCAGCGCATTTTCGTTTGTCATCTTCGCTTTATTTTTCGCAAAGTATTGTTTTGCTTCAATTCAGCAATGGCAAAGAGACATCCACTCTTGCATTGCGTGTCCCAGCATTTTGGCATACGGACCAATGAAGAGAGGGGTGTGTTTGTTTGGAATGAGTTTAAATATAAACAATGTTCCCTTTCGAAAGGGAACTCACACTGCGTCAGAGCGCTATGGGGAACGCCTCAGCATGACTGATGACTGAGACACTTGTAAAATCACGGCATTCCTATTGGCCAGCGACAGCCATGATGTCAGACTAGTGTGACCCGGAAGTATAAAAGGGGCGCCTAGAGAACATGTCATCCTCTTTGCTGTAGTTCACATTGATTATCATGACAAGTGACAAGCGTTTCAGGAAGTGTGCTGATCCTTGTCAGAGATTTTTGACACCTGAGGACTCACACGACCTGTGCATGTCCTGTTTGGGTGAGGAGCATGCACGCTCTGTCCTTGGGTGGTCCGTTTGTGTGCACTGTGATCGTCTTCCGATAAGGACACTCCGCTCTCATTTGTTCTTCTTCTCAATGGAAGAAGTACAGGCAGCTGTGCCTGGCGGCTCGGGTCCCACTCGTGCTGAGGCCAATAGGAGACTGAGATCGTGGGGTTCTTAGCTGGAGCTTGCTGAGAGTGGAGAAAGTGAATCTCTCATGCCCCTCTGCAGCTAACAAGGGGGGAAATGCTGGAGGATGATGTGTTATCCCTTGCATCATCAGATCCAGCGGCCAGTGCTCTGTTGGCATTTGGCCAAGATGAGCAGGAGGAGGCTGAAGCCGGTGAAGATGCAGAAATGGCTGAACCCGCGTATGCGGAGCTGGTGGAGGTGATGGAGCGTGCTACAGCAAGGCTTGATCTACTGTGGCAGCGTGGCCGGGAGGAACCCGCTCGTGGAAGGCTCAACAAGCGTTTTCTCTCGGGCCACAGACCACCAGCTCCGGTGGGCCTTCCATTCCTTCCCGATCTCCATTCTGAGATCGAGAAGGCATGAAAGAACCCATATTCAGCACGCATCCATCGCCATCGGCATGCAAATTATGCCAATGTTGAGGGGATGCGCGAGCACGGGTATGTATCGATGCCTCCTATTGATGAGACGTTCACGAGCTATCTCTCTCTGGGGGAAGCATCGACACTAAGAGCTCCATCCCTGCCATCCAGACCACTGAAAACAACGTTGCGTCTGAATGGCAGGGCATACGCAGCAGCAGGTCAGGCTGGGACTGCACTGCATATGATGGCAGTGCTTCAGGCTTACCAGGCAGACCTGCTGAGGGACTTGGACCAGGGCAAGGATCTTTCCCCTGATGCAGTTGTTGAGTTGCACCGCATTACAGATTTGGCTCTCCAGGCCACCAAGCAGACTGCTGCTGCGATCGGTAGATCAATGGCGACGATCGTGGCCACGGAGAGGCATCTGTGGGTGAACCTGGTGAGCATTGGGGAGAAAGAGAAAGATTTCACCCTCTGAACTTTTTGGTACTTCCATCGAGGTGGTGGTGGGAAAGATCAGAGAGGCGAAGGTGGGTTTGGCTGCATTTAAAACCTTTATACCATGCCGGTCCGGGTCTGCACCCAGACAGGCAGGGGGTCCTGGTCCATCTCGATGCAAGGATTGTAGGCAGGGCCAGAGAGAGTGTAGCCGCTCAAGCACCACCTTTGGAGAGGAGCAGGTCACAGAGACAGCGCAACTCGAGGCGGAAAAAGCAGGACCTTAGAGAGGTAATAGAACACAGACTTGACCAGCGGGCTGGGTCTGGTAGAGGCAGATAACATCGCCTCCCTCTCTGAGGATTGTTACAACTACCCTCTTTTCCTGCCTTCCCCCTCTTTGTTTTTAAGCATCAGGACCTGAGTGGGGTAGGTTTCCTCTCGATCCGGGAATCGTTTTGGCTGAAGCCTCCGCACACCTCCGAATTTCTATATATAGCCTATATTTTTATGATGAGTGTGGTAGGTTTTCTCCCGATATGGTAGTCATTCTGCTGAAGCTTCCACTCTCTGACAAAGTTCGGGAGGAGCATGTTCAGATAATCAACCAAATTAGCATGGGAGGAGCACGTTCAACTTAAACATCAACTCAATTAGCGACAGGGGGAATATATACCTCTGTCCCATGACAGTTTTCCAGCATCCTTTCACCACCCCATCTCCTCACTCCTAACTATTCCTATCCCAGCCTGGGGGTTATATATAGCCTATATTTTTATGATGATTGTGGTAGGTTTTCTCCCGATCTGGGAGTCATTCTGCTGAAGCTTCCACTCTCTGAGAATGTTATTCAGTCTAGTACTTTTAAGTGAGTATTGTTCTCTAGGCACCCCTTTTATACTTCCGGGTCACACTAGTATGACGTTATGGCTGTGACCGGCCAATAGGATTGCCATGATTTTACAAGTGCTTTAGTCATTAGTCACGCTGAGGTGTTCCCCATAGCTGTGACATCACTTCCAGGACCCCTGAAGGGCACGCTTTGTTGGACGTCAGTCTCATCTCCTTTTATATCCGCGGAACAGACCATATTTAGCCCTAATACGTATAATGGCTGATCACATCACCATATCAGTAACACTCTGTGTCTATATTGGACACTTTCACTATATATAATATAAATAAATTACAGCGTGTGCATGTGCACAACCTCATTTGCTCACAGAATACAGTGCATAGTGTTCTGAGTGTGTTTTAAATAGCATCAGTCCTGTGGTGTTTAGTCTCCACCTCAGTTTGAGAATATAGTTTGGGGTGATTTAGTCATGGAATAACAATGCGTTTCTCATTAGCATGGCTGAGATTTGAGCTGGCTTTGTGATTGACAGCAGTGACATTATGTGAGATAAATGACTTGGGAAGTGTTGACACCTCTATGACAGCCTCGTGGGGTCGTTCTTCAGGGCAGCTTGAATTCATATGCAGTTTAAAAGAGGAACAGCAGGCTCCATGAGCTATTTTGTGTGTTTATTGGGAATCTGTTACTGGAAACTTGACTGTACAATGAAGATGGTTGAATAGCCACTTTTTACAGAAAATACAACCCTTTTAGCAAGATTATTAGAAATTATATCATCTGTCTGTCTGTCTGAAATTTACATTTCCCATCTGTCTCTGTAGCCTACTAGCATGAGAATGAAAGTCAAAATACATAAGGATAGCACGAATTACTCAACTAATACATGTCCTTTGCTTTCATTTTGTTGCATTTGTGAAAAATAAAAAGATTCCTGTCTTTGTCGTGAAGTGAAAACAGGGGGTGGGGGAAGGAAATTATGAAAACTAAACTATCAGTTTTCCTCATGTGCAGAAATTACATAGGTGGTGGTAAGCCCACAGTTTTTAATGCTGATGTTGGCAGAGAGTTGAATGGTAAAAATAGCTCCCCATTTGTCCCTTAAGGGAAGTGGACTTGAGTTTCATGAGAATACCTGCCCCAGTTTCCCCTGTAACCTGTGTTCTCCTTTCCTCCGTGAGGCAGTGGGGTAATGCACGATACTTGCTGCTGCTTAAGGTAATCCGTGAAGGAGGATGGAACTCTATCTGCGCTCTGCAGAGAGTCGAGCATGTAATGTGTATAATGGAGCAAGATAGGAAATTTCCTTTGAAGAGTCTCGTCTTCACAGGGTGACCTGAAAGGTTGAGGAGGGCGTGGGGGGACTTGAATTACATTTTTGAGACCAACCTTTTGATAACACAAAAACTCTCTGACTTGTCAATGAATACAGCTCTGCAACATGTTTCATATTTTAATTTTAAAAAACTGCTTCCATCTGTAACCTTGAAAATGTCTGCCAGCCCATTATGAATCACCACAAATTTCCAACAGATTTCCAACCTTTCCTCAATAGTAAATAATATCTTAAAAGCTAAGTAGTTAGCTGTAAAAGCAAACCTCATTAATCTAAATTGACTTGTAGGAGTAAGAGATGAGTAGTCCAGTTTTGAGATGAGGATCAGTGAAGTGTGTACAGACATGATGCTTTATTAACAAAGTCCGGGAGGAGCATGTTCAGATAATCAACCAAATTAGCATGGGAGGAGCACGTTCAACTTAAACATCAACTCAGTTAGCGACAGGGGGAATATATACCTCTGTCCCATGACAGTTTTCCAGCATCCTTTCACCGCCATCTCCTCACTCCTAACTATTCCTATCCCAGCCTGGGGGTTCGGGGCAAATTCCAAGCCGGATTTTTTTAACCACACATATTTTGTACTTTGCACATGCACATTTAATTTCTTTTGCAGTATTTACATGGGTTGTAACTCGTGACGAGCGATTGCTCAAAACTGTGCATGCTTCAAACACCTGTGTGCGCGTATGAGTCAAAAGAAGTATACTTTGCAAGACTGTGCATTCGACTGTGCACATACACTCGCGTACGCATTAAAAAAACGAAGTATACTTTCGGCTTAAGTGTGAACTTGTGAAATGTGGTGCCTGATTTTTCTGATGTTGCATGAACTTGTGTGCTTCATTCAAGTGTTTCTGGAAAGTTCCTAGTTACTAGTTTGGAAATCATAAATACCTTTATAATATTATGTATATTTATGTAATTTTGATTACAGACACAGTGTCACACTTCAGGTCCACGAAGAAGACGATGAAGGGTAAAGGAGGTAGTTAAGTAAACAAAACAAGAGAGTATAATACAAACAATCCAAAAACCGTAGACAACGTAACATTGTGTACTGAAACACAAACAACATCAGACAAAGAACTGAGGAGACTGAGGGCACTATAAACACAAGATAGCGAAATCAAATACAACCAGGTGTTCTCTAATTAAGGAAAAACACAAATAAGCAAACTAATGCTGTGTTTGAAATCGCCCCCTATACCCCCATTCACTATTCCCTACATTACTTAACTAATGTAGTCCACTTGAGGGAGTGAATAGAAATGAGTGAGTGAATTCGGACACTGATGCTGTGTTCGAAATCGCACCCTATACCCTCATTCACTATTCCCTACATTACTCCACTAACATAGTTCACTTGAAGGAGTGAATGAAAAAGAGTGAGTGAATTCGGACACTGAGTGTGCCGGGAAGGCTGTTGCTTTTTCATAGTTTGTGCTTGCCGTTTAATAATTATTTGAAACATAGCAAACTGGCAACTCCAGTAGTAATGAAAAGATTTATCTTGAACTCTGCCATGAAAACTAGTATGTATAAACCGTAATTTAACAATTTAATCAATTAAAAAGGAATTTATACCTGTATGATATCATGCTGGACCATCGCGGTTTGGAAAATGGATTGATGATTGATTCAGCTGGTGCGCCACCTTCTGGTGAGACGCGGGAATTCTTTCAGCGTGCGGCTCTCACAGTGCATTATGGGTATTCTCTAGCCATTGAGTAATCAGTTGGCCATATCTAGTATGATATGGTATCTTTTGAGCAGTTGGCTCAGCTGGAATGTTTTCTTCAGCATGCAGTGCATCTTAGGACACAATGACAACAACTCCTCGAGATCAATTTGTGTTTGGTGTGAGAATGGTTCTTCTACAGGAAGTAAATGTCAGCAATTCCTCCTGTGCTTTTTACATTCTGACTCCACGACATAAGATCTGGGCTTAGGGCGGGTGCTCCTTATGACTCTAATCTTATCATTGCCTTTTGCCATTTGCATCCAAACCACCTGCAGTGGAGAGAATGGTTTACTCATCTTGTCATAGAATGCTTTTTGCATTTGTCTCTTTTTGGAGAGTTGTACTTTGACTTTCACAGTGTCCTTTGGCCTTGGTTTCAGCATCTGCTTGCTGATAGTCATGCTGGTACGTATCATCCTTGACATCAATCTATGTGCTGGTGAACCCTGTAGGGAATGTTGCAGATGTTTAAATTCAGAAACAAGTCTGTCATATCCCTCTTTGTGGTTTCAAGAAGGCACTTTGCACTACTAGCAGCCCTCTTTGCAAGACTGGGGATTCTCAGGACTGCTGGTAATGTGACAGAAATCCCATGAATGTGCAAAGTCTCTGAAAACCTGGCTTGTGAACTGGGTGCCATTGTGCATGGCATTCCCTAAAAGTCAATCACTGACAGAGAAGTACCTCTTCAGTTTGTTAATGATATTTCGAGATGACAAAGTCATGAGTGGGTTTATTTCAAACCACCAAGAATAAAAATTTAAACACTAGGTACTGTTGACTGTTCCAGTCAAATATGTTAGTAGCAACTACTGACCAAGGCAGTGCTGGTATCTTGTGGAGGTGCAATGGTTCACCTCTTTTCCAGTGTGTTCTTTGAGCTCTTGTAACCGGTTGACCGAGATCAGTTGGACCGTCACACCTCAAATTCATCCTCGTCACTGAGATGTTGCGTTGTCACTTTCCTGGGAGCACATGACAGTGTATCTGCCAAGTAGAGTCAGGTTGAAAATGTGCAACTTCAGTATCATTCGCTGAAGTCGTGCTGGAGCAGTGTGCAGGGGTTTGTTTAGAATTGTGACAAGGGGTTGATGGTCAGTCTCTACCAAGACTGGTTTTCCATAAATGTAGTCATAGAACTTTTTACAAGCACAGATCACCGCCAAACAGCTCCTTCTCAATTTGGGCATATCTCATTTCCGTTTCGGTGAGAGTGCGTGAGGCATAGCTGATACGCTCACCATTCTGTAAGCATGCTGCTCCCAATCCGTACTGAGAAGCATCGCATGTGGTGGTAAAGGGCTTGCTTGTGATGCATTTTTTTTTTTAGCATTTCAGATGCTTCCTGTTGTTGATGTGACCAGCACCAAACTATATCCCTGTGTAGCAGCTGTCAAAGTGGTACTGACAGTTCACTGAAATTCGGGATGAATTTACACAAATAATTAGCCATTCCCAGGAAGCATTGCAAGACTTCTTTGTCATCTCATGGTGGCATCTCTGTAATGCCCAGTATCTTGGCTGGATATGGTTTTAATCCATGTTCTGTGACCAGATGGCCCACATAATGACATCTTTGAGCCTGAACTTTACTTTCAGTTTGACTTGCCATGCTCTGTTTAGAACCTTTCTTAAGTTCTCATCATGTTCCTTCTCTCTTTTTCCTCCAACGATGATGTCATCTACGATTATGGCACATTGGGAAACCTGTGAAGATCTGCTCAACTGCTCGATAGAATACCTCTGAAGCAGAGTTTATGCCAAAAGGCATGCACATTAAACAATATCTGCCGAAAGGCGTTGCAAAGGTGGCATGAAGATTCATAGTCTATCTTTATTTGCCAGAATTAACTCTTAGCATTGAACACTGAGAAGACACTGGCATTGGAAATTTGTGATGTAATCTACCCTTCTCTCTGCATAGGATGGTGAGGATGCAGAAGGGCTTTGTTTAAATCCCTGGGATCGACATAAATGTGTGACGACCATTGAGGATACCCACTCTGTGGGCTCTGAGATGGGTGTTATGACTCCCAGTCTTGTCATGTTTTTCAATTCAGCCTCTACTTTGTCACTCATTGCCACAGGTATTCGATGAGGGGGCCAGACAACTGGAGTCACTTCTGGGTTGATCTTCACTGAGTACATCTCAGATAGGGTGCCCAGATCCTCATCAAAAAGGTCAGCATATTCTGTGAATATTTCTTGTGACAAACTCACAGTTTTGTTATGACCAATTTCATGCACTTCCTCTTTGAGAGATATCAAGTTCATTTTTAAAAAGTCTGGCAGGCCCAGCAATGATTTTACATTTCCATCAACCACATGAAACTGCATCACAGTTCCCTTTGTTTTTAACCACTGTGCCTCCATAAGCCTCTAATGTTACTTTTGACTTCTCATGAATTTTCTCTTCTTTTCTTACTGCTTGGTAGGTTTCAGTTGAGATGACATTACACTTTGCCATTTACTGTTAGGCTACTGTGAATTTCTTGCTTGTTAATCGTGCTTTGCTGATTGACTGCATCAATTTCACTTGCACCGAGACACAGCCCATCAATTTGGAATGATTCTTCGCTGCTGTCTGGGTTCGCGTCAGTGATTTGATTGATGGATTTTAAAGTGTCTTCTGATAAAAATCTGCATTGGGACTTGAAATGGTTAAACTTTTTACAACAGGGACATTGTTGTCTGAAGGCCTTGCATTAACCACGCTTTGCTGGGGGATTCCCACCACAATTTTTGCAGTTAATGATTTTCTTTGTCCCGCTCATGTGTTTGTGCTGTCGCTGCACGTTTTTTTAAACCCCTTGCATTACTGCATCAACGCTCGAAGGCATGCTGCATGGTGCAGCCAGCACTTTTGCGCTTTCGCAAGAGTTACAAGGATAGTTCACCCAAAAATGAAAATTCTGTCATTATTTAGTTATGCTCAAGATGTTCCAAACTTTCAGCTGTGTCTTGTTAATCATATCATTTACCCTGTCTATTTATTGCTGTTAGCCTTACATTCATTATGAAGTCTTGTTTGTTTGTATTGGTTTGCATGTTACGTTCAGCATTCCTGAGCAGTCTCTTTTTCTGGTAATTAGTTCTCCCTGAGTCTTGGATTCCTTTCTTCAGCATGACTGATATGTGCTTAACCCTCTGCCTGTCATGGACTATGACTTTTGGATTATACTTGTAAATAAACTGCATTTGGATCCTCACTCCTTCTGCTGAATGCAACCGAATTTGATTCGGCTGTACAGCCGCTCTGGAGAAAACGGTGATGTCATCTAGCTCATTTCAATTATCATATACACTCACCTAAAGGATTATTAGGAACACCATACTAATACTGTGTTTGACCCCCTTTCGCCTTCAGAACTGCCTTAATTCTACGTGGCATTGATTCAACAAGGTGCTGAAAGCATTCTTTAGAAATGTTGGCCCATATTGATAGGATAGCATCTTGCAGTTGAAGGAGATTTGTGGGATGCATCCAGGGCACGAAGCTCCCGTTCCACCACATCCCAAAGATGCTCTATTGGGTTGAGATCTGGTGACTGTGGGGGCCATTTTAGTACAGTGAACTCATTGTCATGTTCAAGAAACCAATTTGAAATGATTCGAGCTTTGTGACATGGTGCATTATCCTGCTGGAAGTAGCCATCAGAGGATGGGTACATGGTGGTCATAAAGGGATGGACATGGTCAGAAACAATGCTCAGGTAAGCCGTGGCATTTAAACGGCACTAAGGGGCCTAAAGTGTGCCAAGAAAACATTCCCCACACCATTACACCACCACCACCAGCCTGCACAGTGGTAACAAGGCATGATGGATCCATGTTCTCATTCTGTTTACGCCAAAATCTGACTCTACCATCTGAATGTCTCAACAGAAATCGAGACTCATCAGACCAGGCAACATTTTTCCAGTCTTCAACTGTCCAATTTTGGTGAGTTTGTGCAAATTGTAGCCTCTTTTTCCTATTTGTAGTGGAGATGAGTGGTACCCGGTGGGGTCTTCTGCTGTTGTAGCCCATCCGCCTCAAGGTTGTGCGTGTTGTGGCTTCACAAATGCTTTGCTGCATACCTCGGTTGTAACGAGTGGTTATTTCAGTCAAAGTTGCTCTTCTATCAGCTTGAATCAGTCGGCCCATTCTCCTCTGACCTCTAGCATCAACAAGGCATTTTCGCCCACAGGACTGCCGCATACTGGATGTTTTTCCCTTTTCACACCATTCTTTGTAAACTCTAGAAATGGTTGTGCGTGAAAATCCCAGTAACTAAGCAGATTGCGAAATAATCAGACCGGCCCGTCTGGCACCAACAACCATGCCACGCTCAAAATTGCTTAAATCTCCTTTCTTTCCCATTCTGACATTCAGTTTGGAGTTCAGGAGATTGTCTTGACCAGGACCACACCCCTAAATGCATTGAAGCAACTGCCATGTGATTGGTTGATTAGATAATTGCATTAATGAGAAATTGAACAGGTGTTCCTAATAATCCTTTAGGTGAGTGTATATTCAAGTAATGTAGTTGACATAGTTAATTTAGTTTAGTAATTAAATTTATTTGGATATTTATTTGAAAATTTAGTGTCCCCAACTGAGCAAGCCAAAGGCGACAGTGGCAAGGAACCAAAACTCCATCAGGTGGCATAATGGAGAAAAATAAACCTTGGGAGAAACCAGGCTCATCGGGGTGCAAGTTCTCCTCTGGCCAATTATCAAACAGTGTATGATTATTATTTTGGCAGAAGTCATATTAGATCGGAATATTCGAAAGATCGGAGGCAGCACGCCGGAGACGGGTTTATTGAGGATGACATGTCGATTAAACAATTATTAAATAGGAATATTCGAAATATCGGAGTCATCACGCCAGGGACGGGTTAATGAGGATGCCGTGTCGGTGAGGCAGTTTCAGGGGGGAGTCTAATTGACACGGTCACTGCAGACACTTCAGGGATGCGTTGGTAATGTCTGGGCGCAGGTCCACCATCTGATCTGGATACGGCCCCGATCCGGCTGACTGCAGTAAACCTCGGGATAAACAGAGAGACTAACATTAGCGTAGATGCCATTCTTCTTAGGATGTAACGAGTACATCAGGTGTTATGGGAAATGTTCCTGGTTCCGGCTGACCTAGTTAATGCAGCCTAACAATCATTTAATTGATTTGAATAAAATATAAATTAAAAATGTTTTATGTGTATGCCATAGTAAAGAGATGTGTTTTTAGTCTAGATTTAAACTGACAGAGTGTGTCTGCTTTCCGAACAATGCTAGAAAGACTGTTTCAGAGATTAGGTGCTAAATAGGAAAAGGATCGACCGCCTGCTGTTGATTTTGATATTCTAGGTATTATCAACTGGCCAGAGTTTTGAGTGTGGTCGGCGAAATCTTTCAGCCATTGTGCCCTCTCTTATCCTCTTCCTTTGTTGATTGTTTTAACTTCTGACAGCATGTAGTTATTACAGACATGGAAGCTTTTGTAAGCTGGAGAACGACATCTTTTATTAACTATTTCATACACTCTTGCATGAACTTCTTTATCTGCAGGGAAACCACCCAGGATACAGGAATGACCATACGTGAACTTAACTTCAGTAGATACACTCATCGTATACCTAACTGCATACCTAGCAAGTCATCAGTTATCTACAGAAGAGATTTGATTTGATAAATAATTTCATACTTTTTTCTATTTCTTTTCTTTTTTACTTATTGAGATGGGAAAATAGCTTTTTTGCACAAACGCAACACAATTAAGAGTAAATGATGCACATGTGGTGTACAATCAATGTTTTAGCTGTGTATTTCATCATTATAATGCTGCTACAGAGAATGATGGGAAATGTATGCTGGGAAAAACAATTGGTGTAGAAACAATTCTTATACAAACATTGTTAGTAAATTTCATGGTAACACTTTAGAATACTGATCTATCATTAATGAATAACTACACAGGAACAAATGAGTAACGCACTGTTAACATTCTAGTAACCACTATTAACTAACAAGAAACTCTGATTAACGAATTAGTAAGTAATAGTGCTCAGTTGAAGGTGAAAGTTTACTATTAGCAGTAACTACAATTTTTTTCATATCTCCCAGAGAACTACTAAGAACTACTATATGCTATACATATTATACTTAACATGAATAATGCTTAATGTATAATTAATTCTGGTTAGTGAAGATTATGGTAGCCCACTAGTAATAAAGGTTTTTGTAAAGTTTTGAATTGTAATTCCTTCCAATGGATTTGGTAACACTTGAGTCATTACTAGTGGGTTACAATGACCTTCACTTTAGAATATTGATCCAAATAATGAGTAATTCCTTTAGAAGGATGTAGTAACACTTAAACTATTACCATCCAAAACCTTACAAAAACCTCAAAACCTTACAATGATTTCCGTCATTACTAGAGAGTTATCATGTTTTTCACTTTAGAATACTGATCCAAATAATTAGTAGTTCCTTCTGAAGGATTTGGTAATACTTGAGTCATTAGTGGGTTACCATGATCTTCACTTTAGAACTAATTATATACATTATGCATTACTCTCATTAATTATGAACCTGTATATAGTAGTTCTTAGTAGTTCTAGGAGGTATGAAAAAAATAGCAGTTTATGCAAACGTTTATGTTGGCAGTCCTTTTTTACTCATCCTCCTGCTTTCATTCTTCCGCAGAACACATAAGAAGATATTTTGATTTGTTTAAATCCAAATTAAATTTAACCCCACTGACTTCAAATGTATGATGTACAAAAACCCTGAGACATTTTTTTTCAAACTACATTTATTTGTGCTCCACATAAAGTAAATCATACAGGTTTGGAACGACATGAGAGTGAGTGAGTGAGTAGATTCATTTTCAGCCAATCTGTCCCTTTCACAACAACCAGATCTCCCTCTGCTTTAACTGCTGATTAAAATGCATGAAGCCAGTTTTCATTAACATTGACCTGCTGCGTTCATCATCTTAGTGCATGAAACGCTAAACCTCAAATTTTGCTAGCTGATGTCACTGTAGACAAGCCAGTCTAAAGAAATCAAATACAAGTAGAGTTGAACTCAATACTAACACGGTCGCAGTATAGAACAGACCTTAGTTTCATAAACGGACATTTGAAAAGATTGTTTCGTCACAGGAGCAATTGATCATGCTAATTTCTGCACCCTGACGAGATGAAAGCAGCATGGGATCAAACGGCAGGCTAATGACTTTTCTGGAAAAAGCAAACTGCAGCACTGTGAACTCTTAAGCTGTATGGTGAGCACTTCAGCTGTTACTTTTTGACTAGTTAGTTGCCACTTAACAGACTTTTAAAAGTCCAAAGCTACTTGCGCTGATTGCAGGCTAAGTCCTCTGGAGCAATCTGGGTTTAAGTGCTGGGCCACAACCGTATTAGATTCTATTAACTGTTCATTGTCTGCAGTAAATGTGTTTGTACCACTGTTATTGGGTAAAAATATATTTACTTGGAACGCACGTGGCGAGCGAGTGACTTACCTGGGGAACACATGGCACCAGGTTGCACTATGGGAAGTAGGGAAGTAGGCAAGCCGGCGGGGACAGTGGGATGCTTTGGGCAATGTTTTGCTGGGAAACCTTGGGTCCTGCCATCCTTCTTTGACACTTACCTAAGCATTGTTGCAGACCATGTACACGCTTTCATGGAAACGGTATTCCCTGGTGGCTGTGGCCTCTTTCACAAGGCGCCCTGCCACAAAGCAAAAATGGTTCAGGAATGGTTTGAGGAGCACAACAACGAGTTTGAGGTGTTGACTTGGCCTCAAAACTCCAAATATATATAGAAACATTGGCTTTTTTGTATCAACCTGAACTTTCTCAATCCTCTTCAGTTTATTATAACAAAATTACCTTTATGGTGTTATTTTTTAGGCTGTTCTATCTATCTATCTATCTAATCTCTGTCTGTCTATCTATCTAAAATTAAACTGCTATGAAAACACATAATTAATCATTTAAAGTGTGGTGACATGTCAGAGACCAAATATATAATAATAAAGAAACTTCTGTCTGCCTTCACAAATGTAAATGTCAGTGATTATTCATAAGCATGCGTTTATATCCAGCCCACACTGAGGGAAGTTTAACAGAAACTTAAAGTGGTAACGTAAAGTGGTATTCACTGTTATTTCAAATTGTATTTATGGAGCACAACATCTGTTGATTAACAATGCAAAAACTCTTTTAGAAGATAAATGTTCCCATTCAGTCGGTTACTTCAGACGCCACGTCGGAGACCGACGAATAGGAATCTCGCTATCTACTTCAAGTGTAACTAAACGAGCCAATGCACATTGGCATGCAATTATTGCACCAGCTGCCACGCAGCGCGAGTATAAATGAGGCACAGGTGCTTGCATCAAATCAGCTTTTTTCTTCGGAGCTGAGTGGTGGATGGTTTGTCCTGTAATCACTCTCTACAAAGCATGTGTTAACAATGTAACGAGTCAAGCTCTTCAGGTGGACCTCTCCTTGTTTGGTGTTGGAGTTTTCCCTGTCTGTGTTGCCGCAACTATCCCCCTGTGTGCTTCAGCACTGCGAAGAGCAGTTTCCCTAGAAGAGCTACACAGATAGAGCTGGCGTCTTTTTAAAGATGACATTCTACCTGTGTGTTTCTGGATGCGGTTGTTTCCTGTTCTAACTGACGGCCACGAGAACTGTTTCACATGTCTGGGCGTATGCATGCTGAGATGGTGTTCGTGGGTAGTTTTCTAATGAGAACATGACCACGTCGGCACACCGGTCGCGACTCTTCTTTCTCTGGGAAGCTTGAGTCCCCTTTGTTGTAGGCCAGCTGCCACTCGTGTGTAAAAGCACAGCCGCGGGTCTGCTCGACACTCTGGGAGAGCTGCCCGCCGGGGAAACCCGGACAAACATCTCACTTCTCTGCGTGTCGTGTGCCGTCGAGCTGCCGGGCTGCAGCTCGGGTTGTCACGGCAACCCAGTGCTCTGTCAGCACTCTAGGTGCACTGTCCCCTTGCCTATTTCCCATTGTAGCGCCCTCCCTGGTGGCCAACAGGAGAAGTCTACTTCAGTGAAATAGCTTGGGTGACCCGAGGAGGGGAGGGCTTCTCCTTCGGGGAACCAACCCTCTAGGGCACTGCAAGCTGTGCAGCTTCTGGATAGAATTGCTGGTCCTTCATATGGGGTAACCTAGCAGTTCATTCGGGGCTCTAGCTGAGGATCAGATGTCAATCGCTGCATCGGAGAGAGGGCTGTTGTGCTCTGGGAATGAGGATGATGCTGAGCCCACTGTAATGGTGTGTGCTTTGCTGAATCAGATTCAGAATTAACAGCCATTCTATCCCGGGATCTTTCCCAGATGTACATGGAAAACTTGGCAGTATGGAACTACTTTGGTGCCAAAGATATGGAACACCAAAGGGGCCAAAGGGGCTCTCTCACTACCCTCAACGGTGGGGTGGCTGTGTGCAGACCACCTCCGCCCTGCACTCTTAATGCACGAGGGTAGTTCTGAGTTGAGGTTGAGCTACGCATGTTGACTAACCGTGATCAAAGTCACGGCACAGGCCCTCAGCCAGACGATGTCCACCTCAGTGGTCAAGAAACGCCCCCAGGTTGCCTTGCTGAGGTGCGAGTCTGACTGAGAAGTGTCTGAGGTTGCTTCAGCCATTCATGTCCTTGGTGTGCTCAACCGTGTGGTCGACAAGCTATCACAAGCTGCGCTCCCAGGAGAATGGCGACTCCACCCCCAGGTGGTCCAGCTTATCTGAAGACAGTTCAGGGAGGTGCAGGTCAACCTGTTTGCCTCCCCAGAAATGTCCTACAGAAATGTCCAGAGCTAATGCTCCTCGTGACAGCCCCTCCCTGGCAGATTCCTCTGAGGAAGGACCTTCTGACTCAGAGATAGGGCACCCTGTGGCACCCGCATCCAGACCTCTGGAAACTTCATGTCTGGTCCCTGGACGGGACATAGAGGCTCTAGGTGACTTACCCCAGGAGGTAGTTAACGGAAGCTCCTACTAGAGGGCACGCTTTCCCAGTGTTATCCAATAAGTCACTGATCAGGTCATGCGGAACAGTAGTGATGGACTTCTCTGTGTGAGCCCCGTCTCATCAGGTAAGAGAGCTCAGGAGGCACTGGGCACTGGAAGGGGGCAGAGGCCATGGCACTTCGGAAGGGATTCCTATTGGTCGGTCTCCAACGTGGCGTCATAAGTGACCAACTGAATGGGAACGTCTCGGTTACGTATGTAACCCTCGTTCCCTAAAGGAGGGAACGGAGACGCCACGTCCCGTCACCATGTCCTCTGTACCCTGCTGGAGTGTACCAGTTCACCTACTCGGCTCATCAGCAAAAAACTTATTTGATGCAAGCACCTGTGTCTCATTTATACTCGCGCTGCGTGGCATGAGCAGCTGGTGCAATCAATGCATATCAATGTGCATTGGCTCGTTTAGTTACACTCGAAGTAGATTGGCTCTCGCTAGCAAGATTCCTATTCGTCGGTCTCCGACGTGGCGTCTCCGTTCCCTCCTTCAGGGAACGAAGGTTATATACGTAACCGAGACGTTATTTCCATTTAGTGTAAGATTAATAGTTAATTTCAGTATCCCTTAACTTACTTCTTTGAACCAGTGCAATAAAGCAGTATTATGACAGACTAGCTGCTGTCGCCCACATAAATGAGAAAACATGTCAGTAGTGTTGCACTTGCCTATTACCAGTGTTTTATTTGCTTCTTGTCCCTGAGGTATAATTTTCTGCTCAGCTGAAATCGGTAATTGAAATTTTGTGACCTCATCTTCACACTTTTGCTAGCCTGTAGTGTTCAGGTACCATGAGGGGCTCCTGTGATATAGTAGGATATAGATATAAATATATAGTAGGTTTCACTTCAAATCATCACAAGTGTCCTGTCACAACGTGACCAAAGTCAAAATATTTTCAGAATAGTTACAGCTTGAATTTAAGTGTAAAGTCTTGTTCTGCAGGAGATAATATTTTAAGGTTTCAGTGGATCCTAAAAGAATTTGGCCACTTAAGCTATATTTAAAAATTTATGAATATGTTTGTTATATAACAAAATAGCAAACCAAGAAGCATTTATTTTTTAAGACACAAACAGAGATAGCACAAACACTTCAGTAAAGTAAAACACTTCACAGGAAAGAAGTGGTGTTTTTTTAAGATTTACATCACAGTGAGGCTAGGTGGTCATTGCAAAATTAAAAGTTAAGTTGCACAAGTAGCTCAGAAAAATTATGTTAGCTCTGAGAAAAGATGTAGCATTATTTATTTACAGATGCCACTTAGTTTGATATTTTGTCAAAGTTAAGCTATTTCTGAGGGTGACATGAGTGTCTAAAAGTGTCCCAAAGTGTTTGTGTGTGTGTATTTTCATGAATTTTCATATAAATTAATGTCATAATGAAATTCAATTTTGTTTGCCTATCATTGTTTGTCTGCCCTCATTGCACAGTGTATATGTGTACATTTTCATAGTGTGTGAAATGTCTTGCATGTGTCAGATTTGACATGAGTGTTTTGTCAGTGGTGTCCAGTTGTGAGATCTCAATATGAGAAGGAACAGCAGTGTAAAAGCAGGCTTGCATGCGTCTGACAGTGACAGATGATACAGACGTCTGCTGGAAGTGAGCTTATTAGACAGCAAATACTCCATAGTCAGCGCTGACATTCATTTCAGTCAACCACTGGCAATTCCAATATCACTGGTAAAAATCTTATTACATTGAGTGACAGCTAGTATTTTTTATCATCAGCTGTGAACTGCAGGAAATTTATTATTGGGGTCAAGGTGTGCAACATTTTAGCTTCTGAACTTTTGGATTTTAGGACATTGTATCAGGGCTATTGGGGCTTGGGACAAATTTTTAGGTTCCCTGGGCACGTTGACTTGACTAGGAATACTCAAAGTCCAGCTCGCTTCCATAATGCAGACATTTTTGGAGAGTTTGCACGCCAATTCTGTATTTGCACTGACATGATCTCGTTATAGTATATGAATCTGTCTGCATTGCAAGAGATTGTGTCAGTTCTAACGCATGTCTTCACTGAGAGTGAGCAAAACGTCTCGGTTACGACTGTAACCTTAGTTCCCCGAGTAGGGAACGAGACGCTGCGTCACCGCTTTGGGAACGCCTCTGCGTGATTGCGTCGTGAAGCACATGTGTAATCAGTCCAATGGAGAGACGGAACGTCATAGGCGGGTGACGTCATCGACCCGGAAGGTATAAAGCATACCGGCAGACAAACGCCGCTAGCTTCTGTGGTAGAGTGAAGCAAGACGCTTTTGCGGGCATGCGGGGAGTATGGCAGGGTGACGCAGCGTCTCGTTCCCTACTCGGGGAACTAAGGTTACAGTCGTAACCGAGACGTTCCCTTTCGAGGGAACTCGAGCTGCGTCACCGCTTTGGGAACGAGAATACCCACGTCCCCATAGGAGCCGGATGCCCGCCTGTGCATTGTCTAAAAGGCGAGCACCCGAGCCCCTGGAGTAATGTCAAGTTCGTAGAACCTCACGAAAGTGAGCGGCGAGGACCACCCCGCCGCCTCACAAATGTCTTGCAGGGAAGCCCCTGCTAGGAATGCCCGAGAGGCAGCCATACCCCTAGTCGAGTGTGCCCGGACAGCCAAAGGGAAAGGCTGCCCGACCACCTCGTAAGCAAGTGAAATAGCCTCAACTATCCACTTGCTCATCCTCTGCTTAGAAACCGGACCCCCTCTCGAGGGTGGACCGTAACACACAAACAACTGTTCCGATTTTCTCCACAGGGCAGCTCTGTGGACATAAGCGTCTAGTGCGCGAACAGGGCAAAGCAGATTAGATCTTTCCTGGTCAGACGTCAGAAAGGGAGGTGGACAAAAGGCCATAAGTACTATGGGTCTCACAGTATTAGTGGGAACCTTAGGAACGTACCCCGGTCTGGGGTGCAGAAAAGCTTTAGCCATACCGGGAGCAAATTCCAAGCACGAGGGTGCCACAGAGAGGGCTTGTAAGTCCCCTATTCTTTTTAAGGAAGAGATAGCCAGCAACAAGATGGTCTTTAAGGTGAGGAGTTTCTCAGAAATTTCTTCAATGGGCTCGAAGGGAGCCTGAGAAAGGCCCTGAAGGACAATAGCTAAGTCCCAGGCCGGCACCCTGGTGCGTACTGCGGGCCTCAGTCTGATAGTGCCACGGAGGAAACGAGTAACTAGGGGGTGTCGCCCGAGGGTAACACCATCGAAAGGAGAGTGGTAAGCTGCTAAGGCCGCCACGTACACCTTCAAAGTGGAGGGAGCTAACCCAGCGGAGAATTTCTCCTGCAGGAACTCCAGCACCGCGCTCGCAGGGCAGTTTACTGGATCCCACAGGCGATCTCTACACCATAAGGTGAAGAGTCTCCATTTCAATGCGTACAGTTTCCTCGTGGAGGGAGCTCTAGAGTGTAGGATGGTCTCCACAACCTCGGTTGAGAGACCGGAGCTTAGGAGCTGGGCCCCCTCAGAGGCCAAGCCCACAGATTCCACAGCTCTGGGCGTGGGTGCAGGAAGGCACCGCCCGACTGAGAGAGCAGGTCCCTCCTGCACGGAATCTCCAGGGGAGAGCCGTTGAGGAGCGACACAATGTCCGAGAACCAAACCCGGGCTGGCCAGAACGGAGCCACTAGGAGCAGATGGGCCCCGTCCCGACGAACTCTCTCTAGAACTCCCGGAAGCAGAGCGATCGGGGGGAAAGCGTACAGGGGCAGCCTCGGCCACTCCTGTACCATGGCGTCCAGTCCCAAGGGAGCTGGAGGAGTTAGAGCAAACCATAGACGACAATGAGTGTTGTCTTGAGTGGCGAACAGATCTACTTCTGCTCTGCCAAATTCTTGCCAGAGGAGCTCCACCACCTCGGTGTGGAGTCTCCACTCCCCGGGCCTCGGCCCCTGCCTCGACAGGATGTCTGCTTCCGTATTCAGGCGCCCTGGGATGTAGATTGCCCTGATTGAGAGCAATTTCCCCAGGGCCCACAGGAGGATTTGACGAGTCAGCTTGTACAAAGGGCGAGACCTCAAACCCCCCTGGTGATTTATATAGGAGACCACCGATGTGTTGTCTGTGCGAACTAGAACATGATGGCCCCTGAGATACGGCAGGAAATGTCTCAGAGCCTGGAACACAGCAAGCATTTCCAGGCAATTTATGTGCAACGCACGATGAGCGTCCTGCCATAGGCCCTGGGCCGAGCGACCACTCATGGTCGCCCCCCAACCCGTAAGGGAGGCATCCGTGGTCAGAGTGACCCGCTGGCACGGTGCCCCCAGTAACGGGCCTTGGGCTAGAAACCGAGGGTCCTTCCACATGACTAAGGCGCGGAGGCATCGCCGCGTTACCTTGATCACGCGAAAGGGATTTCCCCTCGGGGAAAAACCCTTGGTCTTGAGCCACCACTGTAAAGGTCTCATGTACAACAGGCCACGAGGAATGACGTTGGACGCTGCTGCCATCAGGCCTAACAGTCTCTGATACTGTTTGACAGTGAGTGGCTGGTCTAGTTTCACCCCTTTCACCGCTGAGAGAATCGATCCTACGCGAGGCTCTGATAGACGGGCCTGCATCAGGATCGAATTCCAACACACACCCAGATACGTTATTCTCTGTACTGGAGAAAGAACGCTCTTCTTGAGGTTGAGCCTCAGCCCTAACCTCTTCATGTGCGCGAGAACAACATCTCGATGTTGAACCGCCAGACGTGCTGACTGAGCCAAAATCAGCCAGTCGTCGATATAATTGAGAATGCGGATCCCCTGCATACGCAAGGGGGCTAATGCCGCGTCTACACACTTGGTGAAGGTGCGGGGTGATAGGGCTAGACCGAAGGGAAGCACCCGATATTGGTACGCTTGTCCCCCAAAAGCGAACCTCAGGTACTTCCTGTGCTGCGGAAGGATGGAGATGTGGAAGTAAGCATCTTTGAGATCTATCGTGACAAACCAGTCCTCGGACCTGATCTGGGACACGATATGTTTGAGTGTAAGCATCTTGAACCTGAACTTTACCACTGCGCGATTCAGCGAGCGCAGGTCCAAAATGGGGCGCAACCCCCCATCCTTCTTTGGCACTATAAAATAGCGACTGTAGAAACCTGACTCCCTGTCGGAGAGAGGAACCTTCTCTATGGCCCCCTTCCGTAGGAGGGTCTGGACTTCTTGAGTCATAACCAGAGCCTGCTCGGGGCCCACCAAGGTAGGTAGGACCCCTTTGAAACTGGGTGGACGACACCTGAACTGGATGGCGTACCCAGATCTTATTATCTGCAGGACCCAACGAGATATATTTGGCAGTTTTTCCCATTCTGGCAAAAAATCTACTAGGGGTACCAGTCCCTCGAGACTGGCCTCTGGTATACTGAGTGCTGGGAGCACAGCGCCCTGAAGCGGATGACCGGCAGGGAACGGCTGACTCGACAGCGCCACCTCCTTGTCTGGAGGACGCGGGCCATCCTCGGATGACTCGCGAGGGCCTTCCACGCCCCGGCACTCGGGCGGGGTTAGTGGAGAGACCCTGTGAGGGTACCGGAACAGGACGGGCACCGTATGCTGAGGTGAACACCGCCTGTTCCCGAAGGGGGAAACCCTCACTGCCCTGGGCCCACTGGCGTCAGGGCCTCTTAGACGCAGCCTTTCTAGAGATAAGAACAGTCCGCAGATCTGCTCTACCCCTAGAGGGCTGCGTCTGAGGGTGTCGCCCACCGCCCCACCCTTTCTGAGGGGGAGTACGAGTGGCCACACTTTGTTTCTGTTGCGCCCGGTGTACGGAGCTCGTACTCGGTGTCTGCTGCTCCCGCACAGCAGCAGACGAGGCCTGGGGTTTTCTCGGGAGGAGCTGCTTCAGCGCCGCAGATTGTTTCTTTGCCTCCTGAAACCTGTCGGTGACGGTTGTGACCGCGTCACCGAACAGGCCGTCAGGAGACAGCGGCGCATCAAGCAGAAAGCTCTTATCTCTCTCCCGAATCTCAGTCAGATTCAGCCACAGATGCCTCTCCGTAGCCACCAGGGCTGCCATAGAACGGCCTATAGATTTGGCCGTCTCCTTGGTGGCTCGGAGAGCTAAATCTGCTGAAGATCGGAGCTCATTAACTAAATCTGCTCCGATCTCCTGGCTGGACCCCAGGTCTCTTAGCAGGTCGGCCTGGTATGCCTGCACGATGGCCATAGTGTGCAGACACGCGGCGGCCTGACCCGCTGCCGAGTACGCCTTGCCCACCAAAGAGGATGTGGTTCTTAACGGTTTGGTGGGCAAGGTCGGAGTTTTAATGGCCGATGCCGACTGAGGAGAGAGATGGCTCGCGAGCGTCTCCTCCACCTTCGGCATCGGACCATACCCATGCTTCTTCAGCCCCTGTATGTTGCTATACACTGACGTTTGGGGGCTGAAGACACGAGAGGACATGGGCCGCTTCCACGTTCTCGACACCTCAGTGTGGAGATCCGTGAAAAACGGTAAACTCCGACGTGGAGGCTGGGCAGAGCGTGAGGGGAGAAAGCGCTCGTCCAAACGGCTCTTGGACGAGACGCTCTCTTGATTTTCTTGTGGCCAGTCAATGTTTAGTTTGGCCACCGCTCTGCACAGAACCTCCAACAGCTCCTCACCAGCAGGGGATTGAAGTGGCGAGTCTTCAACCCCCGCGTCAACGCTGCAAATATCGATCTCATCAGAGCTCGATAAAAGCAGCGCTGAGGCTGCCCCCTGGGTGGGAGAAACCGCAGGGCGGGCTCCCGAACCCAGAGAGGCAGCACTGGATCTGCCAGGTGAGGGCAGAGAAAGGGCTGGGCCCGTCTCTAACCCCTCTGACAGATCCATTTGCGAACCCCACGACATAAGCTGCCGCTGTGCCTCAGCAACAGCGGGGCCTGTGCCGCGGGGAACGCGAACCGGGACACCCTCCTCAAAAAGTGCCCGGCGGGATCGCAGCACTCTCATAGGCAAAGCCTCACAATGCTCACAGCCGGCCCCCTCGAGAGCCGACTGAGCGTGCTGTTCACCCAAACAAACAACGCACATCAAGTGTGTATCCCCGCTCGTGATGTGACGAGAGCAGGGAGGAACACACTTTCTGTAACGCTGTTCGCTCGCCATAGTGTCTCTTTAAATGTCAGTGTGTATGCAACTTGAAATAGAACGAGAAAAGTCTGAACTCAGACACAAAACACAAATCTGACAATGACAATACACAGAGCGCTTGCTGAAAGCAACAGAAGCTAGCGGCGTTTGTCTGCCGGTATGCTTTATACCTTCCGGGTCGATGACGTCACCCGCCTATGACGTTCCGTCTCTCCATTGGACTGATTACACATGTGCTTCACGACGCAATCACGCAGAGGCGTTCCCAAAGCGGTGACGCAGCTCGAGTTCCCTCGAAAGGGAACTAGATGTATTCGCCCATTATTATCAACAGAGCTGTCTTCACCCCAAGCACTTATAATGGGAGCAGTTTTGTTTTGTAATACCATGCCGCATTGCATGTTCACAGAGCAGACTGTCTGTAATATTTAAAATACAATTATTTGTTACAGTAATCTGCACAAATAGTTTTGCTATTCATTAAGACATTTATGTTTTAATTTGATATGCAAATACTGTCATCACAGATTAGTGCATTGTGACAGGACATCTGCTGCATATTGACAGTGTACAAAGAGCCTGTGTTCCATTTAGCAGCAACGATTTGTAAGCAAATGACAAAAAACAACAGCAGCTTGATGACAATTTTACACAAATGGACTGATTGCTAAATTTTTATCACAGATCATTTTTGTCTTGAATATTATTAAAAAGGGGTCTTTTGAAAACTGACAGCATGAACGAGCATGAATGTGAAATTGATATAACATTTTCTTTCATGGATTTGGCAAAGGCTTTTATCTAAAGCGACCTACAATACATTATCTTGTGAATACTGTTCAAAAGTTTGGAGTTAGTAAGATTTTTAAAATGTTTTTGAAAGCAGCCTATTATGCTCACCAAGGCTGCATTTATTTGATAAAAATACAGTAAAAACAGTAATATTGTGAAATATCATTGCAATTTAAAAAAAATTCTATTGTAAAATTTTTTCTATTGTAATATATTTTAAAATGTAATTTATTCTTGTGATGGCAAAGCTGAATTTTCTGCATTATTACGCCAGTCTTTAGTGTCACATGATTCTTCAGAAATCATTCTAATATGTTAATTTGGTGCTCAATAAACTTTTCTTATTATTATCAATGTTGAAAACAGTTTTGCTGCTTAATATTTTTGTGGAAACGGTGATACATTTTTTTTCAGGATTTTTTGATAAATAGAAAATTCAAAACAACAGCATTTATTTTAAATGGAAATCTTTTATAACATAATACAATAAATGTCTTTACTGTCATTTTTGATCAATTTAATGCATCTTTGCTGAATAAAAGTATAACATTTATTGTGTCTTTTATTGATTAATATTTAATGATGCAAAATCTCTAACTAACAACAGCACGTGTTATGAAAATATCCTGATTGAGTGTATGATGACACTGTCAGTGTTTGTGTTTTAATCAAATCTGTTTCATCCAGATGGGAAGCAAAACATAGAAAAGCTTTTTAAGATGATTGTGTAAAAGTGAAGCAGCATTTGAAAAAAAATACACAGACACTTCTGTTAGAAATCAGCCAGACTCCACCATCACCCAATCATAGAGATTGTACTCACCAGAATACTAATCACCCGCACCTGCACGTCATCTCATCATCACTTCAGGCAGCATAAAAGCACACACCTCACTCTGTCACTTTGTCTGGTCTCATTTTTGAGTAAGGACTCACTTACCTGGTTTTACTTCCCTGTAGCAAGTGTTTGCTTCATTTGGCCATCGTCTATCCTGATTTCTTGTGTCTCCATTGTCTTCGGTGTCTCCATCTCCAAAGGTTCTGTTACTCACCTGTATCTGCACCGAGGTGTGTGCTCCAGCTTCCATCTTCCTTCTCGACCATCTGCAACACAGTTATATTGTCAGTATTCCCGTTCACTATTTTCCCGCATTCGTCTACTTCAAGATATACTGACTAACTGAAGAGTTAGTTCACGCATTCATGACCTCAAGACTAGATTATTGTAACGCTCTACTGGGTGGTTGCCCTGCTTGCTTAATAAATAAACTCCAGCTGGTCCAAAAGTTCTGACTAGAACCAGTAAGTATGACCATATTAGCCCAACACTGCATTTCTAGACTTTTAAATGGTGCCTGTCATAAAATCTTGACAGATTTATTCAATGCATTACATATTTGAAGAACAGTTATAATATGGTGCATATATTTTGCAAAATGCTCTCTAGTTATTTTCTAGCTGACAAGTTTATGGTTAGCTGAATGGCTTTTCTTAGGGAAATGTAACATTACGTGACATTGTCTTTTACTGATTTAGCGATTTTATATGAGATGATACAGATTTCAGTAAGTTGTACCTCGTAAAACTCGTAATTACAGTTTGTAAAAGGGGAATTTTCTGAGAGTTTCATACCTGTATCACATGACCGGTGCTGCAGAGTCATTTATACATTGATAGTGTTGCCATAGAAATGTATAATTCCCCATCTGAGGACGCGAACAGCTCCGAATAGAACGCCACGTGTTGTCATCTCAGTATGATAATTACGACACGGCATAAACGCAGCATTATTTATGTTCTTCTTGACCACGAAAGCAATGTGCAGATTCCTTTTAAACTAATCAAAATCAACGTGAAGATGCAAGAACTCTAGAATCATCAACATGAAATCAAAATTGACTATTGACTTAAAGCATTTTACTGGTCTCATTGTGAACAATTCATAAGGGCATGTTATTCCTAATAATAAAAGCTTGTTTTTGTAATCTCTTACAACGTAAAACAGGATGTCAACAACATTTCATGTTGACTTTCTCAGATATGATGGTACCTACAGTACGGTCTGTTTTTTCATGAAATGTGAGAAAAGGGATTTCATGTTCCAGAGTGTCTCTGCAGTATTTATGATCAGAAGATTTTTTGCTGATATAGTCACTCAGGGTTAAGTTCTTCTTCGGCCTTGACTATGCTCTGTCAAAAGCAATCTCCTGCATTCAGCCAGTGTGATTCAGTGTTTCAGTATAGTAAAGGATGTGGCACCACACTCTCAGAAAAGGTACACAATTTGTCCTTCGGGTACAATTATACCATTGTTTCCCCTTACACCCCAGTGACGGCCACTTGTACCTTAAAAGGTACAATTTATAATATTATTATTATTATTATTTTTTTTTTTGTATAGGTGCATAGACCTTAGTCACAGCAGTGTCATATCTGATTTTTAACGGGAATAAAAGTGAGGCTGTGAGGGATAGACATCAAATAAGAATTGAATGTGATTCTCAACATTCTTTTGGTGACAGTGCTGTGTTTTGTTATTGTGAACTAAAACTATTAAAAACTGTTTTCGGTATTTAAAAGAAAACTAAAATAAAAGTAATAAATGTGTAAGGGAAACTCTCGGGGTTACTTGACTGTAACCTTGTTCCCTGATAAAGTGGAACGAGATGCTGCACGAAGTGCATATGGGAAGTGTCTTATCACGACCAGCTGTGAATAGTGTGTTTAACACATCAATGAAATTGACCCGGTGGTATTATAGCCTTGGCTGGTGACGTCATCAGCGCGCCTGCTGCACGAGGCTATAAATAGATGAGCCCCAGCTGCAAGCCTTCAGGTCTTTTTTGTTTGAAGAGCAGTCCTGGGACATCATCAGCACGGCACTGCAGTGCAGCATCTCGTTCCGCTTTATAAGGGAACAGGGTTACAGTCAAGTAACCCCGAGAGTTGCCTTTCAAAAGCTTCACTCAATGCTGCACGAAGTGCATAGGGGAACGAGAATACCCACGCCGCTGTGCTTGATGGTGTCTGGACCCCTTACGGTTGTGTAGGTGTACACAAGGACGCAAGAGGCCTCAGACATTAGCTTGCAATGTCGACTCAAGGACATGAGAGCCCGGAGTGGCATGAGCATCCAAACTATAAAATCTTATGAATGTGTGTGGAGAGGCCCAACCTGCTGCATCACAAACACTTTGTAAGGGGGCACCCCTTGCTAATGCAGTAGAGGAGGCGACCCCCCTGGTGGAGTGAGCCCTTAAACCTATAGGCGAAGCTTGACAGCGCGCCTCATAGGCAAGAGCAATAGCATCCCTGACCCAATGTGACATGGTTTGTTTGGTGGCGGCAGAACCTCTGTTACGTCCCCCATGACAAACGAACAGTTGCTCTGACTTACGCCACTGGCTAGTGCGGTGGACATAGGCCTGGAGAGCACAAACTGTACACAGTCTATGAAGTCTCTTCTGATCTGGTGTTATGAACGGCGGAGGGCAGAAGGTTTCAAGATTGACAGGATGTACAGTCGAGAAAGGAACCTTAGGCAGGTAGTCAGGATGAGGATGCAAAATCACTTTTACCATTCCTGGGGCAAAGTCTAAGCAGGATGGCGATATTGACAGAGCCTGCATATCCCCAATTATTTTTTGAGAAGTTATAGCCATCTTTAGGGTCAGAAGTTTGTCAGACGCTGACTCTAGAGGTTCAAAGGGGGTCTCAACCAGACCCTCGAGGACTATAGCTAAGTCCCATGAAGGGATCTTGGTTCTTACGGGAGGCCTCAACCGCCTGGCACCACGAATGAAGCGAGCGAACAGAGGATGCCTACCAAGCGGCACCCCATCCACCAGGGCATGGCAAGTCGAAAGAGTGGCCACATAAACCCTGAGAGTGGAGGGGCAAGTGCCTGTTGACAATTTTTCTTGCAGAAAGTCCAGAACTGAAGCAACCTGGAAGTTAGCTGGATCTACATTATGTGTCGTACACCATTTTTTCAAAGACACCCCATTTATTGGCATAAACTTTCCGAATGGAGGAAGCCCTAGCCCTTAGGATGGTCTCAATAACTGCAGGTGAAAGCCCAGTGTCCCTCAGTTGGTGCCCATCAGGGGCCAAACATGAAGGTTCCACAGGTCGGGCCTGGGGTGGCATATCGTGCCCTCTGCCTGAGACAGAAGGTCCTTCCTCGCCAGAATCACCCACGGCGAGCCGTTGAGGAGAGACACTATCTCCGAGAACCACACCCTATTCGGCCAACGCGGCGCTATCAATAAGAGGCAAGACCCTTGTTGGCGAACCCTGGCTAGAACTCCCGGGAGCAGAGTGACTGGAGGGAAGGCATACAGGCGCATCTTGGGCCATGTATGAGCCATCGCATCCAGACCCAGCAGGGCTGGGTGACTGAGAGAGAAGTAGAGGGGACTGATAAGAGGCGAAGAGGTCCACTTCCGCTCTGTAAAATCTGGTCCAGATCTGCTTGATCACTTCTGGGTGGAGTTTCCATTCCCCCATCTGTAATTTCTGTCTGGACAGTAAATCTGCTCCCACATTCAACTGTCCCGGAATGTACACTGCTCTGAGTGACAAGAGCTTGTCCTGGGTCTAGAGAAAAATCTGTCTCGCTATCTGGTTTAGATTGCATGAGCCCAGACCTCCCTGGTGATTTTTATACGAGACTGTCGCTGTACTGTCCACCCGCACTAGGACATGACAGCCCCTCAACTGGGGAAGAAAGTATTTCAGGGCCAGAAATACAGCCATCAACTGTGCCAATCAAGATGATGACCCTCCCATTACCTTTGGGCTGGACGACCACTTAAGACCGCACCCCAGCCCATCAGGGAAGCGTCTGTCGTTAGCAGTTTGCGACGACAAGGTACGCCTAGAGTGGGACCCAAGGCAAGGAACTGGGGTCTGAACCACATAGTTAGTGTACGAAGCCACACGGCGCGCCACTTTTATTCGCCTTGAGGATTGGCCCTAAAATCCTCTGGCTTTGAGCCACAACTGAAACGGTCATATGTGCAACAACCCCAAAGGGAAACCCATGGATGCTGATGCCATGAGACCTAACACTCTTTGGAGATCTTGGCCTAGCCTGACTTTGCTCAGGGTATGCTGAATGGTCTCGGTTCAAGCGGGAAACAATTGTGACTGAAAACCAAACAAACCCCAGATAAGTCATTCTCTGGGCAGGAGAAAGAACACTTTTCTTGCCGTTGAGTCTCAACCCGAGAGAAACTAGATGAGCTAGCACGATGTCTCTGTGCTGAAGCGCCATCTCTCGCGATTGTGCTAGTATTAACCAATCGTCGATGTAATTCAAAATGCGAATGCCCTTTCAACTTGAACTCTTTTCACTGATGTTTGTAACAGAGATGAGAAAGAGAGAAATCTGCACACTGCCAGTTGAAAATGAACTCCTAACAAAAATCTCAAGTGAAGTTTGAAAGGTAGAGAGAGTTTTTGATGCACACCAACACAGAGTGGTCTGAAAACAAAAAGACCTGAAGGCTTGCAGCTGGGGCTCATCTATTTATAGCCTCGTGCAGCAGGTGCGCTGATGACGTTACCAGCCGAGGCTATAATAACGCTGGGTCAATTTCATTGACGTGTTAAACACACTATTCACAACTGGTCGTGATAAGACACTTCCCATATGCACCACGTGCAGAATTGAGTGAAGCTTTTGAAAAGGAACAGGTCAATTTAGCTCAAAGTGAATTATTAATTAATCTATTGGGAATTTTGAAAGAATCACTTAATGATTCATAAATGAATCGTCCAGTGCTCAATTGAACGGACCGTAACTTTCAATTGAGCAGATATTAATATCCAAACTATAGAGAAAACAATATTTATTAGCACGGTAACAAGATCAGCCATTTAAGACTTAAGACTTTATTGATTATTCTAACACATAAAACTAATATCTAAAACATAAACATACACAATTGATTTACTTGATTTTGTTGTTTATGTCTTTGATGGGGATTCCCTTAATTGGTGTCCTTTGCTGAAAAGGGATTTCCCAGGTTTGTTGATTCGCTGGAGGTCTTTTCCCATCTGGAATGACGTCTTGGGAAGCCAATCATGGAAATAGAGTCTTGTGGCTGAAGTCTGAAGTTTGAAGTGGGCAAAGACCCTAGAGTCGTTGTCTGAAGCTTTGCAGCCAAACTTAACTTAGAAAGCGAGACTCTCAATGGAAAAGAAAAGACACTAAGTAAAAGAAAGAAAAGTAAGTGAGACGAGAGTAGTTAGATGGCTTCCCGTAGTCTTAACCCATTTCATAGGTCCTAAATCTTATCTCAACTCATCTCATCATCTCATCTTAATATGTTTGTCTATCCCCTTTGGTGGAGTTCTGCCCAATTAGGTATCGTCTTTGGTTCAGGGTGTGACTGTTTCTCCCCCTCTCACATAAATTACATGTTATCTGATTAGTCACATGATCTCTTAACTTTCTCCCTCTAGCAGGGGATAATTTAGACAGGGTTTCTATAATGAGAGCACAACACATTTTACGCAAATTTGATTCATACAGTAATTCAAGAAATGAGAAATCATTCACGCCGATATCAAACACTCCATGCTTCCATGAACTATTAAATAGATATTAAAAGGACATAAACAATGAGTGATTACAACATGATAGTCAAATGTGTGGGTTACAGATATTATGTAGAATTATGTAATGAAATGTAATGTAATTTCATGTAATGAAATGTTTGATTATAAGACCGTCTAGAATTGTTTTGGAATGATCTGATGCATTTTGTTATGTAAAGGCAGTGTCTGTGGATTTCAGTCCTATGTTTAAGAGGTCAAAAATGGGTCTTACAAGGATGTCTGCTTTATATCTTTGCCTTGGGGATCAAACAACCTTTGGCATTAACTCATGATTTTCCTTGGGAGACTCAAGTTGTGCCATCCCTGAAACCAGTCAATCTGTCTTGACATCTAAAGTGTTTGTCCTCTAGTTGGGTCCATCACTTACAAGCGTGCATTGTCTTAATCCTGATTAGCTAGATTGGTTGATGCCCCAAATGACAGGATCTTCTGATTTAGGGTCCTGAGTGTTGACTTGGAATTTGTGGAATTCTGCTTCTTGGTCAGTTTGAACGAGTCATCTGTCTGATTTGCTCTCAGTTCCCAGATTAAAAAACTGATAGTTTATTTATTTTATTGACCCTGGAATCTAACTAAAATAAATAAGTTTAAGTAGAAGCACTAAAATTACTAAAACCAAAATTCCAATAAAAATAAAGGTAGATATAATAAATACACTGCGTACAGAATTATTAGGCATGTTAATTTTCTTATCATGTTTTTTTCCAGGCACATTTTACCACATTAATCATAGTAACTACTATTAATTTTGTATTTAATCATTTATAAGTGATATATAATTGTTCATGAAGGCTGGAAATGAAAAACACCTTATATTCAGGTGTGCAGAATTATTTGGGCACGTTTTCTTTTACAGATAAAATGAGCCAAAAAAGAGTTTAACTCAGACTGAAAAGTAAAAAATTATTAAATGCCCATGAGAAGGATACAATACTAATGCAATACTAGAAATTGCAGTTAAGGCATGACCATTGGACAGTGAAATGCTCATTGGGTCAGCAGGGTCAGACAAAAACAGGTGGCGAAGACAGCAAGGACTTGACTGCAAAGGAATTAAGAATTAAGGTGAAGAATTAAGTGTGAAACCATCAGGAACCCTTTAGTCTCCAGCGCCACCATTTTCCAGAACTGCAGCCTACCTGGAGTCTTCATAAGTGCAAGGTGTCAGGATCTCAGAGACTCAAGTTAGGTAAAGAATCCTAAAAAATGACCCTCACTTAATAAGAATCCCAAGCTGAAGTGTTGTAAAATACATGAAGAAGTGTTGTGAATACAGAAGACTGTTTTTTTATAGGCTTTATAGACAGATAGGTTGAGAGTGACTCTTGAAGGACCAGCAACATATCCTCTTGTACCACTGTTTGAAGAATTCATCTTCCAGAATCTGGCAGTAAGTTTTGGGAGTTCATTTTTAGTCCATCTCCTATCCTGAAGTCTGTTTGGAAAGATGGACTAAAAATGAACTCCCAAAACTTACTGCTAGATTCTGAAGGATGAATTCTTCAAAAAAGTGGTACGAGAGGATGTGGTGCCTAATAATTCTGCACGCAGTGTATATATATAAAAAATAATAATACATATTAAAAAAATAAAATATATGAAATATAAAAGCTATAATGTATAAAATAAAAGCCAACTCAAATTATTAATAAATACTCTAATATTTAAAAAGTTGTATTATCTTATAAGTGGTTGACTATGTAAGATTAAAATGCATTAGCAGTGTTATTATGTTTGTGTTATCATATATTGTGCATTTTTTATTCCTGTTCCTTTATATTTGTAACTGATTCAATAGAAGTACTGACAGAAATTGAAGTCAAATTGTGTTTCTACTATAAACGGCCCCTAAAGAAAAGGCCCCTAAAAATCAATTCCATGGGGCAAATGCTGAATGTCATTTGTTGTGACTACAGTGTTGTGCTGAAGTGTGTTTTTGTGTGTGTCCTCTATTGATGTCATAGATGAAGGTAATATCATTACTGGCTGCTCACTATTGCTGAAAAATGATCTATTTATGTATGGATGGACTGTCTTCATCTTTGACACAGGATATCCAAATGAATGTCAATTAAATCAAGCTGTTTTAAGAGTTCAGGTCATTGCCCTTGTGAGAGCCTTTGAGATATTTTCCTTAGCGGGTTGTTACCAAGAGGCGATTTGATTTTCCCAGGTAATTAGATTATAGTGGTGATGTCCTGAAAACACCGTCCTCCATTTGTGGCACATTTGTGAAGGAGAGATGAATACAGAGAATGAATGATAAATTAGTGAAAGAAGAGAGAAGAGATTTAAAAAATGTTAAGTGTTTAAGTTTTGTTTGAATTTATATTTCATATATTTCATGTGCATGTGGCCCAGTGTTATATGAATAATTTACATAAAAAAAAATAAAAATTCTCTCATCATTTTGTTGTTTCAAACCTGTATGATGAGATTTCTAGCAAGCTGTCAATTTTATTTGTTATAGTACTTTTCACAATACATGTTTTCAAAGCAGCTTAAAATCAAATGCCTTACAGTCGCATTTAGCAGATTAGAGCTTGCCGATAATATGGTTTACATTTAGCGAAGATATACATAATCAAGCAGTTGAGAATTTGCTATAAAGTATATATTTTTCGTGAGTGTACTGTATATATGAGGGTAAAGTTGGATGTACTTGTAACGTTTATGTTCTGTTTTATTATCATCTTAGTCAGTCTCCCTGGTTGTTAATAAGTTCCTGCACCTGTTGTTTAATCTTGATTACTCTCGACACTGTAAAAATATATTGTTGGTTTAATTTACCTGGTTGCCTTAAAATTTGAAAGTTCATTGAAATAAATTTTTTTAGCTAATACAAAGGAGATAATCAATTAATTTAATAAACAGAAACTCAAAAGATTATGTTAACTGCACCACATTAGTTATCTAAGTTGATTTGACAAAAGATAAAAAAGTTTTTACAGGGCATGTGTATTTAAAGGGGTCATGAACTGCGTTTGTTTATTGTTTTATGATGTTTCCTGGGGTGCACTTATAATGTTAGAATGCTTTTTACATCAACATTTTTCATAATTTATCAATAAAAGGCATTTTTCCTACCCTGATTTTAGCCTTCTGGTCTGAACGCTCCGTTTTAAGGGGCGTGTCCGCTGGGAGACTTCAGTGTAAACACCCACTGCTGTGATTGGCTAACATCTTTGCATTTTAAATAGTATTACTCCCTCTTTTACAATTACAGCTCTCATGGTTAACTAATTGTGAAAAGTGTTGCATTACATTTAGATCTATGGCATTATTTTTAGATCTATGGCATTATATTAAGATTGTGGCATGAAAGGTTGCAGTGATGATCATTGTAGCCGATCACACACATGCTGAGCGCATGAAAGCAGCGATCTCGTCTTTGCAACTTAGTTTCTGTACACTAACGAATGCTTTCATCTTCACTAACAGTGCAAACGTGATATAGTTAAGAGATTCGTTGAATAAAATGGGAGTCACTGATAAACGCGTCACTGATAAACTCTCCTGTTTGATTGACAGGTTCAGCACGTGCTGCTCAAACAATTGCAAAGGGAGCTTTCTTTGATCGCTTTCTTTATAGAATTTAATCACTGTTAAATAACAGATTTTTTTCATCCTACTAAGAGAAACAACGCAAGTTGATGTTTAGTCACTTGTCTGATTTACTGACAAAGAACATCTGACTACATGAATCATCACATTTCAGATCAGGCATTAGAATGTTACTTACATGTTGCATTACTGTTGAACCCAGTCACTGCACAATATTTTGTAATCCTCAATGGCATGTTTATTGCTTTGTAGCTCCATGGTTTAACACTAGGCCTATGCGTGAATCGGTGGGCGGGGCTAAACAGGCAGTGATGAAGTAGGCGTTGATATTCTTCTGTTGAGGCGGTGCTTGCCTCCCTTTGACGTCATAGATCCCCACTTTGAAAAACCTGTTGTTTGCTGGGCCTGGTCTATAAAAGCCTTTCTTTGACTAACAAGGAAGTTTTCAGCTCTGAAACTTACAGGATATTCTTATATTACCATGACCTTTTATATATCAAAAGCTCAAGGGGAAGTTGATTTCTCAATTCATCACCCCTTTAAACCTTGAGTTATGTCTGTTTATTGTTTCATGTCCTTGTAACGATTCGGCTACATATGTTAATAAATTAAATTAGCTCAAAAAGGGAATTATATGTATTTATTCATAATGAATCATAACGTGATCAATCATGATCAACTCGCTTTTTTTCTTATCAGTGCCAAAGAGACTCAAATAACTCTGTCAATTTTTATAATTCAGGCAAGTGTTATACATCATTATAATTTAAGTTTCACTTTTTTTGTGTACAATCACAATAAAAACAGATTGTTGTGCTTTTTGCAAAATAAAGAAAACGATCTGCAGCCTCTCTGTCAAAGACGTTCATTTAGAAAGTCTTCAGAAAAGGAACTCTAACTTAGTAAATATTTGTCTCACAAACATGAGACATATGTCTAAAGAAACATTGAAATGACAGGTTTTAAATAATGTAAATAAAATCGAAAACAAATGTAATATGTAAAATGTTTATGTAATCTGTTTGAAAAGAGAGAGATGTCAGTCGTGTCTCATTATCGCCCACAGAGCGCGCGATCTTTTGAGATTCAAATACTGACCGATCCATGCAGAGCAGAGTCGATGCCCACATCAACTCAAATAAACACATCAAGTGTGGTGCTATACTTTAGCTACATCGATTTGAGGCGTTGAGGAATAACCCTGGAATATTTTACCTCATGAATAGCTGTTTATTTCTAAGAGCAACGGATTCAGGCAATGATTGTGAGGTAACTTTATTCTGTTAGTCTGTGAACATTAAACGCAAAAATACCGTTTAAATATGAATCCTGCTGCAACATAAAATGTCATAAACGCAAGACTGTTTAGACAAGATTTCTTTGGCCTGTTTTGGACAGATTATGAAGTGTTTACTGTAAAATAGCCTAGTGTCACATAAATACAGTTTTTATTAGCAAATGTCTGTTCAGATGCTATAAATATAGTACCAGTAAAACATATTTTGCTTCATATTGATGTTTAAATATTATAGCCTGATGGTATTTTTTAATTTAATATATGTTGATTGTGAAAAGTGAACAGCACGAGTAATAAAGGACACATCATTTGATGTGCAATATATCATGATAAATGATTTTGACCACTTCATTAAGTTTTGTAGAAAGCCGTTATTTAAAGTGAATTTCGTTTTGTATAAATTGTATCTTAATTTTGATCAATGTTTTTAATATATTTGCTTCTTATTTAATAAGAAGCATAGCAGACAATAGCCTTAGAGCTGGCCTGTCTTATAAATGAACCGAAAGTATTGTGTGTATCGGATAGTTTACAAAATCAAATGATTCAGAAAATGTTTGCCATTGAAATGACTGGGGGAAAAGTGTCCCAATCAACCTGAATTCACCCTATACTCTTTGGATTCATAATTGCATTGCATTATGTTGTTGTAAATCCCAAATATTTTACTTATAACATTCATCATTACCAATTATTCAGTTATTTGTATTTACTGAATACTGAATTGTGTTCAGTGTCACAATATTACTGTTTTTTTTAGCATGAGACTTAAAAAAATATATAGTACACTGCCAAAAATGCTCTTCTTAGTATTTTTGTCTTGTTTCTAGTCTAAATATCTAAAAATTCTTAAATCAAGATGCATTTACTAGATAAGCAGAATGACATAAGATATTTTTTCTTGTTTTGTTGAAAGTAAAATCAAAATGAAGTGAGTTTTTGCTTAAAACATGCAAATTTATCTGCCAATGGGGAAGAAAAATAATCTTGTTTCTGATTGAAATCTTGTTTCTTGTGTCTGTCCCAAACAGAAATAAGATTATTTTTCTTACCCCATAGACAATTTTACTTGTCTAGTAAATTAATCTTGATTTAAGGACTGGAAACAAGAAAAAATACTAAATAAAAAGAGCATTTTTTTGCAGTGTAGTCAAATCTTTTGATCATTTAAAATATAATAGGCCTTTGTAATGTGCCTCTGTTGACTACATTCTAAATAAACTACAACAAAATCTATTTCCTTTGTCCTGTTGCTTAGCTCTCAGTCACATACCTGAGGCTCATTCATTATGCAGCTCGTTATGGGTTCTTTTGTTCTCTCAGGTGTGATTCCCAGCATTATTCATGATCATTCACACCCATTCACATACGGCCTTTGTAAAGAAAAAGTGTCTACAAAATGTAAATCAATATATTGTGTTATGTGAATAAGTAGGCACAATGATTCTCACATCAGTTTGAAGCAAAAACTCTAGGCAACAACACCCATTAGTAAAAAGTATTGTGGACACATATCTATTGTGTTTTGAGGCCTTCATTTTAAAACTTGTTTTTAAAAAAAAAAAAATTCTGTTTTCTGTTTCTGTTTTTTTAAAAAATCACGCATAAACATTATTATCTCAAAAATACAAGCATGTACATACCTGTTGCTCACATATTATGGTAGCCCAGTTTGTGCTGAATACAGTGCAATTACACTGTGCCATTACTGTGTTTATAAGCAACTGAAAAAAGCACAAATGTCAGAGCATGTCAAAACTGAAGGGCCCAAAAACAGCTCAGACTCCAGAGGGTTAACATTTTGTGATAATATAAACAATCACACAGCTGAAATTTGCTATATAGTAGGCCTATATATTGCTTTACTTGAGTGTACTGTATGTATCCAGGTAAAGCTGGATGTACTACGTTGTCAAAAAGTGTAATCAATTAGTTAACAGTAAGTTCCTTTACTATATACAGGTAAAACGAATAGATCTATCCTTACATTAAAATACTGTTAAACATACTGTTTTTGGAGGTATTAAACTGGCATTAATGTGTTGTGACACTTCACATTGGCTGGTTTTTCATTTTTAAAATGGTTTCTTCTCAGTATTTTGTTTTTAGTTATGCACATCAGGGTTTTATGTTACATTGTACACTCCTGGGGAAAAAGGGCCAAGCCAAAAATGGTCGTTTAGTGGTCTTAACACCATTTATTCACAAATTACTGGTCAGGAAATTAGCAAGATTTGCACAAATAATGTAGATAAAGTAACTTAGCTTGGAGTAGCCTTCCCCAACTTACAGACAGCTTTTTACAGGAAGCAAAGTCAGTGTTGCTCCACTCAATGTTAATGGTTTCAAACATTTCATGATTAGTTAACAAATGTCTCCCAGTTCGTTTGAGTTTAATATGAGAACAATATTCACTGTAGGGTTGAAATCTGGACACATGCAGCCTGATGGACTTGTTCTCAAGCCACTTCTTTGTTGTCTTTGCAATTTGGGCAGAAGCATTGTCTTGTTGACAAATAACATCTGATCATTCCTCTTTAGATAACTTTTCATTTGTGGGAAGTAAGCCATTCAGCAATATTCTCCTGTACTCTAAACCATTAAATTACTTTTCACAGTGAAGTAGCTCACCAATAACAGCAGCTAAAAAGGCTCCCCACACAATGACACCTCTTCCTCCATGCTTCACTCTGGTAGAGATACATTTATTGTTATTATTAATATTATTATATTTCTCATCAGATTTTTGAAAGCACCACTCTGGAGCATCACCATGCAACCCGAGATTCATCACTCCACGCACAGCTTACCATATTCTGCCAACAACTTAATTCTGTCTTTGATGTTTTTCTGAGACAGCAATTGCTTTTTAAGTAGTGCATTTGCTTAAATTTAGCTAATTTCCTGACCCATAATTAGTGGTTAAGACAAGCCCATTTTTCTCCCCAGGAATGTATGTTGTTAAATTAATGTTTATTGCATACTTTCATAATTAATCATGTTGGAACAGGAAGGGGCCATCCCCAAACTGGTATGCTGAAGCATTAAGAGTTCCTTTCAATGGAACTAAGGGGCCAAGCCCAACCCCTGAAAAGCAACCACACACCATAATCCCCCCTCCAAACTTTACACTTGGCACAGTGCAGTCAGGCAAGTACAGTTCTCCTGGCAACCGCCAAACCCAGACTCGTCCTTTAGATTGCCAGACAGAGAAGCGTGATTTCACAAATGGACTTATTGCACAGGCGGCAACCTATCATGGTACCACGCTTGAATTCACTGAGCTCCTGAGAGCGACCCATTCTTTCACAAATGTTTGTAGAAGCAGTCTGCATGCCTAGGTGCTTGATTTTATACACCTGTGGCCATGGAAGTGATTGGAACGCCTGAATTCAATGATTTGGAGAGATGTCCTAATACTTTTGGCAATATAGTGTAAACACTGGATAATTGCCCCATGATGATTGCTCTCTAAACCAATGGGATCAGAGGAGGCAAGCCTCTCGCTGTAACTTCACCTGTGGGTGTCGCTGTTGGACAGTGTTAATTTATAAAAACTACTGACTTTTACACTTTTTAATGTCACATTTTGTAATATTTGCCTTGTTTTATTTTTGCAATATCGATTATTGTCTCATCCAGTTTTTTTGAGGAGACACTGCATCCCTTGTGGAGAAAGGAAACGCTCATGTTAATGGTACAAAACAGATTTTAGTAGCTGCGTGGCCTTGTTAAGTATTTTGCCTCACATTTAAATTTATCCTGTTCAATTAAAGATGATAGTGACTGGGGTCGAGCCTTAAAAATGACAAAAGATGACCATAAAAGTAACAACAAAGAAGTCCATGTTAATCTATATTCTAAGTCTTCTGATGCCATACAACAGTTTTGTGATGAACTGTCAAAAATCTAAATTGTAGTTTCCAAATCAAATTTTTAAGCGATTGTACATATGAATATATTGTTGAACACATATGATAACATGAGGATGCATAAATGATGACAGAATTTTCATTTCACGAGTTCACACTTACAAATTAGGTCAGAAAATAAATGGTATGCATATTTGCTGTGCTGTCCGAGGAGATGGCTCCAAGCTCGGTATTTGGCCTTAAACGAGAGTACTCTCCCCGTATTCCTAGCTGTATTAGGAAAAAGCCAAGAGTGAGGAGTGGTGGAGGGATGCTGAAAACTATCGAGGAATGAGTCGACTGTGTATATATATGTGCTTTCTCTCATGCTTATAGGATAGACGTGGGAATTGCTGATGACGAGTTGATCGGATTGATCATTTGAATGTGCTCCTCCCGAACTTTGTTAATGAAACATAATGTTTGTGTGAATTAATTCTATGTGCTCTTATGGACCCTTATTATTGCCATGAGTAATTTAACTTTTTAGAGCTCAAAATGTATTTCTAGTCACTAGTGATGGGTCGATCATTTTGAAAGAATCTTGACTATGACTCGAGAACAAGTTGTCTCAGAGAGTGATTTGTTCATTTTGTGCATGCGCAACATTCTATAGGTTATGTACAGGAAACAGAAAGGTTAGTTCACCTCCCGAGTCTTCGGGTTTGAGTTGTTCATTCATCCTGTGACAGCCCCATAGGCTAAGGCTATAACATTGAATGTGGTAATAAAGAGATGGTTAAGAGATGGTTAATGCTTTAAACTTTATCCATATAAAAATCACTTTGATAAAGCAAAGATACCTAAATATAATACAACATACAGTCAATAATACTAACATAATGCTGTATTTGTTGTAAGATACTGAGCCGGGAAGCGGTCACGTGACAAAAGAACCTAGAGACTCCTTGGGGGGTGAACTAATCATTTCTACCAAAAAAAGATTTGTTCATTTTGACGAACGAGATTCAAAGATCCGAGTCTGTAAAATGATCTTAACTTTCCATCTCTACTAGTCACAGTATAAAACACTAGACTCTTTTAGTACTTTCTTGAAATGTTTTATTTGATGTGAGCAATTCATCTAAGCTCCAGCTCTGCAGTAAAAATAGACTTGTGTCTCCAACCTCAATAAAGTCTGAACTTACAACAAAGTGCAGCTGGGGGCTAAATGCACGCAGACACATTAACTTTAATAACCCTGAAAGCGTTTACGATCAATATGGCAACCGCTTACTGATACCCACTGGCTACATTTAAAAAAAAAAAAAAATTTCCTTTCCTCCAAAGCACCATCCTTCAGCAGCAATTCACATCCGAACATGGGACACCAGTTTACAAAATAATATAATTGTGATTGTCTTGACCATGGACCAGTTGAACATCCATCCATATCCAATCCAATCCATCCATCCCAACCCATCCATCCATCCATCCATCCATCCATCCATCCACCCATATCCAATCCAATCCAGTCCATCCCAATCTAATCTAATCTAATCTAATCTAATCCATCCATCCCTCCATTCCAATCCATCAATCTAATCTAATCTCATCCATCCCTCCATTCTAATCCAATCTAATCTAATCTAATCTAATCCATCCATCCCTCCATTCCAATCCATCAATCTAATCTAATCTCATCCATCCCTCCATTCTAATCCAATCTAATCTAATCTAATCTAATCTAATCTATCCATCCCTCCATTCCAATCCAATCCAATCCAATCCATCAATCAAATCCATCCATCCATCCATCCATCCATCCATATAGACTTGATGATATTCCCATGTCACAGAAAATAATACCCAGAAACTCATTTATAGTTTGAAAGTGAAAATAGTCATTATCAAGTGTATTTACAAATGTGCACAGTACAGACTTCATTTTTCACCATTTCACAGGAAATTCACAATTCTTTCAATTTACACATATGCTTTCATACACTGTTTTTAATATTTTTAATAATAAATATATCATTCTAGCCCATGGCATATATTGACCATAAAATATTTTGTAATCCATTTGTAGTTGAAATTGCATTCCATTTCATGGACAGCGAGACTGATATTTGCATTTACATGATCAGAAAAAGGCTAAAGACTGAGATGAGGTGAAACAAGATCCTATACATACTGATACATCTTAACAGCCTGAGTTTGTTCTCAAAGATCCCACCACTCTGTACTTCACATCAAATAAATCTGTAATGTCCTTTGTCCTGAACTTTCTGGTATTATTCACAAAACAATGTCTACAACAGGAGTCCTGTAATCCTGAGGCCTTTTATACTGTAGCAAACAGCACTGCAAAATATATTTAATGTTCAGACATTTTTACTTGAAACCAAGACAAAAATACTGGCATCACATTCAAATAACAGCCATTCAATAGTCTAGCTCACAGTAAATGAAATGTTATCCCTCTATAACTTTCAACAGAGACATCATTGGGGTTAGACATTAATACAGTGTCTTCAATGGCTAACAGATGATTTGTAAAAGCCCAAGGGTTTTCAGGATTTCAGTTCAATCACATATTGATCAGAAAGCAGCACACAAAAATCTTTTCAAGTAGATATAACCCCTCCGGTTCTACTCGCACTGCTCCGAGCAGGATTCGCACCAGCGCTTCCGGCATGGGAGGTGGGCGCACTAATAAGGACCCTAAAGGCAGCGGCCTCTATAGCATCAGTAGCTACTGCACCTCTTGAGGCCAGGGGAGTGAGGCTTACTCACACAGCTCTTACTGGCCTCCCTTATATAGATAATCCACAATAATCATCCTGGACTAGAAGTTCAGGGGTAAAAACAATATTGTTGCGTATAGATTATTTACAAAAAATTATTATTTTTTTTTTTTTTGCATTATTTAACCATACCATTTAAAACATCTGGCTTGGTCGCTACCGTAATACTCTGATTTGCATAAATGTCACACTATTCTGACCAAGGCCTCATTTATAAAATGTACATACTGTATGCAAACTGGGGTTCATAAAGGCAGAAACTGATGTGGGAATTTTCACCCTCTGAATTAATAAATAAATGAGTGACAACATTTACATTCGCATGCATGAATATTTTGATATGTATTAGATTTTTGGACAAACACTAATAATGTAATTGTCAGTGTCTTATTTTTAAAACCACTATAGCAAAATATTTAAAAAGACCTGGAATAAGATAACAGGAGGTTTTAATGTCCAGTACACCATTTTCTGAGAATATGATTTTGAATCAGATTATGAGGTGCATATGAACATGGTCAATGAATGTCCCACCATATAAGGATATTCCTGGGTGTCTCGTAGAATACAAAATGAATCAGGATGGACTTTTTTTGGTTTTGAATTTTTTGGTTTTAAACTGACGTTTTAAGGATCATTTAGGAAATGCTTGTTTGCTCACGTTCAGGGTAATTAGCCACTTTTTCACCATTGGGTTGAAAAGTTCTAACAACTGTAAGGAGCGGTTCCATTTATATGCTGTGTTTACGGCATGTCGTAATTACTGTAAATAAAGCGCTGTATGCTTTCAAAATGCTCTTCCAGTACTTCGATGTCATACACTGATCAAACTCACCTTAACCTTTAAATGCATGAATGTTTCGCCAATCATTATTACATATTCGGGTCTTTAGCGACTTGGATCTATATCTAATACGGATGGATCTCTACTTGTCGCTATAATATAAAACTCTCCTAATATTACAGTAACAATTACAGAAGAATAAAATAAAGCATGTTATGTTAACTTTTTGACCTTGGAATGGTTCAGTTTGTGCAGATGTTTTATACCATTATCACTGTCTTTGTCAGAGCTCATTTCCCCAGAACAATCAGCAATCTCAAACGTATTCTCAAAACTATCATTTTCAACATATTATCACCTTAGCGACCCTATACAATTTTTACAAAAAATTAATGGGAAAACAGGCATTCTTTAATAATTTGTTTTTCTTGTTATATTGTTTATAATGAATTGATTGAGGAATACTAAGAAGGTGGATGTCTAATGAGGAGGAGGCTAGTGAATGACGTCCTGGGTCACTAAAGACCCGAGGTATGCGTTTAAGGGCTAAATCTGCAGTGGTCCGGTGGTACAGCGGCGATGTGGTACAAGCCGTAGCTCTCAGAAAATTACGAGCTTACACATTGCAACCACAAGTTCTGCAAGGATGTAAAGTCTGTTACCGTTCTGAATCGTTATCGTAATTGCAACATAGTGTGAATGCAGCTATATTTCCACTTGAGCCTGGTACGGCACGGTTACAAATCGCTCTTGACCCGGAATACTCAGCACGGTTGCCTAGTAGGTTAAACCATGCTGGTAGAATACGAGAATTATGTTGCAACTCAGGATTGGTCACTTATCTGTTGCTTGGCTACCAGTTTGTTTTTGTGCTGGATCAGTAAAGCAAAGAGAACGGTTTGGCCTGACAGTGGAAAAGTGGCTATTGTGTACACGTATTTAAAAATGAGGCCCCAGGTCTGTTCTAGTTTTAGTTTTGTAGCTACCATATAGTCTAAGATAAAGAGAAAAACACCACATTTTTTTTTTTATGCCACATCAGAAAAGCAACAAAAAAAGAGCATTCATACATAAAATAGCAGGCACTGAGCTCTGGTTTTACAGGCAGTCATTTTGGCATAGATTTAGATAAAGCTCAGAGCCTGGTTCACACATTTACGTCCATGTGAATCGTCCATGATTGAGTCAGAGTGAGAAATGCCAACTCATTGCATCTGAACTCCTTTTTATTGATGGCATATTCCATTTGACATCAGTGTTTAAGCAGCATCACAGCTCTGTAGGAATGTCCTGCCCTCTGCGACACTGACTGTGGTGTGAATAAACAGGATGTGTGTTTAGTCTGTGGGAACAGTGCTGGAATTAGTGCTGAAACAAGGTTTTCGACCATAGCTGAAAGAGATCTCACACAAAGGCAGCCGAATTGATCCCTCATTGGCAGAATTCACACACAAGTGAGACGTGTACTCAACAAAATCACTGGAATAAGGTTGATGATCTCTTTCTGTCACCGGCATGCCAAAGCGAACGACCAAAGCAATGATGACTCGTTTGAAGAGCAGAGAAATGACAGGCCACTACATAAAAGAGTTTGAAAGGCAAAAATAAAAGTAGCAGGACCGCTGCATGTCTATTCAGGCTGGTGCGTTCATGTTACATGATGAATATCTCTGGAGTTCATAGACATCCTTTTGTGTTACACTCATGGAAGGATGGACAATATTCCTAAAGTAGATCAATCTTTTAGCTTCTGATTGTGAATAAAAAAATAAAACACTTGACATTTGAGGAACCTCAGATATTGTAGATGAACAATTCCTGTGGCCAAACAAGACATCTTTAGTTTGTGCAGTTCTGTAAATTCCTGAAACGGTCTTCGTGTTTCAGCTGCAGTATTTCCAGGTCTTCACTGCTGATGTTGTTTCAAACTGAAAAAGAAAAAAATGTCAATAATCATATTTATATCATGGCCAGTTTACTAACTTAAGTATACACATTACTTTATAAGTACAAGTACATTTAACTTAAAGGATTAGTTCACTTCAGAATCAAAATTTCCTGATAATTTACCCACCCCCATGTCATCCAAGATGTTCATGTCTTTCTTTCTTCAGTCGAAAGGAAATTAGGTTTTTTGAGGAAAACATTCCAGGATTCTTCTCCATTTAGTGGACTTCAATAGCAACCAACGGGTTGAAGGTCAAAATTGCAATCTCAATGTAGCTTCAAAGGGCTGTACACGATCCCAGCCGAGGTCTTATCTAGCAAAGCGATCGTTAATTTTCTAAAAATAAAAATAAAAATGTATATACTTTTTAACCACAAAGGCTCGTCTTGCACTGCTCTGCAATGCGCCACACATTACGTAATCACGTTGAAAAGCTGCTGAATTGAGACTGCAATTTGGACCTTCAACCCGTTGGTGGCAGTTGAAGTCCATGTATGGAGAAAAATCCTAGAATGTTTTCCTCAAAACTTAATTTATTTTTGACTGAAGAAAGAAAGACATTAACATCTTGAATAAGTAAGAGAAAGCAGACGCACACCTTTTAAGGTGCAAGTTGAGGGAAAAACGACCCTTGTGCATCCTTTTGGATATTTTTGGCTTTTTCAGTTTTGTTTTTTTGATAACTTGGCCTGTGTTAATGCTAACTGCATAAAATTTGCTACAGGTGTGTATTTTTATTGGAATTTTAATATTTCATCCACATTTCTTTAAAAAAAAAAAAATTTTGCACTAGGTACACAAAATACTTCCTCTCAGCCCCTTTTGGACAAAAAATGCAATTTTTTATCCCATTGCCATTTAACTATAAAATGTTGCAATCTTTGTTAACAGGCTTTCATTCTGTGCAAAATTAAAAAAAAATCATTTTTTTTTACCAGATTTGCCATTTTTTCAGGTTTGGCGTATAAAGCAAATACTCACTTTCCTGTTTTCTGTTTATGCATATTATAAAGACAATTGGATCAATTATGCAGCTATAACTGTGGGTGTTGGTATGGATATCAGAGTGTGGTGTGCATGTATGTAATACAAAATTGTGTGTGGGTGTGCGTGTGTGTGCTTGTAATATTTAAGAGATAAAAACTCAACTGCAAATAACAAATCCAAACACTGTGTGTACCAGTGGAGTTTTGCTGGCATCTAATGTGGAAACGTTGGCACTGCGCCCAAACAAAATCTTACTGAGAGTTCATTTTTTGAGATATCAAACTCAAATTTGGAACACAGCTTTTTTTAGATGTATGGCTTTGATTTTCTAGCAGTTTTAGAGTCCAACATGTTTCATAAAATATATATATTGTATGTATATATATATATATATATATATATATATATATATATATATATATATATATATATATTGTATAAAATATTATTCATAAATCATTTTCATAAACCTAAACCTCTATAACTTTTTTTTTTGGTTTCACTTTTTAAACTTTTTATTGACTTCAACAATAATCTTCCAAGGGTCTTCTTTAAAATGAGACCAAACTTAACTCTGTGCTCCCAATATTCATTTTTTTTATGACAGTTTATTGACATGGACATTTTTGTCCTCTATGGACCTATGTGTAACTTTTTTAAATTGATGTACAAGGGATAAATTAAAGGAGAACAACTGCATATAGTTTTACAAAAGTGGAGGGTAGTATAAATAAAAAAAAAATTATACTACTCTCCACTTTTGTAAAATTATACCTTGACAAAGGCTACTAGCCGAAAAGTTGGTTATGGTTATTAAATAGCCTATGCTTAGGAGAGTGTTTAGTTGTTCTCCTTTAAATTAACATCTTGGATGACATGGGCGTGAGTACATTATCAGGAAATTTAAATTCTGAAGTGAACTAATCCTTGAAGCATTCCATTGTTTTCAAAATCCTGTTACAAACTACTTCTCCCAACAAGTAACAGTGTAGATGATGTTTTGCTCCATAAAATGACAGACCCCAGCAAGCAATAGCCGTCATTTCACCATCTCGGTTAACTATAGACCCGATATAGTCGAGCTATGAGTAACCCACTTCTAGCCAAAAGAACCTTGAACTTGGTTAAATGTCGTTTTTGCCAAAATAACTTACGAGATGTATGATATTCCATCATGTAAGCAAAGTCAACAGTGATTACAAGATGTTTTGGTTTCATTTTTTTGACATGTTCTATGCGTAGCCTGTGCGTAGCCACGATTGATGACTAGTCTATTCTTGGGCTATGGTTAGACGTCTATAAAATTTTCACTGACAGCCCAAATTTTGTCTTGTTTTAGACTAGACGTCAAGCAAAATTGCTTGCTGGAGTTTGTTTTGTTTGTTTTATTTTCTTTTATGGGAATTTTTACAGTGAATATGAATTAACATTATGCTCACTTTTTACTTGAATGTAATTTTGATGTTTGTTGTTTTTTTGTTAGTAGCTTATAGAAACAACTCTTTCAGAACAGTAGCTTGATGAAGAGTATTTTTTGAACAACTTTCAGTTGTGTAGCTTGTAACTTTCAAAGCTTCTCCAATACTGTATGATTATGGAGGATTTCATTGGAACTCAATTAAAGTACCAGGTTTTGTTCAATATACACATTTTTAAAAGCTTTTATGTGACTTTCTGACTTTCATAATCAATGCAAATACACAGTTTGAGGTGGAAATACTGGGTTATGTCTAAGAGATTTCTTGTAATTTGCATCTTGACAGTGAAAAAAATCCAATCCCCCATAAAATGCTTTCATTTGAAACTCGGTAAAACCTGCCAAGCTTGAGGAAAGAGTGTGAGATTGTTTCAGGATGGATATTTCTTGGCTTGCATGTAATGACACAGTGTAAATATTTACTCTCACATATCTAATCCATCACAGAAGATAAACTGTTCCAATGAATATTTTCCTTTCTTTCGTCAAACATCAATTTGCACGCACGGAGATGCCTCAGGAGAAATGCAGAGACTAAATCTATGCACCAGGGCTGTTAGTATTTAAATCCAGAGCCTCAGCCAATGTCCTCAAGCCTGTAACAGTGACACAGCTGAACACCTGGGGAAGCTACGGTCTCTAGGGAGGTCATTCTCAGCAACCTTCTTGTGCAAACAGGGCTGAAAATAAATCTGCTCATCTGCTAGTTTGCCTGTGGAATAACCTTCCCAAACCTGGAGTCTGGCAAACCCACCGGTCTTATAATCCTTATCTCAGTAGGCTGAAAATACAAGGAGGGAATGAACTGCGCCCGCTGATAATGTTGTTTATTTGCATGCATGTGTTTTAGCACCTGATTCGCTAAAGATATTATGCAAATCAGGTAATTGTGTAAACACACCCACAAAATAAGTGCTGATAGCAATATTTCCTGTCAAAAATAATGTGTAAAAATTTGACCTTTAGCTTGTCACTGTGGCAGTTCCCTCAGATGTGCCGCTTTGCACTTTCTATTTTGCTAAAAGGTGCAAATCCGTATATAAAAATAATTAAAATAGAGGACAAAAAAATTTAAAATGTGTTTTTTGACCAACATAGTTTTTATTTATATATATATATATATATATATATATATATATATATATATATATATATATATATATATATATATATATATATACACTCACCTAAAGGATTATTAGGAACACCATACTGTGTTTGACCCCCTTTCGCCTTCAGAACTGCCTTAATTCTACGTGGCATTGATTCAACAAGGTGCTGAAAGCATTCTTTAGAAATGTTGGCCCATATTGATAGGATAGCATCTTGCAGTTGATGGAGATTTGTGGGATGCACATCCAGGGCACGAAGCTCCCGTTCCACCACATCCCAAAGATGCTCTATTGGGTTGAGATCTGGTGACTGTGGGGGCCATTTTAGTACAGTGAACTCATTGTCATGTTCAAGAAACCAATTTGAAATGATTCAAGCTTTGTGACATGGTGCATTATCCTGCTGGAAGTAGCCATCAGAGGATGGGTACATGGTGGTCATAAAGGGATGGACATGGTCAGAAACAATGCTCAGGTAGGCCGTGGCATTTAAACGATGCCCAATTGGCACTAAGGGGCCTGAAGTGTGCCAAGAAAACATCCCCCACACCATTACACCACCACCACCAGCCTGCACAGTGGTAACAAGGCATGATGGATCCATGTTCTCATTCTGTTTACGCCAAATTCTGACTCTACCATCTGAATGTCTCAACAGAAATCGAGACTCATCAGACCAGGCAACATTTTTCCAGTCTTCAACTGTCCAATTTTGATGAGCTCGTGCAAATTGTAGCCTCTTTTTCCTATTTGTAGTGGAGATGAGTGGTACCCGGTGGGGTCTTCTGCTGTTGTAGCCCATCCGCCTCAAGGTTGTGCGTGTTGTGGCTTCACAAATGCTTTGCTGCATACCTCGGTTGTAACGAGTGGTTATTTCAGTCAAAGTTGCTCTTCTATCAGCTTGAATCAGTCGGCCCATTCTCCTCTGACCTCTAGCATCAACAAGGCATTTTCGCCCACAGGACTGCCGCATACTGGATGTTTTTCCCTTTTCACACCATTCTTTGTAAACTCTAGAAATGGTTGTGCGTGAAAATCCCAGTAACTGAGCAGATTGTGAAATACTCAGACCGGCCCGCCTGGCACCAACAACCATGCCACGCTCAAAATTGCTTAAATCACCTTTCTTTCCCATTCTGACATTCAGTTTGGAGTTCAGGAGATTGTCTTGACCAGGACCACACCCCTAAATGCATTGAAGCAACTGCCATGTGATTGGTTGATTAGATAATTGCATTAATGAGAAATTGAACAGGTGTTCTTAATAATCCTTTAGGTGAGTGTATATATATATATATATATATATGTATATATATATATATATATATATATATATATATATATATATATATATATATTCACTGTGTAAAGCAGTAAAGCGCTGCTCTAGATTCATATTTATTGTGAAAAGTTTCTCATTTGCATAGAAAGGAGGCATGTTTGTCTAGAAAGTAATTTAATAACCTAAATCTGCATGGTGTAATGCTATACCAGCACATACTGTATAGCGCTTAGTTAAGCTAGACTGCAGGTGCCATGCAAATAAGATTCAGAGTTTGGTGTTGAAATACTGCACGCTAAAGTGGCACAACTGTTTAGTCAATTCGCCCACACACGCCCAAGAGAATATCAAAGCTGCTGTGAGGGAAAAGAGTGACTCAGTTCATTGAGCAGACTACAGTGAATAAAATTTGCAGGGTTTAGGCCCCATACCTAACCTAGTTTCTTTGATGGCTCATAAATGAAGACCTATCTTCAATCATTCTGACAGAAATACAGATTTCAATAGAGCCAGCAATAGAAAGAACCATTCGCTCTCTGCACCTTACTCCTTCAGACTTTTATTAGCTTTTTTCCTTGTTTATTTCCTCACAAATATAAGAAATAATTGTCAAACATCTGAGCCATGCACAGGAAGCCAAAATATAATGTGAAATTGGAGAAGGAAAGTTTCAAGACAACAAGAGAAACAAGACAATCATTAATGTGCAACTTTTAGATTTAGCTTAACTAATACTAACAATTGCTAAATACAATGAAAAAAAAAACAGGGAAAAAAAACAGCATATCACAAATATACACTACCGTTCAAAAGTTTGGGGTCTGTAAGATTTGTAATGTTCTCTCTAATGCACCAAGGCTGCATTTATTTGATCACAAATACAGTAAAAACTGTAATACTCTGAAATATTATTACATTTTAAAATAGCTGTTTTGTTTCTTAATACATTTTTAAATGAAATTTATTCCTGTGATGGCAAAGCTGAATTGTATACGCCGGTCTTCATTGTCAGTGTTGAAAACAGTTGTGCTGCTTAATACTTTTGTGGAAACTGTGATATTTTTCAGTATTATTTGATAAATAGAAAGTTGAAAAGAACATTATTTGAAATAATTCTTTAGCATTACAAACGCTGCAAAAAATTGCTGTAAAAAAACTGCCAAATTTTTACATCAACATATTTTCCATTAAAACAGTAATATACCGTAGACAACAATGCATTCTAGGTAATATTTGTCGTTTTCAAGAAAGTAGCCTACAGGAATATACCGTGAATTAACAACGCTCAAAGTCAACACTCAAGGGTCAAGAGCCCATCTAAAGAAAACACTGATGTCCATCATGGTAATGTCAAACAAAATAATAAAACAACATCTAAATCTCTGATAATTCTCAATAAGAACTTCTGTAGACATACGACAGAAATAAAGTCGCACTGGATAGTAATAAGTGAAGCTGGTAATGCTGTTTGATGTTAATCTTCCTCTGCTGAGGTCTTGAGAGATTTAATGTCTTTTATCTTCACTTGATTTTATCTAAAGCCGAAACTATACTTAGTTTTTTTATGCGTACACGAGCATATGCGCACAGTCGAACGCACAGCCTTGCAAAGTATATTTCTTTTGACACGTACTTGTACACAGGTGTTCGAGGAATGCAGAGTTTTGAGCAATCTTTCGCCATGAGTTACAACCCATATAAATACTGCAAAAAATTTAAATGCGCATGTGCAACTTGCGTGTACAAAGTAGCAGAGGTGGGGGACTCGAGTCACATGACTTGACTCGAGTCAGACTTAAGTCGCACTTTTAGGACTTGAGACTTGCTTGACAAATATTAATAAAAGACTTGACTTTGACTTGATATTCATGACTTGAGACTTGACTCGGACTTGAGTTAAATGACTCGAAATAACTTGTTTTTGTTTAATAAATATCTGTTTTTGAACGCATCGCAACTTAACCACGTGACACAGCAGGCAAGCAGAGAGAGCTAACGTAAGAGACAGACGTGAATGAACCGGAATGAACATGGAAGGCGCTAGGCCAAGTTTCCATGGTAATCAGTCACTCACGGATCATGGCACGCCCATCCGCGTTCAGTGTTGCCAGATTGGGCAGGTTCCGGGCCGCGCTGTATCCATCATTTTCATACGAAGTGGTCGCGATGATGAGTTAAAAATGTGCACAAAAAAAAAACCTTGGTTCATCTGTGTTGTATTTGTGATTGGACGGCTGGGTTAAAGTCACTCCACCATTTCTGTGCGTGTTCTGCAATTGAGCGGAATTTTTGACAAATTATGTAACAAAAAGTAATTTTTATAGTCTCCCATTGATTGAAATTATATAAATAAAAAATGCTTAAATCCCCCCAACACTGCACAAATGTAAAACATTTTAGTAAAACATGATTAAAGTGAGTAATATTACATTTTGTCTATTTCTTTTTCTTCGTTTGGGGTCAAAAAGACCCAGATAGCTTACATAAATAGCATCTTAAGCCAATTAAGCAAAAAAATATAAAATTAAAAATAAAACCATCAATTAGACACAGGTCAGAAAAAACAGGTATAACACTTGACATTCTGTCCCCCTCACTTTTGAAATGATGGCTACGCCCCTAAAATCAATCGACTATTACTGAAGAAATACAAAAAGTCTTTATTTCATCATGGCTTTAATATTTTAAAAACAGGTGACAAGTACTGCACACCTACGTGTGCTAGCTAATGAACCTTCATCAGGGTGTGAGCAACAAACACAATCTGAGCACAATCTGAGTTCTCTTAAGTTTATTAGTCATATAACAATCACGCTGTACAGGACTAGCAGGAGAGAGAAAATTCAAATAATACAAAGAGAACGTATCTCACCTAATATATTGGCCTAATTACATTTTAGGCTATGTAGTTTTAATTTTTAGAATTTTATTTTATTAACAACTCGGCTGTATGTGGACACCTTTTGAGTAGAAATGCATATTGCAATTTTTGTTGCAAATAAAACTCCCATAGTCCATTGACTTGACTTGCTTGACATAAAGCAATGACTTGACTTGCTTGATTCTCACAAAAAATGACTTGGACTTGCTTGAGACTTGAAGGCTAAGACTTGAGACTTGCTTGTGACTTGCACATGTGTGACTTACTCCCACCTCTGCAAAGTAGGCACGGTTACAAAAATCCGGCCATGCGTGTTCAGTACGCACTTACTCTTCTGATAATGAAATTCGAATCACGCACACTGTATGCTGACCCTTGCGTACACATAAAAAGTGAAGTATACTTTGGCCTTTATAGGCTGTGGCTGGAAGTCTTTCCTTCGATGATTCTGCTTGTTAACAGCAGGTGTTCATCACTAATGCTCAATCATCACTTAATTAATCACTGAATTATCTCATTAACTTCAACTGCTTCATTGTACACTCTGTAGTGTAGACACATAAGTGTTCATTAAACACTTAGGATTTTGTTGTAAAATGAATGAGTGAAACGTATTTTAAAAGTAATCAACTGTTATTTATTTGATGACAACAAACGGTAAAAAAAACTGCAATTTTCCAGTAAATGACCATAAAATCAAAGAAAAAAACAGTAATATAGGCTACTGTAAAATGTTACAGTCAGATTTACTAAACAAAATTTCACTGAAATATTAGTAAAAGTCAATGACTGATAAGGAGAGTAAATATTAAACTGAAGTGTTTTATGTCTTTTTTGCACAAACTGATATAGGAGAAACCTTTTTGTTTAATTTAGTTTTGTGGGTCACCATTGTGCTCAAGAGTAGAGCCTGTGCTTCAGTCAATGTTGAGCTGAGAAACACTGATGTTATGCTGCATGCTGCAGTACTAACACCCTTTAAACTCGAATGGTTTAAAGAAATCAGTTTCCCAAAATAAATGAGTTAACTTCTATGGTATTATTACAGTAACATACTGTAAAAAAGAGAGCTGTAAATTAACGGTAGAAGGTTAGCTGTAAATTAACAGTACATTACTGGCAACCACAACGGCCAGTAGATTACCGTTATTTTACAGCACAATTTTTTTAGAGTAGTGTCAATTTTGATCAATTTGACGCATCATTGCTGAATAAAAAAGTATTTATTTCTTTCAAAAAATCTTTCTTTGGAATGGTATTGTATGTTGTATGTAAGCTTTTTAACTAGCTAGTCTTTTCAGCAGGTTTATGCACTGTAAATTGCAACATGCCTGCAAAATTCTGCTACATACTACAGTGGTTCCCAGTGCCGTACCCCCTGAGGCATTTAACATCTTTCTTGCTACCCCCTTTCTTCCACTTAGACTGCAATCACACCTTTTCCATTAAGGGACACTATTTGCCCCTTAAATTGATTTTCAGGTGCATTTTGTTTTTACTTATAAAGGCAATTTTTTCCTAACCCTATTAAATGTATGTCATGTGTCTTAAAATATATATTTATTAATTATATATAATTATTAATATAATAAAGCAATACATTTAACTAAATAAATAATTTCAATCAAATGAAATCAGTATCACCAAAAGCCATCTTTGCATTGCAGTGGCAATGGTATATTTACACACAGTTTAATGCGGCTCAGAGGTGGCATGAATGCAATTACAATGGCATAGCCTAAATAATGTTATGAGACAATGTTTTCAAATAAAAAACGCTCAATAGAGAAATTAAATGATGGTAAAAACATAATGATACTTTTAACTCTTTCCTTGCCATTGATGAGTTTTTACAGTTTTCTGTGTTATCACTGTTATAAGGTAGGGGGCGCTATTACGTATCTCCTGAGCGAGTACAGTATCTCCAGATCAAAACACACACAAAGTAGAAGCAGAAACAAGTTATCTCATATGTAAGCAGATGCATATAAAAAAACAATGCGATCATCAACAATAAACAGCATATAAATCAAAATGGCCTAATGTTTACTGAATGAAATGTCGACTCAAGAAGTGCAATAGGACTGTGCAAGCTTTGGGGGTGTTAATGGACTCGATCTACTCCATCTGTGTTTTGACCATCGTACTGAATCTGATCCCGATGTAGTCTTTAACAAAAACGTGATTTTCTCAGGTTTTTGCTCAAAATGTTGCGTTTTTTTATGAAACTTACCCACATTCAAAAGAATGCCTGGAGCTAGAATAAAACTTTTTTTTTTTGTTCAACAGCAGAGGCATGTTCAGACAAAAAAAATATTCTGGGGGCCATGACATTTTTGTGAAAATGACCAAAAACGGGAAAAGGGAAAGGCAGGGAAAGAGTTAAACTTTAAACTAAAACTGGCAAGTCACTGTCTTAATGAGTGAGTCATCAAGTCATCCATTCATTCTTTCAGTAACAAAGCAAGTGGCTGTATTTATGAATGGGTCATTGAATAATTTCACTAACAAAACATCGCTGTGTGTTGCTTGGAGACTCAAAATAGTTTTGCTGTGGCTTTCGTTGGGACTTTTATTTAATTGCAAACAATACTGACAATACTGTATTTAAAATGTACGTCACTTAATATTACCTTTTTGTTTGTTGAACGGTTTCATAAAATCAATGTTTGCAGTCGTGTGGATATTCAGGAAAAATTGCATTTTTTTCTCATATATTATCAACATTGGAAACAAGAACTCACATAGGGTATGTTTCTGTGTCAAAGAGACTTCCGCCTACGTCTAGCATGACCTTTCTGATGTGATTACACAATCCGTGGCGAGCCGCAGAGCAAGATGAGCAATTTAGGTTAAATGACCGATGGTTTCGCTAGATAAGACCCTATTCCTCGTCTGGGATTGTGCAGAGCCTCTAAAGCCCTTCAAAGCCCTTTGAAACTGCATTGATTTGAACCTTTAACATTTTGGTTGCCATAAAAGTCTATTATGTGGAGAAAAATCCTGGAATGTTGTCCTCAAAAAACGTAATTTCTTTCGAGTGAAGAAAGAAAGACACAAACACCTTGGATGAGATGGGGGTGGGTAAAATATCAGGAAATTTTCATTTTGAAGTGAACTAATCCTTTAAATGGAACTATGCACAATCTGTGTCTATATTTGTTCTTAATGCTTGTAAGTGCTAAAACCCCACTTTTACAAAGGTATTGTTGAGAATGGCAGTAATGTAGCATGAAGGCAGCATACTCCGCATGCAACCTATCATATGCACGCTACTTGTGTGGATGCAGTCATTTTTGACTGCAAAAGGTGAAGTAATTTAATAGGATGTCATGTATTTGACATTTTACGGCACTAACATTTTCCTGTTTTTACACTAGGGTGGCATTTTGCCTGTTAGAAATACCTGCTCAGTTGTAATATTATTTTAAGGTGTGGTAGAATTAAGTGAATGGCTCTGTCACCTCACACAACCCATGTTTGGGAACCACTGACATATTAGACCTGTGAATGCTTTATCAAAGACTTGGTGTGTGTCTTAAACAGAAATGCAGTAGCACATATTTGTGTGGTGTAGGTACATTCTGTGTGTGTGGTCACGGTTTGTGCTGTTTAGTTAGTCACAGATACAGCCATCACCTTGGAAACAGTGCCATCCCTGACAACCCAGGTGAAGGGAAACTGCCATCACAAACAGCCATCGCCAAAATGAGTCATAGGTGTTTGTGTGTGAGGGCACCAGAGGGGTCACGATCCCCCTGTATCTGCTCCAATCCGCTGGAGTGACAGCAGAAGAAAGAGGAACTGACATCAGCCTTCCCCTTCAGCGTCGCTGTGAGGCCAGACTCGCTCTGGACGCTCCCGGGTCCCTATTTACACAAGCTTTAAAAAAAACCCTGTCAGGCGTTGACTCATCTCTTGAGATCCTGGTGAAGTATTGGTGTGCCTTTGGTTCCTTTTCTCTGTTTCTGGCTGAGGTTGGACAGCTCTCTGGCCTGCACATTATGTTAAGGCCATGACATACTGGCAACTTTTTGAGACTGTGCAGACAGGCAATTTAAGCTTGTCAGGTGAACAGGGCCATTTTTAGTATAGTTTGAAAATAGAATTCCGGATTTACGTATTTTAACTGGTTTGCTTGTCCAGTAATAATGGACTATGGTATCAAACACTGTCATATTAATCTAAATTACAGTTAGTCCTTAACATACATTCCCATTCAATAATAACATATAACATCTAAAGCCCTGCACACACGGAGACGCATATAGCTGTATACGTAAAAATGTTGTATCGTAACAGTGTTTTGCCAGACGGATCCGGCGTTTTGGGAGCCTGAAACCGCTATTTTTTGAAACCAGGTCCCAGAGTGGATAAATCTGAAAACGACACCTTTGCGTTTTCATGTGTACAGCCAATCCTTATATTTTGTGAAACAATGATGTCATCACCCCACGTCTCGACCCTAGTCAGACACTGCATGAGCATGCTCCAAGTCGTCTTCTCCGATTTTAGTGTATCTCTGTGGCAGAATTACAGAGCCACATACTGGTCTGGCATGTATACTACATCATTTTGAGTTGGTTTCAGTGGTTTCGTGTGTACGCAGATATTTTTTGAAACAAGAAAAAAAAAAAGATTGGATAGGGAAAGCTCTGGCTTCGTGTGGATGTGGCCTAAATCTGTCTGTCTGTCGAAGGCATAAATAATTTCACAGTTTTCTGATTAATCATGATTAATTGCACATAACATTACAATTTATAACACAAATATATTTCGCTTTACATATACATACACTTCCCAGGCAAAAAATAAATAAAAATAGTGTTTGGATTTAAATAGGCAAATGCTTAAGAGTTTATGATTGGATCATTATTGCATGATTATTATGTTTCTAGCATGTTATATGTTTGGCAACTAACCATGATTGAGTGTGTAGCATTTCTAAAACAACCATGTAGGAAGACACATCATGGCCATATTCCAGGAGGACAATGTCGAGATGCATCAGGCTCAAATTGTGAAAGAATGGTTGGGAGGGAGCATGAAGAATCATTTTCACACATGAATTGTCACCTCTGAGTCCAGACTTTAAATTTATTGAAAGTCTTTGTGATGTGCTAGAGGAGACTTTACAGAGTGCTCAACTCTTGCATTGTCAATACAATATCTTGAGCACAAATTGATGCATCTCTTGATGGAAATAAATGTTGTGATGTTATTTCCACCAAGAGGTGCATGCATTTTTGCTCAAGATCTTGTATTGACAATGCAACAGTCAAGCACTCTGTAAAGTCTACTGGATTCTGGATTTGGTATTCTAAGGATTCTTTGACGAATAGAACGTTCAAAAGAACAACATTTATTTTAAATCTAAAAGTGTTTGTAACAGTGTAAAAGCTTTCAGTGTAATTTTTGATCAATTTAATGCAGAGAGAAAGAGAGAGAAAGAGAGAGCACGCATGTACCTGCATTTAGATATAGCATTTTCCTTCAGGTCAGTCCTATGTTCATAATAAAAAAAAAAATCAGTTTGAATGTGTGCTGTGATATCTTGTCCTTTTAACAGTTTAGGGGTTTTCCAGTGCCCTGACACTGACAGCACTAGTCAAAGCATTTGTCAGTTGTTGCATTTTTTTTTTTTCATTTCAATGAAAACAGCGCATTAATATAGAACGGAGATTCAACTGACTTGGAACTACCTGTGCATTAAATGATTTTATTGCACACCTTCCAGCCAATCAGAATCGAGTATTCAGACAGACCATGGCATAATAGTGTATAAATGCATAGTAAAAAACAAACAAACAAAAAAACAAACAAATTTTAGGCAGGCCTAGCATCAAGGGGTGTGTACGGGTGGCTGGAATGCTAGGGGGGGGGGGGCCTACGATGATCTCAGTAACATCTCACAACCCATCCCCCCCTCCGATTTCAACTGATGGCGACAGATCCAACTCCTCCTGGAACGTCATTTCAACTTCCCTGAGAAATATAAATGATTTCAGGGATGGGCCACTAAAAACTCTATATTTGGATGCCATTGTCATTGCACAAAAAGTGAGCAGTTTAACCATGGTCAAGTACTGAGCTGTTTGATAGCATAGACATTGGGAGAAATGTTTGAAAGTAATTGGAGAGGAATCTTACTGCACCATTTAGCATCTCAAATAATAGTCTATCCTTTATGCTTCTCTACCAGAGCATATTTTTAAGTGTTGCATACTGGGCTGAGAGGAAAACAAACCCTGAGGAGGGCCCATGTGAGCTAGACCACTTTAGCTTATTTTCCTCTGTCCTCCCCTGAAGTGAAAGATCTAGGAGATGATGATGAGTGCAGAGTTGCACAACTGCGTAAGGCAATATCATGGAAGGCAATATGACGGTACTTCTGTTAGATGCTTCCCTTGGGTTGACAGCACTTTGTTTGCGAGATATGCATTGTGCGCTTTCTTTGCCTCAAAAAGTAGCCCGTTCAGCCTTGGCATAGACAAAGAAAGAGACACATAGTGTACCATATGTAGCCTAATGAGGATGCACTGAGCCTAGTTATTTATTTCACAATCTGGCAGGGTACTAATACGTTTTGATATGGAGTCTTGCTGCACCATTTAGCATCATTCTCAAAACAACCCCTGTGAGGTATAGACCACTTCAACTTATGTTCTTCTTCTTCGATCTAGATGATTACTGAAAGGCAGTATCAGGGAATGCGATATATGATGGTACCTCTGTTAGATCCCTCCCTAGTGAGCACTAACACACACTCTCTCATTTGAAGTACATTTACACACTAGACCTAACAAGGTGTGAAATCCGAACGTAGGTGCTCAGCATCCTGAGGAATCTTTTTCGTAATCACACTGAAAAGAACCACTTCTAATACCCAGCGTCCCATAAACTAACTCATGCATCATGAGTAAATGATGGAATTAAAGGAATTTGAGTTGAACTGTTTGCTAATGTGTCTCTCGAATCCATTATGAGGTTAGGAAGCAGAAGCACTCATCTCTCCATTACAAAACTGAAATATGCTAGCGTTTACTGTGATAAGCATTATTCAGGAAAATAAGTACTATAAGGTTTTACTAAGTGGGGTTTAAGAGGCACAATTCTGAGAGAGTTAAAGAGCTCAGCAGAGCTATTTTTAAAGATTTAACTATGCTTTAACTTTATAAATGCTAGTGATGTATGCAAGCTTAAAGATGACAATATGCACTCTCGTGCTCATTAATCACGTTTCTAAGATGAGAAAATGCACAGTTGCACTACTAAAAGCAACTTATCTTTAATGCAAAGCTGGGAGTTTTGCGAGACTTCTAAAATGCAGCACTGAAACAAAATACAAAAGAACAGAATTTTTTTGCAACATTATGTAATGCATCCTTGCTAAATAATAGTATTAATTTCTTTAAAAGAAAAAAAAATCTTATTAAAAATACTAATCCCAAACTTTTGAATAGTAGTGCATTGTTTAACTTTGCATGCTGTTTTAAATGCACAGTAAAAACAGACATTTCAGGTACAGGCCACTAAAAATTATGGAGTTTCAGAATGACTTCTAACTTTTTATTTGGATGCTAAAGATTTAACTATGCTTTAACTTTATGAATGCCTGTGATGTATGTGAGCTTAAAAAAATGACAGTTTGCATGCTCATTAATCACATTTCTAAGATGAAAAACATCACAGATATTGCACTACTAAAACCAACTTGTCTTACAAAGCCAAGAGTTTTGCAAGACTTCTAAGATGGTTGAGAGAGCTGAAACGCAATAGTGGAAGGCAGTCAGATTAAAGACCCACGCTAGCCCCCACTGAAGGACGGGAAGAGAAATCTGTTTTTACAGCCAGTCTCGCTTTATGCCTGTGCAGGGAACTAATCCCAATGACTGTCAGCCGAATACTTGTCACCCCACCAAAGCTCCTTACACGACTCCACGCACATCCAGCAGGAGCCGCGTCCGCATCAGCAGGCGTCCCGTTGTCCCCTGGGGACGGAATGGTTTAATCCCCAAAGCTACTCTCTCTCAACCAGCACCCGGCGGCACATTAGGCAGCTCATTCCTAAGTTATATAAGAGCGAGATGAGATGAAATTTATTCGTGCCTGTCCATCATGAGCAATCTTCCCTGTCAATGACTTTCCACTCTCCTGGAGTGAGCCAGGTGAACTCTGAGGCCACGAAACAAATGCAGATGTGAATGTATGACCAAGCAAGCATGCTGTCATTTTACCTGCACAATTATTCAAAATAAAATCTAAATCGGAATATGGCTTAGTGGGATTATCGAATTAAAGCAGCAATGTGTTTTTACAATGTGAGTAGCTCATGATCCGCCAGTGTTTGCAGCTTTTTTACAACACATTTTTATGTACAGTAATTAGGGCTGTTAAATTAATGTGTTAACACATGCAATTAATTTTTTCAGTTAAGCGCGTTATTTACCGCAATTAATGCAGCATCCGTTTATTCCCGTCATCCTTTGGCTAGCGTTACATTATATGACCACGCTCTTAATCATGCAAATGCTTTTAAACCATTCAAGTGTGTTAAGACACAAAAGAGAACGCAGTGCAGTACTGGCCTGCGTCTGTGAATATCCTGTCTGTGTGACACACACACACTTGTGCGCACAGAATGCCACTTCAGACAGAATTTGAATGGTCAAAACCACACAAAATTATGCCAAAAAGCCCGTTTTGTTGAGTATCCTCATAAGCACAGTCTTAAATGAGTTAAATGAAGTCTTAAATGTTGTGAGAAAATGGGATGTCAGATCCACATCATTTGCGGCAGGTCTTAAAGTGACAGCAGCCTAATAAGCCTGCTGCTGTCTGTCATTAAGGATAATCAAAGAAAAAGAGAAAAACACTCACTGCTCTTGACCGAATGGCTATAATTAATGGCTAAAATTGAGGGGAAAAAAAGATGCAATGTTGGCATCGTTTATGCCTTTCATAAAAGGATGCCATTAAACAAATATTTAAAATATAGGCTACTGTCTTTATATTGTTTCTAAATTAATTTGGAGATAAAATTTGAAATTATTACAACATAAAAACATATAAAACTTTAATACTAGGTGCAGAACTAATTAATTACAGAAAAAAGTTGTTTTTATTCGAATGAGAGCACTAATAGTAATATGCAGCCATGTGCCTGTGAACACTGTTTGAGTGAATGTGAATGACAGCCGCTCAGCCACCTATGAAAACAAACATTGCTGCTCACATAGGATGACCGTTTCATATTGACATTATTGTGCTTATATGCCCTATAAACTTTTGTTGTGGTACTTCTGTGACAATTTGAGTGTCTGTGACATCGAATAAACACATCATGTGCCTGTAAACACTGTGAGTTTGTGCGAATATGAATGACAGCTGCTTATCCAGCTCACCTCTCTCTGTGTTGGCGTGGATGCTGATTTGAATCTGGCAGTGTGTGACGTCACTGTACATTTTAAAATCCCATATGTGGGACTGTACTCCCAGGGGCACAGAAATAACAATCCCGCATGTGGGACTTGCTGAGGTTTACCGTCAAAATAAATATTTGATGGTTTAATGTATGATAATGAAGAAATTATTAATATCATAAATATTAGTATTGTAATTTTACATAAAATTGTATTATTAAATAAAATTATTATATTATAAAATTATTCTTAAATACTAACTATATATATATACACTCACCTAAAGGATTATTAGGAACACCATACTAATACTGTGTTTGACCCCCTTTTCGCCTTCAGAACTGCCTTAATTCTACGTGGCATTGATTCAACAAGGTGCTGAAAGCATTCTTTAGAAATGTTGGCCCATATTGATAGGATAGCATCTTGCAGTTGATGGAGATTTGTGGGATGCACATCCAGGGCACGAAGCTTCCGTTCCACCACATCCCAAAGATGCTCTATTGGGTTGAGATCTGGTGACTGTGGGGGCCATTTTAGTACAGTGAACTCATTGTCATGTTCAAGAAACCAATTTGAAATGATTCGAGCTTTGTGACATGGTGCATTATCCTGCTGGAAGTAGCCATCAGAGGATGGGTACATGGTGGTCATAAAGGGATGGACATGGTCAGAAACAATGCTCAGGTAGGCCGTGGCATTTAAACGATGCCCAATTGGCACTAAGGGGCCTAAAGTGTGCCAAGAAAACATCCCCCACACCATTAAACCACCACCACCAGCCTGCACAGTGGTAACAAGGCATGATGGATCCATGTTCTCATTCTGTTTACGCCAAATTCTGACTCTACCATCTGAATGTCTCAACAGAAATCGAGACTAATCAGACCAGGCAACATTTTTCCAGTCTTCAACTGTCCAATTTTGGTGAGCTCGTGCAAATTGTAGCCTCTTTTTCCTATTTGTAGTGGAGATGAGTGGTACCCGGTGGGGTCTTCTGCTGTTGTAGCCCATCCGCCTCAAGGTTGTGCATGTTGTGGCTTCACAAATGCTTTGCTGCATACCTCGGTTGTAACGAGTGGTTATTTCAGTCAAAGTTGCTCTTCTATCAGCTTGAATCAGTCGGCCCATTCTCCTCTGACCTCTAGCATCAACAAGGCATTTTCGCCCACAGGACTGCCGCATACTGGATGTTTTTTGTAAACTCTAGAAATGGTTGTGCGTGAAAATCCCAGTAACTGAGCAGATTGTGAAATACTCAGACCGGCCCGTCTGGCACCAACAACCATGCCACGCTCAAAATTGCTTAAATCACCTTTCTTTTCCATTCTGACATTCAGTTTGGAGTTCAGGAGATTGTCTTGACCAGGACCATACCCCTAAATGCATTGAAGCAACTGCCATGTGATTGGTTGATTAGATAATTGCATTAATGAGAAATTGAACAGGTGTTCCTAATAATCCTTTAGGTGAGTGTATATATATAATGTTTTTTTTTTTAAATAATAACACATTATTAAGTACAGTATTTAAAAAAAAAACTTTATTAGGGGCAAACGTTTTTTTCAAGCTATAAACATGTAACAACTCATTTTTATGATGGGTTGTCATAATTTAAAGTTAAATGTCTAGTTTTTAAAAGTGGCTGAAGTTACAGAAACAAACACTTGCATCATAAATTGTGTTCTGATATTTTTTGGAACACAACAATTGTGAAACTCCAGGTTGTGTATAGTTTCTGAGTTTGCATACTTGTGTCCCATATAAAGTCCTCAATTGCATATAATGTCTTATTACAACATTCTTATCTCAATCAATCCAGACAAGACAAGGTTTCGTTTTTTGTTACAGGCTGGAAAGGCTGTGAGCCTGAGCTGGTCTGGTGAGCTCAACAGATCAGCTCTTTCCCACCAGAGACGGCACTGTCTACTCATCCACTGCCCCGTTCCCTTGGGTTTCCTACAATTCGGGGAGAGTGATTACACAGGTAGCGGGAGCCCAATGAGCTGGAACCTCCTATCTTGTTCCAGGCAGCCCAAGGGATCGATAGCAGGAGGAGAGGGTCTAAACATCAGCGCGGAGTGCTCAGATTACACCTCTCTCATCTAATCAATCAGCACGACTATTCAAGCAGCCTGCCATCCTCCTCTTCCTTCCACAACCTCATTCTCCTGCCGTCTCCTTTCATTCTGTCTTTCCCTCCCCCCCTTTTTTCCATTTTTGTCACAGGGTGAGACAAAGGTATCTTTATTCAGTCTCCCGTCACACCACACTATCACACCCAGAAAATGGGTCACTGAACATCCTCCCCATCCTGAGCTCTCACGTGCCCCGTCCTCACCGTCTGTAGTAAAACGGCATACTGTCAGAACTCCTGCCCTCGCCCGCACTAAATCACTGACTTATCCAACCGCTGGCCACGTACTAAAAATCTCCTTGAGAGTGCTGACGAGCAAACAGAGCTCAGGTGAAAGCCCAGTCGAGTGATGTAGCGAGGCCGGAGCCGGCCTGCATGTAAGATAAAGGGTTTGTAATCACAGCAGGCCAGACCTGTGTGCTCCTGAGCTGTAAAGGAGATAAGGGGGGGAGTAGAGAGTGCTGTGCCAATGGTGGAGTATGTGTGTGGACTAGAGTGGCAGATATTTTTCCTCACTCAAAGTGTTCTGTAATCACTCAGTTCCAACTCCATTTCAGTTTTTCCACTCCTCGTCACTCCACGCTCAAAGGTAAGAAATTTGGGTTACACTATATTTTGATAGTCCTCTTTAAACATTCTACTAACTATAAGTAACTGTACAACTACATGTCAACTAACTCTCATTAGAGTATTAGTAGACTGTTAGGGTTAGTAGAATAAGTTGACGTAATTGCAAAGTTACTTATAGTCAGTAGAATGTCTGTTTGGGAGGATCAAAATATTGGGCCCTATCATACAGCCGGCGCAATGCGGCGCCAGGCGTGACGCAAGTGTTTTTGCTAGTTTCAGCCCGACGCAGTTATCATTTTCACGTCCAGCGCCACGTTGTTTAAATAGCAAATGCACTCATCTGTTCACCCATGGGCGTGCTGATCTGAAAACGAGATGTGTTCAGGCGTATTGTTGGCGCGTTGCTATTTTGAGGCAACTGAAATAGACCAACTGCCCAACTGAAACCTGGTCTAAAGTCAATGGCGCAATTTTTTTTTTTTAAAGGGCACATTAGTAATATGCGCATATAGGCGGGTGCACAACACACGTACAATCTGCTTGCTACACACACAAGGACGCACAGCAGCACACGAACATTTTTAAATATGAAAAATTAAAGAATTAAAATTATATTAATATTATTATTGTGTACATAAATATGCCTACATGTCATATGCTCAGGGAGCTTTGGTGGAATCCGACTTGACCCGTAGATGGTCAGCTCGCGCGCTTCAACCTCGCGCACGAGCAGATCCGTTTTCTCGCTAGAGAAGTGTTCAGTTTATCTGCTTGCAAATTCCGCTATGTAAATAGCGAATCCACCATGGTGCGAGCGCAACTGGCTTTTAAAGGGACTAGGAGATGAGACTCTGATTGGTTTATTGCACGTTATGCCTAAAAAACACCCATTGCTCATTAAGAGAATAGGGACAACCCTTTTAGACTACGCTCTGGGCGCGCCAACCATTTTTCCCGTTGTTAAACTAGCAAAAGTGGATTTGGACATGCCCTAAGTGCATTTGCGCCTTGCGCTTCAGACCATGCGCTCAGATCATTAAAATAAGGCAAAGTGTTAGTAGATATTAAGCAGACAGTCTACTAATACTCTAATGACTGGTAGTTGACATGTGTTTGCAAAGTTACTTATGGTTAGTAGAATGTCTACCCATCAAAATAAATTGTTACCAGAATCTGTTGCCATGTTCAAGCCCCCTGCATGAGAAACACTGGTATCATTTTTATTAGGGGTGTAACGATACCCTCATATCACAATTCGATACATATCACGATACTACACTCACGATACGATATTATTGCGATACTCCAAGATATGGTAAAAGGTTAACATGTACTGTTGAAATGCTAAATTTGGTATTACATTGGGGGTGGACATTAATAGGCTTGGACTTGGTGCTGGTACCCAATGCACAGTACAATGGTGACACCAGAATAAAAATATTCATGATTCTGAAGCTGAAAATACAGAATTATTTTCGATTAATATGCTTTCACTCTGTCACTGACTAGATATATTTAAAATAATATAGGAGACATTTGGCATTATCAGGACCCACAAATATTCCCCCATTGAATTATTATACATTATATTCGACATTATATATAATATATGTAAAAAAAACCTCTCACACAGTAATTTTCATTTTGGGTGAACTATACACAATACAGATCGTCACTATCCACGATACATATTGTTGCATATTGCGGTATATTGTGACACGATATATTGTTACACCCCTAATTTTTATACATTTGTAATTTTATATAATATTTAACAGACTACACATCTGAAAAGAGAGAGTAGTTGGGTTTACATCTGCCTATTTGTATGCTATTTTATTATTTAGCATAAAAAAACAAGTTTTGTTTTTGTCGGTGGCTACTGCAAGTGATTTATTATGTTTCATAAAAATGGAATTTAAAAATAAAGCTTCAATTTCCAATGCTATTTTGGACCAGATGCTATTACTTTATTAATTCTTGCATTATGGCCTTTTAAATTTATATGCACAGCTGCATCGGACCCTGAAAAGAAAACACAGGCACTCTGACTTTCAAACAAACCACTCCTCGCTCCAGGCTAAATCATGCAACTCTGCTTCCACGCTTCCACTCTGTTCTGCTCATAGACTCTAGTGGGTGGAGATGGGATCTGGAAAAGAGGATGTGCTTTCACCACCCAAACGCATGTGTTTAACTCTTCTTGACTTTCACCTGCAGTGCAACTGGCAATCCAACAACTGAAACACATGGCAGAGTTTATAGTGAGCCACTCAGATCCATTTTCACCTGCTGTTATGATGGAGAACATTAGAGGGAGGAAATGTTATAGATGAGTTGGTGTCTGCAACTGCTGGAGGAAATGAACTGAAATCAGACCGCTTAATGTCTGTTTTGCAGACCACAAGTACCTTAGGTAACATACTTAAAATGCAACTCTGAGCACAATGGATCCTGCTGGAAAGAAAATGCAAAAATTAGGTCTCTTTGGTGTATCGGTTGTTTCTTATAGACACCACTAAGATTAAATAGAGAGCAAATGGACTTTTGCTTGAATATCCTGCTTCTCAAAATGTTCACCTCAGGAAAACGCTCCAAGTAATCTCACACATGTCTCCTTTAGAGCAGATGTTTGCAATTTTTTACTTTTTAATTGCAAGTAATATATCCCCAAATATGCTGAGCCAGCTAAAGCCCACTATATATTGTCTATATTCTAATATATATATATATATATATATATATATATATATATATATATACACACACAATTTTTTTGTAAAGTGTGATACTTTAGAAATATACTGTAATCTGTGTACTGTTGTCATTAAAGTAAAGTAAAAAGATTAAATATATGATCTGTAAAATATTATTAATTCAAATAGTTATTAATAATTCAAATTTATTTGTATATTACTTTCATAATAAATGTTGCCCCAAATATAATATTTTTCATTACTCATCCCACCCCCACCCCAGTTTTAAAACCCCTCTAGAGTTTCATAAGAAATTCCCTCGCATTAAAAAAATAAATAAAAATAAATCACTTTTTTTCTATAAACTAATACAGTATTATTCACAAGTTTGGAGTCAATATGATTTTTTAAAGTTATTCAGAATTTTTTTTTGACATAAGTCTCTTATGCTCCCCAAGGCTACATTTATTTGATCAAAAATAGATTAAAATAACAACAATATTGTGCAATATTATTACAACAACTGTATTACAATTATGTAAATAATTGTTTCTATTTTAATATATTATTAAATGTATATTTTTTTTAAATAAAATTATACAATTTTCAGCAGTCATTACTCCAGTCTTCAGTCAGTGTGACATGATCCTTTAGAAATCATTCTAATATGCTGATTTATTTTCACATTTCTTGTTATCAATGTTGAAAACAGTAATGCTGCTTAATAATATTTAGTTTTTTTATTATTATTATTAAAGTTGTGCTTTCTGAGACCCAGTTTGCTGTAATCTTTGCTGCACTTAATTTCAAATTGACCTGGCTCATTCTGTGCCTACAAAAAATCTTAAAGGATTAGTTCACTTCAAAATGAAAATTTCCTGATATTTTACTCACCCCCATTTCATCCAAGGTATTTGTGTCTTTCTTTCTTCAGTCGAAAAGAAATTAGGTTTTTTGAGGAAAACATTCCAGGATTTTTCTCCACATAATGGACTTTGATGGCAGCCAATGGGTTGAAGGTCTAAATTAATGCAGTTTCAAAGGGCTTCGTAGGGCTTCAAAGGGCTCTGCACGATCCCAGATGAGGAATAGGGTCTTATCTAGCGAAACAATCTGTCACTTTCCAAAAAAATTAAACATTTATATACTTTTTAACCTAAATTTCTCATCTTGCACTGCTTTGTGGCTCACCACGAATTGCGTAATCACGTCGGAAAGGTCACGCTAGATGTAGGCAGAAGTACCGCCCCAAGTTTTTTTTACCTTTTTTTTGCTAAAGGGTGTTTGTATTAGTCTTCGCATGTGTGCTTTGTAAACACAGGGGCAGTACTTCTGCCTACATCTAGCGTGACCTTTCCGACGTGATTACGTAATCCATGGCATACAAGCAGCACAAGATGAGCAATTTAGGTTAAAAAGTAAATCAATTAAATTTTTTTTTGAAAATGACAGATTGTTTCACTAGATAAGACCATATTCCTCGGCTGGGATCGTGCAGAGCCTCTGAAGCCCTTCGAAGCCCTTTGAAACTGCATTGATTTGGACCTTAGAAGTGCATTATGTGGAGAAAAATCCTGGAATGTTTTCCTCAAAAAACTTAATTTCTTTTGACTGAAGAAAGAAAGACATGAACATCTTGGATGAGCTGGGGGTGAGTAAATTATCAGGATTTTTTTTATCTTGAAGTGAACTAATCCTTTAAGCATTCTTATATGTCAAACTCAGAGCCTTCTGTAATGTGTATGCAGTGCTAATTGTATCTTAACACTTGTCTCATTCATTTCTATTTTTATGTCTCCTAAGAGGGAGACGTGTGTGAGAATCTATCTCTGTGTGGTCGTTGCATCTTGGCTGATGTGTTCTGGTGGAGAGTTGGGGTGTGAGCGCTATGACTCAGAAGAGTTAGTGTGACGCTACAGGAAATGATGGCCTGAGCCTCAGTGGCAGAAATAGAGTGGCATAATGCTTTTAGAGGACGCAGTGGGAGCGGGCCGCAGATGCTTAACTGGGCAGTCTTCCTCCAGCAGTGCGTCCTAGAGCTATAGAGAGGGCGACGCTGGCCAGCGGTGGGTAAGCACTGCTAACACATTCTGTCAGCACAGCCTGGCATGACCCTGTACCACAAGCTCCCTGGTCACGGTGCAGTGAGACTATTACTGGCCACCAACTGCGTTTCAGACACAAATGGAGCAGACAGACTGTGGTTGGGGTAAAAGCCAGTGAACATGATTGGCTAAAAACTTCATCTCTGCAGGTATCATCTGTCTGTGACTGATGATAACAACCTGTCTGGCAGTCTGCATTGGTCAGAGGTCAGTACTGAGGACAATGAGTTAGTGCATCATCCACTCTGGCAAATCACAGCCGGAAGGATGTGCAGACAATCACAGGGTTCCTTGAAGACGTAAGAGCACAGCTTGAATCAAACGGCTACTCGTTATCCACCATATCATTATCCCTAAATTTGGAGTGTGCTAAATGTGCCACATTTAAGGTCTGGGTGGATGACCTTGATGAGTGGATGTACTGTACTATTAAAAAAATCCTTTTAGCTAAATGCTAATATTATTAGTTATTAAAAGTGAGTATTCTTTTATGTTAATTTCATTAAATATTTTAGATTTTATTCATAAAAAATATATAAATTAATAATAATAATAATACATATTAATAAACATTTTATAAACATTACATGTTGCAATTAAAGGGTTGGTTCACCCTAAAATTTAAATTAAGTCATTATTTACCCACCCTGGTTTTGTTTTTGCCGTATACAATTCTTTCTTTTTTGGACCAGAAACGGCTACGAGATGCAACATGAGCATTCGTCAGACTCTATCAGTTCACTTCGCCTTGCACAGAAAAAGCATACAGGTTGTGAAAAATCAAGACTAAGAAAAACGTACCATGTAATACAATCCACGTACCTTCTTCTCTGAGGTGAATATACAGTATATGTTGTGTTTGTAACAAGAAGTTATTGTACAAGTTCACATCTTTCAACAGTCATTCTGACCTTCATCTGAAAGCTGGACGGGAGATATTCAACTCAGTAAAGAACGTACACAGAGATGCTTTTTTGAGATTTCTAGGCATTGTATTTTTGTGTTTTTGTTCATCTTGATTTCTCACAAATTGTGTGCTTTTTTGGGGTGAGTCAGAGTGAACTGTGGCGCTAATAGAGTCTCACAAACACTTACGTCATGCTGCCGTGCACAGGAACAAAGGTTACATACGTAACTCATGCTGTGTGACCACTATTCTAATGACAATACCCATGTCCCCATAGGAGCCAGATGCCCGCCCATGTATCATTGTCTACGGAACTAGCGTAACGTTGTGGTCAAGTTCATAGAACCTCACAAATATATGTGACAAAGACCACCCTGCCATATCACAAACTTCTTGCAGAGAAGCCCCTGCTAGTAGTGCCTTAAAAGCAGCCATACACCTAGTCGAGTGGGCCCATACAGCCAAGGTAAGGCAAGGCAAGTTTATTTATATAGCCCATTTCATACACAATGGTAATTCAAAGTGCTTTACATAGAAATGAATTAAAATAGTGATAACATATGCATAAAAAATAAGAATACCATGTGTAAGAATTAAAAATAAAAACAAGGATAATTATACAGTTGTAAAGAGAATTAAAAAAATAAAAATAAAATGGTGATAAATAGATCCCTATCTGCCTGATTCTCTAAATTTGGGTACCCCTATCTGAGATGGAAGAGATGGAGCAGGTTCGCAATGTCTCCTGGATCTTACAAGTCGGTCCAAGATGGGCTCCTGTAGGGGATGTTACCTTTGCCCCGCAGGGCCTCCCCTTTCTTGAGTCCGCTTCTTTGCACTGTCTGCTACCACAAGCAGAGTGAAGCAAAGCACACTGCTCTCCTTTTCCAATCTCTTCCAGTCAGACAGCCCTAACCAAAAATAACAATCAACAGATGCATAAGAAATATAAATATACAGTTGTAAAGAGAATTAAAAATAATAAATTATGACATATAGCTAAAATAACAATAACCAAAGATAAGAACAAAGGTAAACTAAAACAGTTATAAAAAGAATAAAAAGATGATGCATAGATAAGATAAGGTGCAATCAGTCGGACGTACAGTGGCACAGAGCTCATTCAGTAAATGCACAGCTAAACAGATGCGTTTTGAGTCTGGATTTGAATGTGGCTACTGTTGGAGCACATCTGATCTGTTTAGGAAGCTGGCAGACTCTCCTGGCTTTGAGTGAACTCTTGGTATTTCTAACTGACTTGATCCTGATGATCTGAGTGATCTGTTGGGTTTGTATTTAATCAGCATATTTTTAAAATCGATCCTAAATGTAACTGGAAGCCAGTGTAAAGACCTGAGGACTGGCGTGATATGGATATATTTTCTGGTTCTGCTCAGAATCCTGGCAGCAGCATTCTGTATGAGCTGCAGCTGTCTAATGGTCTTTTTGTGAAGGCCGGTGAGAAGACCATTACAATAGTCCACCCTGCTGGTGATGAAAGCATGAACGAGTTTCTCTAAGTCTTGCCTGGAAACAAAACATCTAATTCTTGCGATATTTTTCAGATGATAGTATGCTGATTTAGTTTAGTTAGATTGCTTTTACTACTTATTGTAGTTATTGACTACTGAACGTCAGGTCTGACTCCAAAATCACACCAAGATTTCTGACTTGTTTTTTTTTTTTTTAGACCTTTAGCCTCAAGATATGCGTTCACCTTGAGAATTTCATCTTTGTTTCCAAATGTAGTGATTTCAGTTTTGTCTGTTTAACTGAAGATAGTTTTGGCACATCCAGTTGTTAACTTCATCAATGCATTTGCACAGGGAGTCAATTGGGCTATAGACATTAGGTGATAGTGCTAAATAGATCTGGGTGTTGTCAGCATAGCTGTGGTAAGCAATTTTGTTATTTTTCATTATTTGGCTCAGTGGCAGCGTATACAGGTTGAATAGGAGTGGTGCAAGAATTGACCCTTGTGGGACTCTGCATGTCATGGATGTCCACTCAGACTTATGGTCACCTATACTCACATAATAACCTCTCCCTTCTAAGTATGACCTAAACCATTTGAGGACCAGCCCAGAAAGCCTGACCCAGTTTTCCAGCCTGTCAAGAAGTATGTTGTGGTCAACAGTGTCGATTGCAGCACTGAGGTCGAGTAGTACCAGAATTGATGTTTTGCCTGTATCAGTATTTAAGCGAATATAATTTATTATCTTTATGAGCGCTGTCTCTGTGCTGTGAGCCAAAGGTGAAGGCTGACCAGCCACCTCATAAGCAAGTGAGATAGCCTCAACCACCCACTTGCTCATTCTCTGCTTGGATGCTGGGCCCCCTCTCGAGGGTGGCCCGAAACACACAAACAACTGTTCAGTTCTTCTCCACAGGGCAGCTCTGTGGACATAAGCATCTAGAGCCCAAACCGGACACAGCAGATTAAGTCTTTCCTGGTCTGACGTCCGAAAGGGAGGAGGACAAAAGGCCTGTAGTACAACTGGTCTTACAGTATTAGTAGGAACCTTCAGAATATAGCCTAGCCTAGGGTGTAGGAAGGCCTTAACCATACCGGGTGCAAATTACAAGCATGAGGGTACCACTGACAGTGCTTGAATATCTCCTATTCTCTTCAGTGAAGATATAGCAAAGCAGAAGGATTGTCTTAAGAGTGAGAAACTTCTCAGGAACTTCTTCAATCGGCTCAAAGGGAGCCTCAGAAAGGCCCTGTAAATCAATGGTTAGGTCCCATACTGGTACCCTTCTGCAAAACCTCTAAGTGCCACGGTCTAAACCTAAAAGTGCCACAAAGGAAACGAGTAATTAGAGGGTGTCACCCCAAAGATACACCACCCAAAGGAGTGTGGTAAGCTGCTAAGGCCGCCACATACACCTTTATTGTGGAGGGAGCTAACCCTGCGGAGAATCTCTCCTGCAAGAAGTCCAGCACTGCACCCACTGGGCAGTTAACTGGGTTCCACTGGTGATCTCTGCACCATGAAGTGAAGAGTTTCCACTTCAAGGCATACAGTTTCCATGTGGAGGGAGCTCTAGAGTGTAGAATGGACTCCACAACCTCAGTTGAGAGACCTGAACTTATGAGCTGGGCCCCCTCAGAGGCCAAGCCCACAGTTTCCACAACTCTGGGTGAGGGTGCAGGATTGCTCCTCTCGCCTGAGAGAGTAGGTCCCTCCTGATCGGAATCTCCATGGGAGAGCCGTCGAGGAGAAACACTATGTCCGAGAACCATACTCGGGCCAGCCAGAACGGGGCTACTAGCAACAGACGGGGCCCCATTCCGATGCACTCTCTCTAGAACTCCCGGAAGCAGAGCGATCAGGGGAAATGCATACAGGGGCAGCCTCGGCCACTCCTGTACCATGGCGTCCAGTCCCAGAGGAGCTGGAGGCGTCAGGGAGAACCACAGACGACAGTGAGAAGTCTCTAATGACGCGAACAGGTCTACTTCCGCTTTGCCGAAGTTCTCCCAAAGAAGCTCCACCACCTTGGTGTGGAGTCTCCATTCCCCGGGCATCGGCCTCTGCCTCGACAAGATGTCTGCTTCCACGTTTAAGTGCCATAGGATGTAAACTGGCCTTTTTGAACACAGTTTCCCTTGGGCCCACAGGAGGATCTGGTTGAGCCAGCTTGTATAACGGGCGCAATCTCAAACCCCCCGATGGTTTATGTAGGAGACCACCGATTGGGCCAGAAACCAAGGCTCCATCCACATCACCAAGGCACGAAGGCATTTGCGCGTGACCTTGATAATGCGAAAAGGATTTCCTCTCGGGGAAAAACCCTTGGTCTTGAGCCACCACTGCAACGGTCTCATGTACAACAGGCCACAAGGTATAACATTGGACACTGCTGCCATCAGACCTAACAGTCTCTGATACTGTTTGACGGTGAGTGACTGGTCTAGCTTCACCCCTTTCACTGCTGAGAGAATCAACCCTATATGAGGCTCTGATAGACAAGCTTGCATAGTGACCAAATTCCAAATCACACCCAGATACGTAATTCTCTGTGGCGGACAAAGATTGCTCTTCTTCGAGTTTAGTCTCAGCCCCAGCTTTCTCATGTGTGCAAGAACAACAGCCTTGCTGGTTGAACCGCCATCTGAGCTGACTGCTCAGCCAGTCGTCGATGTAATTGAGAACACAAATCCCCTGCATGCACATGGGAACCAAAGCTGCATCTACAGCAGATCTATTTTGTGAAAGTGCGGGATGACAATGCTAGACCAAACGGAAGAACCCGATATTGGTACGCTTCTCCCATGAAAGCGAACCTCAGGAACTTCCTGTGCTGTGGAAGTATGGATGCATGGAAGTATGCGTCTTTTAGATCTATTGTGACAAACCAGTCCTCAGACCTGATCTGTGACAGGATCTGTTTGAGTGTAAGCATCTTGAACTCGAGCTTTGCTACAGCGCGATTGAGAACGCGCAGATCTAAAATGGGACACACCCCCCCATCCTTCTTTGGCACGATGAAGTACCGGCTGTAAAATCCTGAGTCCCTGCTGGGAAGAGGGACCCTCTCTATAGCCTCTTTGGCATTGTGGCGTGGTTGGTGGGTCGACCCTCTGAGGGAACCGAAGGGAGGCGGACACCGTATACTAAGGTGGACACCGCCTGCCTTCAGAGGGGAATACCCTCACGACCCTGACACTGCTGGCTTCAGGGTCTTTTCGATGCAGCCTTCTTAGAGATAATGACGGTCCTCAGATCCGTCTTACCCTTTGAAGGCTGCGCCTGAGGGCGCCGCTCCCCACCCCTTCTGTGGGGGAGCACAGGTGGTGATGCTCTGCTTTTGTTGCCCTCAATGTGAGGAGCTTGTACTTGGCTTCTGCTGCTCCCGCCCAGCAGTAGATGAAGCCTGGAGCTTCTGAGGGAGAAACTGCTGGAGTGCTGCTGCTTGCTTCTTAGCCTCCTGAAACCTGTTGGTGACCGTACTGACAGCATCCAAGAGAAACCTCTTATCTCTCTCTTTTATTTCTGTGAGGTTCAGCCAAAGGTGCCTCTCCAGGGCCACCAGGGCTGCCATAGAACGGCCGACTGATCTGGCCGTCTCCTTAGTGGCACGGAGAGCTAAATCGGCTGACGATCGGAGCTCGCGAATAACATCAGCTCCGATTTCCTCACTTTCCCCCAGGTCTTTTAACAGGTCAGCCTGGTAAGCTTGCACGATGGCCAACGTGTGCAAGCATGCCGCAGCCTGACCTGCTGCCGAATAAGCTTTGCCCACCAGCGCTGAAGTGGCTCTTAATGACTTGGTGGGCAATGTCGTTGCTTTAATGGACGAGGCCGATTCAGGAGAGAGATGACTCGCAAGCATCTCCTCCACCCTCGGCATCGGACCATATCCATGTCTCATGATGTTGCTATACATAGACGTTTGGAGACTGAAAATTCTGGATGAAACCGGACGTTTCCACGACCTCGACATTTCGGTGTGGAGGTCAGGAAAGAAAGGCAAGCCCCGACGTGGAGGCTGAGCAGAGTGCACAGGTAATTTGCTTTTCACTGACGAGTGCTCCTGTCTTTCTTGTGGCCAGTCCAGACTGAGCATGGCCACCGCTCTGCTCAACGCCTCCACAAGCTCCTCACTGGCAGGTGAATGAAGTGGTGAGTCTTCACTTCCACCTGCCACAATACTGACAACATCCAGCTCCTCAGAACTGGATAATTGCAGTATTGATGCCTCCTCCAGGGTGGAAGAAACCGCCGCGCGGGCTTCCAAACCCTGGATGAAGGCACTATATCTGACGGGTGAGGGCAGCAGGACCCGAGCCGCGGGGAACATGAGCCGAAGCGCCCTCTTCGAAGAGCGCCAGGCAGGAGCGCAGTGTTCTGAGGGATAAACGCTCGCAATGCTCACAATCAGCTCCCTCGAGAGCTACCTGAGTGTGCTGCGCTCCCAGACAAACAACACACATCAAATGTGTATCCCTGTCCGTGTTGTAACGAGGCCAGGGATGAACACACTTTCTGAAATGCTGTTCGCTCGCTATTATATGTCACTCGTGTCAGTATAATATTTTTTGTTTGTGTGTGGTGAACTCCTGCCTAGTCTCAACTAAGACAGAAAAAACACCAAACTGACAGACAATAATTACACAGAGCGCTTGCTGAAGACACAGAAGCTGACTGTGTTTGGTGCAGGTGTGCTTTATAATTTCCTGGTGGATGATGTCCCCCACCTATGACGTTCCGTCACTCCATTGGACTGATTACATATGTGCTTCACGATGCAATCATGCAAAAATGTTCCCATAGCGGTGACGCAGAGCGAGTTCCCTTGAAAGGGAACGTGGATTTGCAGTTATCATTTTGTGTCAATATGTTGAAATTTAGGGTAAAATCATGCCGCATATATTGTATTGTTATTTATAGCATTGGCAACTCGATTAAATATTTAACACGCATTTACACAGACAAAAACTATAACGCTGGATGATATGAAACTATATGTTATAAGTGATCACCTGGATTTAGACCTACCTATATTGTATAAAGTGTTCACAGTCAAATTTGTTTTATGTATTTCCCCGGCGTTGAAATCAGGCATATATAAATGTCAGGAAACACCTGGCTGCATATCAATATCCATGGATCACTGAATGTTGGATAAGTTGTAAAAACACTACTGAGTTCAACCTTTAGTTTAAACAAATACATGTTTGTTTTACTGTATAAAGGAACTCATCGTGGACTTCAGGAAAGAGTCAAGAGGCACACACGACACCATCCACATCAATGGAATGGCTGTTGAGCGTGTCTCCAGTTTCAAGTTCCTGGGGATCCACATCTCGGCGGACATGTCCTGGACAACCAACACCTCCAGCCTGGTCAAGAAGGCTCACCAGCGTCTTTTCTTCCTGAGGACACTGAGGAAGAATCAGCTATCCTCGGCTATACTGGTGAACTTCTATCGCTGCGCAATAGAAAGCATCCTGACCAACTGTGTTACAGTATGGTATGGGAGCTGCTCTGTTGCAGAGCGCAAGGCACTGCAGCGGGTGGTGAAAACCGCCCAGCGCATCACAGGGACTCCACTACCTGCCATCGACCACATCCAGAGGAAACGCTGTCTGCATCGAGCTCGCAGCATCCTTAAGGACTCCTCTCACCCAGCCCACAAACTGTTTTCTCTCCTGCCCTCCGGTAGGCGTTTCAGGTGCCTCCGGACCAGGACCAGCAGACTAAAGAACAGTTTTTTTTCCCAGAGCTGTCTCTTTATTGAACTCTAACCCTCGTTGATCCCACTCCCCTTATATACTGCTAACTCTCCTCTCCCCCCTCACATCTGCCTTCACTTTGTTATTTGCACTACTGGATGTTCATTTGCACTACCGACTGTTTATTACAGTAACACCTGTTCATATATGCATCTTGCACTACTATACCTAACTGGAATATGCTCATTTGCACTATATCGTCCATTGCTATACTGCCCATCTTAGCCTAACATACCATTGTATACATCTATCTGTAAATTCTGTTTATAGTAATAGCCATCTGTATATTATATTCAGTACATATCTATCTGTAAATTCTGTTTATAGTAATAGCCATCTGTATATTATATTCAGTACATATCTATGTGTAAATTCTGTTTATAGTAATAGCCATTTGTATATTATATTCATAGTACATATTAACCTGTAAAATTCTATTTATAGTAATAGCCATCTTTATATATATTCAGTACATATTAATGTCCTGCACTTATGAAACCACTGTATATCCTGCACTTGCTGCTATTGCACTTCTGGTTAGACCTAAACTGCATTTCGTTGCCTTGTACCTGTACTTGTGTAATGACAATAAAGTTTAATCTAATCTAAAATCTAAAACTTGCGTTTTCGCAGTTTGCCCTATTAAATCCAGTCATGCAACAGGTCTTTTGCCACAGCAAAGTGACGTCAATGCATACCCTCTATATATATTAAAGCATGAATAAATTCTCATGGAATGCCAACAATTCCTGACATGGTTTACCAAGCATATTTTTTTATCCCAGCATTTGGACAGAAAGTAAACATAATCAGGAATCTCACAACACTCAACTATAGTATCTCACAAATCTAGTGCACTTTAATGTCTTCACTCCTAATGTCTTCACTCCCATTCTTCTCATTTGCATAGGGTTAAACTTTTTTTTTTGCATGCCAGATTGCATCCCATCAAGAGCTGCTGTCAATCATGTCGCTGGAAATTACCAACTCTCACTGAAAATGAATGACATGATGTTGCTGCAGATCTCTGTATGTGTGAACGCCCCATCAGCTGTCCTACAGTGTCACCTTGAAACTAAACTCAGATATGACCAAGAGGCTAAATGCTGCTCATGCAGAAGAGATGCTGATGGTTAAGTGTGCTGAACCGAAAATGCACCGTCTGCGTGGCCACCTGAAACCACTTGATTACTTCCATCGTGATGAGAAAAAAAAAACACATATAGGTCTTGGAGAGTATGACAACCACTTTCATTTTTGGATGAATTTGAATGAATTTAACATTGGATTGAAAGCTCCACATACGGGCTACAGCAGGGGGTGCCAGGGTGTGTGACAGCTCTTCCTCTGCCCTCCTAAAGCAGAACGTCTCTCTGACATTCCCTTCCTGCTCTTCAAATAGATAATTATAGCCGTCAGAATTTGGACTGTCATTGCTGCTTTTCACGGAACGCCTGATTGTGTAATACGAAACTGAACAGTGGAAAACACAAGGAAAAAGTGGAGAAACAATTCTGAAGTCAGTGCATCCATCAACAAACTGCTGTCTATGCAGAGAGAAGACAGGCTGAGTGTTTAATCTGCACATTGGTGTCGAATTCTACATTTTTCACCATAAATCAAGAAGCAATAATGTCTACTTTAAATTCAGTGGCCATTTCTGGTGACAGGCATTTAGGGTACCTAAAAGTGCATTAAAAAATCCATAGCACCTTTCACATTGAGTTAAGCTTTTGTCCATAGTGGAGGCGCTCAGATCTTCTAACCAGCCAGCACAGCTGAATGGGAATTCATGATTCAGTTATGACTTATTTTAGACTTCTATCATTATCCTTTCTGGTCTTCAAAAATCAATTTCCCTCACATTAGTGGCAGTTCCTTCAGGCTGAATGTTCCTCTTATTTAATGGCATGAGAGAAAAGAGAGAGAGAGAGAGAGCGAGAGAGCGAGAGACACGCTTTACAACTTCACGATACTTAATCTTTGTATCTGCATTAGAAAAGCAGGGTCTTTTTTTCAAGGTCTTTCATTGGTGCACTAGATGCATATTTTCGATATGTTATTGCTCACTTGACAAATTTGCCATGAGATTTGGCAAATGATCTTAATAATTATGATAATGACTTCACAGATGAACTTTAATTCCCTAAAGTTTCATTCAGAGCTTCATTTAATAGACATCATTAGATATGGAGCTGCTCTTTTCCCCCAATTATGAACCATTGATTATTATAGCTGTCATTTGTAATTTTTATTTTGTTTTAGTTTGTATTATAATTTTAGTTTTAGTTAGTTTTATGGTGCTGAAGTATGGTGCTTCCACCTTTGACCAATCTTTTTTTTTTATTTGGTTTTGTATTTTTGAATTTTAGTTCGTTTTTTGGTGCAAAATAAGTTTTTATTTGATTGAATTGTTATCTTTATTTTTATTTTTTATTTTATGTAATTGAAGTTTTCCACGTTTATTGACCTTTTTTAAAAAAAAAAAAAATGTCAGTTTTATGGTGCACAAAGGGTTGTTTATTTTGTGTATAGCTTTTTAAAATATTTGATATATTTGACTTTACCATTTCCATATTCCATTTCCATTACTTTTTTGACCTTTCCATTTGTTTTTGTTTTTGTATGCATAATTTACTGTTATTACTATGGTAAGTACATGTAATGTGTAACAAGGACACTGTAAAATAAAGTGTTACCCAAGATTTTATACAGTACGCATATGCATGCAGAACTTTTTTCCCCAAAGATGCATCATGCTTAAAATAACATCTAATTACCTTTTTGAAGTTCAAATTCAAAGTTTTAGGCAACCAGTACTGTCCCAGATCAGCCAGGCTCTCTCACTTCCACCACACAGTGATCCCTGTCACTAGAGGACTGATCACCCGCACCTGTCATCAATCACCTCATCAGCAGCGCACTATATATATTCACACAGCTCACCTTCAGTCACTGTCTGGCCTTGAACTAGGAAAGACTCACTTACCTGATCTCCTTGGTTTTCCCAGAGTGTGTTCCTGTCTCCCTATGACTTCATCCCAGTGTGCTGGCTTTTGTTACTTACCTCTCATCTCGGCTGCTGAGGTATCCGTTTCTCCATCTTTACACATCTTCTGTAAGACAACCATCAATTTCCCTGTGTTCCCTAATAAAGTGTGTGTTTGAATCTTCACTAACCTTGTCCAGTGTGTATATCCTGACAGAAGGCCAGACCATAACCGCATATGGATCCAGATCACCGCAATCCTTTTCAGGAACCGGCTGAAACTCTCTGGAGAGAGTTAGCGGAACCCAGGGCAACACCAAGCACTACCGTCACTTCCACCACCGTCACTGCTTTACCTGTCTGTGTTGCCAGTCCCATGGTCAAGCCAGCGCCCTTCTCTGGTCTGGAGTGGATTTCTCTTACAATGTTTCCTCGCACTGGAAGTGCAGCCTCAGTTGTTTACCACCGAACAATCTAAGATTTATAATTTCTCATCTATCTGGTCAAGCCCTTTAATGGGCCAAAACGATCTGGTTTTAAGCTGGTCCGGCCACCGTGTCTCTTCAAAGTTTCGTTGCACATTTTAAGGAGGTGTTTGGCCCTACCGCAGGACCTTAGACATCCGAAGCGCATACAATCTGATCCGAATCCGTGCCAGAGATGAATGGATGACCGCCTTTATCACTCCATCAGGGCACTACGAGTATCTTGTAATGCCGTACGGCCTGGTCAGCGCCCCCTCTATTTTCCAAGATTTTATGAATAAGGTACTCCAAGACTTCCTGAATAGGTTAGTATAGATGATATCCTCATCTTCTCTTGGAACCAGGCCGAACATCGCCACCATGTCTCAGGGGTCCTCAAATAACTCCGCAAACACTCTTGAGGCAGAAGAATGTATTTCCATCAGAGTTCCATTCAGTTCCTGGGGTATAACGTGAGTACACAAAGAGTCACAATGGACGAGGGGAAGGTGACTGCTATCACTTCATGGCCCAATTCCCGCTACAGATAAAGAGCTTCAAAGATTCCTGGGGTTCGCAAATTTCTACCATCGATTTATTCAGAACTATAGCATCTTGATCTCTCCACTCACCTCACTGTTGAAAGGCAAGCACAAGTCTCTGTCCTGGAACCCCGAGGCTGACAAAGCAATGCAAGCCCTGAAAAATGCCTTCACTACTGCTCCACTCCTGTGTCATCCTGATCCTGACAAGGCCTTCCTGGTGGAAGTTGACGTGTCCACAACAGGAGTAGGGGCAGTATTATCTCAGCACCAGGAGAAGTCAGCCAAATCTCTTCCATTTCCCTTCTTTTCCAAAAAACTGTCCCCGGCAGAGCAAAACTATGACATCGGGAATAGAGTTACTCGCCATCAAACTTGCTCTCGAGGAGTGGAGGCACTGGCTAGAGGGAGCTTGTCACCCTTTTGTAGTCCTTACCAACCATAAGAACTTGCAATATATCAAAGAAGCAAAGAGATTGAATCCTCGACAAGCCAGGTGGGCATTATTCTTCACTTGTTTCTAGTTCAGTATCTCCTATCATCCGGGTTCTAAGACTGTGTGTGCTGATGCCCTATCAAGACTTCATGCTCCCTCAGACTCCAATGAAACTCCAGAGCCAGTGCTTCCCTCCAATCTCTTTGTCAGCCCCATTCGTTTGGATTTGGACAGCCAGCTACTCAAAGCATCTCGTCAAGAACCTGCTCCGCTGGGGTGTCCCGCTGACCGTCTTTTCGTTCCCAAGAATCATTGCATGCCTCTCATCGAGTCAGCTCATTCTTCTGTGCGTAGCAACCCGGGGACCACTCAAACCCTCTTGCTCCTACAACAGCAGTACTGGTGGCCTGGCATGGCCAAATACATCAAGCGGTTCATCCTGGGATGTCAATTTTGTGCAGACTCCAAAGTTCCACACCACTTACCATCTGGCAAGCTCCTTCCTTTTTCAATTCCTTGACACCCATGGTCACACCTAGGAGTCAATTTCATCACTGACCTGCCACCTTCTGGAGGAAACACGTGCATCCTAATCGTTGTGGATAGATTCTTGAAAGCCTGCAAACTGATTCCATTAAAAGGACTTCTCACAGCCCTGGAAACTGCAGAGACATCGTTTAACCAGGTATTTTGCAATTTTGGAATAGTTTTTTTAGATCGAGGACCCCAATTTATCTCACATACCTGGAAGGCTTTCTTTTCGCTCCTAGGTGTGACCGTCAGTTTGACGTCCGGCTACCATCCTCAAGCAAATGGGCAAATGAAAAGGAAGGTGCAGAAGATTAACCACCTTCTGTCAGAACCAGTTTATCTCCTGGGCCAAATATGCTCAAAATTCCGTACGACAGTCTACAATCCGTCTAACTCCTTTCCAATGCATCCTTGGTTTCCAACCCCCTCTGTTTCCCTGGTCAGGCGAACCATCTGAGGTGCCCACCATCAACCACTGGTTCCAGGAGAGAGAAAGAGGGTATGGGATGAGGCTCATCATCATCATCTCCAGCAGGCAGTGCGCAGACACACCCACTTTGCGGATGTGCAACAAGGAGAGATGCCTACTTACCATCCAGGACAACTCATTTGGCTCTCTACACGAGACATCTGTCTGTGCCTGCCCTTTCGGAAGTTTAGCTCATGATACATCGGTCCCTTCCAGGTCGAAAGACAAATCACTCCAGTCTCCTATAAACTCCAGCTACCTCCTCACTACAGAATTCACCCTGCATTCCATGTGTTCTTGTTGAAATCTCACTACCTACCTGTTTGTGCTCAATCCACAGAGTCTGGCACTGATGACATGACCCCTGTACCTCAGATCGAAGTGGATCCCATCTACACCGCCCGACGTCGAGGTGGCCGATTGGAATATCTGGTGGACTGGGAAGAGTATGGCCCTGAAGAAAGGTTGTGGGTGCCTAGAGATGACATCCTCGATCCTACTCTCCTTATAGAATTCCACCAACGTCATCTTCATCGACCTGCGCCTCAACCTCGTGGCCGGCCACCGCGATGTCAGGGACGTCAGGGGGGTAATGTCACAGATTATCCAGGCTCTCTCACTTCCACCACACAGTGATCCCTGTCACCAAAGTACTGATCACCCACACCTGTCATCAGTTACCTCATCAGCAGCACACTATATATTCACACAGCTCACCTTCAGTTACTGTCTGGCCTTGAACTAGGAAAGACTCACTTACCTTATCTCCTTGGTTTTCCCAGGGTCTCCCTGCAACTTCATCCCAGTGTGTTGGCTTTCGTTACTTATCTCTCATCTTGGCTGCTAAGGTGTCCATTTCTCCATCTCCATACATCTGCTATAATAAAACCATCAAGACTGTTATTCATCTGCCATCTCTCTCCGGTATTTAAGTGCATCTTCATCTCCCCATTATCTGCCCTGTTTTCCCTAATAAAGTTTGGATCTTCACTAACCTTGTCCAGTGTGTATATCCTGACAAGTACATGACACCACAGCATACTGAAGTCATAGCATACTGCATACTGAATCGTGCTATAAATGTGCCATTGCTAAACATTTAACAGTAAATTGTAACTACCGTAACTCTGGGCATTTATGATTCAGCAACTTTGACTGGTTCCACTCAGGTATGGTGTCTCAGAAGAGCCCAGAGAGAACAATTCTCACTGATTTACCAAAATTAGCTTTTTAAGTACAATACCAACACCAGACACAAACAGTTATGCATAATGCAGGTTTATCTTAGTTGCATTAAAAAAAAAAAAAAAATTCTTTCTGACTTTATTATTCAAATATGTAGCTTTTAGGTTCAAAACAAGGAAGAAATTGGCATCTGTTGTGCTTTTGTTTGTAATACATTTCCATTTCAAGCTAATTTAAACAGCCTAATGCCGTGTCCAAACCAGATTCAATACGATAAGATTTCCAGCGCCAAGCAATTTGTCCATCCAAACCTAGTCTCAGCCTCAGATGTCACGCCCACGGACCGTTGGCTGAACGTCTGATGCATATGGCACACTTATCTGGAAACACTTCAGGAGTTTCAAAGTCGTCATCCGATTGGTTGAATTCTACATGATGTCCGTGAGACGAGTGTCTTGCATTCTTTAACGGTCTGCCTAGAAACTAATGCCGCGACTCTAAACTCTCTCGTGGAAGAAGAACACCGTTTACAACTGTGATAATGAGCGCTTACCAGGATCAAATAAACACTGTATTTTCAAAAGTATGTTAAGGTCGAGGAAGTTGCACATGACTTGAGGTGTTGGGCCTGTTGGGCCTGCCGGCCCTTGACCTATAAATTAATGCAGGAAAGTCTGCTTAAAAGAACACGCCGACTTTTTGGGACTTTAGTTTATTCACCATATCCCCCAGCGTTAGATAAGTTTATACATACCATTTTTATCTCCGTCCGTGCAGAGTTTTATAACTCTGTCTGACGCACCCACTGCTAGCCTAGCTTAGCACAAAGACTGGAGGTAAATGGCTCCAGCTAGCCTACTGCTCAATAAGTGACAAAATAACGGCAACATTTCCCTATTTGTTGTGATGTGTATAGTTACATCGTGTACTAAGACCTATGGAAAATGAAAAGTTGCAATTTTCTAGACCAATATGGCTAGGGACTATACTCTCATTCCTGCGTAATAATCCAGGAACTTTGCTGCTGTACCATGGGTGCAGCAGGCGCAATGATATTACACGGCGCCTGAAAATAGTCCCCAGCATGCTCTCTGTGCAAGCAGGTTGTCACGTTGGTTATGTTGACGGAAGGGTTTCAGGCACTGCGTAATATCATTGCGCCGCTGCACCCATGGTACGGCAGCAAACTAAAGTTCCTGGATTATTACGCAGGGATGAGTGTATAGGAATTGTGGGAATTGGGATCCCTAATAAAACGCCACACTTTCTGACCCTTCTAGTGCCTGGCGTAAGCCTCACATCCTTCACACCTTTTTAGCAATAGGATCGGACCTACACCAGGAGAGTCTACTGCTGTTCCGCATGACCCATACAGTCAGACTTGGATAACACTGGGAAAGCGTGCCCAAGGGAACGCTGTGGATACCACATCCTGCCCGTAGGGAGGTATATGTGGCAATACACATATGGTCTGGCCAGGGGGCAGAGCACATATGTAATGTCCCTGGGATGGCTCCGGCCATGGGAGGGAGACAACATCTGGTAGGGATGACAGAGCGGACTCTGTTCAGGGAAAGACACGGGCTCGCAGAAGGGAGCCTTGCCAAGTAAGAATACACATATGGGGCCACAACATATGGCACCCAGCCAACACAGCAATATTCAGTGCTGGCCGAGCGACAGACACTCCGCAATGTCTGAAGCTGCAAGGGGTGGTGGAGGAGTTTAACAGGGTTCACCAGTGGGGAACTACTGAAGAAAAATAGAGCACTTATCCACTCCGAGGAGGGGAATGGCGCAGCAAGCCGACACAAGAAACGGGGGTCCAGGCATTACTGGCCACTGGGAACGAGCACGCGGGAAGCAACCGTTTCTGCACAGAGGCTATAAAATCTAGCAAACATGATCTGTGTCACCCAGCCCGCAGCTCTACATATCTGTCAGTGAAGCGCCATGCACCAGCACCCAGGAAGAAGCTACGTGGAGTGAGATGTTAACCTGAGTGGGCAAGGCACACCTTGGGTTTGGTACGCCAAGGCGATGACATCCACTATCCAGTGGGTTATCTTCTGCTGGCCTCCCTAACAGACAAAGAGCTGGTCTGAGGTCCTAAAGCTTTGTGTTCTGTCCACGTATACCTGCAGAGCGCAGACGGGATAGAGCAAAGCTAGGGCTTGGCTTGCCTCCTCCGAGGGCAGCACTTGCAGGTTCACCACCTGGTCCCGGAAGGGAGTATTGGGAACCTTGGGCACATATCCGGGCTGGGGTCTCAGGATGACGTGAGAGTTAGCCGGTCCAAATTCTAGGCATGCTTCGTCGACCAAAAATGTGTGCAGGTCCCCTACCCTCTTAATAGAAGCCAATGCAACCAGGAGAACTGTTTTCATAGACAAAGTTTTTAACTTGCAAGGGCTCAAAGGGTGATCTCTGCAGTGCGGTAAGCACCAGAGGCAAATTCCAAGAGGGTATAGAGAGAGGACGAGGCAGTTTTAGTCTCCTTGCCCCCCTCAGGAATGCCCAAACACGTGACACAGCAATTGTGACCATCAGCCGGCGACTGGGAATGACCGCATCCAGAAACGCACGGGCGGAATGACATCTTGAAAAAGACGCAGTGTCCGCTCGTTATGCTCTTTTAGAGAAAGGGAAAAAGGTCTTTTAGAAAGTGCTGAAGCACACAGGGGAACAGCCACGGCGCTGCTGCAGGGATTAGAGCAGCCTGACAGCGCACTCTCACTCTCCCGCCCGGCAACGCAACAGCTGATGAATCAGCACAGAGACACGTGAGCTTGCAGCCGCCGCTGAAGTGCCTTCCAACACGCAGAAACTCTCTTCCACTTGCTCTTTGGTTATTAGAAGTCACACTCTCCTGAGATGCACAGCAACACACTGCTCGGCTCCGAATCGAAAGACAAAGGTGCGTTTGCATGTGCTTCCTATTTATCCCCGTGCTGCGGGGCGGAGTGCAACATGAAAATCTTGCACGCCTATGTTCATTGGCTCGTTTAGTATACACTCGAAGGTGATGGGGCTCTCATGCGTACGTCGAACGTGACTGACTGAAAGGAAACTCTGATTAACATGGAAAAGATAAATTTTCTTGTGTATTGGAGTGGTGAGCCATAATAATAATTTTGGCTGCTGCCCTACATGATGAGACCAACCTGGCAGATATTACACCCTTTTTCCCATCTGTTAAGTATCAGTACAAGAAGGAAGGGCCTCTGCAATGTGTGTGAGTGAGTGTTTACCAGCATGAGAGGGTACGGCCCCTGTGATGCCTTGTGTGTGTTTGTCTTAGTGTACTCTATACGTTCTCACTCTGAATGACAATAGATGCTGTACTATGATAAAATAGAATAGATGCAACTCAGAGTTTAAAGCAGTTAAAAGACATAAAATGCAGCATAGAGATTATGCTAATATAATAAATTTTATATTATAAGTACACTTATGGACATGGAAATATTTAAATTACATGTCGCGCAGCCGCGCACAGAAGACCAGCGGCCAAAGTCAGGATTTTCATCCTTCCCTTGGATCATTTTGTGGTTGAAATTTAAAAAAGTAACAAATCCTTCCCTCGCGGGTCAATTTAACTCCCAAGAATTAATTGAATGTGAGGAATGCTTCAGTCCACATAGAAAAACCTAAAAAATGTTCAAAATTTGAACTAAAAATACTAAAACTTTTCCAAAAATTATTTTATAATGTCTACATGTGTATCTGAATGCATACTGAAGGGAAATGACTTTACGACCAAGCAGAAAGCTAATTTGCTCCATATAGAGCTATAAGGCCATCTAGTGGCAAGAGTCAAGAAATATAATGTTATATTATTTGTTTTCCACAAGAAGTCGGCAAAGACACAAAATGTAAGATATTATGAGCTGACTTAAAAAGGGTTATGCAAGAAATTGTGAGTTGTTTTGAATTTAAGTTGAAAGAATGTGAAGAATGCTTAAATTACTATTTATTTTTTATTTATTGATAAAATCTAGTAATTTAAAAATAAATAAAAAATAGCAAAAAAAATGCATTAAAAATAGAACAAATATTATCAAAATGAAATAAAATAAGCTTTCTGGAAAAAAAAAAAAATATACATATAATTTTAGGGCTTCGGGTCATTTTGACCCATGAGACAAGGATTTGTTACAAAGTGCAAGGAATTTTATTTTTTAACCTAAACCTCAAAACAAAACCAATCATATACCCTCAGAACAACTGGGATATACGACACATGTTGCATAGGACCATTCTCTGATACTTTTGCATCTTTGTTTAAAGTTTGATGCTGGTCGTTATTATATGGATGAGCAATAGCGGGACATTTAAAATTTCTTCTTTTGTGGTCCGAAAAACAAAGAACACAGTACTGCATTAGAGTGGTGGGTGAGTAACACCAGGGTGAGTAAATTATGACCTTAACATAAAACTAGCCTCTGCATGATGAACGCTTATTAAAACATGAATAAATTCTCGGAGCATGCCAACAATACCTGACATGGTTTAACGCGTTTTTTATGTATATCCCAGCATTTGGACAGAAAGGAAACATAGTCAGGAATCTTACAACACTCAACTATAGTATCTCACAAATCTAGTGCACTCACTAGACTTGACACTATCTTCACTCCTATTGGTAGAAGTGTTTCTTTTCATTTGCATAGGGTTAAACTTTTTTTTGCATCCCATCAAGCTGTCAATCATGTTGCTGGAAATTGCTAACTCTCACTGAAAATGAATGACATGATGTTGCTGGAGATCTCTGTATGTGTGAACGCCCCATCAGCTGTCCTACAGTGTCCCCTTGAAACTAAACTCAGAGGCTAAATGCTGCTCATGCAGATGAGATGCTGATGGTTAAGTTTGCTGGAAATATTTAAATAATTTCAGTCATGACAACTCTCGGAATAGTTTATAGCATGTTATTAATGTAAAAGGAATGTACACAGGTTTGGTCTTGGCGAAACAGATCTGTAGCGCTGCTGTTGCTGCAGAGAAAGTATGACTTGCTCAGAGCATAAAATTAATGGAAATGCTGCTGCTGGTAGAGAGATGGAGACCCCCATAGCAGATCTAGGCAGGTGGTGCTGGGGAAGCAGAGGGCTAGAATAAGAATTCTCAGAAATTCTCGTCCGAAAAAATAAACACAACCTCCCATTGTGTCAATCACGTTTATACACTGCCTCCGAAACTTTCGTCCATCAAAAAAAAATCGGATTGGGTTAAATTTTTTGCATCGTTTTTCGCATCCATAGCAATAATTTTGAGAGGTGTTTTGACAATTCAGAGCCACCGTACAAGCAAACTCCAAAATCCGAAATGGTGTCTGACAAGTTGGTCCATTTTTTCTCGCAGCACAAAGCACTGTATGACAAACAAAGTGATGGGATATAAAGACAGCTTGTGAATGAGTCCCCAGTGCTCCTAAAATTATACAAATATTATTATAGCACACACAAAATAATGGTGTTGTATTGTATGCTGTAGCCTACGTATGCTGGTTTCAATGCTTGGCTCACACCTTTCCGATTTCACAGTTTGGTGTGTGTGTCTATACTTTAGACAAAATCATCCTCACTGCTTGAAGACTCCATTTTGTATTGTTTTGCAGGGTTTTTTCGCAACTGATTAATTAATACGCATCAGACTCAGTGTGCAAAGTTTCTGTGCATCACGATGCATTTGGATGTACATGTGTTATCCCTATTCATTCAGCCTCTCTTTTATTGCTTGGCTGCACGCTACATTTAACTCCCCCCTCCATCCCCAACTCCACCTAGCTGGAAATCTGTAATCTATCTGATATCTGTTTCGCAATTGTCTTACAGTAAATTTCATTGTAATCATCCTTCCTCATGTATTTTGACTCATTTAAAAATTTTAAATTGTAATTATGTATGCATGATTACTGGATCTGTTCTGTTTCCCCAAGGGGGTTCGACTTGCTGCTCTCCCCACATGGTTGCATGGACGGGTGCGTGGAGTTTCCCAGAACAGAATCATCTAGGGCTGGAAAATATCGCCTAAAATCAAATCTCAATTAATTGAACATTTTACCTTGATTATGATAAATGAAGGTTTTTTTTTTGTGTTTTTGTTTTTTGCCCTCACAGGTTCACTGACAAGGTTTGTACTGTAAATACGCTCAACTATTAAAGGTAGCTATTTTTTCCTAATGAAAGAGTGCTCCGACATTTCAGCAGTTCTTTTATCTATGGTTTGTAACATTTCTTACAGATTACTGCTCATTCTAAACCAGATACATATAAATTAGCACAGTGAGAGTAACATTCATTTAAATCCATTAATAAGAGAGTGAATGCGTTTGTGAAGAAAAATAGAAAAATATATGCTACAACTTTTGAGTTTCTAAGCTAATTTAGTGATAAAACACAGAACAGCGTTGACAATGAGTTTCTGCGCTACTCTCTGTGTGTGCAATCTTAACGTGATATGCAAGCTACTGTCCGTATGAGTGTTTGTGTGCCACAATATATCAGCACAGTAGTTCAATATAATGACACACATCCAATGGTCTAAAATCGCTTGAATGTCCAAACTGGCAAGCCTTAAAACACATATAATTGACAAAGTTTAGTGAAGATACAAGTAAAAAAGTGATCTGGCTTCAGGGCTTGCGCGCTGTCTGTATGTGTTGACATAGTCTGCACATAGTCTGCACATTGACTTGACAACTTTCAAGTCAACACTTGACATAGTTGACAAGTGATATGTTTTCCATATTGTTGCTTTTGAATGGTGTAAAAATCGCTTGAATGTTCAAACTGGCAAGCCTTAAACACATACAATTGACAAACTTTCGTGATGATGCATGAGAAAGTGATCTCGCTTTGGGGCTCACGCACTGTCTGTATGTGTTGACGCAGTGTTTGAGAGTTTGCTTCCATGATGCTTCCATGCCGCTGACTGGACGGCGCAGAGTCATGTGACTGCACACGCGGTAGTAGGTTTTAAGCTGAAAGAATTTACAAGATTAAAAAAACGAAATAACAGACATGGGAAAATTACGTCAGTTAGAGGTTCTGAATTTCGGTTTCGATTACTTTTCAATTAATTGTCCAGCCCTAGAACCATCCCACCAACACTAACTATATGCATTATCATTATAATAGATATCCATTTGACGAAAGTGGTCCTGACTGAAATACAGTTTAGTGTCATTTACACAAATATATTTGACAACAAAATTCCATGATTGACCAATCAGAATCAAGTATTCCAGAGAGCCGTATAATAATATACTGTTTGTATTGTGTATATTGAAGGTGAGTTTACAATAAATAGCCTGTTTTACATTTATAGTTAGGTAGTTTACATTAGTTCATTAGTTACTAAATTTGTATTCAGTGCTAATTTGTATTCAGTGCTTAATACAGGTTGGCAAAGCATGCTAACTGCTGTGGACAAAAGTGTTTAGTTTTCAACAAAGAAAGTTAACATATGTAGCAGGAAGCCACTTGTGTTTGGCACAGATCGGAAACGCTGTCCTCCCACAACAGCATCCTGAGCGCTGATGTATTACTGGGGGGTTACAAGACAAAAAAAAAAGCTCTTCGTTTCGCTGTCTTAATGCAAAACAGACCCTAACATAAACCTTTTCTCCACTTCATCAGAATACGCAGGGACCCACTGCAGAGACAAGATAGGGAAACATCCTCTTTAATCAATACTCTTCCTGGCTGTCAGTGATTCCACGTAAGAGAGGATGTAGCTCTAATTACAATTAATGATTGTAAAATAGTAGTGATTTGGATTTCAGTTGGAGTCCTCCTGTCCAACCCAGGCTCTGTTGGCATGTTAATCAATTGGTTTATTGTGAAGAGCAATTAGGGGCTGTTGTCGACTCACGTAGCTCGCAGAAATGGGCCAGCTGCCTCGAAACGAAGATGATGAAAAAGCGCCTTCACCACAGGCTCTAAACCTGACAGTTCCTCCTATGAAGGGGGGTTCATTTCTGTCAACCGTGTGTATGATTGGACAGACAGCGGGAGCTCTACTACCCCCCCCCCCCCCCTCTCTCTCTCTCTTTCTTTCTTTTTATTTCATTACAAGTTTGTTGGCCATGTCCTGCTAGAGGTAGCTGGGTGGATTTGGAGGCAAATGGGGTGGCAGATCTGCCAGACGACAACAAGAAGTGACTTTAATTGTTTCTAAGTGCTCACAGGTGGCAATGTTTACCCACCTTGGTCTGAATAGAAAACATCATGTTATTTGAGCCTGCTTAAATAACCAGCTTACTGTAGCATGAGTTTCCCAGCTGGTTCAGGCTGATCTAGATGTTTAGCCTAAATGTTTACCAGCAAACATTAGTTGGTGAAGCTGATCGACCAGCATAATATGACTGGTGAAGCTGGACGACAAAAGTTTTGCTGGTTAAGCTGGTTAACCCTATAAAGCTTAATGTATTATATTTGACACACATTTCTAAGACCTCTAAATTATCAACATGATCAAAACTTTGCTGTCAATCTTCTACATGCCTTCTGTTGTCTGATTCATATACTTTTTTAGCAAGTAAAAGGCCATTAAGTACAATTGTAAAAACGTGTACAATCGTGGTACACGTGTCTTTTTCCTGTGAAATCTCTTCTGATTACTATCAAGTAAACGTAAGAATAACTTTTATATTGTAAGTAATATTTCAAGATAAACACTTACTGGAGTGAATCGTTCTGCCCAAAATTAAAACTACAGAGATTTGATAATAAAACTAAGCATTTTAATATAATCTTCCTAGGCATGTGCACACATAGACACCAAAGGGGCCTTGAGCACCTGCCTTTTTTCTTCATCGAGATAAAGTGCCCTTTTTTCTGGGGTGCTTTTTTAAAAAGAAATGTGTGTATATATATATTCTCCACGTCTCAGTGCAGCACACATCGGCACATCAGACACACAGACAGACTGGCAGCAGCTGTTATCCAAGTTGGTGGAGGTGAGTGGTGATGAACAAAAGACTGGCCTTTCGCACCGGAGGAACCTTTTCACAGTTCCTTTTCATAGTTCTGCATCGCAGGAACGATTTTCGTTCTAGGAACTCCTTTTGGGGGAACTAATTTAGCTCCTACTTCAGAGTAGGGTCGAACCCAGGCACAATAGGAACTTCCAGTGACTGGCGCTGATTGGCCGAACGCACGCGAAAAACAAGCACCCGCCATTTAAAAAAAACGCACACACAGATTATAGTCTATATATTTACTCCAGAAACTAACTCTATAAACATGGAACACAGTGATTGATGGACCTCTCAACCTTTACGCTAAAGAGAAAATCCAACGCAACTTTGAGGGAACCAAGCAAAACATGATTATGTACTTCTAATCAGCTTATCAGATATTGGACATCAACCACATGGCAAACGCTAATACTTTTTTATATACTGTCTACTTTCTACTGTTCTTTGTTCAAAGTTATATCTAGTAACGTATTAGACAGGACTGGTAAACAGATTGTAAACTAATGAAGACGGAGAACGTGAGAGCTTTGAGCCGTCAAAATAAAAGACTCAACAACAAGCACGGCTCACGTCACTTCAGAGTTTACTGGCGGTGTGAATGCAACCAGGAAAATTGCCCTAGTTCTCTGGGAACCACCCTGGTGGTTAGTTCCTATAACTAAGTTCCTAGAACTACCCAGTGCGAAAGCCCCTTAAGCTACCAGTGCCTCGACTTTACAGCTAATTAGCCAAAAGACAAATATCGTTAGCTTGTGTCTTGCTAACATGCATGATTCATGAGCTACTAGTTAATGTCATAAGTTAGCTAAAGTTTAGCTAAGGCAATATATCATGGCCATACAGGCTAATGCACTGGTTCCCAATGACGTTCCTGGTCCCCCAACACTGCACATTTTGAATCTCTCCTTTGTCTGACACATCCATTTCAGGTCTTGGAGTCTCTACTAATGAGCTGATGACCTAAATCAGGTGTGTTTGATTGAGGAGACATGCAAAATGTGCAGTGCTGGAGCCTCCAGGTGTGTGATTGGGAACCACTGTGCTAATGTACTGTACTTAATTGAGACACTTCAGGTGAATACAGTAAAATGTGTGTCTAATAACGTCATCACAATTGCCACATTGACATAAAAATGCGACAATAAAAATGTGCTAATTTGCATACATTTGACAAGGCACTGCAGGTAAATAGTATAAATAAAATAACTAAAGCATATCACCACAGAACTTCCCCAGTTACATCTGGGGACCTTATTTACATCAAGAGTCTTTTAAATATGCAGATTGGCTTGTTTTGGTTAATTTAGAAGAAATCTGCAGATGCAAACAGACGGAGGGTAGTAGGCTTAAAACAAACACCATCTAAATGTGTACTTTGGAAGTTTTTTCTTTTTCATTTGAGTAAAAGAACACATGGAAGCATAATAGACCAAAATTTCAAAATGTATCACTACATGAAAAAAAAAAAGTGTCCTGCCTTAAACATTAACTTCATAATTTTGATTGTAGGCTATCTAATAACTATCCATTCTTTTAGTTTGTTGTATCCTGATATTTTTGTTGATTTTGAAGTGGTATGTATTCCAATACCAAAAGAATTAAAACGATGTACTGCCTTGAGCAAAATAAACAAATTATTAGTGAAACTATGTCCCTCTCCTTGCTGCGGTCATTTATTCTAAATATATACTGGAAATTAGTAGCATAGAAAACATGTACATTGCGGCATAGTTTTATTTGCTGGTGCCTGCTCTTGTGATATACTTAGTGAATACTAAAGAAGACCACGGTCTCTTTGTGAACTGATTATTTTGTAGAAATCTGTTAAGTATGAAACAATTGCGTGAGTGTGAGTGCTTTAAAATAAATCGGTAAGGAAGTCAGAGTTACAACCTGCATGAAGATTCTTCAGAACCTCTCCTTTTTTTCGAAAAAGTAAATAACTACAGAATATTTGTTTTTGGGTGGACTTTAAGAAGGCTAATGGGGAAGCCAGTATATCATTGTTCTTAGTAGGGAGCTGTGCTCTGAGTTCAAAGAAAGTCTGAGAAACTGATGTTTTAATATGGCAGCCTTAAGTGAGAGCGTGTTAAATCACAGACATCCCACCGGTCAGCAGCACACAAAACGGCAAGATTAGTCTGTGCAGTTCGTAAAGTTATGGCAGTATCGCAGTGATTTCTATTGAACACAACAGGAGGCAGCAGACCTGAGCAGCTGTGATAACTGAGACCAGTGATGCTCCCGTTGAGGACAGAAGCAGTGGATGTCAGGTTATGCATAAGAAAAATTACAGATAAGCTGATCTCAGAGAAGACATGAGGGATGGAAAGAGAGAGATTTAAAAAGAGAAGGATGAAAGCATGTAAAGACCACATTGATGGACACCTGTGGTAGTATTTACTATTGAAATAAAGTAGGAAGTTGGGGCTTGTACTGTTTTTTTTTGTACATCACCAACCGGGTTTATATAATATACATTTTTCAATCATAGTCTTTTAAAAAGGCATCTGAAATAATAAACTAAGTGCAATGTAGTTTTGTCAAAAAAAAATTTTCAATACCGATACTGAAATGTCTGAAATATCTGAAACGCTTCCAATAATCATTTTTCACATAACAAATACATGATAACAGCTGTGCTTTCACGCTCTCTTTCATGATCTCTCCGACCGCGTCCCTTTACTCACTATTTTTCTCCAGATAAATATTGTTGGTGTTACAGGGCTTGAATTTCGACGTGGGATTGCGCATATTGCTCACACCCAAAGTGCACGCACATAAAGCCAAGTATATTAGCTATGTAAAACAGTATAACGGGTCTGTGCATCAGATATTAAAGTGACAGCAGCCTAATATACCGGCTGTCTAAAAATATCTATATGGCAGTTTTTTCCCCATGGTATCGATGTCAAAATTGTGGCCAGTGAAAATACTGAGTGGCTATTAACTTTAGCTGGTGAGCAAAAAAGTAAATGTCAAGCCCTGGACATAATGATTTTTATACTGTACAAACTGTATATTCTATACCCTAACCTTAAAACTACCCCTAAGTTGGGGCTTGTACTGTTTTTAAAAGAATAGCTAATTAGTTTATCACAACCTGGTAAAAGCAGAATGATTATTTTCTAATGATTTTATAATTCTAAGCTACAATTGGAGGTAAACATTTTCATTCCAGAAAGCATTTTTTAGATACATTTACATTAGAGATATAAAAATGTTTTGTGGTAATTTTTCAAGAAATATTTATAATAAGGCAAAGCTGTATTTTCAGCATCATTACTCCAGTCTTCAGTGTCACATGATCCTTCAGAAAATTTTAAGTTTTCTGCTTTCTCCTGAGAAAACGACCCCAGTTTCTCCTTTAAAGCTTCAGAAGATGTTTCAATAACAGTCACAAACTGTGCTCAGATTTGTCAAAATATAGATTTGTATTTGAGATTTGAGAATTGTATTTATTTGTTTATAGTCTCATTTGTCTGTTGTAAGTGTGGTTTGCCCACAGGGGTTCAAGGCTGCAGGATTGCCGAATGACTAAAATAACATTATCCGCAAGATGGTAGAAAACTGTACATTTCTTGTCTATTACCACCCACTACTGCTTATACCAACGAGGGAAATAAGGGCAGTTACAATAGCAAAACGTGGGAGAGCGTTGCTACGATATTGTACTGCAATAGGCAGCACATCAAAGCTAATACCGAATCAAAACTAGTCATTTGTAATTGAAAGGGTTAAATGACAATATCTGGTTATGGTTACACTTAAAATAATTACATAATAGATGTATGAGATGATAGAAACTCATACCATTAATCGTACCCAGCATATATGTAAAATGTTACATGAGGGATAGAAAGAGAGAGAGAAAGTATAGAGAGAAAGAGACAAAGAAAAGAGGAGGCAAAGAAAGAGTATCCCAAGAAAGGGACCCAGATGAAAAGAAGAGAGAGAAAAAGAAGAGCCAAGAGCAACAGTTCAATCTTCTTTTATCCCTTCCTTGACCATGTGACTGAAACCCAAAGTGAGACATTCAAACTGGCCAATCAGATAAGCACAACTTCCCCCACTGTACTAAAGGTGTGACAATTCATTAACCCCGGATGTATACACATTTTGGCCTACAGACATTGACTACTATCAACATCTCTTTGGCCTTAGGAATTCAAAATGGCCCTTGTGCTAAGAAAGAGGGGGTTGGAACAGTAAAGCAAATATCTTTGATTATTTTCAATCTTACACTGTTTATGTTTTTTCTAGGGTATTTTAGTAGAAACATCTGAGATAAAGTTGATGCTTAAAGGAAACATTAATGATAACATTAACTCTCCTTGGCTATTATGAGAGCAGTCTCTTTGGCCGTGTTTACACCTGGTATTGTTTTAGTCATTTCGATCACAAGTGGGCGATGGTAAAAACAGGTCTAAACGGGGTCTAAAACATTTTGAGCTTGTCTGCTTTTGACCACTTTTTGACCATTTTGAACACGAATGTGTTCGAACAGCCACAAATTAAGACCTACTCTCTGCCTCCTGACCAGTGTAAACATTATGGGAAGCTTTCTAGCCAGACGGGATTGAAACTTTGTCGGCTGAAGACCCAAGTTTGGTTTGAAGATGAAAAACATACCAAGTTCAATGTTCTCTTACCATTCCTGATATCTAACACGCACTTGCGGCTGTTAGAGCAGAAACAAAAGCTGCTGCTATCCGTATGTTTTTTTATATCCTTTTGCATTCATATGTAAATTGCGCAAACTTATTTAGTGCGTTAGATTGAAAGATCTGAAAAAGCCCCTCCCCTTAAAAAAACCAGGGCAGAAGTGGTTGAAAGTGGACAAAAGAGACAGATTAAAACACCAGGTGTAAACAGGAATGTGTCTCCCTCGTGATTCGATCGACCAACTTGCATCTTAATACCAGGTGTAAACAGGCCTTGGAGAGATGTGAAGAAATCATTTAGGACAGAAAATTCACACTCACTTGTTTTGGTGTTTGGAGCCCTGGAGATGTGCGTGATACTGCTCGATGGAGTTCAGCACCACTTTGCAAACGCTGCATGAGTAACTCCGGCGCAGGACTGCAACACAAAGCAAAAAAACAGATTCCAACTTGAAAGCAGAACGGAAACATGTCCCTGCTGAAACACTCTTAAAAATGTTTTGTCCCATTTCTCGTTCTCTTTTGAGCATTATTGATTGCTTTTTGTTTTCGAGATTGCCTTGTCTGACAAAGAGCACAGAAATCTATATTTAATCCCTGTTGTTTTGCTTCTCTCGAACTGATGACGGTTTTGTTTGAAGACTCCATTCTCTGTCTGTCAGATGAAAATGCGCCCGCTCCTAATATGGCATCTCATTCTGCAGTCTTCATGGAATCAGAAGTGTTAGCAATTTTAGCCTGCTTTTGTCTTGATGGCCTTTTGATTTGGGGGGTTATGCTTCATGATGGTCTTTTAGAGTGGAGGGGCGCCAAGTGCATCAGTTCGGGAGGGAGTTAAGCAGATGTGAGCTAATTAAAGGCTTTGCAGGTGGTACCACAAATAACGAACAACGTCAGGCCAAAAATAGACGGATGTGAAGAATGGGAGAGAGTCGTAGAACAGAAAAGCATAGAGGCTCGTTCATTACATGTGGAGAGACCATGTGTGCTCTTTCTGGGCAATATTTCTCTCAGACATCTGCAGAGTTATTTTTGATGACAGTGTTGTCTGTTCCTCGATCTGTTCAAACATAGGCTTTTCACACCCTTTACATTATATTGCTGTCACACTATTACACCTTGAACTCTAAAAACAGAACCTGTTCTCAGTTCAGGTAAGGTGATTACATACATGTGTAAGAATATATATGTAATTAGTATGCTAATCAGTCAAGCTTCCTGATTTTTTTTTAATGCATTTTATGCATCTGTGCATACTGATTGCATAGTTAAAACTCTCAATTCTGTTTTGGATGAGCTGCATACTTCAAAGCTGAAGCATACTTGTGACTGCAGATTTTACTGTTTAGAACCGTGGAAAGTTGCTATGTTGCTTGGAAACTGTAAACAACTTAGAGTGAGACATTTCGGCAACCATATTAACAGTGCAGCATTATAGTAGACCGATTGTCATAAAAGCAGTGTTTTATAAAACCAATAAGACATTAAAAATTGTGTGTTACATTGATTTTACCATCGAGGCTCGAACACCTCTTAAACATGGTAAAAACACTGTAATGCTCAGCCTCTCATGGCTTACTGCTTTATTTGGTACTCTGCAAATTGACAAAACACTGATTTTCAACAATTTGCTTCCATCGGTGTCTGAAACACAGGAATTAGCTAAAGGGTCATTAAGGTTCTGCATGTTTACATTTGTCAAAAAAATTAAATAATTATAAGCTTGTTTCCATAATCAGGGCTTTACATTAACATCACCAACCGGGCTGAAATTTATATAATATACATTTTTCAATCATAGTCTTTTAAAAAGGCATCTGAAATAATAAACTAAGTGCAATGTAGTTTTGTCAAAAATAATTTTTCAATACCGATACTGAAATGTCTGAAATATCTGAAACGCTTCCAATACACATTTTCCACATAATAGATACATGATAACAGCTGTGCTTTCCCGCTCTTTCATGATCTCTCCGACCGCGTCCCTTTACTCACTATTTTTCTCCAGATAAATATTGTTGGTGTTACAGGGCTTGAATTTCGACGTGGGATTGCGCATATTGCTCACACCCAAAGTGCACGCACATAAAGCCAAGTATATTAGCTATGTAAAACAGTATAACGGGTCTGTGCATCAGATATTAAAGTGACAGCAGCCTAATATACCGGCTGTCTAAAAATATCTATATGGCAGTTTTTTCCCCATGGTATCGATGTCAAACTTGTGGCCAGTGAAAATGCTGAGTGGCTATTAACTTTTGCTGGTGAGCAAAAAAGTAAATGTCAAGCCCTGGACATAATGATTTTTATACTGTACAAACTGTATATTCTATACCCTAACCTTAAAACTACTAAACATCAAAGAAAATGGGTAGGTGTAAGTTGAGAGTGATGTGATGCATGTTCACAGACAGCTTGTGGTGTCAGTACACCAAACATATGGTGATAGCTAGTATGTGTAATGAATCTAAAACAGGATGCATGGCATGACTGAGAAATATTCCAATAAAAATGTAACTGACATTATAAAACACATTTTACAGGCTGCTTTAGTCTGAGAACAGTTTTTTTCCTGTGAAACTCTTCACTGTCTATTCATTAAGAATTGACATTTAACTGAAAATTAAAGATGTAAAACTGGCTATTATATAAGTAGCTGAAGACTACACAAGGACCATCTTCTTTCAAAGATTAAAAATGTAAAACTTGGCCTTCAGACTTCATAAGTAGCTTTACAGAATGTTTGTTTATGTTAAAAAGCTCTGTGTGATGGGATTTTATTTCATAGGACCCCTGATGACCTCTTAGTGTGGTACTCACAAACAAGCCTTGGAAGACACTGTGGTGGCTTCTAATCCCAGTTAATTAAACCGACTGAGTTGCCAAACGTACCACAGTGAAAGACGAAGAGCGAAAGAGAGATAGAGAGAGAGAGAGAGAGAGAGAGAGAGAGTGAGTGAGAGAGAAAGAGAGATGTGGCTCAGGGTATGAGATGAATGTTTACTAGGAGGAGATTAAACTCCTGGCTTGTGGGAAAGAGGTCACACTTATTTCCGACAATAGGCCATCAATCAGTTTCTCTTCTCTTGCCCAGGAAATTGCTATACCAAATAGATGAGGCACTCGTAAAATTCCACTAAATTATTAATCATGCCCAATCAGACAGATTATTACTAGTGCTATTTTACTCTGGATTTGAATATTAAATTAGAACTCAGCAAAAAGTATGACTTTCTTTTATTAAAAATAAGAACAGTTTGAAAAGTAGGTCAGAAAATACGTAAATATGATCTGAAGATGCAAAAGTATTATCACTATCTAAGCTGAACTGTGTTGAATCCTAAATCATTCCCTGCTGGAAATAACATCTTATATTGTAGAAGTTGCTGATCTCCCAGCCTGGTTTAGTTCTGGGAAATTAATACTTTTTTTCTGTAAGGACACAGTAAATTGACAGATACAGATATTTTTGATGTTTCAAACGATTTCTATTTTGAATAAATCATCATAAATCCTAAAAAAATGTTTCCACAGGTTTCCAAAAAAAAAAATTAAGCAGCACAACTGTTTTCAACGTTGATAATAAGACATGTTTTTGAATGATTTCTGAATTATTTGCTTCCTCCGGCAATTACACACACATTTTATGGAGGATTCATATCTCTCTATGTTCATTAAATCCTTTCATAAACGAGACCATATCCATTGGGTCATGATAATGAATAACTGCACTCAATTCTATAATTCTATCATTACTTTCAGAAGTTCTCTTATACAGTGACAACAATAATAATCCAGTATGAATGTCAATTTTAATCCTGCCTGACAAGGTGGGTATGAAGGATATGAAGTGGTCCATGGCTTTTTACAGATTCTGTGAAGCACATAAACTGCTCTTGCAATTTTAAGCAGGGCAAATCGCTGCACTTTCAATATATCCCTTCACGAAATGGCAGGAGGCTCTTCAGCACCGAGCTGGTATTTACATCCTAAAGCTTGTCACTCTCCCTGCTTTTTTTGTTTAGGGGGAAATGAAAACCTGTTTGCAGCAGGAGAGGGCTGTGCTGCGCACCAATTTTCTCAGCAACACAATTTAGCCTCAGTTGGAAGGCAATTACACTGAAGTGTTCTCCACGAAAATAGCCAAGAGTCTGGGCTGGGATCCGCTAGCAGTCACCTCTCAGATGAGCCCTACCAATGGCCTCCTGTACCTGATGAGAAGCTCGACGGATAATGAATAACTACATGTCCGCGAAAGCCGTTTTGTTGCATTCCTCCTATTTTCTCAGTCTTTTCCTTGTGTGTTCGTCTGTATGTTGCATGTACCCTGTGTTCGTGTGAAGGCTGCTAATGAGGATGATGAATGAGAGAGCACAGGATGAAAGAAGTCTTGACAGCTCCCTGAGGGACGACCAAACCAGAGTTGAGGAGATTGAGATGCTCAGGACTGTGGCTATGAGGCAGGGCAGTGTTAAATACATTGTTTTGCAAAACCTATCCCCAATTGGGCCCCAAAGCAAGTTTGTCCTTAATTACTCATCTTGATGTTGCATATTTATCCCCAACTGGACCCCAAATCAAGTCTGTTCTTAATTACTCACCCTAATGCTGTATATTTTCTAGTGGAATATTTTCCATACACCAACAGTTCATTGAGACCTCACTTGCCAAGCTGCAGAAAGGACCAAAAAACAACATAACAGAACCAAGTCTTATGGACTACTTTTACTGCAATGTTTTGTATCATGGTTCTGTCACTTTGGTCTTGTTTGCTCTTGGGTTTGTGACAGAGCCATGACACTGCTATATTGTCAAGTTTTGTGTCATGTGTTTCTTTGTTCCATGTGTTCTCATGTCTATTGTCTTGACCCCTCCCCTTTTGTTACCTGATTCCCTCATTACCTGCCTTGTTTGCTCCCTATCTATTCTCCTTGTGTTTGCAGTCCTGTGTTGGTTTGTTGTCATTGTTTTCCATCCTTGCTTTCTGTCTCCTGGTTCCTTGTGTTTGGTATGTTCTGGTTTTCCCCCTCATGGGTAGTTTTTGTTTGTATTTTTATTATTAATAAAGCCCATATTCTCCTGCACTTGAGTCCTCCTCTCATCCCTTCACCCTCTCACATGACAGTTTTGTATGGTTCTTTTTTTAGATTTTCCCCTGGCCATTGTTAATATGAACTGTTGTATGGGAAAATATTTCTTCCTTCTGATTACCTAGAAATAATAACAGCATACAAGTTTGGAATGACATTGCGTAAAAAAAATTACAGAATTTTGGGTGAACTTTTCCTTTTAAACTTTAGTTTGTAAATATACAAGTGATAAGAAACTAATTTTATTGAAACAAATTTTATGATTTCTACCATTTTGTGCACTCTATTTATTTACTCATTTAATAAAATATCATGTTAATCTAACATACATAATTGCACTATATGATTGTCATAATGTTTGAATAGTAATTATTGTCAAATGTACATTTATTATTATTTCAGGCATTAAAACAGGTAGCTGTATAAAATTCAGCAGACTTTGCCCAAAGCAGAAATGTGAAAAGGTTCGCACATTCACACAGCTTAAAGCTGTATGAAGTTTCAGAACATATTTTCCCAATCCCCAACTCAAACATCACAAATACATCTCTTACGGGTACTTGTGAAGGCACGTCTCAACGGGTAAAAGTAGGCAATTGTCTGTCAATAAACAGTCCAACATATTAGGTATTCTTTTAGCAGTGTTGCTATGTCTTATGAGAAAGCAATTGAGTACACTAATGCAGAGTTCCCACTGCACAATTTTGCCCTGATTTTCACTCACTGACAGGTTTTACGAAATCGCAGACAAAATCTGAGGTGAAGCAGTGCTCGTTCACAGGAGTGACAATTATGCAGTGTGAATTATCAAAACGACGCGATCTAAGACAATCGCCGACGCCTGTGAGATATTTGGCATGCTACGATTTAAAATCCTGCTTTGTGAAATGTGTTCTAACTGAAAATTACATCAGCAATGACCTACAGCCAATGAGAGAGCAAGATGCAAGGCAGAGGGAAGTTCGGGGAGAAGTTATAGACCAGAAAATCAGTATTTTAATAGATGTATTTACAATTATATCAAACACAAACAAAGCACAAATATTTCGTTGACCAGCCGCAACAGCAGCACATTGCAAAATTATTTGTTTACATCGAACTCTCTTTGCAGAACACACAATGCAGAACTCCCTGTGTCTCCCCAACTATTTCCTCCTCCATAATCTTTTTTTTTTTCTTTTTCTCCTTTTCGCTGCAAATCAGCGCACAGACAATTTGGATTGCGAGCTTCTAGCGGGCTATAATTTTTTATAACAATTCCAGTCTCGCACAAGAGCTCCAATCTCACGTATGCGTGATCTTCTGTTATTTTCTTATCACTTTTCGTGTGTGTTTGGATGTGAAACGTAGTTTGCAAACCAGAGTTGTCACCAATTCTTCTTGTAAAGTCATGCAATGTGAAACCTCCTATCGCCGATCCATTGTGCAGTGTGCACACAACAGCGACTGAATACAACCCCAGATAGACTCTTGGCTGATCCGACGACTTTGATTGTGCAGTGTGAACTTGGCATAACACTCAGTCTAGAGCGAACGCAAGTGTCTCGCTTATAATAAACCCATCCAACGTATCTGTACCAGGTGCATTTTTTGACATGACGTGCCACAACTGTTTGAGGCTTGTCTAAAAAATATAAACTGGAACATCTCAATGCATCTCAATGCTTTGTTCGCTTTGACGTGTTCATGACCTGTTTAATCTTTGAAGGCAGTGAATTTTGGCTTTGACTTCGACTTCTGTTAGCCAAAGCTGAATGTCTTTTCTCATGTAACGTGTCAGCCATGGTTCCACACTGACTAAACAGCCTCTGGCTCCACCTTCTACAATAGCCACGCCCCAAACTCTCACTATAGGTTTAACTGGAAAGAGATTGACAGATCTGAACGGACTGCTCTCAATGTTTAGATCAGGGGTTTCCAATCCTGCTCCAGGAGGGCCACTGTTGTGAGATAAGCTCCAACCCCAATTGAACACACCTGAACCAGCTATGGTCTTACTAGGCATACAAGAAACTTCCAGGCAGGTGCGTTGAGGCAAGTTAGAGCTAAACTCTCCAGGACAGGAGCAGGTTTGGAGCCCGGGGTGGCTCAGTGTTTACACTTTTGGGGGATATAAACCCATGAATGGCATACTAATAGTAGTCAATGAACAATAAACTGGATTAAGAGAATGTATTTTAACATACTTCACCTTTAACTAACAACATCTATACAAAGATGTGATGTTTGCTAGTGAGGAACAGCTTGATGAGAGGCTTTTGTAATCAACGACATTTCTGCTGATATTTCAGTAGACGTGACATTCACAGTGAAAAGCTTCTGACAAGGGCGTCCTGCTGGTGCATGGCTGGGGAAAATGATAATCTATTATGCAGAATGCAAGTGTCAATGTAACATTTTTGTTTTTGTTGCCTCCAGGGTTGACAAAAACCATTAACCAGCTTCCACAGGATTTGTATTGAAAGGGAAACAATATGTGCTTCTCAACACTATGTGCAGCACAACAGCCCAAGACCTTTTACTTTATGATGGACTTTGCAGGCAGTATTGTGAACAGCGGTTAAAAATAAAGCATGGCTTCTTGGCTTGTTCATCCTCAGCAGGTAATTGAGATTCTGCATTACCAGAGATAGAAACACACAAATCACAATGCAGAGTCTTGGCAGGTATCCACGTGTTTTTTTTTTCTGGACAATACTCTTCACTGTGACTAATGTCTCATGAGTCCGAAGCTCTGATTACCCTTGGACTGATCAGTTTGCTGGTATTTAAGAGAACATTAGGACAGTCTTACCCTCACACATCTCTGTCTTCTTCTTAATACCTTCGGCATTGTTGGCAACAGGTATGATGTTGACCTGTTTTCTTTAAAGGAAGCCCCATAATACTAGTCCATATGATGTTCTTGCATGCCATGATTATATGGTAAGATTGAAAAACATACAGTGTTACAGTGAAGATAAAAAGTGACTTTAAAATCTTAGGTGTTACAAATCGCCGCCTATACCCGCATTCACTATTAACTACATGAATCCACTAATATAGTCCACTTGAAAGAGTGAATGAAAACAAGTTAGTGAATTCGGACACTGAGTGCCCTGGAAAGGCTGTCCCCTCATAGTGCCCTATTTAAGGGTTTCGGACACAGCCTTAGCATATAGTGCATAAGTGATGTGGACCATGCATTTTATTGTGATTTTATGGATCGAGGCAGTATAAATCAGCATCTTCTTGTACTTTAAGGAAGCTTTTAATGAAACTGTTCACCCAAAATTTTACATTTTTAATATTTACTCATTCATGTTCCAACCTGTATGACTTTTTCCCCACTATATACAATACAAAAGAACAACATTGTGTGTGTATATAAGTCATCTTGATCAACCAGTCAGTGTTTTCATGACATCATTTTATGGCCAAAAATTATCAAAATATATTTTGTATTCCACAGAAATTATGTAAATGATAACAGAATTTTCATTTTTGGTGGATCTCTTTAAGGTCACTTTTTGTGTTTTTGAGTGAACTAAAATAGGTTCCCTTTCGTTCAGTCACTCCGAGTAACGTCAGTGACTGACGAAATGGGGGTTTCGCCTAGAAGCCTATCATCTTCGAGATCTTAGAAAACGCCCAATGGCAGGCCAATGCCATGGGCATGCGGAATTTGCATAGCGTAGCTCCGCCCCACAGCGTGGCACGTCTTTTTAAAGATGTCTCGCCCGTGTACTTCTGGGTGCGGTCGGTCTCTGCCGCCCTCTGTTTGGGCTTACAGCACGCTTAGGCAGCGTTCATGGATGAGTCATGTTCCCACTGCGGGAACATGACCATCTCGGTGCTGCGGGCCCGCAGAGGACGAGGAGATGTCGATCGCCGCATCTCAAGGTGGGCTAGAGTCCTCTGAGGATGATGATTCGGCTGTGCTGCCGCGCGACATGCACGAGGGTAAAGCTGACCCAGGGCTCAGAAATGAGCTGCGTGCCGCCACTGACCTCACCCTCCGGGCGACGAAGGTGACCGCACACTCCCTGGGCCAGGTGATGTCCACAGCTGTGGTCCAGGAGAGACACTTATGGCTCAACCTGGCCGATATGCGGGACGCCGAGCGGACCCGGTTCCTCGACGCTCCCATATCCCAGGCTGGGCTATTCGGCGGCGTGGTTGAGAGCTTCGCCCAACAGTTCTCAACCGCCCAAAAGCAGACTGAGGCTATTAAACATATACTGCCCCGGCGGCCAGCTGCTGCTTCCACCCAGCTACCGGCACAGTCGCCTCAGCCTGCTCGCCTCAGTCGGCGCCCTCCCGCGGCTCCCACCCCTCCCGCCCGGCCCCAGCAGCAGCCTTCACCTGGGCCGCGCCGTGGAGGACGCCGCAGGAAGGCGCCCCAGTCCGTGTCGGCCCCGCAGCCCGCCAAGCGCCAGGCTAAGCGGCGCTCCTGACACGGACAGCTCAGGGATGGGCAGTTCTTTCCAAAAGATGGTAGCAGGACCACTCCTTCCCCCGGTGGAGGGCCGGGGGAGAATCCTTTGTTCCGCTGCTGGCCCCCGGGTCAGCAGCACCCTATTTTTGTCAAAGAAAGAACTAACCCGCCCATCCCTGAGCCCCCAGAGACCGATGGCAGTGTGCACCGCCCCCGGGCCACGCCACTCTCGTCCCTCTCTGGCGCCAGTCTCCTCTCAGAGCAGACCCCAGTGGAACGCATGTCCTTCCCTGGTCTCCTCTGTCAGGACGCGGCTGCTGACCGTGCCCCCACACCGGGACGCTACGCCTCCCACGTCTGGGCCGGTCACGCCGCCTCGCTGCCCCACCCGGGGTACGCATGTGGTTCGCTTGTCCCCGCTGGTGCAGTTCCTGGGAGCCTGGCTAGAGCTTCCGGGGCTGTCCCGCTGGGTCGCGAAGACCATCAGGTTTGGCTACGCGATTCAGTTCGCTCAGGCTCCTCCCCGCTTCCGGGGAGTCCGATTTACCATGGTGGGGCCCAATGCCCCAGTCATGCGTGCGGAGGTTGCTACCTTGCTGGCGAAGGGTGCGATCGAGCCTGTCCCTCCAGCTGAAATGAAGTCCGGCTTTTACAGCCCCTACTTCATTGTACCCAAGAAAACCGGTGGGTTACGACCAATCCTGGACCTGCGCGTCTTGAACCGATCGCTTCACAGGCTTCCGTTCAGGATGTTGACAGCGAAACGCCTTTTCGAATGCGTTCGTCCAGCCGATTGGTTTGCAGCGATTGACCTGAAGGACGCCTACTTCCATGTCTCCATCCTTCCTCGACACAGACCGTTCCTACCGTTTGCTTTCGAGGGGCGGGCATATCAGTACGCGGTCCTCCCATTCGGGCTAGCTCTGTCCCCTCGCGTCTTTACGAAGATCGTCGAGGCAGCCCTTGTGCCACTCAGGCAACACGGGGTTCGCATTCTGAACTACCTCGACGACTGGCTCATACTGAGTCACTCTTGAGAGCAGGTGTGCGAACACAGAGACCTAGTGCTCCGGCACTTAGCCCGTCTGGGCCTTCAGGTCAACTGGGAGAAGAGCAAACTCTGCCCCGTGCAGAGGATCTCTTTTCTCGGTATGGATATCGACTCGGTCGCCATGTGCGCGCAGCTTACGAGTCACTGCTGACTTGCCTCCGTCAAATCGAGAGCAAGAGTGCAGTTCCACTGAAATTATTTCAGAGGCTCCTGGGGCATATGGCATCTGCAGCCGCGGTAACGCCGCTCGGATTGCTTCATATGAGACCGCTTCAGCACTGGCTTCGCGATCGAGTCCCGGGATGGGCATGGCAGTCGGGCACGCTCCGGGTCCCAGTGACTCGGACCTGCCTGCAGACCCTCACCCCGTGGTCGAACCTCTGCTTTCTACGGACCGGAGTGTCCTTAGAACGAGTTTCCAGGCATATTGTTGTATCAACAGATGCCTCCACCACGGGCTGGGGTGCCATGTGCAATGGACATGCTGCCGCGGGCTCCTGGACAGGACCCCAGCGCCTCCTGCATGTCAATTGCCTCGAGTTGCTGGCAGTACGGTTCGCCCTGCACCGCTTCCTAGCGTTGCTCAGGGGTCAACACGTACTAGTCCGGTCAGACAACACGGCCACAGTAGCGTACATCAACCGCCAAGGTGGTCTACGTTCCCGGTGGTCTCAACTCGCCCGCCATCTCGTTTTATGGAGTCAGAAGCATCTGAGGTCCCTTCGTGCTGTCCATATCCCAGGAACCCTGAACCGTGCAGCCGACGAGCTCTAACGGCTTCAGCCACTTCCGGGAGAATGGAGACTCCATCCCCAGACGGTCCAGCTGATTTGGGAACAGTTCGGCGACGCACAGGTAGATCTGTTTGCCTCCCACGACTCTTCCCATTGCCGCCTGTTTTATTCCCTGACCGAGGGCCCCCTCGGCACGGATGTTCTGGCGCACAGCTGGCCGCGGGGCCTCCGCAAATATGCGCTCCCCCCAGTGAGCCTTCTCGCACAGGTTCTGTGCAAGATCAGGGAGGACAAGGAGCAGGTCCTTTTGGTCGCCCCATATTGGCCCGGCCGGACCTGGTTCTCCGAACTCTTACTCCTTGCGACAGCCACTCCCTGGTCCATACCTCTGAGGAAGGACCTCCTTTCTCAGAGACGGGGCACCCTCTGGCACCCGCGTCCCGATCTTTGGAACCTCCACGTGTGGCTCCTGGACGGGACACGGTAGGTTTGAGTACACTACCACCTCAGGTGGTGGCTACCATCACTTCCGCTAGGGCCTTGTCTACCAGACACGCCTATGCGTTGAAGTGGAACCTCTTCGTCACCTGGTGTTCTTCTCGCCAAGAAGACCCCTGGAAATGCCCGATCGGGTCTGTGCTCTCATTCCTCCAGGAAGGGTTGGAACGAAGGCTGTCTCCTTCCACCCTCAAGGTATATTTGGCCACGATATCCGCCTACCACGACCTTGTGGAGACGAAACAGGTAAGTCAGCACAACCTGATCATCAGGTTCCTGAGGGGAGCGAGGAGACTGAATCCTCCTCGCTCTCCCCTCGTACCCTCTTGGGACCTCTCAGTAGTTTTAGATGCTCTGCAGAGGGCTCCCTTCGAGCCTTTGCGATCAGTCGAGCTTAAGTTCCTGTCTATGAAGACAGCGCTCCTGATCGCCTTGGCCTCCATCAAGAGGGTAGGGAACCTGCAGGCATTTTCGGTTGACGAAGCTGCCTAGAATTCGGGCCGGCCGACTCTCACGTGATCCTGAGACCCCGGCCTGGATATGTGCCGAAGGTTCCCACCACTCCGTTCAGAGACCAGGTAGTGAACCTGCAAGCGCTGCCTTTGGAGGAGGCAGACCCAGCCTTGGCACTGCTCTGTCCAGTACGTGCCCTCTGTGCTAACGTAGACAGAACGCAGTGTTTCAGGACCTCAGACCAGCTCTTTGTCTGTTATGGTGGGAAGCTGAAGGGAAAGGCTCTCTCCAAGCAAAGGTTGTCTCACTGGATAGTGGACGCCATTGTCTTGGCTTACCAGACGCAGGGGCGCCCATGCCCCCTTGGGGTCAGGGCACACTCCACCAGGGCACACTCCACCTAGCGCATGGCGCCTCGCTGACAGACATCTGCAGAGCTGCAGGCTGGGCGACACCCAACACATTCGCCAGATTCTAGAATCTCCGAGTGGAGCCAGTGTCCTCTCATGTACTCGCCTCTACAGGTGGCCCGTAATGGGCTAGGCTCAGGTGTCTTCGCTTGCTCGCCATTCCTCTCCACGGACGGGATACGTGCGATATTTTCCTCAGGTAGTTCCCCCGAAACCCTGAGTTCCTCCAGCACTGTCGATGCCGACACCAGTGCGTCTGCCCACTCGCTCAGGCCCTCGTGTCAGGCTAGGTGCCACCGTGTGCATGGTTCCCCCTATGGGCGACCCCCACATGTGTATTTCCACTGTAAGCCTCTCCGAGAATGTGTATTTCCCTCGGCAAGCCCTTTCCACCTTCGGCTGGTTACCCCAGAGTTCCTCCATATGCAGCCCCTCGCGGGTCATATGTGTCTCCTTAAGTCCTCCCTACGGGTAGGCACTTTGCCGCATACTTCCACCTGGAATATGCTTCCCAGTGTACCTTGGTATTCCTGTGCTAAGTTGGAGTCCTTCGTCCGTACTAGCTTACGACAGGGAGCTCACACTTACGCAGGGCACTGGACGACAGCCGAGTGGCGTGATTGAAATGGGACCCCCTATTTCGTCAGTCACTGACGTTACTCGGAGTGACTGAACGAAAGGGAACGTCTCGGTTACGTATGTAACCCTCGTTCCCTGAGGAGGGAACGGAGACGTAACGTCCCTCTGCCACATCCGCTGTACCGCTGAAACGGCCGGGAGTTCAGTCTGGGCTCCTCAGCAGGTAAACATAATGCGATGTTGCCAGTGTACTTCCTTATATACCCACGCTGTGGGGCGGAGCTACGCTATGCAAATTCCGCATGCCCATGGCATTGGCCTGCCATTGGGCGTTTTCTAAGATCTCGAAGATGATAGGCTTCTAGGCGAAACCCCCATTTCGTCAGTCACTGACGTTACGTCTCCGTTCCCTCCTCAGGGAACGAGGGTTACATACGTAACCGAGACGTTTGTTCTAAATAAAATGACAAATGACAAAAGTGTTCAAAACTTCAGTTTTCTTTCATTTCCATGGTTATGCAGTAGGAATGTCATTGAATACGTCTTTAAACAACTACTGAACAAAAGAAGCATGAATCGGAGTGACTTGTTCATTTCAGTAGCAGGCAAATCAAAATCAAAGTACTTTGAGTCTTAGTTCCTAAAGACAAGTGACATGCCTTTTGCTAATTTGCCTTGGGGAAAGTAACTCTCGAGGCTTACGGATCTAGTTCTCAAGATGTATCCGAAGGCGATACTCGACTCGACCTTGTTGAAAACCCTGAGCAACCACTGCAATGTGACTCACAGTTTATTTGAACTGACTTATGGGATCTGTCAAGATACCTGTATCACACACTGTATGACTAACATGTCTAGTGATTACATCAATGTGAAATATGCATTTGAAGAGCACAAAGTCACTGACAGGATTCAACTGGAAAGCAGAGGAAGGGGATTGTCTGACATGCAACATCAGGATGTCTCCGCAGCGTCTTAAGTTTGGTTATGATCTTTGATTTTACTTTCGAGAAACCATGCTTGTGCATTTTTTTCTGATTCGTTCATAAAATAGCGCATCGTCTACCATTCCACTAAGCTGGCGGACAATCTCAGCTTCAGTGTCATCACTATGACACACCCCTTATGGCATTGGTCCTGCCTTTTGTTCACAAAGGGTGCATTTCAGGACGCATTTCCACGCAAAACTTGTCATTTATCAGTATGGACATGAGCGGTGGCTACAATCAAATCTCACATCAGTTCTCAGCTCGTGTACACAAGAGTTAGCGTGAACTTGCGTGCAGCATAGTAAATCTGGCGGAGAATTGAAATGAGAGCATTTTGATCATTTAGATTATTTTCCTATCCAATCAAAGCTCATTAGTCCCATTAATCGTTAGAATGTCAAAATAAATTAGCTTTACATGCGCAAATAGCAGCATAAACAACAGAAGATGAGGATTCACACATCTTCTCATCACGCACTTGCAGCGGTTCTGTGAATGGAGAAAAACATAACTATATAAAGGAATAAAATAAATAAGACTACACTAAATATATTTCACTGAAATAATGAACATATTAACACAAATTGAATTTTTAGGGACGTGATATTCAAATGACGACTGTTTTTAGCTGCCACATTTATCAACATACGATTATTCGTATGATGGGATTGGTGGAATACGATTAATTCATGAATCACACATGAACCCTGTTGTAAGATGATTTTTGTGCTTGGATCTGAGCTCGTTTCTATGTTAGATTGATAAATGAGGCCTTAGGTCCCCATCCCGGGATCAATCCCGAGATGTGTTTGCGTTCATACAGAAGGCACTCTAAGCAATTCTATGTCAATTTTCTGGGATCAATGCTCTGTGTGAAAGGGGCTTATGTAACCTGAAAGATTGCTGGATGTATGTAAGAAACGTTTGCTGCAAAATGCATGGAATCGGAATTGCATCCTTGTAGCTCTTTAGCCTGTTTTAGTTTAGTTATTCACTCAAGAAGAAACAAGATTTAGATCTTAGTTGTTAAAATTGAACTTGAATTGAAGACTGACCTGTACTTTCATTGGCATCTAGACTGCCAGCCAGCTGCTCCAGCAGTCGCGCCCGCGCCGCGTTTCTCTTGTGCTTCTTGCCTTCATAGTGTTGCTGTGCCATCAGTGGGTTGTTGAACCAGGCGCCACATAAGCAGCAGTACTTACCCGCCTCTCCGTGATTGGTCTGCGGCTGCCACGTGGGAGGGGGTGGGTCTGTGGTCTGAGGGGTGGGCGGGGCCGACTCTGCACAGAACAGAATAAACTTTCATCAATATAGCCTTTATGAGCCTATTCAATATCAAAACAAACAATAAAGATTCTGTTAAGCCTGGCTGAAACTACCCTGTTGGCAAACACACTGACGGCTCCAAGCCTGATCTATGCAGGTCAAGAGAGGGTCAGCACATGTGGAGATGAAAATTCACCCCTGAGTTAGGTTACCTTCCTCCAACTTATGAGGAAAAAGCAAGCGAATGGATTGATCTTCCAGGTGACACTCTCAAAGACACCATGGGAATTGTTACCATGGTTACCAACCCCAAATAGCCACAGGACATGACACCGCCGCAGGTTAGAATGAGCTAAACACACTGTGATTGTTTACTGCACTTTTAAATCCAATAGATGCTGAAAAACCTGTAAAGTACATAGAAGGATTTTTGTTTAGTAACTTTTTACAGTAATTTTTTTGTATGGACAAGAGAACCATGACCATTCTGCTAAATGTTTCATTTTTGTTTTCAATTGGAAGAAAGGAATATAAAAAGGGGCTTGGAAGGACATGAGGGTGAGTTGGGCAAACCAACTCTAACCCTTTACAAACATAAAATCTATCAATGTAGCGGAGAATATGCAACAGAATCCCAGTCTTTCTCCCAAACGTTATGAATGAGTATTTACAAAGAGGTTGCTTTCAATTAAAAAGAAAAGTTTACCCAAAAATAAGAATTCTGTCATAATTTACTCACTTTCATGTTGTTTCAAACCTGACTTACTTTCTTCTGCAGAACACAAAGGAAGCTATTTTAAAAAATGTTTCGAAACTAAACAATATTGTTGACCATTGACTTCCATTGTATGGACACTGAGATATTGCTCAAAGCATCTTCTTTTATGTTCGTACAGTCGTACAGGTTTGGAATGGCATGAAGCTGAGTAAATGACAGAATTTTTATTTTTTGGGGTGAACTATCCCTTTAACTCTCAGTAGTTAAAATTGTAGTAAAACTGCAACAGTTATTTAAATCAATGAAGTAATGTTGTAATGTTTTTTTTTAAGAGCTCTTAGGTTAAACATACTTATTACAGCAGTGTGAATTCTAAAAAGTATCATAGCAACAATGCTTTGAATCTACCGGCATGCACACAACATGACACCATCTATCTATCTATGAAGAATATTTCCAATATTTGATCAAAACAGATGGCAATAGTGTCATGTTGTGTGCATAGCCGTAGCTTGACATTTAAGCTAGAGGGGCCAGACTCCCCTGTGGAAAATTAATAGCAATGACCATTCTTTCTAAAGAAATATAAAGTAAACGTGGGAATAAATAAATAGTTCTTCAAATGTTACAAATAAATGGCAGGAGGAGTGACTGAATATGTGACCCTGGACCACAAATCCAGTCATAATGGTAATTTTTTTTAAATTGACATTTATACATCATCTGAAAGCTTTGTATTGATTTGTGGTTTGTTTGGATAGGACAATATTTGGCCGAGATACAACTATTTGAAAATCTGGAGGGTGCAAAAAGTGTCCAAATGAAGTCTTTAGCAACACATATTACTACTGATAATATATTTTTGATATATTCACGGTTGAAAATTTACAAAATATCTTCATGGAACATGATCTTTACTTAATATCCTAATGATTTTTGGCATAAAAGAAAAATCGATAATTTTGACCCATACAATGTATTGTTGGCTATTGCCACAAATATACCCGTGCGACTTATGACTGGTTTTGTGGTCCAGGGTCACATATGTATGTGTGTGTCATTATTTGATTCAAAATAAAATAAACGATTTGATTCAGTGTTGTAAACGAAAACTGAAACGTATTAAAAAACATTTCATTAGTTATACAATAAAAAATAAAACAACCAGGTAGTTATGATAACCTATGAATTACCAGGTTATGAAAACCTATGAATGTAGGTTATGGAATAAACTGGAATAAAAATTAAAATGCACCAAATTAAGTTTTTATATTTTTCGTTTTTGTTTAATTTTACCACCAAAACTTCAGAGAATGTTATATCGATGGTGACAGTATGAACTCTTTTTTTGCGCCTTTTAGCATTCAGATTTAGCACCACATCAAGATAAGTTCTCTTTGTAACACTGATTGTACTGTGAAGTATATTATGTCTTGATGTTATAATATTGTAATTCTGTAAATGTCATTTGTTAATAAAGCATAAAAAAAAATAAAAAAAACATCAAGATGGTGTTCTGCGCTAAGCCGCTGCTGATTCTGCAAAATGAGCGAGCTGAGTTTCTGGGTACACCTAGAGCTAAGAATATATCCGTTTTATAAGTTCATTTGTATTATATGAAACTTGCAACCTTAACTATCATAGTCACTTACAATCTCTGTTTATCAATCTTCTGCTTTAATGACACTCAATTAATTTTTTTGTAAGTGTAACACATTGTCATTGTTTATTTAATACTGTAATAACACTGATAATAAGAAATGTTTCATAAAGTTTCATAGAAAGTCAAATATCAAAATGTCCTAAATCCTCCTAATTAATTACAGTTTGTTGAGATTTAATAAGATTTAATAGAACATCCGTTCATTTTACAGACATTTCCTTCACTCCTAAAACAACATAAATTCACAATGAAATGCCTTATTCAAAATACTGGTAAACACCAGCGAAAAATCAACATTTAAAAAAAATGACGAATATCCATTTTTGACAAGCCATTTAGCATAGGCTACAGTTAATCGAATTTGCCACGAACCGCCAAAATGCAGATTCATCACGCATAAACTTCATAAGCAAACGAGATTGGGGGAGGGGTTAGTAAGTTTAATTGGAATTTATTTACAAAGTAACATTTTTAAATGTAAAAGAATACCTGCATTAATATGTACTATGTGCATTTATTTTTGGGTTTAGGATATAATTTATTTAAAAAAATGGGGATGGGGCACAAGCTCTGCACATGTGTGTGTATATAAACTGCATATATATACACTCACCTAAAGGATTATTAGGAACACCATACTAATACTGTGTTTGACCCCCTTTCGCCTTCAGAACTGCCTTAATTCTACGTGGCATTCAACAAGGTGCTGAAAGCATTCTTTAGAAATGTTGGCCCATATTGATAGGATAGCATCTTGCAGTTGATGGAGATTTGTGGGATGCACATCCAGGACACGAAGCTCCCGTTCCACCACATCCCAAAGATGCTCTATTGGGTTGAGATCTGGTGACTGTGGGGGCCATTTTAGTACAGTGAACTCATTGTCATGTTCAAGAAACCAATTTGAAATGATTCGAGCTTTGTGACATGGTGCATTATCCTGCTGGAAGTAGCCATCAGAGGATGGGTACATGGTGGTCATAAAGGGATGGACATGGTACAAATGCAACAATGCTCAGGTAGGCCGTGGCATTTAAACGATGCCACTAAGGGGCCTAAAGTGGCACTAAGGGGCCTAAAGTGTGCCAAGAAAACATCCCCCACACCATTACACCACCACCACCAGCCTGCACAGTGGTAACAAGGCATGATGGATCCATGTTCTCATTCTGTTTACGCCAAATTCTGACTCTACCATCTGAATGTCTCAACAGAAATCGAGACTCATCAGACCAGACAACATTTTTCCAGTCTTCAACTGTCCAATTTTGGTGAGCTCGTGCAAATTGTAGCCACTTTTTCCTATTTGTAGTGGAGATGAGTGGTACCCGGTGGGGTCTTCTGCTGTTGTAGCCCATCCGCCTCAAGGTTGTGCGTGTTGTGGCTTCACAAATGCTTTGCTGCATACCTCGGTTGTAACAAGTGGTTATTTCAGTCAAAGTTGCTCTTCTATCAGCTTGAATCAGTCGGCCCATTCTCCTCTGACCTCTAGCATCAACAAGGCATTTTCGCCCACAGGACTGCCGCATACTGGATGTTTTTCCCTTTTCACACCATTCTTTGTAAACTCTAGAAATGGTTGTGCGTGAAAATCCCAGTAACTGAGCAGATTGTGAAATACTCAGAACGGCCCGTCTGGCACCAACAACCATGCCACGCTCAAAATTGCTTAAATCTCCTTTCTTTCCCATTCTGACATTCAGTTTGGAGTTCAGGAGATTGTCTTGACCAGGACCACACCCCTAAATGCATTGAAGCAACTGCCATGTGATTGGTTGATTAGATAATTGCATTAATGAGAAATTGAACAGGTGTTCCTAATAATCCTTTAGGTGAGTGTATAAAACACACACATATTAGGGTCTCTGATGGTTACATCAAATTTCAAATTGGACACTGGTTGCTAGGAAGTTGTTCATTTATTTAGCTGACTTGTCATACTGTAGCAACTACACCTCTCTGTTCTCACCACCCACTTGTCACTCAGATGAGCAAAGATGATTGAAATCACCGTGCATGGATCACTTAAAACCAGCATGACAAAATATGCATACAGACATTAGTGTTTGTTCAGGATGGTTGAGTAGTTGAATAGTGAGTTTTTCTATATTATTTTCTTTTTTAGCAATAAATAAAGAATTTAGAGGATTTTTATAACATGCTGACAGTGTGCAACTGTTGATCTGTCAGCATGTTAAAATCCTCTCTGAGAAGTTGCGTCTTTAAATTAATCCGCTTTAAAGCACTACTGATACAGCCATCAACGCACTGCTTTTGTAACAAATTCACAGCATTCAACAATTTGTTTCTAAGTGTTTTAAAGAAAATGTGTCGAATTAAAAGTAGTTCATCTTTCTCTAGGCCCATGCGTTTTGTTTCATTCTCTTGTGCTTCTTTTGAAAGCAAGAATTCATGCTGTGTAACCATTAGAGGTGTGACGAGACACTTAGCTCATGAGACGAGACGAGACACGAGATTGGGTTCACAAGAACGAGACGAGATGAGATTTATGAACAGTATTTTTAAGAAATACTCAATGACAAAATTCATGACTGGAAAAATTGTCTGCAGGTCCATTTTGAAATGTTTTAACTAATCATCTTGTAATGAATGTCAAGCCACAAACTCAACTGATTGTCTTCTCCTCTGTATGATTTCACATGAGTCTCTTTAGACCTTACTGAACATGAATTATGAGTTTCCAGAACTTCTGACTGAGGCTGTGTGACCCATTAATTCAACTCCTTTCTACAAATTGAACATAGAAATAAAAACAGTATACATAACAAAAATAAATAAAAGTTTTTTCTTAGTTTTATTAAATGCAAACAATAAGTGCAACCATAATCAAAGTACTCTCTCAATATTCAAAGTGCAAACAGAGCAAAACAGAGACCAGAGCTAAGAGATGGTTACAACTACACAGCCCAGCATAAGATAGCTTTGATATTTGGAGACAGGCTATTGTATGTCGCCTAATTTGCCTGAATCAGGGAGCGCTCGTTTACTTTCGCTTTTTTGCGATCGCACATACTCTGTGTATAGGGAGCGGCGTTGCTGAGCGCACATTCTACAAGATAAGACATTTGTCAGACACTCTATCAGGCTCTGTTGCGCAGAAATCTTCCGCCATGGTCCTGTCACTCATCTCACCTTACTCTCGTCATGTGAACCGTGAACTGTGAATCCTGCAGCTCAGACGCAGTTGCACACAGTGCAGAGCAGACGTTTACAATTGAAGCGACAGTTTTCTAACAGAATTAAATGTTTTTTATTTCTATAGAAAAAAGCAAAACAACAGTGGATGATGTAATGTAAAAATAGTGGTGGCATATTCTATGCTATTTTTACCCTCACGCTCCGTCATGGCGATATCGCGAGACAGCTTTTCACTCGACGAGAAATCTCGTCACATTTTAATCTTGCACGTGGCACGAGACCTCGTCATAACCCTAGTAAACATAATTTCGCCATCTGATCAGAGTCTGGTGGACATCTTAAATATGTGCCTTTGTGGTCATAGTGATTTTCAACGTGATGTTCCTGGATCTATATATTTTGTTGATCCTGGAACAACATTCCTGTCTAAGAAATTCCTAACCCTCCCCATAAGTTATCCCTAAATTCAGAGTAAATGACAGGTGAATAACACATGTAGAAGCACCAACCCTGGTTGTAAGCCGAAACTTGATATAAACTGTAAACTTGTCCTTTAAATCTGATTGGTTGATTGGAATGTTGTTCCAAAGATGTTGATCCAGGAACATGTTGTACTAGCTGAAATCACATTCACCATAGGCAGGGCTTCCATATAATTTTGCATATCCCTAACACACATTTATTCCTACAGAGCACAGCATGAAGTGCAGAGGCAGATGTTGTAGATGAACCCCAAAGCAAAGATGGTTTCACAGCAGGAGTGACAAGAAGAGCAGAAAGAGACGGGGGTTGGGCAGGTAAAAATCTCAAGGTCAACTCCATCACATCCGCTTAGACTGTCAGCACCGATCCTCGTCTGATGATTTGTCCAGAGCGAGCAGCACTCTGGATTTTCATGAAGGTTACTTTTGAGTCTAATCTCTCCTGAAACCCCCGTTCTACCACTTTCTCTTTAAATTTGTGGAAAAGTCCTTTCATATTGCTTCTCTAATACTTTATAAAGCCGGCTACTGTGTGATCTCCATCTGAAATTCATCTTTGTCACAAAAGACTAAAAAAATTAGACAAAAGAGAACAAATAACAAACAGAATTCTGATTTCTAGCTAACACTGACAGTGAACTATAATGATCTCATTCTCACTCACACCATTGAGTGTGTGTTATTATATATGGAGAACCAGACACATTAGTGGAATTAGCCTGTAAGAAACACTACCCTGCTTAATTGAAATCATTTCCTCCTTATGACAGGAAATGAAATTCAATAGTCATTGACAGGCTAAAGATAGAAACACATGCCACATGTTTGTCCTGATGCCAGAAGTAGACATTTGTGATGTGGTTAAGATCACTTTAAAGTGAACGTAATCAAATATGGGCAGAGAGACTGAAAACATGTTAAAACAAATTTGTCTGACACAGAAAACAGCAGCAATTTTAGCCCATGTTTAGTGTTTATTGCCGCCCACACTGATGACTTTCCAAACTGGCAAATATCCAGTGACTAAAGCTCAAGTGATTGAGTGTCCATTGCGAATCAATTTTGTTTCACAGTGCAAAATCCAATTGAGTGGTGGATCTGTTCAGGGCACATGCTGATGGAAATGTGTAACACACATCAATTAAAAGTCTCTAATAAGAATATGCACTATTTATATTTATTATATTATTTTATATTTATTTACATTATATTTTTTTTTAAAATAAGTCTCTTATGCTCATCAATGCTGCATTTGTCAAAATCAGAATAGTAAAACAGTGATATTATGAAATATTACCACAATTTAAATGTTTTCTATTTGAATATACTGGATTTTCAGCATCATTACTCCAGTCTTCAGTGTCACATGATCCTTCAGAAATCATTATAATATGCTGATTTGGTGACCAAATAAACATTTCTTAGTATTATCAATATTGAAAACAGCTGTTCTGCTTAATTTTAGTGGAAACTGGAATATTTTTTTTCATGATTCTTTGAATATGAATTTCAAAAGAACAGTATTCATTTGAAATAGAAATATTTTCTAACATTGTAAATGTTTTTACTATGTAAAACATGTAGTTCATATTTTTCACACGGATCTGTGAAAACGACTAAAATGCTGTATTATGCATGCCAGGCCAGTAGTTGGCGAAGTCACTTTGTTAAAGAAATGCGACTGAACGCGTAATATACATGCGCATGACGTCACCGTTTTCACAAATTCATGTTTCAGAGACGATAGCCCCGGGTATACAAAGTATACTCAACCGCAGATGGGTGAGGATGGCCGAGTTCAACACATGTTTTATCACACTACCTTTTGCAAAAATTGTGCGGACGTCGCAAACCCTCCTGATGACGAAAATTATGTCATGCAGACGGTGCCCAGACGCGGACGGCCGAAGTAAACTAAATTTACCGTTTTTAGGCCCAAAAACTTAAAAAAAAGTTTTCCATTTTTAGTTGGAAATTGTGTCATGTAAACAGCCCCTAAGACGCTTAATTTCCTTCTTTTTATGGCAAACAGCTTTATATTATGTCACCTGAGTAAAAATCAAAATATGTTTGATTTGAGCCACGTTTGAAGCCATTGTAAATTAGTTGATATATGCACACTTGTGATCAGTTGAATGTTATGACATTGCTTGGCAACCATAAGCAACCTACAGTTATGCCATGTTTATGCGAGTAGGTCGGTGGTTGAGTGGGCTGATGGTTATTTAGGTAGGTATGTGCATGGATCAATAGACTTATATGGATGTTTCAGTGAAATGGCTTGCTCTTTCGTTTTATTTATGATTTAAACTCAATATAATTTTTCCAGTTAGCCTATACATGACATTGACCCAGAGACTTGAGTCACACATATTCACTGCTGCCTCAGGCAGTTTTGTGCTTAAAGCAAGAAAACAGATACAAATTATCTCTCTGCAATATGACTGCAGCACTTGAAGGACAACGCACATTTTCACAAATTAACTTCTGATCAATGATGCCTCAGATGCATGAGCCTGTCCTTCTATCTTTATCACTTCAAACGCTGGCTCTACAAAACTTTACTGGAAAAAATAAATCTAATTATACTGTATGATGATTTTTTTTTTTTCTCAGATGCAATTTTAACTGCTATACATCACATTATGTCCAGTCATCTGTAAACAAGTTCTGAATTATTCATTTACACTGAGCATAGATAAAATCATTTGTTAGGATTGTTAATATCATCAGAGTCATAAACATCATGTTTTGGCAGAATTGTATTTGTGTTTTCAAGGCAGCGAACTGTATTGATATTCCTCAGACACTCTGATTAATGCTCTGTACTAAACGCCAAACCCAAAGTATTAAACTTATGCAATTATTTTAGCTGAAATCCGTTCAAATGCTGTTTTAGACTATTTCAGCCTTATGCAGTGATTTTGCTAGATGACTAGATTTTTTACTAGTTGTGTGATCTTATCTTATCTTATCTTTTTACTTTTTAATAGACATGTTTTAAAAGCATTGCTTATTTTTTCCCATAAATTTGTTTATTTTTTAGAGAAAATACAAAATGATCAAGACAAATACTGAGGGCCCAATTTGAATGATCTGAGCGTATGGTCTGAAGCACATGGCGCAGGTGGCACTTAGGACGTCCGAATCCACTTTTGCTAATTTAACGACAGAACAAACGGTCGGTGCGCCAGGCACATGTTCCAAAAGGGTTGTACCTAGTCTCTTAATGAGTCATGGGTGTGTTTTGGGTGTAACGTGCAATAAACCAATCAGAGTCTCATCTCCCATTCCCTTTTAAAGCCAGTTGTGCTTTCACCATGGTGGATCCGCTATTTACATGGCGGAATTTGCAAGCGGAAAGACTGGCTTCTCCAGAGAGGAATCCTTTTATTTTTAATATTTAAAAATGTTTGTGTGCTGCTGCGCGTCCCTGTTTGTGTAATAAGCAGAGTGTATGCGCGTTGTGCACCCGCCTATATGTGCATATTACTAATGCACCCTTTAAATAACACAAAAAATACTGCGCTATTGACTTTAGACCAGGTTTTTGTTGGTCAATGGCGCAGTCGTTTTCAGTTCCGTTAAAATAGTAACGCACCAACAATGCGCCCGAACACACCTCTTTTTCAGACCAGCACGCCCATGGGCGAACAGATAGGCGCAAGTGCATTTGCTATTTAAACAACGTGGCGCTGGGTGTGAAAATGATAACTGCGTCAGACTGAAACTATCAAAAAACACTTGGGTCGCGCCTGGCGTCGCATTGTGCCGGGTGTATGATAGGGCCTTGATATCACCAAAAAGGCTGTAAAACACACTACCGTTCAAAAGTTTGGGGTCAGTAAGATTTTTAAAGACATTTATAAACATCATAGACATTAACACATTTCTGTTTTAAGTAAATGCTGTCAAAGTTTTTAATTCATCAAAAAATCCTGAAATAAAATGCATCACAGTTTCCACAAAAACATTAAGCAGCACAACTGTTTTCACCATTGATAATACCAAGAAATGTTAAGCACCAAATCAGCATATTAAAATGGGAAAAAAATTGGGATTGTTTCCTTACTGCATCCTTATCACAGTTGTGCGTATTTAACAGACAGCTACTCTACAATACTCTACAGAGCAATATTATGTTTCTAGATGTCTTTGTGTCTGTGGATCCGTGCAGTGTTCTAGGATGCTGGAGCTTGTGTAAAGCTTCATTACCGCTGCACACACTGCTGGGCCGGCGGGCTTAAACAAAGCCTGCCTGACAGAAATTAACTTTAGGCTGAGTTCAGCTCTCTGGGCTTCAAGCATGAACCAGTCGCTATGTTCCTACAGCGCTGATTCATAACTGTCTGAGCACACCTCTGGGTATCTAATACACTACTGTACAGTGTCTCTATTCTGATATCACTAAAAGTGGAAAAAGAACAACAACAAAAAATTATGAAGAAAATATTATTTCACGTATTTTATGAAGTAATAAAAACAAGAATAAATGTCCATTTAGTACAGCTTATCTTACCTGTGGGTGTGGGCAGACTTGGCGACTCCCCCAGCACCAAGCGAACTCTCTTAGCATGCGTTTTGCCCTGGTAGTGTGACTGAGCCACGATGGCAGATGTGAAGAACATATTACAGAGCGTACAGCATTTATTTCTGTCCACCTCATTCTCTGCACTGTCCTAAAAACACAGAAATACAGGACATATAAAATATGCATAGTTTCATCCAAGGTGGAAAATCATTAACGCATCTGAAGAATTAATGAAAAAAGTTTAGAAAAGTATTTTCACATTCTTTGGTTTTCCAGCATCTTTTTCATATTTCAATTATTTCCAGCATTGGCTGTATGATTATGACGATTGAGGGACTCAACTATTACAAAAGGTGCAAACATTCACTTATGCTCAAGAAGGAACACGTTGCAATAAGACATAGGGGGTGAAATATATACACTTTTTAATATATACAGTGTGCGTCTCGTTTCAGTTCCCTAGCTCCCGAGCTCATGGATCAGTATATCGTGTACACGAATCCGGGCACTGGTAAGGAAAGTAAAGGACACTGGCTCACTACACATTGGGACACTGATGACTCTATTTCCGGCGACGTGACAATGTCCTCATTGTACAACATCATAACTGGTATATATGAACAACAGCAGAGCTGATATCTTTCTGACATTACTTGTAATGTTATTTAAAGTACATAATGATAAATACATTGCTTGTTACATAAACAACATTTCAGCCGTAAATAAATTATAAATGTTAGCAAGATTATGTTCATTACCTGTCTAACGATGTATGTTAATGCTGAAATATAATAAAATAATGCCTTCTATTTTAAATATATCTCGTGTCTTTATCGGTCGTTATGTGTAGTGAGTTGGCTCACGTGATTTAAGCTTTGTTCCGTTAAGGGAACATAGTGAGCATCGATGCACCCTGGGTTTTGCGGTGCATTGTGGGACTTTTTATGGAGTGAATGTTTCAGTGCACTGGAAGGATTTTGCAATTGAGACAGCCCTTAAAATGGCAGACTCCCTGATCAGTGCCCTGACTACTGAATTAGGGAGCTGATTGAGACGGACACACAGTTTTTCATCCTCTAGCTCTTATTATTAGCCAGGTTCAGACAGACTGATGAAGAAGGCACGAATTCGAGTTCAATTGCAGAGTTTAATAATAAATCTAGCAGGTAATACAGATAAAGACGCTAACGCAAATGAGACCGGACAAACACTGAGGAAGGCGAGGAACTTAAATACACATGGTGATAACCAAAATGACAAACAGCTGTGATGATTAGTGTCCAAGGGAACTGATGAGTGGCGGGGAATTAAAAAAAGACAACACATGTGATGAATGAAAACCAACTACGGCCTAGTCCAAGGCTATTTTTATAACACAAAAACACGCTATGAAGCGCTGTCAAGAGCATGCCAAACCAACAGGTGGCGATATATATCCCTAACCGTAAAGCCATGTTGGCCAATCAGAAGCCTGAAAGAAAGGTTATTACCATTATTACTCATGTAAACAAAGGAGATAGCAGTGCACAATCTGACGTCAAATAAAGGAGATAATAGCACCCACTTCGACGTCACAAGCCAAAATCTCCGGTTTCACCAGCTACACGCTGCAACCGGAGTTTCTGAAAATCTCCACCCTGGCAGGAGTTTTCAAAAACGTTTGGTTTCAGTGACCTGATACTGCGCTTGCGTGTGGATGAACGGCCAAACCGCATAGAAAACGCTGCAGTTTTGAAAATACCCATGTTCCTGTGGACAGGGCCTAAAAGCAGAGGTGTAAGTAATGAATTACAACTACTCATGTTACTGTAATTAAGTATTTTATTCGGGTATATTTTATATATATTTTTTTTTAAATATGTAATTTTACTTGTACTTAAGTAGAAATTAAGCTAAATAATCTACTTTGTTACTTTAAAATCACAATTCGTGACTGAGTACGTCTACAATTTAAATCAATATTCAAACCTTTGACCAGCATCTCAGTACCCAATAAAGATATCCGATCGCAAAAGGAGCAATAAAAGGCCTGTTATTTGAAGTGCAAAAAAGCGTAGGCGGCGCTGCAGCAGTTTCTGTAGAGCTGATCATAACCGAACAGGAGATCAGAGTGATTTATGGACTGAAAGTTTGGAGAAGCAAACTGCATGGTAATGTTTTTAAAATATCTATTGATACTGAAATATCTTATACGGTTACCAGCAATACCAGCAGTGCGTTCTCACTCTCTCCCCTCTGACAGCGGGTTTGACACCCGCCTCAGTTCAGAGCCTCAATGTCAGCGCGGGATTGCAGGTATTGCGCATAATTTTAATCATACCCGCAGGTTTCTATGGCATATTTTAATGACAAATATCAAAAGCGCATTGTTGTAACGCGAGAGCACATTCGTGTAATCACAGAAAACTGGTCACAAGCTCTCAAATATTGTGCAATCGCGAATCTCTCAGTGCTCTTGAACTAGAAATTAAAGGGATAGTTCACCCAAAAATTTAAATTTGCTGTTGATTTACTCACCCTCAGAACATCCGAGATGTAGGTGACTTTTTTTTCCCAGTAGAACAGTAAAGAAGATTCTTAGCCCCTTTCTGATTCATATAATGCAAGTCAATGGGTGCCATCACTATGAGAGTCAAAAAAAAACATTTACAGACAAAACAAAATTAATACCCATGGCTCCTGACGGTACACTGCGGTTTTATAAAGTGAAACGATCGGTCTGTGTAAGAAAATCAAGCATTCTGCATTAGTTCAGACAGGCCACGTAGTCAAGCTCCGCTATCAGCTGATTGGCAAAATTCAAACCCCACCCATATCAGCTGATCCTATTCCTATACACTCAATTGGCAACTCTCAAACAGGGCGCCTTAAGCACAGCTTAAGTTCAGTCTGCCTGCTTGGCTGCTTCCACTGCACGCTGCTTTGCAACCAATCTCCTCCCCAGCTCCTCCTTAAACTTGTTTTTAACTTAATCAATGTCATTCTGTTGTCATTGATGCATGCTCTGTTCTAAATGGTGGCATTTACGCTGACCTGAAAAAATGGGAGGTTGTCCCCAGAAGCTGCTGCTGTTTCCAGTCTTGGCTCTTCATTGAGCTCATGAAGAAGATGGGGAATTTAGAACAGAGCCATATTGCCAAATGTACATTTTGCAAAATATACCAATAAAAAGTTGACTAAAAGTTTGTCTATTGTGTTTTTGACTTAAGTGGACCTGACTGAACTGAACATTATTTACAACATTATTACATGTAATCCACAGCCTCAGCAAACAGTCCTGAGCACGTTCACAACAGTCGAGCTTCCTGTCACATTATGACGTATGTGCGGGAGCAAACTTGCACGTGAACTGACTCTGTGGTTTTACAGCAGAGAGGGTGGAAGTGTGTGTTGTATTGTTTGTCAAAATGTTACTTGTGCTTATCCTTGCTTAGTTTCTTGCACAGACCGATCGTTTTGCTTCATAAGACCCCAATGTATTGTTAGGAGCTACGGGTGACGGGTATTAATGTTTTATCTGTATATGTTTTTTTGACTCTCAAAATTATAGCATCCATCGACTTTCATTATATGAATCACAAGGTCCACGGTTTGAGCTAAGAATCTTCTTTACTGTTCTACTAAAGAAAAGGTGGATCTTTATTTTCTTTATAATGTAAATGTATTTTAGAAATGTTTGTCTAACTGCATCTCTACATTGTAAATTTGCTGTTGATTTACTCACCCTCAGATCATCCGAGATGTAGGTGACTTTTTTTCTTCAGTAGAACAGTAAGGAAGATTCTTAGCTGAAACCGTGGCCCTTTCTGATTCATATAATGCAAGTCAATGGGTGCCATCACTTTGAGAGTCAAAAAAAACATTTACAGACAAAACAAAATTAATACCCATGGCTCCTGACGGTACACTGAGGTTTTATAAAGCGAAACGATCGGTCTGTGTAAGAAAATCAAGCATTCTGCGTTTGTTCAGGCAGGCCATGTAGTCAAGCTCCGCTATCAACTGATTGGCAAAATTCCAACCCCGCCCATATCAGCCGATCCTATTCCTATGCACTCAATTGGCAACTCTCAAACAGGGCGCCTTAAGCACAGCTTAAGTTCAGTCTGCCTGCTTGGCTGCTTCCACTGCACGCTGCTTTGCAACCAATCTCCTCCCCAGCTCCTCCTTAAACTTGTTTTTAACTTAATCAATGTCATTCTGTTGTCATTGATGCATGCTCTGTTCTAAATGGTGGCATTTACGCTGACCTCCCAGTTTAAAAAAAATGGGAGGTTGTCCCCAGAAGCTGCTGCTGTTCCCAGTCTTGGCTCTTCATGGAGCTCATGAAGAAGATGGGGAATTTAGAACAGAGCCATATTGCCAAATGTAAATTTTGCAAAATATACCAATAAAAAGTTGACTAAAAGTTTGTCTATTGTGTTTTTGACTTAAGTGGACCTGACTGAACTGAACATTATTTACAACATTATTACATGTAATCCACAGCCTCAGCAAACAGTCCTGAGCGCGTTCACAACACTTGCTTCATAAGACCCCAATGTATTGTCAGGACCCACGGGTGACTGGTATTAATGTTTTGTCTGTATATGTTTTTTGACTCTCAAAATTATGGCATCCATCGACTTTCATTATATGAATCACAAGGTCCACGGTTTGAGCTAAGAATCTTCTTTACTGTTCTACTGAAGAAAAGGTGGATCTTTAATTTCTTTATAATGTAAATGTATTTTAGAAATGTTTGTCTAACTGCATCTACATTGTACAGACATTGGTCAGACCCCTCTGATGTTCGATTTATCTAAATAAACAACATATTATATGGCCCTTAAGACACACTGCATATAAAAATTCAGTGTTGTCATTTCAAATACCTCAACTGAATTGAAGTTATTTGTTTTATTTGTTCTTATTTTATTACTGACTGTTTACTTGTCTTTTTTGTAAATTCAATTCAGTTTGAAATCAAGTTGGATATCAAGCTTCTTTGTGCTGCTTGTGTAAGCTATTGCAACAAAGTTACCCTATTGTAAAGACACAAATACACAGAGTGAGCAAATGTTTAAGTGAGATTATTGTAATGTAACCATTTGCTCAAACTTGATCAATGTTTAAATATGTAAACAAAAGTCTAAATGACATGTCTCTTCAGAAGACTTGAAATGAAACCGCTACATTCAAATGGATAACTGTTACAATGAGTCTTGTCCTTTTTGAAGCTTGAAAATAATGATTTCCTTGACAAAATGGATGGACAAAAATTGAGATATTAAAATATTTATATGGAAGTATACAGTATGTGGCAGTTTAACAATGGTATTGAAAATGATACTGAATATTGATATTTGTCAAGGTATCATATTGAAGTTAGAAATTCCAGTATCATGACCACTAACTTGTGTACTTCGGCAATAAGATAAAAGTGTGTTTTGTTGAAAAGTAGCTATTTTCTACATAGATCTATGATTTGATTAAATATATATTGGTAATTCATTAAATATCGCAGGCTAGAAAAGTAACTAGTAATTAGTACTAGTACTAAGTAATTAGTTTGAGAAGAGTACTTTGTACTTTTACTTAAGTACTTTTTTTACACCAGTACTTTTACTTGTAATTGAGTATTATTTCAGCAATGTAACAGTACTTGTTCAGTACTCTTCCACCTCTGCCTAAAAGTCCATGAAAACAAAACTAAAAACAAACACAACTGAATAAGTGTGACATATAAATCTATACATATAATATATACATTTTCGAAGGGGTTCAAAAGTCCTTTACATTAAATGGGTTTAGATATATTGCTCAGCCATAGTCTCCAGTCAGCCATAGTATTCCATTACTAAGTAATACAAAATCAGACATTAAATTAATAAAAATGTCCAACAGAATTACTTTAGCAGAATAATTGCTCCAGTTATTTCTCACATTTACATTTAGATTTACTCTTTTTGCAAATGAGGAAACAATTGCAATTGCGGAGGCATTAACGTTAGAAGTGCTAAAATACAACGTTCCAAAAAAAAATTTGATAGACATCAAAACAAACAAATAAAATATTCAGCCAGTGCTCTCTGGCTGATCAGATGTGCTTTGGATTACAGAATCTAACAGCCAGAAGATGTTTTGAATATTCATATGTTAGTAAAAACGAGCACAGACGAGCACAGTATGATTACAGCCACATTGTGTATGCTGTGAGCTACTGCCAGTGGCTTGAACTGTCCTTCTCGTCTCTGGAGACTGGACCGTGGATTATGAGGCCACTATCAATTCTAGCACAGACAGGGCCCTTGGCATTCTCCCAACCCCCCGCTCTGAGTCAGGTCCTGATCCAGTCCAGCAGGAAACAGGTCAGCTTTAAGTAAATCAGGCGGAAAAAAGAAGAAGCCAAGAACTGTTCCAGTTCACTGACCTGCCTTTCAAAGCAACAATCCAGCTTATCATCTCTTATAAACACAACAAAGTCAGTTACTGGAATGAGCACACTGAACACTCCTTTAGAGCATCCTTTAGATCAGCGATTCCCAGGCAGGGGAATGTGAACCCCAGGGGATATTTTAGCAGGTTGCATGTGAGGTACTTGGAAAGATTTTGCCTTTGTAGATCTACAAAACAGAAAAACAACTTTCAAATAAAAATACTAGATCTGTCTAAAGATACAACAGATAAAAAAGTAATAAAAACTAATATTAGTAATAATTGCAAAATACGTGTGTATGCATACAATTGCCATTTCGATCGTCATCACGTCCTGATTTTGCAGAGTTAGATGCGTTCCTGGGTCAACATATTTTGTTGATTCCGGAACAACATTCCTGTCCTAAAATTTAATGCTAACCATATCCCTACTCCTAAACCTAACCCCACCCACAAGTTTTCCCTAAAATCTGAAGGAAATGATAGGTGAATAACATGTAGATGTAGATTGTACTTGGTGAAATCAGGTTCTGCATCATTTCCGCCACAAAATAAACCCAAAACATAATTTGATATGTGGTGAAAAAAATTCTGAGTGTAATTCTGAGTCCACAGAGATTGTATTGAATAAACAAGCCATATCTGTATGTAATATACACCTCTAAGATAATTTATAGGTGTTTCTATATATATCTGAAGAAATCTCAAGAGCCTCAGTTCCAGCTAGATAAAATCAATAGCTGTTGAACATAATTAGAATCACAATCTCAGTAAAGAGAGCAGGAAAAAACCTTAAGTGACTGACTGTTTCCTGTTATAACACTGTCTGTGTGTGAGATATTTCCAGACTGATATCAAAGGCAATAAGAAATGGAAAACCTGTGAGGGAAGTATGAGGGAAGCCATGTGGAGGGTGAGTCTGAAACACATCAGTGATGTTTAAGATGATTGAGAGTGTGTCAGGGGAAAATACTGTATATCAGGTCGACAGGTTCATTTGATGCTTCATGGGTTAAACATACTTCTTAAAGTAATAGTTGAGTCAAATATTAAAAATCAAATCATATACACTACGGTTAAAAAATTTGGTATTAGTAAATTTTTTTAATTTATTTAGAAAAATTACAATATTAAGCGGCACAACTGTTTTCAACATAGATAATAAGAAATTTTTCTTGAAAACAGTTATTTTAAATGTAATGATATTTCACAATATTGCTGTTTTTACTGTATTTTTTAATCAAATAAATGCAGCCTTGATAAGGATTTAAAAATCTTATCGAACGGTAGTGTACTCACTCACTTCATGTTTAAAATCCATAAAACATTCATCTGTGGAGAACAAATACAAACAGCCCAATGTTTACACTGTTCTTTTAAATGCAATAATACTGAATAGAAAAAAGGACAAAAAAGTAGCATAAAAGCGGTCTTGTGTGCTATATACCAACCATTACGAAAAATACGTTTATTCAAGTGTGCTGTTAGTGTACTTCTTTTAAACTAAAAATAAGAAAGTATACTTTGTCTACTTTTTATGTACTTCTCAAAAAATAAACTTTATGTAATTGCACTTACAGTAAGTATACTTGACTTGTACTGACAGAAAGGTCTAATATATATATATATTTGGACTCTACATGTACTCAATCTCTTGATCGAGATATGTTTAAAGTGTAATTAAGTATTCCAAGTATACTTGGCTTGTAGTTGTGTTTACTCTTTTGATTGAGTAGCCTACACTTTTTTTCCACATAGTTTACATATTGTCTTATAAACTTACATTGTTTGAAAATATTGATTTATGAAGAAAACAGATATGTTCATAATTCGGAGTATCTGAATTTTTGTGTAGGCTAGTCCACTGGTAGTGTACATGGGAATTTACTTCAAATCTACTTCACTCTTTCCCCACCATTGACAGAATTTTTTTATCTATCCATGTTTTCACTGTTATACGGTAGAAGGCGCTATTACAAATCTACTAGTACAGAATATCTGGATCAAAACACAGGTAAAGAAGAAGCAGAAACAAGTGATTGCTAACTTATATGTAAAACAACACTATCATCAAACATTAAACCGCATATTAATCAAAACTGACAAACGCTTCCGAATGAAATGTTGAACCCATGAAGAGGAAATGACTGTGAAGCTTTGGGGGTGTTGATGGACTCAATCTACTCCATCTATGTTTTGATTATCGTTTTGAATCCGATACGGACATAGTCTTTGACAAAAATGTGATTTTCTCAGCTTTTTGTTTAAAATATTGCTTATTTTTATGAAACTACACATTCAAGTGTTGATAAAAAAGGATGAATGAAGCTTGAATGAAATGTTTTTAAAATGGAATGAGTTACCATTAAAGGTATATTTCAAGTATAAAAAATTAATACCTAAATAGGAACATAGTAGTATACTTAAAGTGCAAAAATAATATATAAATAGTAAACTATAAGTATGATGCTATGTCACTTAAAGAAAACTTACAAGCATACTTGCAGTATAAAACTACTAGAAGTTTACTGAGAGTTCACTTAATAGCGTACTTTCATAAACTAAAAACTGTACTACAAGTATTAAAATAGTAAACTAGTACTAGTATACTTATAAGTTCACTTGTAGTACAGATGCAGTACAAATGAGAAACGTAGTTGTGAACTAATTGTGCAATTAAATTTTAGAACTGTTACACTTATAGTACACTTAAACGTACAGTTTTATATAATAAAAGTGGGCCAATTTAGTCCCAAGCACTTTACTTAAGTATACTTACTAGTTCTGTGTGAGGAAAAGTACTATTCATATGTGTGTAAAACTTTTTAATGACAATGAAAGTGACAATGCACCTTTAACATTGCACTAAGAAAATAGAAGAAACTGAGAAAAAAACTCAACATCCGGTTTGGAAAATCATGAGGATGAGTAAATGATGACAGATTTTTCATTTTTGGTGAACTATTGCTGTTGATACTGCAAATAGCATCTGACACATCAGACATTTAAAAATAAAACTGCCATATTTTCATTCCAGAGCAGAGAAAAATTTTGGCTCAAGCATGCTGTGTCAGACATTTTCCTCAGTCTTAAGCCAGGTTTGTATCTCCGCATCCTGCTCAACCGTCACTGCTGACATTTCTTCACTTAAATAGAGGTGCAAAGCAACACTAAGGAAGGACGCTTCATCAGCAAAATGTCTGTAAAACAGCAGTCATGGAAAATCTGAGCCGCACTTCCACTGCAAGGTGTGATGGTGAGAGTCTGTTTCTCTTTCTGTATCCCTTGTCTTTCTCTCTGTGGATATTCTGTCAAATTACTATACCACACTCCCTAGGGGCAGCCGTCTCGTTGACTTTCAGTGCCCGTGATAAAATCTTTATTGGTATTGACAGCTCTGTGCCTCCTCACCTTGTTCACTAAGTTTGAAAACCCAGACAGGACTCTTGACAGCATGTTGAAGCAGTGGACGCCTGACCACCACAGCAGGTCTGCCACTCTTTAACCTCTCCATAGTTTACTAAAAAGCGAGTAAGTGGCGGACAAAACGAGACTTTTGCTTAATGTTTTCCTGACTTTTGAGAAGTACACAGCAAACATTATTTTTCTTAATCAATGTTTTTGTCTAATGTTCCAGTAAGGGTCAGAAAGACTTTTTAAAGGCACACTATGTAGTTTTTCGCTGCTAAAGGGTTGCCTATTCAAAACAAAGGCGTAGCTTGATGACACCGAAATTGAGCACGGAATTTTGGGAGTTGTAGTCTTCACCTCTACAGCCGGGGGAAAAGAATCGGGATCGGACTCAGAAATCATGTTCATGGATGAGATTATTAACGTTACTGTAGTATGAAACAGAGCAGGGCCGAGTGCTGTGGGAGCTGAACGAGGTCGCTGAAGCGATTGCTAATGAGAGACAAGCGCAACACAGCAGCAGAGCTTTTATTATGCCACAGTCGCCTCTTCCGCTTCTTCGGGTCAAGCGTATGTGGGGTAACGCAACGCTGTTTTATTATATTAAATACATTTGAGTGTGTTGACAATGATGTTATAACATTACTCGATATTAGAATATTGTATTAATAAATGCTGGATGAAACATATTGTATGACGGAGAAAATGTATTGCTGTACAATAATTAGTTTTCTGTCTACGAGGCGCCTATATGTGTTTACGAAGATGTTCGATCAGTGCAGTGCTCTCCTTCCCACAAGATGGGTTGGAGTGAAGACTGTCTCCCTCTACCGTCAAAGTGTATGTTGCCGCTATCGCCGCACATCACGATGCAGTTGATGGTAAGTCATTGGGGAAGCATGATCTGATCATCAGGTTCCTGAGGGGAACGAGGAGACTAAATCTGCCTCATTCTCACTCTGTACCCTCTTGGGATTTATCTTTGGTGCTAACAACACTGCAGAGATCACCATTTGAGCCTTTACAGTCAGCAGAGATTCTGTCATGGAAGACAGTACTCCTGACTGCATTGGCCTCCATCAAGAGGGTAGGGGACCTGCATGCATTTTCTGTCAACGAATCGTGCCTATAATTCGGGCTGGCTTGTATACATTGGTGGAACCTGTGCTAGGCTGGGTATCCATATGTTGTAACTCCTACGGCGGTCCCATATGTGTATTTTTCCACGATACAGCTCCCTACGGTGAGCTTGTGTCTTACCCTTGGCAGAGTCCGCTCTGCCATCTCTGCCAGGTGTTGTCTCCCCCCTGGATTATCCAGAGCCACCCCAGGGTTATTTTGTATGTTGCACTGCCCTAATTGGCCAGTCCATGTGTGTAACTGCCACATGACACCTCCTTTCAGGCAGGATGTGGGCTCCGCAGCGTTCTCTTTCCCTGAATGGGCATGCTTTCCCAGTGTAGTCACTGAATGGGTCATGTGGAACGCAGTGATTGCTCTCTGCACAAGTCTTCTGCCCTAGTATGGGGGCCTTTGGGGTTGTTTTTCAGGGGTTGGGCTTGGCCCCTTAGTTCCAGTGAAAGGAACTCTAATGCTTCAGTATACCAAGACAATTTGGACAATTTCATGCTCCCAACTTTGTGGGAACAGTTTGGAGATGGCCCCTTCCTGTCCCAAAATGACTGCGCAAAAAAGAAAGTTCCATAAAGACATGGATGAGCGAGTTTGTGTGGAGGAACTTGACTGGCCTGCACAGAGTCCTGACCTCAACCCGATAGAACACCATTGGGATGAATTAGAGCGGAGACTGTGAGCCAGGCCTTCTCGTCCAACATCAGTGTCTGACCTCACAAATGCGCTTCTAGAAGAATGGTCAAAAATTCCCATGAACACACTCCTAAACCTTGTGGAAAGCCTTCCCAGAAGAATTGAAGCTGTAAAGGGTGGGCCAACTCCATATTAAACCCTGCGGATTAAGAATGGTCATTAAAGTTCAAGTGCATTTAAAGGCAGGCGTCCCAAAACTTTTGGCAATATAGTGTATATATGGATCAATTTAAAGTGACTTCACTGCTGGTTTGTTTCTGGTCCAAGATGGTTCCCCATCAGGGAAGAGACGAGATGATCAAGCCAGCTTCAGCTAGATCGTGGGACATGGTAGTCCAGCTTAGTCTCAGCCTCAGACGTCACGCCCACGGACCGTTGGCTGAACGTCTAATGCATATGGCACACTTTTCTGGAAACACTTCAGGAGTATTGAAGTCGTCATCTGATTGGTTGAATTCTACAGGATGTCCGCGAGACGTGTGTGTCACGATCTTTAGCGGTCCGCCTGGAAACAAATGCCATGATGCCAAACCCCCTCGTGGAAGAAGAATGCCGTTGTGTTTACAACTGGGACAATGAACGCTTACCAGGATCAACTAAACGCTGGAATTTCAAAAAGTATGTGAAGATCGCGGCTCTATTGTTGCAGTAAACTTGCACAACATTCTTGAATAATAATTTATAGATGCACACCGGTCTGTTATTGCAGGGACATTGACTTTACATTTTCACACCCCTAAACATGACGCGGAACAAAACAAATTGTGATTGGTTGTGTTACATGTCAGTCAAACGTCCTCTTGGGCAGTCCTTGGCCAATGAAAGCTGCGAAAAAGTCTGGCTACGCAAGACTAGGACCAGCTAGAAGCAAGGTGTATGCTACAAAACATTTGATTTTCCAGCAAAGATTTGGAACTTGATGGACACAAAAATACAAAATATGCTGCTTATAGCAAATATTGTATTATGCCAAACATCAAAGCATTGTTTTGACATTTTGTGCTCTGTATTTTGCATTTGTAGACATTTCTTTATTGCTCTCACGTGTAAATATTGTGCCCGCTTATACCATGGTACAAACGCTAGCAGAATCTCTACCTGTTGATTGGTATCTATTTATGCTCACACCGCCAGGATCTCTAAGCTATTTATGCTTACATGACACTTCTATCTATGAAGATATTCATTTTATTTATTCTTACAGTTGAATTGTACAATGCCTGAATGTGCTGTCATGTGTATATACTGGCACATTTGAGTGAAATGTGACCCTGTTCTCACTGCACACAAGATCAGACTCTCTTTTACACATCTGGACCAGAGCGGTTGTGTATGTGTGTGTGCTAGGGGACCAAAGTGTTCGCTGTCACCTCCCTACTGAAAGGAAACAGACAAATAAGTTCAAACTTCATGGCCTAGTTCTGTTTCCCTGAGCCTGTGACCTGATTCAGCGAGCTGGCCAGTGAATGTGTGTGTTCTGACTGCTGTTTGCAGGAGAGGTGAGTGTGTAGCTTTCTCTCCGCTCACAAACGTGTTTTCCCATCGCATCGTTGCTCCGCTCATGTAAAACAGGACGTCTGCAGCTCACTGTCGCAGCTCAGGCTGCGCTCATCATTGTATGCGTGTGTGTGAATATGATTATGATGTGTGTTTTAGTGCTTCATGTGATTTTCTGTGCAGTGCATGAAACTCATTTCAGTTTGTTTTGGAAGCACAGGAACTGGGTTGGCTGGGTGATGTATAAAATATGTTATATCTCTGATAATTTTGCACAACATCATAACTTATTGTTAGGGATGCAAAATATACGGTATCAGTACCTTATTATTTACCGGACAATATTAGAGATTTTTTATTTTAATGTATTGCTATCAGTTGAGATTGGATCTACACCACAGTTCAAAAATCAGAAAGATTTTTTTTATTATTATTATTAAAGAAATGTATAATTTTATTCAGTAAGGACAATTGACCAAAGTTGACAATGAATAAATTATTTTAAATAAATTCTTGTTTTTGTTTTTTTTCTATTCATCAAATAATCTAGAAAAAAAGTGTCAGTTTTAAAAAAATATTAAGCAGAAAAACAATTTTCAACATGGATTATAATAAGACATGTTTACTGTTTTTTAGTGTTTACTGTGGATTTTTAAAATTTATTTAGACAAAACACTATAGAGCTTTAATATCGGCCATGTATCGGTTATTTGCCATAACATGAAAATGATCATATCACCTCAATATTATCATTATTTGAGTCTTTCAAAGTCAGGACACTGAGAAAATTGTTGCTTTAGAGTTTGAGCTATCTGAGTGAAACAAAATCACCCTTTTAAACCATTTCAGAGATAATTCTAGGCTGAAAATTATCAGGATATATTTGTTTTAATTATATCACCTGGCTCTCAGTACAGTATATGTTCTTCAAAACCAGAATAAAGACAGAATAAAAACAAAATAAAACTAAAATTAAACTCTTTTGAAAACCCATCAGGGTCGCAGTGGTCTCCAGCAGGGACGGAAACTATTTTAATTTGAGATTTTAGTTGACTTCATCAGTTTGTTTCCTCCTGCTGATGTGTTTTTGAATCCTGGCACCATATCAGTGGTTTTTAGATCCACAGGGCCAGTGCATATGGATTGCTATGATTATTATGATCCCAGAACCAGGGCAAACATTCTTCCTCTCACCTCTAGACACATGGAGTGTAATCACACTGGCAAAAAAATTTAAGCAATCAGCAACACCTAAAATAGAGCAACCAGCCCAAGTGAGAAAGACCAACAGACACAAAATAAAATGAACTCCTGCTCGATTTAACAAGATTTTTTTTCCTGATAGTATTTGCTGCAGAATACGAATGCAAGTCTATTTCAGATTTTCTCTCAGATTTTCATTCAAACATGCCTTTTTCTTCCTTGCCAATAACTTGTCACCAACACATTTGTCTGTGTGCATTTACATATGACCTATTTTGGGTTTGATAATAAAAGCAAAGTGAGTGTGTGAGCATGTGTGAGTGAAGGTGCTGGTGTGTGAAGTTGTGAATATGTGTGAGCATTTGTGAGCATGTGTGTGTGTGTGTATGTGATGCTCAGGCAGTGTCTGGTCCCGTTCTGTTGTTAACAAAGAGCATTTAATTAGGAGTCTGTTTATCTCTCTCCTCCACTCTCTTATTCCTCTGTTGTAACGTTGGGAAGGGTGAGAAAACAAGCTAAAAATAAGAGCCCGAAGGAGGAAAGTCACAGAGGCACATTAATTCTGCCTGTTAAAAGTGGAATACAAAATATAGATTTAATATAGATAGAACAATAGAGGAAACAAAAAAAAAACAACAACAAATAAACAAAAAACACTATTTAACATGCTTTCACTCAGTCATTCTACCTGATGGAGAGCCACTAAAGCAAAGAAAGATTTTTCTTTTTAAATATCTCCGAGCACCTTACCGACCTACTTTCCTCTTTTTTTTGTTCTCCTGCGTGCCTGTGTACTTCTGCTTGACACTTTTAAAAATGAAACTCAAACACTCTTTCCACAGCCACAGTGTAACTCCCTTTTGATGAAGTCAACAAGTCTGGAAAACAAGGCGAGTTTTAAGAGGTAACTGAAAACGTGTTATTCTCAGGGGTGGCTCTGCTTTTACATGCTGGAATGTCTCCGTTATGGAAGCCTGTTGTCACCTCAGTGAAAAAAAATAAAAAAAGGTAATTGTGAGACAAAGTGTAAAATAAAAAATCCCTTTTGAAGTGGAACTCTACGCTGCGTCATGGAGTTGACGGTATGGTCTGAAGCATGTGTGATACACACCAATTTTGATTGGCTACCACAGTCAGGTGACATCACAGGCACGCCGGCAGGGTATATAAGGGCGCTTAGAGAGAAAGTCATCAGATTCTTTGTCTTCAGGAAGCTGTTTGTTTGTGTGAGAGATATATAACACCAGATGATACACATGAGCTGTGTGTTATCTTTTTAGTAACGGTGAATGCTCGGTCAGCCCTTGAGGGGTTCAGTTCCCGCCTCGCTCTGCAGCTTCTTCCGATCTTGCAGAGAGCATGTTGTTGGCCCGATCTAGTTCCGTGGAACTAGATGTCATGGAAGTTGGGGGGGAATAGTCTCAGCCTCAGACGTCATGCCCATGCACCGTTGGCTGAACGTCTGATGCATATGGGACACTTATCTGGAAACACTTCAGGAGTTTCGAAGTCGTCATCTGATTGGTTGTATTCTACAGGATATCTGCAAGACATGGGTGTTGTGTTTTTTAACAGTCCGCCTGGAAACAAATGCCGTGACTCCAAACTCCCTCATGGAAGAAGAACGCCGTCGTGTTTACAACTGTGACAATGAGCGCTTACCAGGATAAACTAAACGTCTCTTTCCTTACCCCAACATATGAGGAGCTGGTTGACGTTATGGCCAACATCACGGCTAAATTAAAGTTAGATTGGTCTGCGAAAAAATAGGAATCTGCCCCAGGCTAACTTGATGAGCGACTCCTCACGGATCATAAGTGTCCCACTCCAGTGAGCCTTCCATGTCTCCCCGTTCTCCATAATGAAATGGTCAAGTTGTGGGAGAAGCCATTTTCAGCTCGTGTTCACTCCCCTTCAGCAACCAGTTATTCAAAAGTGAAGGGCTGAACACAGGTATATGAGGATGCCCCGGACTGAAGATTCCCTTGCGAGCTTTCTTCCGGTGCGGCATCCTCATGGAAGGCTCCAGCGTTGCCATTGAAGCCCATGTCAGACTACAACTAGGCTCAAGAAAAAACCTTGATGCCCCAGTGTCACTTTCCAGACTTTTTGGCACCGATGTGGTCCAAAAGTTCAGGGTGGTGAAGGTTATGTCAGCGGCGTTTGAACAATATATCCCCTGCCATGGTCGAGGTCCTACATCCCCCTCTTCTGGCCCTGTTGCTGGCCCTAAGTGGAGGAAAGAAAGTGTCTGGAGAGTGTTGCTGCCCATGCTCTGCCTCCGAGGAGTCGGGGATTGACGAAATTTACCTTGTAAGAAGCCGAAAAAGGATCTGAGCGAAGTTTTAGCTTCTAGATTTAGTTTTAGATTTAGATACTACTAAGTCACGGGTTTGATTCTCAATCAACCAGCAGGAAATGACTGAGGTGCCCTTGAGCATGGCACCTAACCCCCAGTCACTCTCCGGGCGCCACAGCAAAACTCCACGGTTTGCAGTGCGTGTGTGTTAATTACTCACTACTCCTAGTGTGTTTGCACTAACTTGGATGGGTTAAATTCAAAGGGACAAATTCAGAGTATGGGTTACCATACCTTCATGTCACTTTCACTTTCGATGTTGGACAGTCAGGGAAAACATTGGGAATTGTGTGCAGTGTGAACAAAGCCTTTTTTTCCAGAGTCTTTAGTTCTCAGTAAAGTTTCATGCAAATATTGACTTTTTCTCAGATGTTTCCCTAAATGATCTAAAAAAAAAATTAAACGAGACAATTATTGACATACCATAAAAGTATAGAGCTATACAATTGGATAGCATATCTCAGATCATTTGATCTTGAAGGAATTTGATCAAAAATGTTTGAGTTCATATTGAGATCTCTGACTTTTGATTGTAGACTTTGATATCTTGGTAAGTCTGGGCACAGTTTGAGACATTGAGATCTCTTTTTAAACTTCAGAATAGACATTTGAGATTATTGTCATATTTTTCTCAGGAAAAATCTGGAGTTTCAATTTGCTCACCATTTAAACATTTCTGTCTTGAGGAAACAAGTGAGAATATGAAGCTCTGTTTCTCAGTACATGTCTGCTTAGGGAAAAAGATCGATATGAAAGGAGATCTCATGTGTGATTTTTTTCTCTCCTGTGTGAGACGGCATTGACAGGGCACACGGTGTCTCTGACTGATTCCAGTCTGACAGACGAGCAAATGCGAGAAAGATCTGCTTCAATCCATTTATTCTTGACAGAGAAATCTGAATTGACTGTGTGGAGTGGACAAAAACAGTTGTGAAAGTTGAGTTTCAGTCAAAGAAAGGTTGTCCAGCATCAGTTTACTTTGTGTTTGTACTTTCTTTAGCTGTGTTTGGTTTTGATTTGTGGCCCGTCGGCCTTGCTCCTCTCAAACAGGGGGCTTGAAAGTGTCAGTGCAGTCATGGCAGAGATCTGTCTGGTCCAAGAAGAATTATTCATAAACAACCACACTAATGAGCTCAATATATTGTACGAGCACAGACCATGCTTTAAACAAAAATGGTAGCTGGGAGGTTAGGTTTTTCTCAATGCTGAATGTTTCATAGTTATAAACTAACATCTCCACCCCTCAGAGACCCTTCTGAAAGCAATTACAAGAGCTCAAACACTTCCTAAAAAAGTAAAAACAACCTGTAAGAGTCAGTATGTCAAATCATCAATCCGCACTGGGATCATTATAGAATGTTCAAAGCTGCCAGAAAATAATAAAAAGCCCTAAAACTATTCATCTAGTGGTTTATAGCCTCTCCAAATTGTCTGTCTGCTTCCTAAACAGCTTGTATTAATCATTGCTTAATTCAGGTCCATGAAGACATTAGATAACTGCTTTACCTTTTGGGGAAATGGGACATTAACATTCTGTCTCTGAGTGAAAACAACAGAAAAATTAAAGCTCAGGGTCTGTAATCTCCACTGCCCCCATTTAGCATTTCACTGCAAACAAAAAAATTATCTCAAGGTTAATAAACAACCCTTACAAAAAGAAGTATACTTCAAGTTAATTTTATTACAAGTAATGTTCAAGTATATTTTTAAGTATATGTTATTTAGAAAGTTTACTATTACTAATATCAGTGTACTAGTAGAAAACTTCTTCTTTCTATTGGCCCACTTTTAGTATATAAAAGTATACATTTAAGTGTACTATAAGTGTAACAGTAGTAAACTTTAAGTACACAACTATGTTTCTCATTTGTACTGCATCTGTACTACAAGTGAACTTATTAGTATACTAGTAGTTTACTATTTTAATACTTGTAGTTAATGTTTTGGTTTATGATAGTATGCTTTGAAATACAATCTCAGTAAACTACTAGTTTGGTAGTTTTATACTGCAAGTATACTTTTATTGTAGCTTCATTCATCCTTTTATCAACACTTGAATGTGCAAGTTTCATTTTAAAAAAAGCAACATTTTAAACAAAATTGCATTTTAGTCAAAGACTTCATCCAGATCAGATTCAGAACGATGATCAAAACACAGATGGAGTAGATCGAGTTCATCACCCTTCCGTATAACAGTAAAAACATGGATAGCTGGAAAAATCAGTCAATAGCAAGGAAAGAGTGAAGTTGATTTGAAGTAAATTCCCATGTACACTACCAGTGGACTAGCCTACATAAAAATTCAGATACTCAGAATTAGGAACATATCTGTTTTCATTATAAATCAATATTTTCAAACAATGTAAGTTTATAAGACAGTATGCAAAACTATGTGGAAAAAAATATTGAATAGTTACTCAATCAAAAGCTACAAGCCAAGTGTACGTAGAATACTTAATTATACTTTTAAATATATCTTGATCAAAAGTTTGAGTATAGGCCAAATATAGCCTACTTACACTTTTCTGTCAGTATCCTACAAGTCAAGTATACTTAAGTGCAAATTTAAGTATATTTCTGAGAAGTACATACAAAGTAGACTAAAAAGTATACTTTCTTATTTTTTTGTTTATTAAAAGAACTATACTAATAGCACACTTGAATACACTTCTTATTCGCAAGGTAAGTAAAATAGATTATTCCAAATAGTTGTCATTTACAGTATGTAAAGACATGAAACAAAACGTATACTGTATTAAGAGTGTAAAATGAATGTGAAAAATGAATAGCATAGCTCAGATAATTTGATGAGAAATATTTGAGTTCATTTTGAGATCTCCGACTTTTGATTGCATACTTTTGTATCTTGGCAAATCTGTGCACAAAATGAAACAATTTTGAGAGGAAAGTGAGATTACTGGGATATTTTTCTCAAGAGGCAATTTACAGTAACAATCTCTATTTGCTTTCCATTTAATCTCTATTGCTATCAAAGAGAACTGATTGAGATAAATTAGAATATAATATAAAAAAGGCATATAAGAGATAAAGAGACTTTATTAGTGATTTTTATAGAATAGTCTGTCAATGCCGAATAATTTTCAATAGAAGTTGAGGCCTAATGGTTAGAGAGCCAGACTGGTAACCCGAAGATTGCGGGTTCGATTCTTAATACCGGCAGGAAATGACTAAGGTGCCTTTGAGCAATCCCCAATCACTCCCTGGGCACCACAGCAAAAAATGGCTGCCCACTGCTCTGGGTGTATGTCCATTGTTTGCAGTGTGTTCACTCCTCACTACTCCTAATATGTGTGCACTAACTTACTTTAAAGGTAAATGTGGAAGAAAATTGGCAGTGAAAAAAAATTAGCAAAACAAAAACAGACATCCCCACACGGAAATCACATTTCAAAGTAGAATAACTGTCTGTATAATTGTTTTGCGGAGAAACAAGTATGTGAACTTAGCATGTTTACTAAATCTCTGCAAACATATTATGGTATTTTTGTGCTTTAGTACAGTCAAAAAAATTAGATACAGCACCTTTAAAGGGGCTATATGTAGAATTCAGAAACCTTTGTTATTAGCGACACCAGTGGCCGCAGCCAGCAGCTTATTGCTAGTGCTGGCACTCGTGCACACATAATGTACAACGGACTGAACGGGATTTAATACCCTAATATACTCATGGCATAGGTATATAGGCCTATACTTTGCGGGCATCAGGGACCCGCTATCAATATGCAGAGTATTGAAATGGCTTTCGAATGCGCGCTCAGTTTGAATTAATCTATTTTTTTTGCATGACACATTGACATTACAGTACAGAGTAGGTCTTTCGGCATTATCCTGAACTTTGCATTAATTTCATGTGTCACTGAACACAAGAGAGGCTCTCAGGAGCACGCTTAAACGTCACATTCTTTTGACATGTCAAGTCCTTCACATAAAATCAGTCTACAGGCTTTCATAGACAACCTAGGAAGTCAGGGAAGGTCTCGTTTTTTTACAAGCTGTTCACACATTGGCAATAAACAAGTGATTAATGAATTAAAAGTCTTACATATAGCCCCTTCAATTAATAGTAAACAACAGACAAAATATTTGGATTATTATATTGGAAATAAATAAAGAGAGAAAGAAGAGAGAGAAGTACAGCAGCAAGCTGTTTGGGAACATAAATTACATGTGAAGTTTTATTTGAAGAGCTTAAGAAAATACCGGATTGTCTGGTCTCAGTCTTTTGGATGGTGGTCCTCCATCTTCTGGGTGGAGCATGTAGAACAGGCGCACTTTGTTGGCATGTTTCTTGCTCTGTTGTGTGAGAGAAATAGACCGAAAGAGTGAGTGGAATTAACATAATGCAGATCAAAGTATTCTCACTTGAACTGACATGTAAATAAAAGACAGACACCCAGTAAATATCAATTTCTGCAATATTGGGCAATTAATAGATAATAAATAACATAACATACTTTTGCTTTTAAAAAAAACTAGCATCAATTGCTTTAATAATTTTGAAGCATGCTGACTTTATTGAAAGTATTAAAAATAAACTTTGTATGAGTCTTTTTTTTGTACAGAACATTTGCGGTTGTTTGTTCACGTTTTAATTATTTGTAGTGGCTGTGCAGGTTTGACAATCACCTTACATATACAGTATACAGTATATTCCTCCACTGTCAATCTGATTTTATAAAAGAGTTTGCAGTGCTTGTGAAGTGTCATGTAATGGCTGTGTAAAGAGCACACAATGCAGAAGATTAGAAATAAGGGAGTCTTTAATATAATCCACTAACATAAACTCAACATAAAATACGCAGGAGAAACAACTTTAAACTATCATGTAACATTGACGAGCACAGACAAAGAACTGAACAAAACAGAGTAAAAATACACAGACTAAATGTGGGAGCAGAGCAGGACGAAAGGCAGGAAATCACGGGAGATGACAGATGGAAAGACCAGGGTGGCGAAGATGGTGGAGGGTGGAGACAGGAGCAGGAGGGGTCCGGTGGAAACCCGGAGTCCAGACAGGAAGGAGGAGCCATGGTAGAGAAGCCCTCAACAATACCATGGTGACGGATGATGGAGACGGAGCCGAAGTTAGTTGGAGCCCTGAGTGCAGACGGCGAGCAGATGGAACCGGCTGACACTGCTGGTCCTGGAGGCCGCGATGGAGCAGTAGCAACGACCGTCCAAGGAGGAACCCAGGTACCAGAGGTCTGCGGTAGAGCCGGAGCAACTGAGGGCTGAGGTGGAGTTAGAGGGAGGGCGGAGCCATAGGGGTGTAGAGATGGAGCGCTGAGGACGGAGGAACTAGGGAGCCTGGTGGAGCCATAAGTCTAGCCAAGGCGGAGGAGTCTGGGCAACGGGACGAGGTGGAGTGACGCGAACAGCACATGTAGGAGGAACTGGGGGATCCACTCAGCTGGTAGGAGCTAAATGATGGAAGGCCCGAGGTGGATTCACACCACAGAGAGGAGGTCAAGGAGGAGCCAATTGGCTGAGATGTGGCTGACAGACTGGCTGTTATTGAAAGAGGAAGCAGGAGAGGGAGGCTGGGGGGTAACTCTGGAGACTTTGAGCTAGATGGAATCAGCTGGAATATATATAAATTCTGTTCCCACCCATTACTATGTTTCGCAGATACTGATACGTTCACCCTCATCCTCCCCACCACCACCATTTCGGTCCCTGTCCATACAAAGGGGGTAGGCTCCGCCTCTGCCTTCATCTTCAGGCAGGAACTGCAAGCATCCGCTAACCTCCGTTCTACACCAAAGAATGTTATCATTTCATCTATTCGACTGTAACAAAAAATACTACTTGTATACAAACTGTAAATAAATCTTATCCAAATGTTTTCTTGCCTCCTGAGTCTTTCGGGTAGAACTTAACAAAACAGGGAGTATAAATACACAGGATAAATGTGGGAGCTAAACACAGCTGAACAGAATTATTAACTAATGAGTTACCAAGGAAACAAACTATGAACTCAGGTAGGTTTAACAGGAACTAAACAGAACGTATACGTTACATAAAGCTGCATTGTATAGATTTTTATATTGTATACATATATATTGTATATTGTATTGTATATATATTGTATATATTATATAGATTCTGGTTTCACATACTAACTCCATTCAAATTTTTCAGCCTTAGGTTTTTATAAACTTTTGGGTTTTGTACAGTAGGCTTGTTATTCTTTTTTTTTTTTCTTTTTTTTTTTACTAAAAATGGTATATGTATATGCAGGGGCATATAATTTAGTAGGAAGCTAGGGATGTGTCCCTACCAATATCCAGTGACACTGATTTGTCCCTAACCATAATTTCGATCAAAAATTTAAATATATTTATACATGACCATTGTTTTCCGACTGTGTCTTGTGATTTCTATGTATTACTTATTTTATTTAAACCAGAAACATCTCGTTAAAATAAAAAATCGGAGTGTCTATTTACACCAAGTGCAAATAGCGTGCCTTGTTGGCAAGTAGTAGTCAGTAGAGCTTAAGGCTCAGAAATTTAGGTTTTGACGTGATCGACCCGGGTTTGAATCCGCCTTTTACCAAGCTCGCTCTTCTCTCTTTTCCCATCACATATCACATCGGAAAGACATTTACTTTAAATAAAAAATAATAAAATGTTCTAAAAGTGGAAATAAAGTGCCTAATGAAATGTTTAATAATAATAAGAGTATTTATTTGGTAGGGTTAGGTGTAGGGAGGGCTTTTACAGTTTTTCTCAATTGTTTACACACAAATACTGGTACTTGAGACACAATGACCACAACATGTAACTCATGCACCAACCCCCTGAACCAATTCTGCTAAACTACAAGCACAATTCTTGCTTTACACACAAATTGCAGTTCTAAAACATACTTTTTTCAAAACACTACACACAATTCTCTGCATTTGGCACAATTTTCATGCAGAAAATCTCTTGTTTTCACAAGGAACACACTGCCATTTAAATATGCACACTGACTCATCACATGGGCAAACACCTGTCACACAGTTTTAAAATTAGCAAACAGAGCTTTAGCATAAAAGGGCAACAGGTGAACTCTTCTGTTTTGGAGCAGCATAGTTTTTTATTTTATTTTTTTTACTGTAACTGTATACAGAATTCTTCTGTTGTTTTGTATGTAGACCACTGTATGTGCAACTTTGTGTTGGTTGGGATGTACACTGTGTACATTGTTTTTGTGGAAAAAATAAAATATATTTGTTACTGTGATCGATTGCTCCCGTCTGCCTTGTTGCAGTGCTCGTGTGTGCTCTGTTCACTTTTGAATATTTATTTGATATCATTCCCTGTTGTTTAAACTGCTAAATATAACTTACCCATCAACATATATTGTCTAATATTGCCTACCACATTAAATCTGACATCGCTAGCTTTTTAATCTAAATCACTATCACGCGTTAGCATTTCGCTAGCCTGTTAGCTTGCCATCTCTGCACTTGGGTCTCTTGTTTTCTGAGTTCATTAAACAACTGTGGTGAGTTGGATTAGTAAGTAGACTCCATCAAACAACTGTGGTAAATTGGATTAATCGGTAATACGGTAAGCCATGTCTTTTTCTCCTTTTATTGTCACCTGCACTACATGTTTCATGTTTAGTATATCTGTCTCCGTTGGTGAACAGGGCTTCACATGTGATAAATGTAAAGAGATAGTCAGGCTGACGGAGAAGATTTCAGAATTAGAGACACGCATCCAGACTTTATTTGAGAGTAGTGAGAATGTAACAGCTTTAGACACTGCTTTGGATGCGACTAGCTTAGTGAAATCTGTACATTGTTCGGTTCCGGCTGTAGAGCCCGTGCAGCAGGGCAACTGGGTGACGGTGAAACGGCATAGTCGCGGATCAAAAAACCACTCTTCCGTTCCAATTAGAACATCAAACAGGTTCTCCCCACTCAGTGATGCACCCACTGAGAATCCTGTTGAAAGTGCTCTAGTTATTGGCGATTCTATTACACGGAACGTGAAAATAGAGACACCAGCCACCATAGTCACATGTTTACCGGGAGCCAGAGCGCCTGACATCAAAGCAAATTTAAAAGTGCTGGCTAATGCTAATCGTAAATTCTCTAAGATTATTATTCACGTCGTCACTAATGATGTTCGACTTCGCCAGTCGGAGATCACCAAAATTAACATTAAAGAGGTGTGTGAACTCGCAAGTACGATGGCAGATAGCGTTTTTTGCTCTGGTCCCCTCCCCGTTAAAAGGAGTGATGAGATACTTAGCAGACTATCATCACTCAATGGCTGGTTGTCTAAGTGGTGTCCGCAAAATAACATAGGGTTCATAGACAATTGGAAAAGCTTTTGGGGCAGACCTGACCTGTTGAAAAGAGATGGTATCCATCCCTCTTGGGGTGGTGCCGCTCTTCTCTCTAGTAATTTGGCACATAGTCTTAAAGCTAAACCTTGACTAACTAGGGCCCAGGTCAGGAAGCAGACGGACTGGCTTAGCCAACCGTCTGCTAGCTGTCTCGCGTCACAGAAGTCAGATAAATCCCAGCACATAGAGACTCTTTCACCTAGATATTATCACATAGAGACTGTGTCTGTTCCACGAATTAGTAAATACAAAAAACCCCCAAAGCTATTCAACGGTAAAAATTTAATTGATGTCCAACAAATAAACAACAGATATAATACAGATGAACAAATGACAAAGCTCGGGCTGCTGAATATTCGATCCCTTTCCTCAAAAACGCTTATTGTTAATGATATGATTACAGATAATAATCTAGATGTGCTGTGTTTGACAGAAACCTGGCTAAAACCTGACGACTACATTACTTTAAATGAGTCCACCCCACAAGATTATTGTTATAAACACGAGCCGCGTCTGAAAGGTAAAGGGGGAGGTGTTGCTGTAATTTATAATAATATCTTCAGTATTACTCAGAAGTCTAGTTTCAAATATAATTATTTTAAGGTTTTGGTGCTTTACGTAACGTTATGTAGTGAAATTGATAAATCCCGTTTAACATTTGTGTTGGCTACTGTATACAGGCCACCAGGGCACAATACACACTTTACCAGAGAATTTACTGATTTTCTATCAGAGTTAGTACTGGCTACAGATAAAGTCCTAATTGTTGGTGATTTTAATATCCATGTAGACAATGAAAAAGACGCATTGGGATTGGCATTTAGAGACATTCCAAACTCTATTGGAGTTAGGCAACACGTATCAGGACCCACTCATCGCCGTAATCATACTTTAGACCTAATATTGTCACATGGAATAAATGTTGATACCGTTGAAATTCTGCAGCAGGGCGATGACATCTCAGATCATTACCTAGTATCATGTATACTTAATTTAGCAAAGGCTGCAAAGCCATCCCCTCGCTTCAAATATGGCAGGACTATCACTGCTGCGACTAAAGATTTCTTTGTAAATAATCTTCCTCATCAGTTTCATCTCCTCAGCATCCCAGATAGCCTAGAGGAACTCGATGTTGCAACATAAACTATTGACTCTCTCTTTTCCAGCACTTTAGACACAGTTGCTCCTCTGCGATTAAAGAAGATTAAAGAAAATAGCCCAACGCCGTGGTACAACGAGCACACCCGGGCCCTTAAAACAGCAGCCAGAAAAATGGAGCGCAGCTGGAAGAAAACAAAACTGGAAGTTTTTCGCATTTCGTGGAAAGAGAGCATGATTTCATACAGAAAGGCCGTAAAAACTGCTAGATCTGCTTATTTCTCGACTCTCTTAGAAGAAAACAAGTCTACTACTACTACTGTACTACTACTACAGTCTACTACTGTATCACATCAGACAGTGCATTGCAGTGTCACTGAGGAAAAATTACATTCATTCACTGCTATAGGAGAAGAAGAATTGGCTAAACTCGTTAAATCATCAAAATCAACAACATGTATGCCCGACCCTATACCAACTAAACTACTAAAAGAGATGCTTCCAGAGGTCATAGATCCTCTTCTTAATATCATTAATTCATCCTTGACATTAGGATATGTACCGGAAACGTTTAAGTTGGCTATTATTAAACCACTTATTAAAAAACCGCAACTTGATCCTACAGAATTAGTCAATTACAGGCCAATCTCAAATCTACCCTTTCTGTCAAAAATACTAGAAAAGGCAGTGTCCTCACAATTATGCTCCTTTTTAGAAAGAAACGGTATCTGTGAGGATTTTCAGTCAGGATTTAGACCGTATCATAGTACTGAGACTGCTCTCATTAGAGTTACAAATGATTTACTCTTATCATCCGATCGTGGTTGTATATCTCTGTTAGTGTTACTCGATCTTAGCGCTGCATTCGATACCATCGACCACAACATTCTTTTGAATAGACTCGAAAATTATGTTGGCATTAGTGGAATTGCATTGGCATGGTTTAAATCATACTTATCTGACCGTTATCAGTTTGTAGCAGTAAATGAAGAGATGTCACACCGATCACAAGTTCAATATGGAGTACCGCAAGGCTCAGTGCTAGGACCGTTGCCTTTCACCCTGTACATGCTACCACTTGGAGATATCATTAGGAAGCATGGCGTTAGTTTTCATTGTTATGCTGACGATACTCAGCTCTATATGTCTTCACGCCCTGACGAAACTTACCAATTCACAAGATTAACGGAATGCATAGCTGATATAAAAAATTGGATGACTAGTAATTTCCTGCAACTTAATTCAGAAAAAACTGAATTTTTAATTATTGGACAAAAAAACTCCACATGTAGTAACCTAGAATACTGTCTAACACTTGATGGCTGCTCTGTCAAGTCCTCGTCGTCAGTTAGGAACCTGGGTGTGCTCTTTGATACCAATCTCTCATTTGAAAGCCACGTTTCTAGCATCTGTAAAACTGCATTCTACCATCTTAAAAATATATCTAAATTACGGCATATACTTTCAATGCAAAATGCTGAACAGTTAGTTCATGCGTTCATGACCTCAAGGCTAGATTATTGTAATGCTCTACTGGGTGGTTGCCCTGCTCGCTTAATAAACAAACTGCAGCTGGTCCAAAACGCAGCAGCTCGAGTTCTTACTAGAACCAGAAAGTATGACCATATTAGCCCGGTTCTGTCAACACTGCACTGGCTCCCTATTAAACATTGCATACATTTTAAAATCTTGCTAATTACTTACAAAGCACTAAATGGTTTAGCTCCCCAGTACTTGAGCGAGCTCTTAACGCATTATACTCCATCACGTCTATTGTGGTCTCAAAACTCTGGCCGGTTGATAATACCTAGAATATCAAAATCAACTGCAGGCGGTCGATCCTTTTCCTATTTAGCACCTTAATTCTGGAACAGCCTTCCTAGCATTGTTCGGGAAGCAGACACACTCTGTCAGTTTAAATCTAGACTAAAAACACATCTCTTTACTATGGCATACACACAAAATATTTTTTATTTATATTTTATTCAAATCAATTAAATGATTGTTAGGCTGCATTAACTAGGTCAGCCAGAACCTGGAACACTTCCCATAACACCTGATGTACTCGTTACATCATAAGAAGAATGGCATCTACGCTAATGTTAGTCTCTCTGTTTATCCCGAGGTTTACTGCAGTCAGCCGGATCCGGGCCGTATCCAGATCAGATGGTGGACCAGCGCCCAGACATTACCAACGCATCCCTGAAGTGTCTGCAGAGACCGTGTCAATTAGTCTACCCTCTGAAATCCGGCGTGATGACTCCGATATTTCGAATATTCCTATTTAATAATTGTTTAATCGACACGCCATCCTCAATAAACCCATCTCCGGCGTGATGCCTCTGATTTTTCGAATATTCCGATCTAATATTACTTCTGACCTATAAGGCTGCCAAAATAATAATCATACACTGTTTGTTAATTGGCCAGAGGAGAACTGGCACCCCGACTGAGCCTGGTTTCTCCAAAGGTTTATTTTTCTCCATTATGCCACCTGATGGAGTTTTGGTTCCTTGCCACTGTCGCCTTTGGCTTGGCTTGCTCAGTTGGGGACACTAAATTTTCAAATAAATATCCAAATAAATTTAATTACTAAACTAAATTAACTATATCAACTACATTATTTGAATATATATGATAATTGAAATGAGCTAGATGACATCACCGTTTTCTCCAGAGCGACTGTACAGCCGAATCAAATTTGGTTGCATTATTTTCCTGTTTAACACTGTGAAGCTGCTTTGAAACAATCTGCATTGTAAAAACCGCTATATAAATAAAGTTGACTTGACTTGACTATTTGTGTTCTGAGTATAAAAACAATATTCTCAAATATTTTACAACACACTTATGTATGTACTGTCTGTAGTAAGTGTAACAATGAACCAAAAAAAGACCTAAGTCATTATGATGAATGGGGAAGAAGTGTTTTCCATTCATCATAGTGTTTTCCATTGAGCACATCAGTGTTCATCTGGTTCTTATAAGTGAAGTTATTAAACGTCATTTCGGGAGGAGTACGCCCATCTAATCTTCCAATTAATACCAAGGTATAAAACCAGCAGCTTACCTCTTCCCGTTGTTAGTTCTTGCAGCATCCCTCCTCCTCCCCTGCTCCTCCTTTTTGTACAAATTTTGCCTGTTATAGGGGGGCAATCGGAGCTCGGGTAGAATATCCTCTCCGAGCCCCTCTATAGCAGACAGCAAGCCAAATCTGTTTACCACTTTCACTAAGATTATATGGGCACACAAACTCATGAAATGTCTATTCATATGATGGTTTGTGTGTGTCATTTGAAAACAAAAATATCATTTTGAGAAGAAATAACATTGTTTTGAATGTAAAGTTTCATTTTGCAGGAGAATTGAGGGGTTTTGCCCATTGTGTGTAGAGTTCTGAGAGTATGAGGCATGCTTTCAGAAAATGTGTGTAAACAACTGAGAAAAACTGTATTGTCCCATTAAGGCGGCATCCATTTAATATTTTTAATAAATATAATCATTTACACTGTTATTATTTCATCCTGTTAATGTACAACAATACTGAGGTGCAAATAGTATGTATCTGTCTATGGCTATTTGCACTTAGTGAGTGTGTGTGTGTGTGTGTGTGTGTGTGAAACCCTACATTATGGGGACAAAATGTCCCCACAAAGATGGCAATATCATTAAAATGTTTTGGTCCCCATGAGGAAAATAAATCGCACTAAGTGGTGTTTTTTTTTTAATGTAAAAAAGCAGAAAGTTTTGTGTGATGGGATGGATTACACAGACAGAATTTTATACTGTACAAACTGTATAAAGTCCCCATAAAACATGAAAACACAACATTGCTTGGTCTTGTTGAAGTGAGAGGCCTGTTTGATAAAGTTGAAACTCTTGTCAGGCTGCTTTTAGTCACCCCAGTCTCATCAGCTGAGGCTGAAAGAAGATTCGGTGTTCTTAGGAGACTAAAAACATGGTATAGAACAATAATGGCACAAGTGAGACTTAACAGTATTTCTGTGTGCCATGTCCACCAGAACAAACTTGATATTTTGCCAATATTGATTTGAAACAAATAAGCCAACAGTTCATTTCTGTTAATGACAGACATAAACATGTTTGGCTTCTTCAAATAGCAAGCAACAAGACAGTAGACACATTGACTATTGCATTGCACTATGAACGGTGTAAATATAAGTTTCTTTTAAGCTGTCTCCTAGTCTTTATTAGTTACCGGTAACATTACAGAATTTATTAATTAACATATTGTTACGATCAATATAGACTAAAAACCTTAATACATTATCCTTTTCATTTACTGAATCCTCAGCTTCCGGGGCTGGCCCCACCAATATCAAAATCAAACCTACGCCCTTGTGTATGTATGTACCTACTGTAAATGTTTTCTAATTTCTTATCTGCATTGAATATTAACTGCTGTCTTCTGTTACTCCACCCAAACATTTTTATTATTTCATAGGAATCTGAGGATACCAAAGTGTTTGGCAGTCGCTTCAACTTTGAAAAATGCATGTGACTACTTAGCTTTCAAAACGTTTACAGCCACGCACATATCAAATAGTCAAGGTGGGCCAGGAGAGCAAAGCCCCAGTGACCTTCTTTAGAAGAAGAAGAGAAAAAAAACCTACCTTACCTGCTATAAGATTCAGTAATGTCCAGGCTGTGAGAATTTCAGTCTATGACTGACTCTTTTTTTTACTTTTTCATGTACTGCCAGTATCTCGGGTAACAGTTTTACACATGCCCTGATTGAACCCTATTTTAGATAATAATGTGAGATCTGGCCATATATGAAAGAATATGAGATGTAAAGTAGATCATGATGACAGACTCACTTTTTTCACATACTCTCTTTTTAATATAAAACTTACAGCTGCTCTTCATTTTGGAGTTGGCCTGCGTCAAAACGCTCCACTTCACACACTGTTTATGCAGAGCCGTTTCCTGAGCTCAATGAGGGAGGGTATATTTTAAAATACTGCTTTTAAAATGCTATAGAAAAATGAAAGGCTTGCAGTATGACATTTCAGTTCTGTCTGTTTAAGATCACAGAACATATTTACACAGTCAATTACAGAGATGTGCTCCTCAAGCAGAAGTGTTTGTATTAACAGAATAGGTAAACTAAAGCGATGTTTTGTTCCAAAACCTCAGCTACCTAGATAGCATTTTAAGGCATCATAAGCACACTCCTGACGTAAAGGCAATAAGCAGCAACATTACACTGCCTTATTATATCTCTCTTTTTTTTTTTTGCATGTATCCTTCACCAGGGCCGTAGCTAGGGAATTCTGGGCCCCCTGAAAAAACATTGATATGGGCACCCAACTCCACCTCCAACGGTAGGCCTATAAGATATGGGCATGGAGGCCCACATCTGGTGCCATGCACCTAATAAGGATTTCTTACAAAATCACTAAACAGACAAATAAATAAAATGCAAATAAAAGTTACTGCTTTTACTTATTTTATATACAAAGTTGTATATAAATATTATATCAAAAAATGACTTTAAGCGATTAAAAACGACTTGAATAACAGTCATCAAGCAATTATGCAAGACAAACAAATAAAATAACAACAACTTTTTTAAAGTAGGCATACCAGCAATACAATAGGCCTATAAAATGTATTTACAGTCAGTCTGGTGTCTAACAGTTAAGATACATATTCAGAAATGAAAAAGCATGCAGTCAAATGTAAAATAAAACCACATAAGTTTCTCACTGTCTTTATTTTTGATCACATTTAAGATAATTAGCTATTTTATTAAATTAAGCTAATACATATTTCCATCAATAGCAGTGAGTATTTGCGTTTTCTTGACAGTAGGTTATTGTTAAAAATATCACATCAGCAGCCAGCAAGTCTGTAATCCTTGTGACACGCATATTTTTCTGCATGTTATACAAACCAACAAACTACATAATAGAGCAAAAAGACGGGGACTTTGAGCACGTCGTTCGGGCGGTGCGCGCCACGCAGATGTTGACAGTACCAGAGTGCGCGGGCGGCGTCCTATTCCAGAGAAAGTAAAATAACGTTTTGATAGAATTTGACAGAAATTTTCCTGCCCTCCCTTTCCTTTTTATGACGTTACTGGTACCCAAATTTTTCCCTGACATTTTCCAACTTTACTTCTAATGCTGCATTCACGAGCTATCGGAAATTTCCTACTTCCCACTTGTGAAGTGATTACGAGAACAGTTAAAGTTATGCTGCCTTCACGTGCTATCGGAATTATTGGGTCTCTCTGCTGTTTGCCGCTGATTGAGCTGAAATAATTTATAGCCATTGGACTAAACCATTTTTTTATGGGAGGGGAGAGAGAGGAGATTTGGAAAACTTATTTAACTAAATTGTATGTTTTTGTGGTTTTCATTGAACTATCAGGCATACAAATATATATATACTACAATGATTCATAAGAGTAAGGAAATGTATAGCATAACTACTGGATTTAGTGGGCCCCCTGGGCAGTGGGGGCCCCTATAATTGTCATCACCTTTCACCCCACTAGCGACGGCCCTGTCCTTCACTACTGTTCAAAAGATTGAGGTAAGAATTATTTTTTGAAATAAGTCTCTAATTATTTGATCAAATGAAACAGTAAAATATTATATATTATATAAAATATTATATTTTGAAATATTATTACAATTTAAAATCTTAAATTTTTATTTATTCCTGTGATGGCAAAGCTGAATCTTCGGTGTCATGTGATCCGTCAGAAATCATTCTATGCTAATTTGGTGCTCAAGTAACATTCCTATTAATCAACTTGTGCTGATTAATAATTTTGTGGAAACTGTGATAATTTTTTCTTCAGGATTCTTTGATGAATATGAGAATTATCTTTGATAAATATGTTTATACAGTGTGTGAGTTTGTGTGTGTGTATGCGTGTGTGTGCATGTTTATGTGATATATGAGGACACATTTGTATAATGACATGGGTATTAAACTGGTATTACAGTAAACGTGGTTTATGAGGACATTTTCTGTGTCCTCATAATAAAAATAGCTTTAAAACATACTAAACAATGTTTTATTAAAAATGTAAAAATGCAGAATGTTTTCTGTGATGGGTAGGTTTAGGGGTAGTGTAGGGGGACAGAATGTACAGTTTGTAAAGTATAAAAATCATTACGTCTATGGAATGTCCTCATAATGATAGGTGCACCAACATGTGTGTGTGTGTGTGTGTGTGTGTGCATGTGTGCGTGTGTGTGCATGTGTGTGTGCATGTGTGCGTGTGTGTGTGTGGGGGGGAAAGTCAATTAATAGGTGTTATAGGGTGGCGCAACAAAATAGAACAGCATCTTAAAAACACAGCACTTGTGACACTCAAAATGAGCTGAATGTATGTGGTTAAAGCAGCAGTGCTTAAAAGTGGAAGAATTTCAAAGAAAAACTATTTCTGAAAGAGTAAACTACTCAACCTTACTAACTGACTAATTGGTATATCACTGTGTTTAATTAAAATGACTATTTTATTTGTGGTCTATGTATTTTTTGTATTCCTATTTGATTATTGCACATTTAGCTTAGTAATATATACAACAAACTTAGTTTGAAATCAATTGTGATAGGCTCTGTTTCTGTGGTGTTGCTGTGTGTGTAGAATGTTCATAATAGTCACTTACAAGCTTCTGTTTTAGGTAGCTGTACATTTAGTACGCAGCAAGGAAGCTCACTGGGTTTTGGGGCATAGCCGCATTTGCATAGATAAGCAATCAAACCTCGACAAATTGTTAATGCTCTGATATCACTGTGGGTTTAAGATGAATAGCTTGAATTTGTAATGTAATATGCAATTTGTCTTATATTAAAAACTGGAATGTGAGCATCTGTGGGTATTAAGCAAGTGATTAATATAAATTTAGATTAAGAACAGATTGCAGGTGAGTTCTGCTGGTTCAGGAAATGAAAACGCTGAGCATGAGCACCGAAGAGTTTTTATATTTTCAGTTTTTATTTTAATTTAAGTTTAGATTTTAGACATTTTGATGTGCTTTTGTAATTTATATTTTATTTAGCTTTAATTTATTTCATTTTCTGTTTTACAGTTCAATTCCGTTTCAATTTTAGTACTTAGACTTAAACTGGTTTTATTTAAATTATGTGCGTTAAATCTTTTCATTATATTTATAATTTCAGCTTTATTTCAGTAAATTTTTAGTAGTTCTAGTTTTGGCAACAATAACAATGTAACAAAGGGGAAATATGTATAATTAATTATATCAAATTATAATTCATTATAAATATTTGGATTCATTTCAGAATTGACTGTGGCAGAATTAATATTACAATTATTTAATCAGTTTGTCCACCGAACAGATGGCATAATCAGTTATCAATATAGGAAATAAGGAAATCTTAGGGTGTATTCACACCTGTCTTGTTTGGTTCGATTGAATCAAACTCAAGTTTGTTTCCCCCCTTCGTGCGGATCTTTTGGGTGGGTGTGAATACAGTAATCACACTCATGTGCGGACCAAACAATCGTACGGAGACCTAGCTGAAGAGGTGGTCCTGGTCCGGTTCCAAATGAACTCTGGTACGGAGCTCCAAAGAGACACACTGCCTGATTGATATTTGGCCAGATGCCTATATATCACAGCTACTACAGAGGACACATAAAAATGCTGATGTGTTCAGCAAGGATAAAGTAGAGGGAATTTGAGCGGTCTCCCGCACAGTGCCGTGTTACAGTAAAAATACGTCAGCAACATTTCCTGCACTTCCTGCTTTTCCCTGCTTGATAATTTCTGTCCAATGAATGGATGACCTTAGCACATTTGTTTTGTTTACAAATTTTTATTCACTTGCAAAAAGGGCAGTGTGAAAGTGAACCACACCAAACAAACAAAAAATCAACATTGTATGTGGTCCGGACCAAAGCAAGTGAAAGAGCAGACTTTCCTGGTGTGAATACACCCTTAAAGGCCCTATCAGTCACACTCATTTTTGGTAAGGATCAGAGATGGCAGGGAGAAAGTCTTTGTTCTTCCTTCACACTTTATTTGCATGTTTATGGTGCTCCGCTAGGGTCGATCAGGGGAGTAAAGGTGATAAAGACCTTGAAGAGAAGTTGTTTTGCGACTCTTCGGGCCGGGACAGTGATCAAGTTTAAACATTTGGAGCATTTGGATCACATCAATACGTTACAACAACACTGGCAAGCCTAAGGCCCTGTTTACACCTGGTGGTAGACGAGGGAGACACATAACCGTTTACAGCTGGTGTTTTAATCCATCTCTTTTGTCTACTTTCAACCACTTCTGTCCTGATTTTTTCAAGGGGAGGGTCTATGGGTGGGTAAATGTATGTGTTTTTTTTTTCCGATCTTTCAATCTAATGGACAAAATAAGCGTGCACAATTTACATATCAACGCGCTCATAGACGGCAGAAAAACATACGGCGAGCAGCAGCTTTCTTTTCTGCTCTGACAGCCACAAGACCACGCTGAACGCTGTGAATGCATGTTAGAAATCAGGAATGGTGAGAGAACATTTTGCTTTACATTTTTCGTCTTCAAACCAAACATGGGTCTCCAGCCGACGAAGTTTCAATCCTGTCTGGCTAGCGCACTTCCCACAAAGTTTACGCATTAAGTCAGTCGGCGGAGAGTCTTTTGCGGCTGTTCGAAAACATTTGATCACATGTTTTCGACTACCTCTGGAAGTGTTCGAAAGTGGACAAGCTCAAAACGTTTTAGACTTTTACACCTGTGTTTAGTGTTGTCCGCTCGTGATCCGATCCACCAAAATGCATCTTAATACCAGGTGTAAAAAGGGCCTAAGGTATAGCTGGTTATAAATGGTTTCTTGGTGATCAAGTGTCACAATATCACCCTGTTTGGACTTTTGGACTGGTTTTTTGCTTTGCACCATTTCCCGCCACTAGTCTGTCATCATAGTTACTGATTTGATTCATCACCACTGTCAGCTGTGTTGTTGTTAATCACCTCATTTGTTTGTGTATTTAAGTCCTGTGTTTTCAGTTCACCTTTGTCCGATCTCATCTATGTTTCATGGTTGTGTTATTTTGTCTGCCTTCATCTAAAGCCATGTTTCCACTGAAATTACCCAGAACACTTTGTCCCAAGATTTTTTTTCCCCAGGAACTTTTCCCCCCCAGACCTGTTGCTGTCTGTGTTTCCAGTACCATGAAGATTAGGCAAATTAGTCTAGTGACGTAGAACTGTGCGAATTTTAAAAATGGTGGTTGAAATAAATGCTGCGTGGAGTCAACCAATCAAAATGCTGCGTGAACTCAACCAATCAGCATGTTCAGTACCCAAGTGTCACAATCACCAGTGAGAGTGCCCCGTGGTTACCACCAGAGGGCACTCCACCCCGGACTGTCACTCCATCCAAGACTACATTACCCATAACCCTTTGCCCGGACTCATCACTCATTGTTTACACCTGTGTCTCGTTTACCTTATTACCTCTGCCTATATCTAGCCTGTTCACCCTGTCATTCTTTGCTAAGTCTTGTTTAGTGTAACAACTGCATTTCTGAGCGCTCTTCCTGGTTTCTTGTGTCTTGTGTCTTGTGTCTTGTGTCTTGTGTCTTGTGTCTTGTGTCTTGTGTCTTGTGTCTTGTGTCTTGGATTATTTGCCTGTTCCGTGGATTACCTTTTTGCCTGTCTCTCCTGCCTTGTTTGCCTGTTTGGACTGCTTGCCTGTGTATGACCTTCTGCCTTGTTTTGACTATGATTGTGGATTACCCCTTTAATAAATACTGCATTTGGATCCTCAACCTTCAAGCCTCAGAGCAGTTTGTAACACCAAGTCCCACCCCCGAAAGTTCCTGAACTTTAAAAAAGTACTACCTCGCGAGCAGGGACTTTCTGAGGGGGACCCTTTTCAGACCCTGTCCCTGCAGTCGAAACACCCCGCGTACCACCCCAAAGTTCCTAGGGAAAGTTCATGCGAAATGCGGCTTGAGTTTGCTGTGGATTTACTATTAAAGTTTATTTGTATTCTCTATCTTCCTTGTCATGCTCTTGACTACAACCAAGCATGACATCTAGAAACTGCATATCAAAATTGCATAGTCAGCGAGTTATCTGAATGATTAGTCAGTAAAAAGGTATAAAATGATTTTCTGAAGCTCTTTGTTTGAGTTATTAATATTCATAAGAAATGTTCATAAAAACTGTCCTTGAATATATAATAATATAGAAAATCTTTAATCAAATGAACCATTGGGTATTAAAAACATTGGCATCTACAGAATGTTATTAGGCTTGTGAGGATGCACAATGGATTGTTTAAATGTTAATTAAAAAGTAATAAATGAAGAAAATCCCATATGAACATTTTCAGCACTCCTAAACCAACACATTGTTTAAAATGTGTCGTTGAATTTGTCACAGAAGTAGTGTTGCTTAACAGTAAAGGGAATTAATTTAAAGATGAAACTTCTCAGGAAGGTTTTAGTGTGCTTGACAGTCTGTCAGAATGCTCGATGTCTCCCCTTTAAAGCACCACATCTAAAATATTGAATCTCTGCAAAAACACTGCGTGCAGAATTATTAGGCACATTGATTTCCTGATCATATTTTTTTCCAGGCACATTTTACCAGTTCCAAACCACATTAATCTTAATAACTACTATTAATTTTGTATGTAATCATTTATAAGTGATATATGATTGTTTATGAAGGCTGGAAATGAAAAACACCTTATATTCAGGTGTGCAGAATTATTAGGCATGTTTTCTTTTACAGATAAAATGAGCCAAAAAAGAGTTTATCTCAGACTGAAAAGTCAAACATTATTAAATGCCCATGAGAAGGATACAATACTAATGCAATACTAGAAATTGCAGTTAAGGCATGACCATTGGACAGTGAAATGCTCATTGGGTCAGCAGGGTCAGACAAAAACAGGTGGTGAAGAAAAGACACGTTAACTGCAAAAGAATTAAGGTGAAGAATTAAGTGTGAAACCATCAGGAACCCTTTAGTCTCCAGCACCACCATTTTCCAAAACTGCAACCTACCTGGAGTCTTCATAAGTGCAATCTCAGAGACTTAAATTAGATAAAGAATCCTAAAAAAATGACCCTCACTTAATAAGAATCCCAAGCTGAAGTGTTGTAAAATACATGAAGAAGTGTTGTGAATACAGAAGACTTTATAGACAGATAGCTTGAGAGTGACTTGAAGGACCAGCACTGAATAATTCATCTTCCAGAATCTGGCAGTAAGTTTTGGGAGTTAATTTTTAGTTCATCTCTGCAAAACGGACTTCAGGATAGGAGATGGACTAAAAATGAACTCCCAAAACTTACTGCCAAATTCTGGAAGATGAATTCTTCAAACAGTGGTACAAGAGGATATGTTGCTGGTCCTTCAAGAGTCACTCTCAACCTATCTGTCTATAAAGTCTCTAAAAAATCTTCTGTATTCACAACACTTCTTCATGTATTTTACAACACTTCAGCTTGGGATTCTTATTAAGTGAGGGTCATTTTCTAGGATTCTTTACCTAACTTGAGTCTCTGAGATCCTGACACCTTGCACTTATGAAGACTCCAGGTAGGTTGCAGTTCTGGAAAATGGTGGCGCTGGAGACTAAAGGGTTCCTGATGGTTTCACACTTAATCTACCGGAAGTGATGGTGCGCTGCAAACTGATGTACATAGTGTTGTATTTGAGGTAAAAAATTATATAAATACTGTTCGGTTTCTCGCACAAACCGATCGTTCTCGTGTCTTAAAACATCAATGTCGTCACGAGCCGTAGGGTTTAATATGGATTCGTATATGTATGTTTTTTTACTCTCATAGCTCTCATGCTCTAAAATGTTGCCATTGACATGCATTATATGACTGGCAGACCGCAACGGTTGGAGTTAAACATCTTAATTTGTGTTCTACAAAGACACCTACATCTTGAATGCCCTGGGGGTAAGCAGATATTTTTGGGTGAACTATCCCTTTAAATCTCTTTTTTGGCTCATTTTATCTGTAAAAGAAAACGTGCCAAATAATTCTGCACACCTGAATATAAGGTATTTTCCATTTCCAGCCTTCATGAACAATTATATATCACTTATAAATGATTAAATACAAAATGATTAGTAGTTATTAAGATTAATGTGGTTTGGAATTGGTAAAATGGGCCTGGAAAAAAAAAATATGATCAAAAAATCAACGTGCCTAATAATTCTGCACGCAGTGTATATCTGCCAGTGTAATCACATACTGTAGCAAGATTTCTACTGGTGGACACATTTTTTGACCATTCAACAGTATATATTGGCCTGCCCAAATGAGAGTGTGTGTTAAAGACTTGGAGGGAAGTGAAGGCACAGCTGGGCTTAGGGTGAGTTGAGAGAGTTTGAGAGGGAGAAAGGGAGAGACAGAGGAGTCTCTGAAGTCTCTGAAGCAGTTAGACTGGATTACACTGTTCCAGTGAGAGGGAATGAAAGGAGTCGTTGATAAACACTGAATGAGCTAAAGACTAGACACCGAGGGAGCATTTGGTCTGGGAGAGATTGGATTTGAGGGTTTAAGAGGAGACAGGGTAAATGATACAGCTATTAAAAAGTTTTGGGGTATTTGAACAATTTGAAATGTTACAATGCCAGTAGTGCATGAGCAGTATGATTGTACAGTATGTACATTTGGCAATAAAAAAGTGTCTAAAAGTGTTTTTTTTTTGATGATCCTTTAGCAATATAATGTGTACATATAATTCTGTAATTCCACGTATTAAGATCCAATATACTGTGTGAGGGGAAAAAAAGCATCATATTACATATTATTGGCTTTTAGATTGGCATTGTACTGATGTGCAAATTATTGATTTTATCTGAAGAATACTTCTCTTTGTTAAATTGACAGCATACTGTATATTTTCTGATGTTAGCCGAATGATGTTAGAGACATTTTTTTTTGTTTCTTTCTATCTTTTTTAATATATATATATATATATATATATATATATATATATATATATATATATATATATATATATATATATATTAGGTTTTAAGAAAGCAAGTGAAAAAATTTAATATACTGTATTTGATAAATGTAAAAGATTATTTAAATATTTAAATATAACAATTTATATAAGTTAACATGTTAACTTCGAATCCTAAAAAATCTTTTTTTTTCCTTTCAAATTTTCTATGGACACATTCAAATAAAACTACTATTTTGCACATCTTTGACAATTGATCATTCAAACATATTTATAATGTATTACTATTTGAGTGTCTTGGTTTTTTTTTTTGTTATGGAAAGCTGTTATGAATATCTGAATATCTTCTATGTCTTTTCATATATTACAGTTTTTCTCAGTTGTTTACACACATTTTCTGAAAGCTTGCCTCATACTCTCAGAACTCTACACACAAATAAAAAAACACACACACACACACAATGGGCAAAACCCCTCAATTCTCCTGCAAAATGAAACTTTACATTCAAAACAATGTTATTTCTTCTCAAAATGGTATTTTTGTTTTCAAATGACACACACAAACCATCATATGAATAGACATTTATAAGAACCAGATGAACACTGATGTGCTCAATGTAAAACACTATGATGAATGGAAAACATTTCTTCCCCATTCATCATAATGACTTAGGTCTTTTTTTGGTTCATTGTTACACTTACTACAGACAGTACATACATAAGTGTGTTGTAAAATATTTGAGAATATTGTTTTTATACTCAGGACACACAAATACACAGTAACAAATATATTAAATTTTTCCCACAAAAACAATGTACACAGTGTACATCCCAACCAACACAAAGTTGCACATACAGTGGTCTACATACAAAACAACAGAAGAATTATGTATACAGTTACAGTAAAAAAAAAAAAAACTATGCTGCTCCAAAACAGAAGAGCTCACCTGTTGCCCTTTTATGCTAAAGCTCTGTTTGCTAATTTTAAAACTGTGTGACAGGTGTTTGCCCATGTGATGAGTCAGTGTGCATATTTGAATGGCAGTGTGTTCCTTGTGAAAACAAGAGATTTTCTACATGAAAATTGTGCCAAATGCAGAGAATTGTATAGTGTTTTGAAAAAAGTATTGTAACATGTTCTAAATGTTATTGTGTTGCAGAGGACAAGGAGTTTAATGTTTATGTTGCATTTTATTCATTTTTGTGTTGGGGACAGTTATCATTACCTGCATTACCTGTTATTGGCGGTTCGGGTTAAATATGCGAAGAGGCTCCACCCCTGGGATGGTTTTTGGGGAAAAATGAGAGAAGGGGGGTTGAGGAGTGCCTCGCTGTTCCAAGTGCGGTTCTCTGTTCAAGCCGGGGTGTGTACGACGTGGGTTGTGGCCTACAACAGCCCAAATAAACACCCTTTTTCACTAGCACGTCTCATTATTGCCTGAGAACGCTACAGTATGTTTTAGAACTGCAATTTGAGTGTAAAGCAAGAATTGTGCTTGTAGTTTAGCAGAATTGGTTCAGGGGGTTGGTGCATGAGCTACATGTTGTGGTCATTGTGTCTCAAGTACCAGTATTTGTGTGTAAACAATTGAGAAAAACTGTAATATGGCTTGTGAAAAAAAATGTGTAGATAAATACAGATTTTTTATGTATTGTTATATAAGAGCATATAAAACATGTAAAACATGTCTTGGTTATTTTTAATATGAATATTTACTGTTATGAATATCTAATTATGTTTTGTATGGATCGTCATATGCTTACCTATAAGTGCCATGTGTGATACAGTATGTATGTTTTTGTTTCCAGACAGGTAGGAACAGCAGGTGAAAACTAAAACAAACAGTGAGGAAAAGGAAAGCGGAATGGAGAAATGGACAGGACAAACAGTGCAGTGATATGGACGAGACAGAAGCATCCAGTCCAGACAGTGAAGGGCAGCTGACAGGTGACGAGGTTTCTCTCCAGACATTAAACCCAAGCTTTTAGTCTATGTCCGTTAGCTATCCATCAGATTATCAGCCATGCGCACACACTCGCACACAGCATGAGAAATTGAAAGAGGAAAAGGCCCCGAGATATCCGAAAGTCCATTAAAGTTGCTCTGACAGGTGGAGAGAGTTTGGTGCGGCTCAGTCCCAGGGGAACGGCTCTAATGCGTGCTGTGGTGCGGCGAACTCATGTTATCACACAGAACATCTCTATCTGTCTCTCTGTTTTTCTCTCATTCTCTCCCTTTCCTTCTCTTGGCCTCTCCAGGGAAATGGACAGTTGATTCAGGGCCTGAAATGAACTGGTCATAGTGACGAGTTCATCCACTTGGAGTTTCTTTGAGGAAACAGCAGTCTTTCTGGATACTGGGGAAACTGTTGTGTATCTGAGGTGTAGGGCTGGGTAATATATCAGGTAATATTTATATTTTTAGCATAATTTAAAAATTAACCAACACTGTGAATATTGTGGTTATATATTATTTAAATGCATCATTATTTGCCCATTAGGTTTCCTAAAATTCTGCAATTTTTCATATATTAAAATTATAATCAATAATAATAATAATAATAATATTTCTTTATATTCTATAAAGCAAAATATAGAAATATTTTATAAATGTAAAAAAAACAAATATTGAGTTAAACATATTGGTAACACTTTATAGTAAGGTTTCATTAGTTTAGTTGAACTAAGAACTAAGAATTGACAATAATTCGACAGCATTTATTAATCTTAGTTCATGTTTGTTTCAAGATTTACTATTTATTAAAATCAAAAGTTGTATTTGTTAACATTAGTTAATGCACAGTGAACTAACATGAACATACAATGAACGACTGCATTTTTATTAACTAACATTAACAAAGATGAATAAATACTGTAACAAATGTATTGCTCATTGCTCTGACTGGCCATAAAATACCCATTTAATCCCTTTGAGGGCAAATACATATATTTAAATAAATTAAATCCAGCCTTCGTAAATTAAATCCAGCCTCACAATGTGACATCTGAGAGCGTTTACTCAAGACGAAGGATCGCAGGGATCAGTGACAGAAGAGCTGAAGTGTTACCAGAATCAAGAATATATCTTGCTGGCTTCTCTTTGTAAACCAATCTGGCCAAACGATCCTGTTGAACAGGCACATTCCCTCAGCTACACTGATTTTGTGCAAAGGAGTTTGTCCTCATTAGCACGCTCGTTAATCTAGTGATAGCGTACTCTGTGGTCTCAGGAACCGTGTGTGAGAGATGTAAATAATGCAGGAGTATGATTATTTAATGGTCAATCATTGGGTTACTTATGAAGGGGTTGTGGGTCTGAGGAAAGGTGCACTGCATTACAACTTTAAAAGCAGCGACTGAAAGATACATGAGAGAAGCATTTAGGTTACAAATGATTATTACATCCCTGATGATCAATTGATGAGGCCTGCTTTTAACGTAATGTGTGTCACTGGTGTGTCTGTGCGAGTGATTACCTCATAGTGTGCCACACGCTGGGACTCGGAGATCAGCTGAGCGTTGCAGATGTTACAGTAGCTCTCAGTGAAGAGTCCTTCATCACCAGTTCCGGCAGACTTCATCTGAACAAACACACACACACACACACACACACACAAAGTACTGTGAAACTCATTACATGAATATGCGTATAGTTGAAATAAAGGCATTAGAGCTCTCACTACTGGAAAAAAAAAATTTGGTTAAAAATCGTATTGCTCCTACGTAGTCAGGCAAGTCTGCTTTGTAGTTTTAGAGGGTTTTAGGCAACTGGTTATCTGGAATGTGTTTCCCGTACAACGACGTAACTCACTGCTTAACTACCATAGTAGGATGCATTGTTGAAGAAATCAACTGTTTCCCTGAAACCATATTGTGGCAAATTTGACATTCAACCACGTTGGTTAGTGATGTCACGCAGGTGGTGGAGAAATAACATATTTTAATGAATCCGTTTGAGATCGAATTAATGCTAGATTTTTTTGCTATAAATTACAGACATGGCATCTGAGGACTAACTCTCATTTTTCTCAGTTATTTTGCTTTATTTCCAGATTCAATCATAGGCTCGTTCTTACGTACTAGAGTACGTACGCACATGCGCACTCTTCAAAAACGGTGCTTTAAATCTCTTCCCAAACTAAAAGACGTAAAAAGATCTGTATATATTTGAAAACAAAAGATATATATTGTACTGAATGTCAGCTTGCTTATTTTGCTTAAGATAAGGATTTATTAAGTCCACATGCCATGCAAACAAGAAACTAAGGGCCAGATTTACTAAACAGGGCAAATTAGCATGAGAGTTGATGATGCGCAAATTAAAGAACACAGACGCAGCCGGATAATTTCCATAATGACCGACGCAATCTATCAGTTAGCATCTGGTTTAAGACATGCTTTTTTGGGGTGGTAAATAATGGTGAACCTAAGTAAATCACCTGCCATGATTCATTTAAATACTCTCCTCCCATAAATGTTGCATCTGAAAGGGAAACTCCTACAAAGCCGCAAAAATAACTGTCCACGCCTTTTCAGTGTTAATTTTTCTTGTGTCTTTAGTAAATCCTGACAGTAGTTTTTAACGCCAAAAGAGGGTTTGCACTGGCACAAACTGTTAGTTAATCTGGCCCTAAGCTTCTAACCACAGGTCGAGAGCTGTCGTTCTTCCAACCACACAACTTTGCGAAGCTGTGTGCGAATGTTAATTGGAACTATGGTTTCGGGAAACACAGACTCTGAACTATGCTTATAACGACGGAACTTGCGACCATAGTTGGCTAAAGATGCTTTCAGGAAATGCACCCCTAGTGAGCTTCCTCATTTTCTAAAGCAACATTTCCTAATCATCTTAGATCATCATGTATATCATTTACAGCTGATTTTAATAGAGTTTAATAGAGTAGAGCCAGAGGGGTGTCCAGGGCTGACATCTGACTGGCAATTCTTGAAGTGAACCTTTTTGCCTGTATGGTGATTAGATTCACTGTTTTGCATTGCCGCCTTGAACATGAGAACCCGATGCGTCTGGTGCGCGGCATATGGAGCTTCATCAATAGCACGAATGCAGAGAGCTCGTCTTGCACTTGAACGGATAAATACACATAAAGGTATGCCAAAAATAAGTGTGCTAATGCTAAAATGCTAAAACAAAACAAAAAATCGGTAACAATTTACAATGCGGGTGTACTAATATGCATTAAATAATGCCTAACTAATGCACAGATAATCATGTTAACAGTTAATGTATGACACATGAAGAACCATTTATTAATGATTACTGCATCAGCAACTAATGAACATTCTATATGATTAATAGATTAAAGGGGTCATGAACTGGCTTTTTTAATTTTTTTATACTGTTGTCTGAGGTCATCTTTTGAGGTTCGCTGGTTTTTACATTCAAAAACATCATAATGAATAAGTAATAGGCTATTTTCTACCCTGGTTTTGAGGCTCTCTCAAGAAACGCTCGGCTTTAATGGCCATGCTGCACTGAAGACTTGGAAGTAAACGCCCACGGCTAGGATTGGATAAGATTCGCATATTTAATGAGCTTCAGCTCCCCTGTCAGTACATGTGGGAATTGTTTTGAAAGCGTGTGGGGAAACGGCACCTGGAATGATTTGCTCACATGGCTCGCAAAACGTCTTTATCAGACAAACACAATGATTTATCTCTCATCCACCCACGACTGATTGGAATGTTTTTTTTTTATTACTTGGCCCGCACGATCCGTGAATATAACCGCGAACTGTGCATCACTAACACACACGCACGCGCCCTTCAAATATCAAGTCAAGAGAGTGAACAACGCACATCAAGAAAGGAATGTTATTTCACTATTTAAGATAGCCCGTCGGCAGGCCGGGCTTACGTTTTGGTAGCCTGTCTGGAAAACATATAGCCCCGATCTGTAACAATGCAATACTATCCCATATAAAAAACATGTTTTACTCACATAAGTGTGTTGCACCATTCCTGTCGGATCCAATATAGAAGGCACAGCATTGTGTTTTAATCTCAATATGTCTGCAAATCCAGTCTCGACCTGTATCCTGTTTACAAACGATTCCGCGGTGAAATGAGGCGAACAAACGGGTAATGTCTTCCCCATGTGAGCTGGAACTTCATTAAAAATAAAGTTCAACCACTCATTTCTAATATTAGAATCCAAAGGAAGCTTATGCAGCGACTGTGTTCTTCCACAACCAGGCACAACACAATATATTGCTGTCTTCGGCATGTTTACAGCTCGGTAGCGTGATCAGTGTAGTTCCACGAGTCGGTGGGCGGGGCTACAGAAGCAGGTGTACATATTTATCTGTAAAGGCGGCGTTTCCCCCTTCTATTACGTCATAGATCAGTATATATTTGAGAGCTCGTGTTTTCTGGGCCTGGTGTCTATAAAAGCTTTTCTTTGACTAACAAGGAAGTTTTCAGCTCTGAAACTTACAGAATATTCTTATATTACCATGACCTTTTATATATCAAAAGCTCAAGGGAAAGTTGATTTCTCAATTCATCACCCCTTTAAGTATTATATGAATTGCTATTAATTAAATATGTCATCATGTATTAATTCCCTAATAACATATTATATTAACTAATACAGTTTTTATGATTGCTTAAGCACAATTTTAAAAACAAGGCTCATTTTGTCAAAACACTACACACAATTCACACATCCACACACACAAGTAGCATAACACCTCAGTTCTTTTGCAAAACGAAACACTTCATTCAAAACTTTACAATAATTTAACAAAATCCAATTTTGACACCGTATGGCACACACATGGTTCATACAATCTGATTCTGTTTGATTCATTTACACACTACTGTGCTCAATCTTAAACATTTGTAACATTTCTACTTTTATAATGATATAGTCTGGGTTAGATTTTTTTTCCAGAGATATTTTATAGTAAAGTACATATATTGACCAAACACAACACAAGACCAATACTGTACAATGATGAAAATATTTATTTCTCTCCACAGTGTAAAATACGTCGAAGCATTTCCAAAAGTTGCATTTTGTACTGAAAATCAGAACAAAGTATATGAACAAAAACCTTTGTAGAGACAAAAAGAAAGCAAAAAAATCTAAAAATCTGCATCTGGCCATAGCACTTCATCCACATCACAGGCAATGTCCTCTTTCACAAGACACTGAGGGAAGAATCTTCTTGAATGGCGACTCCATCCTTACACAGACCCTGTATTAGTTAGGTCACAGGCCGCCTACATGGTTTGAATGAGGGATATCCTTACATAAGGCTGGATATCATAAACCTTCCACCGCAATGCCGCAAACAAACCTCCCTCAATGGGGTTAAGGAAGGGAGAGTATGGCAGGAGGTATTGGAGTGAAAATTGTGGATGCTCATGAAACCAGTTTTGGACCAGAGCAGAACAGTGGAAAGATATATTGTCCCAGATGAGAGTGTATCTCATCTGCTCTGCATCCATTTGGTCTTCTGCTATGACGATGTTGTGTAGTCAGTCTAAAAATTAGAGTATATGGCCGTGTTGTAAGGACCGAAGTTCCTAGGGACCCCATTGATTGCAGCGCACAATATTTAAAACAGCTCGGTGGCCAATTATGTTTCTTCCTCTTACTGTAACATTGTCTTCCATTTTTGTTGAAGACAGGTAAACTCACCTGTTGCCTTTTTATAGTGCTTACACCTGATTGTTGAGTTTACAGTTAAGCACCTAAGTGTCTACACACCTGACGGATGTGTTTGATCAATTGGTTCATAGGTTTGGTATTTTGGAAAGCAGTGCCTTAAAATGGCAAAGAAGTGACATCATGTTAGATTTCTGTGTCTAATGTAGATAGTGTTTTGCAAAAAGTGTGAGACTGAAAATGTGCTTGTAGATCTGGGCTGAGGTTTTGCTCATTGAGTGTCAGGTTTCACTAACTGTGTTTTAATTTTAATTTTAGTGTGTAAGCAATCGTAAAAAACTGTAATGTAAATTAATTACCACAATGGTCAAAACCATGCAATTCAACTTCCAGTTGTCTACTTTAATTAATCTTTAGCAAATTATTTGCAAAGGTATCATTGTGTTATGACTTTATTTGTTGAGGCGCATGACTAATATTAAACTAATTGTTAAGTAATATGTCATTGTGGTTATGGGTTTTGAATTTATTTTGAATTAGCAAAGTCATAACATAATTATACTTTTGCAAACCATTATCTAATGATTAAAGCAGACAACAGGAAGTTGAAATGCATGGCTTCGACCATTGTGGTAATTAACACATGATTATCTGTGCTTTAGTTAAGCTTGAATTAACATATTAGTGCACCTGTATTGTAAAGTGTTACCAAAAAAAATCTTATTTTTAATACATTGATACTATTTAAATTTATACTTATTAAAATACAGCAGATTTTAGAAAGCACATTTGGAATTAAAATGTTATTAAACAATTCAACTGTAAATGTTAAAAACATCAGGTTAAACATTAATTTTATCTTAATGTCACGTTAAACCAAAGAAAAACTGGGTGAGGACTCAAGTGCGGGGTAAGATTATTTATTAACAAAAATAACAAACATAGAACAAAAACATAGAACATAGAACAAAAACAACAAAACCAACTCTAAAACATACCAGGAACAGGATTATGAGGAACGGGAGATGATATGAACCGAACCAACACAGACTGCAAAACACAAGGAGACTATAAAGGGTACAAACAAGGCAGGTAATGAGGGAGAACAGGTGGGGCAAATTAAACACTAATCAGATAACAAGGGGGAGGGATCAGACAGAGACACAAGCACATGGCCCAAAATAACAAAACACCACATGTGCTACACAAGACAGGACAGACATGTGACACTTAAGTTAACATGGTAGCTTTGACAATCCTAAACACATTTTGTAAAGTTTTTAAAACTCCACTATCTTTGCCTTTGGCTGATTCAAACATATTTATAATGTATTCATGTTTTGATTGTCTTGTTTTTAATAATGTAAAGTCATGAATATCTGGATATCTTCTATGGTGTCTTCTTTTTGATTTTGGTAATTTGGCACACCCATAATATGTCTCTTAACTTTTTTCATTGATCTGATCTGCTTTATCCATGAACGCTATATCTGATCCTGCCTTTGAATTTAGCTTGAGTGCTTTCTAATACATGCTGCACAACTTTTAGAAAAAACGTTTGCATCTGGAACATGCTCACTAGGTTTGGGAACAGAGCTGAAGTGAGCAGTTTCGCATTCATTGCACGGAGGTAGTGAGGCTGTTTTTCACTCTCTGCTGAGAAATATGTGAATGTTTTCCAATCCTTGGCACAGGCTATTGTTTGTGAAGAGCTACAGTATGCAATGTGTAAAATGACCTGCCTTTTTTAAGGTCAAACATACATTCAGAATGTGACCAACATTGTGGAAACATAGGATCTCTCCCACTCTTTTATTGAAGAGAACAATGTATTTTGATTGATGCTTGAAAGATGTTTCACAACCCATTGCTCCTGTACATCAGGGGTGTCAAACTAAGTTCCAGGAGGGCTACTGTCCAGCAGAGTTTAGCTCTAACCCTATTTAAACACAACTGAAGAGAGACTTCTAGGCATGTGTTTTGGAGCTGTTTTAAGCTACACTCCGCAGGACAGTGGCTCTCTAGGACTGTAGTTTGAGTGTGTTTTTTTTTTAAGTAAGAGGAAGCATTGGCATTTAGCATTTATCACAGAAGAAAAGGTTCAGGATTTCTCAAGAATAAATACGATATTCGAGGAAACCAAAACCTCGATGTATAATTGAAAAGCAAAGTGTCATGAGAATTCAACATTGCTCTTTCGCCATCTGTGAGTGAGGGTGATTCTGATGTGCAAAATCAATTATTCACAGTGTTGGAGACATGGCAATCTGTGGTTAGAGTTGAGGTTGCTCTTGTGTAATTCAACTGTGGTCTAATTTTGATTCTTGAAGAGCCTGCATGGAGAGCTAAGGAGTTCAGGTGCAGTTAGTGTGCAGGGACTGATGGGTACACATCAGCCTGACAGCATGTGTCACACCAATGACTTAAAGAACCTAAGAATCTCAGATAAAGACTAAACTAATCAGCCACTGATGGAGCATGGAGCACACAATGAGATAGATTGTCCCCATCATGACAGCTGAGAACATACTGAACCTTCTCTTCAGTATTCTACTGAATTAATCACTGTAAAAAATGATTCTGCATTTTAGTTTTCACTGTCTCATCTAGTCTGTAAGTTGACTTAACTGCAGTATTTGTCACTTTAACTTAAAAACATAAGTAAGTATGCTTAGTAAGGTTAGCATATAAATTCTCATTATTTATCGCGAGATCACGTGAAACGCGAAAACAGGTCTCGTTCATCGGCCATGCGGGAGAGTTTATCGGCAGATGATTTAATTCTTCCATCATCATCAAATCTGGTAAGTAAATATTTGTTCATATTGGTGTAATAACTTGTAAAATGACATATATGAAGTAATCATCCATGTATTGTTTACAGTATCAACATTTCTAAATCACATTGGACTGTTGCTAATCCAGTTTGGCCAGTTATGCAAGTTAGTTGATAGTCACCAAACTAAAGTTAAAAATCTATAAAACTAGCCAGCTATTACCTCTTTTCCATTTACTATAGTGCCATTTATTTTATATTAAATATTAAATGTAGGCTACATTATTTCATTAAGTTGGCTGGACTAATTTACAGAGGATAGTTCGATCCTCCCATATTTAAAATATATATCACAATATGCAAAGTAATCTGGAAATATCTGCACCGAATTCAGAGGTTTTTTTTTAATGGGAGAGAGACTATGGATGAATGCCATATCACTCTTGTGTTTAAGTTCTTTGTGCCAAAATCAGCAAGTCTAATCACCATACAGGCAAAGCAGCGACGATGCACGAGTACGATAAGAACGAGCTGACAAATATAATGTAAAACTGTGTGAGTGGTGCGGCAGGATTATCAGAATCCAGTTTAACTGGTCAGTTATGTTCAGTTTATTGTGGAAGATTATGTAACTATAGCAGCCGCTCCACCATCGCCGTGTTTTTCCAAAAACTATAGTGAAATGCTTAATATACAAGCTGTGTCCATACAATTCATGTTACTCTCTTATGAATGTTTCTGCGTGTGTAGCACAAGTAGTCAAGCTTTGTTCTCATAACTTGTCATAACTGCATCTTTAATGGACAGCTCTGTTGCTTAGATAGGTCCATTCTGTCACCATTTAAACTGGCCTGTCATACATCAATCATTACAGTTAACATTCTCCAAATTGTAGTTTATCCACAAATCTCTTGATATGTGTTTATTAAAATGTCTCTTACTGTGAAATAAGGTTTTGGTCATATCATTCAGCCCTATTATTTAGGATGGATAGAAAAGTATAGTAGCAAAGATAGTAAAGTTTAGTAAAGCTTTATTTGTAGTAACAGTAATTACACATTTTCTTGACTATGCAATATATTTTAAAATGAATTGCATGTAATTTAGCAACATCAGTTTTCCAGCTTTTATTAATAAATTCTAATGTCGATCTAGCTTACTGCAAGTGTCTCAGACAGCCACCAAGCTAACACAGTGACGTTAAAAACCTAAAATTCTGCACACTCAAATGTAGTATGACTGTTTAGAGGAAATAAAACAGCTCTGTCACCTTACAATTTTGATTTGACTTATTGATTTATTGATGTCAATAAATATATATCAAGAAATTTAGTGAGAAGCTATTACTTTAGTTCTAGTACTCTAATCTTGATTTGTGTACTCTGCAAGTAATTGTCCACTTCCCTGCATCTATAAAGACTGTGTGTGTGTTAATTTAGAACTGTGTTTGCTCTAAAAAAACATTTGGCCAGGAACCATAAACAATCTGTCCGGCTCTGTGCTGCAGCCTTTACGTTAAACTGTGATCTTTGTGTTTTCTCAGAGACCTGTGGCATTACTCAATATTTCACATACTTGAAGACACACTGCTGTGTCTGTACTGTTCAAAGCGCTGTGCTGACATTGCAGAAATGAAGACCATAATGGACAGCCTAGATAAAAATGTAAGTACATACATTTCTACTGTACTTTTTTTGTAAATATTATGGGCATTTCCTTTCTTGCAATTTCTCTTGTCCTGCATAATTTTACAAAATTATGCAAAATTATGTCCTGCATAGTGCTACAAAATATTGAAGAAAAAGGTGATATGCCATTTGTTAATGCAGAAGTATTTAAAGGGTTAGTTCACCCAAAAATGAAAATTAACCCTTGATTTACTCATCCTAGGTGTATACGACATTCTTCTTTCAGACGAATACAGTCAGAGTCATAATAAAAAACACCCTGACGCTTCCGAGCTTTATAATGGCAGTGAATGGCTGTTTCTGTTTTGAAGTCCATAAAAGTGCATCCATCCATTATAAAAGTGCATCTATCCATCATAAAAGTGCTCCACACGGCTCCTGGGGGTTAATAAAGGCCTTCTGAAGCAAAGCAATGAGTTTGTGTAAGAAAAATATTCATATTTAAAGTAAAGTAAAATAACTAGCTTACGGTCAAACGAACATACGGATTTGACTTAAGTCTAAAGCGCAACTTATGCGAGTAATGCGACGTACTGCTGATATTTACGCTACGCCACAACGCACTACACTACTTCCGACGTCGTAAGTTTCGCTTTATGCGTAAGTAGAATTTTACTTTGTAACGTGTTAAATATGAGATTTTTCTTACACAAACTCATCGCTTTCCTTTAGAAGGCCTATATTAACCCCCCCGGAGCTGTGTGGAGCACTTTTATAATGGATGGATGCACTTTTTTGTGATGGATGCACTGTTGGTTGTAATTCACTGCCATTATAAAGCTTGTAAGCGTCAGGGTGATTGTATTCGCCTGAAAGAAGAATGTCATATACACCTAGGATGACTTGAGGGAGAGTAAATCATGGGCTAATTTTCATTTTAAAGTGAACTAATCATTTAAAATATTGTAGCTTGATTGTAACGTTTTATATCCTTGCTTAATTTAGTGTACAGATCTATGAATATGCAAAATGCCTCCATTTATTCACAGTGTATAGTATTTGACCTAAGTATCTGAGTTTAAAGGGTTAGTTCATCCAAAAATTTAAATTCTGTCATTAATTATTCACCCTCATGTCGTTCCAAACCCGTAAGACCTTCATTCTTTTTCAGAACACAAATTAAGATGTTTGTGATGAAATCCACAACCTTTCTGACCCTTCATAGACAGCAATGTAAATACCAGGTTTAGGGCCCAGAAAGGTAGTAAGGACATCTATAAAATAGTCTGTGTGTCATCAGTGGTTCAACCTTAACTTAATGAAGCTACGAGTATACTTTATGTGCGCAAATAAAACAAAAAAAATGACTTTATTCAAAAATTTCTTCTATTCCGTGTCAGTCGACGTGCGTTCACAAGAGTACCACGACACGTGCATGTGACACTTCTGACGCAGGAGCCGGCATTCTGAAGTAGAACCCAGATGCTATTTGCAAACATATTGCCTTGTTTACAAGCAGAGGAATGCACACAAATGCGTCGTGGCACTCTTGTAACTGCGTGTCAAAGACTGACATTGAAGAGCAGAAATTGTTGAATAAAGTCGTTATTTTTGTTTTCTTTGCGCACAAAAAGTATTCTCGTAGCTTCACAACATTACGCTTGAACCACTGGTGTCACATGGACTCATTTAACAATGTCCTTACTACCTTTCTGGGCCTTGAACGTAGTAGTTCATAGTGTCCTGAAGATGAACGAAGGAAAAAAAACTAAAACTAAATAAAAACTGAAACCGGCTTCAATGCAACAGGCCTCAGGCCAGTAAATCAACTTCTAAGAACAGTATAAGTAAACTTTTTTTCTTTGGGGGGAGGCATCAAATCAATGACAGAGGGTTGCAGTACTGCAGGAGCTGCCATGGTTCATGCGTGAGAATCCATTGCAATTCATAAAGATCTGTGAGGTATGTGGAAAGTAAGAAGGCACGCTGGAGGCACTTGAGTAGTGGAAGTTAATGTATTATTTCTAACTATGTGGATGGAGAATGTGTGAAATTAAATATAGCAGAGGCTAGGGCTAGGTTATAGGACTCTTCGGACTGTACTTGTTTCCCTTGGGGACATCTTAAAAATGAATTTGCATGGACTCTCAGTGATAAAACCCATACATTTGGATGATGATTTATTCACAGTGGAGGAGCAAGTTCTGGGGGAAAAAAAACAATCACATACTAGCCTTTGTAAATGTTGAAATTTCCTTACATCCCCATGAAAAACAATTACTGTCCAAATAAAGTTAATGATTGAGAGATATTCTCAAAGTGATTTAAATGGTTATTCGAGCACCAATGTCATGAAAGACATGTTGGTAGCACTTTACAAAAAGGTATGATTTGTTGACTTGGTGTACTCGTGTTGTGTTTAAGTCTTTGAATGTAAAAGCACATTTTGAAGTTTGTCATTTTTTAATACAGCACACAGATTCCGAGGAAGATATGATCAGGGGCACGACTCTTGGAATCATCACAGTGGTGGAAGATGTGACGGACCCCATTCCATGCAACTCTAATGATGTGGCCCTTGTAATCGAGGAAGCAGTTGTTCTGCGAGGACTTGGTGACATACCAAATGTGTATGTGAACATGATGGGATTGCTTTATGCTCTCAACATAAACTACCCAAAAAACCTCAGATACACTTTTGAGGTGATTCAGAGGCTGTTGATGGACATTGGAGCTGATACCTGCAGTGCAAGAGTGCACTTCTTTTAAAAATGCATTGTTGAATTAAAGATGTTGTTGAGGTATGGTGTTATGTATTTCTACCAAGAGCCTGTGTTTGTTGTGCATTCTACAGTTATTTTACAGTTATTTTTCTTCACATTTTTACAAGTTTGATGGCATAAGGGTGAGCAATTAACAATGGTATTTTAATTTATGTGTAAACTGACACTTAAAGTTTTTTCACATGAATACACTTTCCATGCATTCAAATAAATGTTCACCTTTAAACTTTATGCAATTGCAATACCATTTTATTTGACAGATTCATTATTGTTTTATTTGAGAAATAATTTTTTCTGTAATTATTTCTGTAATTTATATATTCTATATAATTTAGTTTTTAGTTTGTATTTACAAATATTTAGAATTGTGAATTGCATTTCTACTACTACTAGTGTGTAGAAAAAGTTGTTTATGTGTTTTTTTCTGTTACGTTTTTTTTTCATGCTAATCATTTGAATATGTTAATGTTGTCCTTAACATTTATTGATTTGTAAGGGACAATACATTTTTTTATTTATTTGGTTGAATGTGCTATTGCAAGTTGAGAAAATATTCCAAATTAAGTTCAATGAACACTTTTTTTGGTACAGATAACTTGAAAATGTAAGTTATCGTATTTCAACTAAACTTTCCAAGTCCAGGTTACTTGAAATAAGTTGTTGGGTCAACTATTTTATCTATGTCAACTAAACTTTTTAAGTTGAAAATACTTAGTAGATTAAGTAAATAAAACTTAACTGAGTCAAAGCAAAAAGATAAAACAATTTAAGTTGAGTGAACACATTTTTGTTTGCAGTGACTGTCATTATTTGTATGGGGCTAATCGAGAATGTGTCACCTGGGAAAATCTTTAAAGATATTCAGGTGCACTAAATAGTTGCACACAGTATTTCAACATAAAGTCTTACATATTATATGGGCTGGTAAAGCATTTCACTATACATTAGATTTTTCTTTAGAACAAATTATTGTCCTTTCTATGTGAATGTGGCTTTTTTCTGTCAAAATTAACACTGGAGGTGTGTTGTAGTATCTGGCACTAAGATGTTAGCAGCAGATCCTTTAAGTCCTGTAAGTTGCGAGGTGGGGCCTCCATAGATCGGACTTGTTTATTCAGCACATCCCACAGATGCTCGATTGGATTGAGATCTGGGGAATTTGGAGGCCAAGTCAACACCTCAAACTCATTGTTGTGCTCCTCAAACCATTCCTAAACTATTTTTGCTTTATGGCAGGGCACATTATCCTGCTGAAAGAGGCCACAGCCACCAGGGAATACCGTTTCCATGAAAGGGTGTACATGGTATGCAACAATGCTTAGGTAGGTGGTACGTGTCAAAGTAACATCCACATGGATGGCAGGACCCAAGGTTTCCCAGCAGGAGGTGGGCAGGGGTCAGCATGGGCACTGACTGACTAGTCTGCGGCTAAACTGTGATGCACTGTGTATTCTGACACCTTTCTATCAGAACCAGCATGAACTTCTTGAGTAATTTGAGCTACAGTAGCTCGTCTGTTCTATTGGACCACACGGACCAGCCTTCGCTCCCCATGTGTATCAATGAGCCAGATACTGACCACTGCAGACCTGGAACACCCCACAAGAGCTGCAGATTTGGAGATGCTCTGACCCAGTCGTCTAGCCATCACAATTTGGCCCTTGTCTAACTCGCTCAAATCCTTACGCTTGCCCATTTTTCCTCCTTCTAACACATCAAGTTTGAGGACAAAATGTTCACTTGGTGCCTAATAAATCTCACCCACTAACAGGTGCTGTGATGAAGAGATAATCAGTGTTATTCATTTCACCTGTCATAATGTTATGCCTGATCGGTGTATATCCAAGTAAAACGGTTTCTCAAACAAGAAAAAAAATGTAGGGCAGGACTTCTATAAAAGGGATCATTGCTGGTTTGCTATGATTATGATCTCATGTGAGTGACATGTTGCCAGTAAACACATCATTAATGTAAGAGAGGAAGGTAAAGTTATTGAAATTGAATAATAATAATTATGTGCACAGATGTCATACCTAATCATTGTCTCTATTTTCATGGACTCTTATTTTGATATTCTATTGTCTTGTTATGCTTCTGTTCAGTTCCTGGGTATTTAGTTCCTGTTCCCTTGTCTCCATTGTAATCTTGATAGTTTCCATAGAAACCCTTGTTTGTTACCATGTCAACTAATCACCTACACCACACCTGTCCTTTACTTAGTCTATTGTTACAATCTCGATTCAAATCTAAATGTAAAAATAGGCAATATTAGCATGCACAATTAAATATCTTATATCAGTTAATATTTGATATTTAATTGTGCATGCTAATTTCCCGTTCTTACATTTAGATAACCAATTTGAAACCAATATACTGTGTATCTATAGGAATTTTATTTCAAAGAGATGTGTGTGTACAATAATGAAAGTGGTAGTATTTAATCAAATGATGGAGAAGAGCATAATATTTGCTATAGTGTGTTGCATTCTTTACAACCTATAGCACTAAGAATCCGCCTGCAAGCTAGGTAAAATCCTATGCAAATTGTGATCAGCACTAATTTTGTAGGTGCCTTTACCTGATTTGCATAATTCCTTTAGTTTATCTGGTGCTAAAACAATGCTGACAATGTACGCATATAAACAACATTACCAGCAAGCACAATTCATTCTTATTGAATTTCTCCCTCAAGAGTGTTGTTTAATTCACTTAGTAGCAACTAAATGAGATATCCTTGAGCATACCCATTCATTTCACTTTTAGTTTCTGATTTCATATTTACCTGCCCCTAAATGTCAAATAAAAAGAATATAAAGAGATTGGTCTGTAGCCTCTTTTAATAGTTATTAACCAGAATAAGCTGCACAATGAATCCGATTTGGCCAGTTGTGAAGCTTTAAGCTTTATTGGACACTTAAGACTGAAAATTTGCTTTCACTCCATGAATGCTTTTCTCTTTGGAAACTTGATTAAATAACCTGGGAGGAAAATTATCTTGTGGCATAATACAGTTAATTTCTGATTCACTCTGTGGCCTTGATAAAGATTTATTTCGATCTGAGCTCCAAAAACAAGCCCTCCATGTGCATTCAGACACTGAACCCGTTTCACACAATTTAATTTTCTGTGATTATAATTTAATTTTGACACATCAGTGATCTCTCACAGCACATCGATGCAAGTATAATTTAAAAATCTTATTTTCATAAAATGACACAGAGAGACTTTAAAGTATTCAGGCAGTCACACTGATGTTTTTTTTTTTTCAGAAAAAATGTCTTCAAAATACATTTATCTGCGCCTTTCTATCAAGGACACGACTTACAGAAGGAATGAGCTCTATCTGAATGAGATTGCTTGACTTTAAGCTATTTTACTATTAAAATTATGTGATTTGTAATATTAATTTCTATCAGATCCAGCATTAACTTCTTCAGCAATTTGAGCTACAGTAGCTCGTCTGTTCTATCGGACCACATGGGCCAGCCTTCGCTCCCCACGTGCATCAATGAGCCTTGGCCGCCCATGATCCTGTCGCCGGGTTCACCACTGTTCCTTCCTTGGAGCACTTTTGATAGATACTGACCACTGCAGACCGGGAACACCCCATAAGAGCTGCAGATTTGGAGATGCTCTGACCCAGTCGTCTAGCCATCACAATTTGGCACTTGTCTAACTTGCTCAAATCCTTATGCTTGATGTGCAGCAAAAGATTGTTGAGCTTCACAAAATAGAAAGTGGCTGTAGGAAAATAGCTAAAGCATTGAAAATTCCCATTTCCACCATCAGGGCAATAATTAAGAATCTCCAATCAACTAAAGATGTTACAAATCTGCCTGAAAGAGGACGTGTGTCTATATTGTCTTAATGCATGGCGAGGAGGAAGTTTGAGTGGCCAAAGACTCTCCAAGGATCACAGATGGAGAATCGCAGAGATTAGTTGAGTCTTGGGGTCAGAAAGCCTTAAAAAACAAAAACAAACCCTACATCAGCATATTTTGTTTGGGAGGGATTCAAGAAAAATCCTTATTGCTCATCCAGAAACAAACTCCAGCATATTCAGTTGTCAGACATGATTGAAAATTCAAAAGGGACCTGGATCTATGGTCAGATGAAACTATAAAAATACCTTTTTGGCAGCAAATCCACCAGATGGATAAAAAGTACCCCATGTCCACGGTTAAAAAATACCATGAAATGAGTGGGGTGAACTGAAGAGAAGAAGCACCAACATTGAGCTGGGAATCTGAAGGATCTGGAGAGATCCAGAGATGAAGGATCGGATGATTGAGACGTTACTGAAGAGGAGACAGTTAGCTATGCTGCAAGGTGCGCTGTGCTTGCTTTTCTAAATGTACACTAGCTGTGCGATATACAATGGTTGATCACAAGTTCAGAAACTGCCCATGATAAATAATGGAAAACGTATTTCACTACTTACTAAGTTGCTGTCCTCTTCGGGGTAAAGTTAGTCCCCTTGTGTAATGATGCAGCTTATAAATTCTAGTTTTCATATTTTCATATTCAGTTCAGACCTTTATTTTGAAATAGCGATGAACACAGAAAAAAAATTAAAGATTGGTAGGCAACCAATTAGTTTTATGCCAAGAGTTCAAAATATAACATTCAGTCAATTTTTTTAGATAAAAAGTTCTGGAAATGTTTTAAATATAAAGGAAAAAATATAGATTTGCCATTTGTGATGCAGCAAGTGAGCTATAATGCACATGTTCTTTTTATGTTTATTAGAGGTTCAAATCAAATACTGCCAAACTGCCTATACTACTCCTGAATAGGTTGTCCACTTCATAAAATAACTATATTTTGAAGCATGAAATAAATGTTTTGGGTGAGTTACTATAGAGTTCTGATGTTCCAGCAAACAGTTGAGACAACAGTTTAGAGAATGTTCAGACAGACAGACAGACAGACAGATAGATAGATAGTAGGGCTGCAAAATTAATCGAATTTCTAATCGTGATTACGATTACGGATGCCACGATTACGTAATCGTTCAAAGCCGGGATTACAAAAAGAAAATTCCACTTACATTATTCTGCGTGCTTAAGAGGTGTGTTTAGAGCATGTTACGTTGTAAGAGATGAATCACAACTACTTCAGATTAGGGAATAACCCAGCACAATAGGAACTACCAGTGACGTAACGTTAAGTGTACGCAGACTGGTTGAACACATGCGAAACACCAGCACCCGCCAAGTCGTGTACACAACCTATATATTAACTACACAAACTAACTCTACAAACATGGAAAACAGTGATAGGTGGACCTCTCAAAGTTTATGCTAAGGAGAAAATCCAACGCAACTTTGAGGGGACCAAGCGAAACATGATTATGTATTTCTGCTCAGCTAGTGACATTGGACATCAACCACACAGCAAACGCTAACATTAATACTTCCTCATATACTGTCTACTTTCTTTGTATAATAGTTCTACCTAATAACATATTAGACAGGACTGTTAAACAGATCGTGAGCTGATGAAGAAGGAGAATGTGAGCGCTGTGTGCTCAGGCTCTGGCGTTCTCAGTGGCGTCAAAGTAAATGTCCACCGCGCCGTCAAAATAAAAGTCAAAACAACAAGTGCGACTTACGTCACTTCGGAGTTCCTACTGTTGGTGCAAATGCAACCAGGAAAATGTTCCTAGAACTACCCGGTGTAAAAGCCCCTATTATTGTACCATGCATATTTTTTTAAAGAAGAAGAAACCAAACCAATGTATAGTTGACATAATGAGGCTTAATGCTGTAGAAAAACAATAAAAGTTATTTTAGGAAGAGTGTTTTTAGCTTGTTTTTTTGTTTTTTTTTTATATAAAAAATATGACGCAGTTGCTTCAAACAATGGTATAAAGCTATTAAAAACACCATTCAATGTAAATTGTGATAATCAAAATTAATAATCGCAATTACAATTTCAAGGGAATAATCGACAATTATGATTTTTGTCATAATCGTGCAGCCCTAATAGATAGATGATAGATAGATAGATGATCTTATGTTCACTCAGCCACAGGTAGGGTGAATTCAGGGTGATTGGGACACTTTTTGCCATTGAGATGACTTGAAAAAAGTGTCACAATCACCCTGAACTCACCCTACTAACAACCCACAAGATATTTCTTTCCAGACTACATCCACGTTTACTTGCATAAGAGTAAACAGACCACACATCAGTGACGCGTGATTTCGATATGTCTGTGGGACGTGGTGCACGTGTCTAGAGCGGTTTACTCATGAAAGTCCTCCTCTTCTTAATCATACCTCCCTCTCCCATCTGCCTCCTGCTCTCTTGACAGCTGGTTGTGACTATATGGAGGTCATGCCATCCTGACAGACATGCTGATGTTGTTCTGTTTTTTTCACAGTCCATGTGGTGAAACCACCGACAGCTTTATATTCCTCCCCTACATCTCTCTCTTTCTCACTCCTTTCTTCTCACCTCATGCTACTCTGAGACAGAGGACTAACACACTTGTTTTCTTGATAAAGCATGGTGATCTACAGTGGGAAAAGGCAGTGATGGATGATGGGAGAAAGGCACAGAGAGAAATGGGCCGCCCTTCCTTCGTGGATGCAGAAGTTCATGCATCGCTTTAATCACAGCTGAGGTATTCATAACATTTGCTCTTCAAAAGAGCACGCAGGTCCAACACGGTAAGAACAGAGTTTCATTTATCTTCACTGCAGGTGGCTCCACTGGCTTTTTAACCACCAACCACCTGGTCATTTTTTGGGACCAGATTGTGGTCAGATGTTAATGGATTTGTGTAGAGTTTGGCTTTGTAATTAAAAAGTTATTTATTTTTATAAATAGTGCATTATTGTATATAACTGACCTCAAATTCAATCTTAAATGTTTTGTTAATACACAAAATGTTAGAAATTTGTGTTATTTTAAGTGTTGTATTAATATTTTGAATTATCTTTCATTTTTATATCTTCAGTTTATATTTATATTTTATCATCAGTTAAATTTTTTTGTTTTATGTGCTTTAATTTTTATTTTTTTTTAAATATTTCTATTTATAGTTTTATTTCTTTAATTCATTTTTATTTGTGTTTTAGTTTTAACAATTTTAGTAGTTACTTCAACTTATTTCACTTCAGTTAGCCGCCAGTGCAACATTTGTAATTTTCTTTGAAGTTTTTTAAGTTTAAGCAATTGATCTAATATACTGTAATTGTATTGGACAGGACAATGACTTTGTGGCACCACAAGAACACACAGTCCCAAACCCTTCACTAGTGACTATCCTAAAATATGATGTGAACGGCAGCAGACAAGAAAAATGTAAGTCCATTTCGCACTTATAGGAGCCCTTGAATAGACTTTATATTATTACATTTTTAAAAGCAAAATATTCTATAGTACAATTCAATTTTTTCAATCCTTAACACAGTCACCACTTACACATGTTTTGTTGAACTAAATACATTACAATCGGCTAAAACGAATGCGTAGGTTACTTTTCTGAACGAGCGCTCCCGAGTCCGTGTTTCTCACAGTGTTTACGCGAATTGCACAGTTTGAGTGCAACCTAACTCAGAGCACCTCCTCCGGGTAGGCTCGGGTGTGGTACCCTGGTGCGCTCCTAGGTCCACATGACAGCTTTCGCATTACCAATTTTTCATGCAAACCGTGCCCCGTTCTGAACTAAACTGCCAGTGTAAAAACGCCTATTTCTATTTTTAAAATAAGAGAAAGTACTGCTTATTCTGAATTTTTAAGTTTAGGCTTAAGAGACATGAACAAGTTCTTTAAAAAATATCTATGACCTTTGATACATGTCTAGTCTTCATGCTCTTTTGAGTATGGTTTCACTAATAATAAATCATGCCTAAGAAATGATCGAAGGGTTAAATTAATGATTGATGGTTTGTTTAGGTCATGTTTATAAAGTGCATATATTGCTAGAAACTTGAGATTTCATAATTTCACTCTCTTAAAACTCAATCTTTCCTCACTTTTTTTCTTTCTGCAACTTGTGTGAATGTGTTTGTGCGTATGTTTATGTTAGATATTAGTTTGTGTTAGAATAATCAATAAAGTCTTGATTGTATTTTTAAAGAGAAGTGTCGTCTCGGTTACGTATGGTAACCCTCGTTCCCTGAAGGAGGGAACGGAGACGCATGTCGGACGTCACCGACGAATTGGGATCACTTCTGGGAGCCCCTGTCAGCTTCGAGATATAGAGAACGGGCCAATGGCCATTGGCGTGCGAGATTTGCATCTCGCGCTCCGCCCCGCGTTGCGGGTATAAACAGGAGGCGAATGCAGCGCACTATTGTTTTTCACTGAGGAGCCAAACTAGTGACTCGGCCATGCAGTGATGGTACAGCAACTGTGGCGACGGGACGTACGTCTCCGTTCCCTCCTTCAGGGAACGAGGGTTACCATACGTAACCGAGACGTTCCCTTTCAGTCGGTCACGTTCGACGTACGTCGGACGTCACTGACGAATTGGGATCCCTTTGGAAAATGCCACAGTTACTACCACTTCCAGCGCCCACCGAGAGCCCCTCAGACCCCGTCTGTTCCGGGCGGGGAATTCACGCAGGGAAGTCACACTGCTGTTCCACAGAACCAATTCAGCAGACTATTGGATAACGCTGGGAAAGCGTGCCCAGAGGGACGCTGCGGAAGCCACATCATGCCCGAAGGGAGTTACCATGTGGAAAATACACGTATGGACTGGCCGTGGGCAGTGCAACATACGGAAGTCCCAGGGGTGGCCCCGGCCAAACAGGCGGGGGAACAACACCTAACTGAGACGGCAGAGAGCTCTGCCGAGGGAAAGACACGGGCTCGCCGTAGGGAGCCGTATCGTGGAAGAATACACATATGGGACCGCCGTGGGGGTCACAACATATGGAACCCAGCCTAACACAAGTTCCACCAATGCATACGAGTGTAAGACCTGGCGTCGGACGCTCCGCCACATCCGACTGCCGCGGGTTGCGGAGGACTCAACAGGGTTCGCCGTTCTGGGGAACTCGACTGGAGCATATAAGCGCACGTATCCGTTCCAAAGGGAAGGGAGTGGCGCAGCAAGCCGACACTTAGAACGGGCACTTCGGTGTTACTGACTATGGGAAGCGAGCACACAGGAAGATACCGGCTCTACACGGAGGCTATAAAATCTAGCGAACGTGTTAGGTGTCGCCCAGCCCGCAGCTCTACAATATCTGTCAGCGAGGCGCCACGAGCCAACGCCCAGGAAGAAGCTACACCCCTAGTGGAGTGGGCTCTTAACCCGAGCGGGCAGGGCACGTCTTGGGTTTGGTACGCCAAGACGATGGCATCCACTATCCAGTGGGCCATCCTCTGCTTGGAGACAGCCTTTCCATTCTGCTGGCCTCCATAACAGACGAAGAGCTGTTCTGAGGTCCTGAAGCTTTGCGTTCTGTCCACGTAAGTCCGCAGAGCGCGGACTGGACAGAGAAAAGCTAGGGCTGGGTCTGCCTCCTCCGAAGGCAGCGCTTGCAGGCTCACCACCTGGTCCCGGAAGGGAGTGGTGGGAACCTTGGGCATATATCCGGGCCGGGGTCTCAGGATTACATGAGAGTTACCGGGCCCGAATTCCAGGCACGATTCGTCGACCGAAAATGCCTGCAGGTCCCCTACCCTCTTGATAGAGGCAAATGCAGTCAGGAGTACTGTCTTCAGAGACAGGATTTTTAACTCAACTGACTGCAAAGGCTCAAAGGGCGCCCTCTGCAGTGCGGTTAGCACCAGAGTTAAGTCCCAAGAGGGTATAGAGGGAGGGCGAGGCGGATTTAGTCTCCTCGCCCCCCTCAGGAACCTGACGATCAGATCGTGCTTCCCTAGAGACTTACCACCTACCATGTCATGATTAGCGGCGATAGCGGCAACATAGACTTTGAGGGTGGAGGGAGACAGCCTTCGCTCCAACCCGTCCTGTAGGAAGGAAAGCACAGAACCGACCGAACATCTCCGGGGGTCATCAGACATGGAGTTTCCAGAGGTCCGGACGTGGGTGCCATAGGGTGCCCCGTCTCTGAGTCAGGAGGTCCTTCCTCAGAGGAATGGGCCAGGGAGGTGCTGTCGCGAGAAGCACTAGTTCCGGGAACCAAGTCCAGTTGGGCCAATACAGAGCAACCAACAGGACTTGCTCCTCGTCCTCCCTGACCTTGCACAGAGTCTGTGCAAGAAGGCTCACTGGGGGAAACATATACTTGCGTAGGCCCCGAGGCCAGCTGTGTGCCAGCGCATCCGAGCCGAGGGTCCCCTCGGTCAGGGAATAAAACAACTGGCAGTGGGTCGTGTCCGGGGCGGCAAACAGGTCTACCTGTGCAGTCCCGAAGCGACTCCAGATCAGCTGGACCACCTGGGGATGGAGTCTCCACTCTCCGGGGAGCACTGGCTGTCGTGAGAGCTCGTCGGCCGCACGATTGAGCAGGCCCGGAATGTGAATGGCACGAAGCGACCTCAGATGCTTCTGACTCCATAGGAGGAGATGGCGGGCGAGTTGAGACATGCGACGGGAGCGTAGACCACCCTGTTTGTTGACGTACGCAACGGCCGCAGTGTTGTCCGTACGGACCAGAACGTGCTTGCCTAGTAGCGGCTTTTTGAAGCGGCCCAGCGCAAGACGAACTGCTAACAACTCGAGGCAATTGATATGCCATTGCAGTTGAGGCCCCGTCCACAGACCCGAAACTGCAAGCCCGTTGTACGTGGCACCCCAGCCAGTGGATGAGGCATCCGTGGAGACAACAACATGCCTGGACACAAGGGTCCGACCACAGGCTGAAGGTTTGGCGGCACCTCGGAGTCACGGGGACACGGAGGGATCCGCTGTGCCACGCCCATCTCAGGACTCGGTCGTGTAGTCAGCGTTGAAGCGGTCTCATATGAAGCAATCCGAGCGGCGTTACAGCGGCTGCGGATGCCATATGCCCCAGGAGCCTCTGAAAATGTTTCAGTGGTACCGCTGTCCTGCATTTGAACGAATTCAAGCAGTTCAACACCGACTGGACACGCTCCTCTGTGAGACGCGTTGTCAGATTGACCAAGTCCAGCTCCATACCGAGAAAAGAGATCCTCTGCACGGGGCAGAGTTTGCTCTTTCCCCAGTTGACCCGAAGTCCCAACAGGCTGAGGTGACTGATCACCGTGTCTCTGTATTCACACAACAGAGACAGTCCTGAAGGGAACGACCTTCAGGTCGATCGCTGCAAACCAATCTTGGGGACGGATGTACTCAAAAGTGCGCTTCTGCGTCAACATCTGAACGGGCGGTTTGTGAAGGGGCACAATGAAGTAGGAGTTATAGAACCCCAACTTCATGTCGGCTGGAGGGACCGGCTTCAATCGCGTCCTTCGCCAGTAGGACTTCGAACTCTTTCCACAAGATGGGCGTCGCAGCTCCACACAACAGTGAAGTGGACGCCCAGAACTTGGGAGGATGCCGTGCGAACTGAATCGCATAGCCGAGCCTGGTGGTGCAGGTGAGTCAGCGGGACCGTCCCGGAAGTGCTAGCTAGGCTTCCGGAAACCGTACCATGAACTCTACCAGCACTACGCCTCAGCCACCCAGGAAAGCATGACTGTCAAGTCTGAATCTGATTCAGCATGAGCACACATCATTATAGTGGGAAACTCAGCATCATCTTCATTTCCAGCTTATAACAGCCCTCTCTCCGATGTCCTCTGCTAGAGCCCCAGATGAAACGCTAGGTCCCCTTTATTTATTTATTTTTTATTTATTTTTTTTGGAACCAGCAATCCCACCTGTAAGCTACCAGCAGGCATGTAAGACCGTGAGCGTGGCCGTCAGGGCACACGGCGCGCTGAACACTCAAGCCCCTATGAAGAAGGCAAGACGAACAACGCGCCGACGTGGTCATGCTCTCATGAGAGAACATGAACCACCCACGAACACAGTCTCAGCATGCTTGCGATGCGATAGAGGAGTGAGGGCCCACGGAGATGTACTCGGCAGGGAAGCCCCACTGTAATCCTCAGGTCACCAAGGCTTATTAGCCGAAGTAGCCCCTTTCTGGTGCACCAGAAAAGAAACTAGATCGGGGAATAGGCGAAGGGACTCAACCCCGTTTGAGGTTAAGTCTCGACCGTGCATCTAAAGCGCCGAGTGAGGCGCTGGGTTGCCGTGACGACCCGCGCTGTCAGCCGGCAGCTAGACGGCACACGGTGCGCTGAGCACTCAAACCCTCACGAGGAAGGCGAGACGAACAACGCGCCGACGTGATCCCGTTCTCCTGAGAGAACATGGATCACCCACGAACGCAATCTCAACATGTTTATGCGAGAGGGATCGTGGCCGTCAAAGGACAGGAAACAACCGCATCCAGAAACGCACGGGTGGAATGACGTCTTGAAAAAGACGCAGTGTCACACCCGCGCTGCTCTTTTAGAGGAAATCTCTTTTAAATGTGCTGAAGCACCCAGGAACGACCGCGGCAAAACACAGGAGAGTAATGCAGCCTGTGTATGCACTCACCATTGGGAACGCCCTCACCAAACCAACAGTGCTGTAAAAACAGCAGTTTATCACTGTATCAGTGAGCTCGCGGTGCCTTCTCTCCCAGCACTCTCCCGTCTTCTCTCGTTCTCTCTCTTTCTCTCTCTGCTGAAGCAGGAACAGTCTCCTTCGTCAACACCGTGTTCGGCTCCGAAGTGAATGACAATAGTGCGCTGCATTCGCCTCCTGTTTATACCCGCAGCGCGGGGCGGAGCGCGAGATGCAAATCTCGCACGCCAATGGCCATTGGCCCGTTCTCTATATCTCGAAGCTGATAGGGGCTCCCAGAAGTGATCCCAATTCGTCGGTGACGTCCGACGTACGTCGAACGTGACTGACTGAAAGGGAACTTGTGTTATGTGCTTATGAATTTAATGTCTTAAACTGCTGATCTTGTTACCTTGCTAATAAATAGTTTTCACTATAGTTTGGATATTTATATCCGCTACAGAGTTGATAGTTACGGCCCGTTCAAATGAACACTGGACGATTCATTTGTTCGGCCGTAAAATACGTGATTCCTTCAAAATTCAAAAAGCTATATTGACCTGTTTCCCTTACACATTACTGAATGAAATGTTTACCCTGGAAGAGCTATAAGCTTTGAGGGTGTTGATAGACACGATCTACACCATCTATGTTTTGATCATCGTTCTGCATCTCAGTCCAGATATTTATATTAATAAACACGGGTAACAATATGTTCTAGGGACCATGAAATTTTTTTAAAAATTATAAAAAATTCTGCCACTTGCTGGCAAAAAGAAACAAAACAAAAAAACACTTGTGGGGACATGTAGGAACTGTAGGAAATTCTATGAATGAACAACAAACTATCAATACAAAGACCTAAAGTACCGAATAAAAAATTAGGCCTACTTAGGCAGACTCATGAGTGACCTTCAGAGCTGAATGATAGAACGACTGCAGACATCTGCTGGCACAGTAAATGAGCTGAATTTTCCCACCACATGATATCATTAGGCCTCTTTAAATAAATGTGCTTATATGCTCTAGAATGGCAATTACAAATACTCTGTTAAAGTAGAGTGTAATACTCCATGTGCTGCGGTATGTATCAAATGATGCAATGCATCATGAAGCTGTGCTGTTCTGTGCTTAGTATAGAGAGGATATTTGATTGTCATCTGCAGTGAAGAGATGCACACTAACAATCATTCTAAACGCTTTCCATGTAATCTGATAATCAGCACTATTACATGCTTTAGCACTCCAACTGTAAGGATTAGGGTTACAGTATCAAATTTTTTTTTTTTCACAGTGGCCCAAATCCACCCAACAGAACATCAGTCTCTATGGGGTAAAAATTCTGATATGTAGGTAGAGAGACGTGTATGTAAATGAAATTAATGTTGGCAGGCTTGAAAGCCTCAGGCTCCCACGACTGGCACCGAATCCCACAGCCACATCTCTTCAAAGCAGCCCTAAAAAGTTGATGAGAACTTTTTTTTCACCAATCCACCAGCACGAGGGAAGCATTAAAAATACATCAGCTAAAAGACGAAAGAGATTTGGGCCTCCGTTCTCCCTTTGCGATCTCTTCCCCCACCAACCCCATCGAGAAAAGGAGCAGCTTCAGAAATCTCTTCATCTGCTACGTTTTCTTGTCGCAATTAAGAACATTTCTTGTCCGATTCTGTCCCACAGGTTGACTCGCTGCTGATTAAAACATCTAAAAGAGAGGTTCTACCCTTTGCAGTGACAGTGAATGATGTGCAGTATTGCTGCAAAACACTATCAGCCTGTTTCCATCACTCTTGTGCAGTAAAACAGCAATCATGAATGAAAGCAGCTCCGCTAATATGCCATGTCAAGGGTGTGAGTTATTTGCCACAGACAGAAACACGTACAACAGTGTCAATATACCCATTGGAGAATTTTTATGGGTGATTTTAAGACTAGTTTATAGCATAAAATAGCCACACGTTTACCCATTTCTTTGTATTTTCTAGAGGTGTAACAATCTCTTGCCACGAAATTAGCTTACTCGATTCATCTTCAAAATAATCGTCCGATTACTTGATTACCAAAATAATCATTAGTGACAGCCCTAGATTAGTTAAAAATATTTCAAAATGCACCTGCATTGTTTTGCATTTTGTGACTTTTGGTCAAATCAGAGACTGTTTTTCCAGTCATATATTTCAACACTGAAGATTTCTTAAAAATAGTGTTCCCGTGAACCCAAAATTGTGTATCGTCTCTTCTTGTGAGCTTATTGTATCGTCACACCACTATTATTTTCAGTTAGCACTAGCGAAGAAAGGTTTTTTTTGATTAGCTAGAACAAGATATGGTGATAATTTTGATTAGGAAAGCTATGCAAAGTCCCTTTAAGACAAGTCATTTCACTCGACGGCCATCTTTGAAATGCCTCTCGGGAATGCAAGTGCATCTCTTTGAATGGGGAAACATCAAATTCTCCAAAACTGTTTGCCATGCTTTACGATTAAATTTCATATTTGAAATCACCAATGAAATCTGACAACAACTGTCTCATAAATTTGTTTTCTAAACGCTCGAATCATGACAAAAAACTGCATTTTTCAGCCTGGACAAAGCTAATGCGCATGCGCAATCCTAAACGCACGTCTCAGAACACTGCCTGTTTCTATAGCAACCAGAGTTTCTAACGGCAGCTGCAGTCACAATGACTTTACTAATCAAAGGTTGGCTCTTTCATTTAAAAGGCAGGGCTTATTCGCCATATTGGGCATTGCAATGTCTCCCATTCATAAGTAATCGGAGTGCACCGTCTTCCTATATATAAAGTCTATGAGCTATGTGATATGTTGGTTTCTTTTGCGTTTTGTCATAAATCGAATTACTGCTGCAACTAAATCCATCTCTGCAGTACCCAACACTGACTGATTTATAAATGGATCATACATTTTATAATATAAATGTTTTTATTTATTTACTTATTTTGTGTGAATTCCATTTGATTATCATTAAAATATAGAAAAAAATGACTACGTTAATTTTTAGAAAATTTCCAACTGACTTTTGTTAGGATGTTAGATCTTGAATGGCAAACAATGTTAATGGTAATCGTAGCCATAAGCTATATGGTTGTATTAATCGTAGCTAGTGGCTTTCAAATTTCATTTTAGTATAACTAAGTATAAAATGTTAGTATAATTAAGTATAACTAAGTATAACTAGTATAACACATTAGGTTAATAAAATGCTATTTTTTTATTTTTCCTGAAATTATCAAACGCTATCAGAAAGCACTGACATTTAAATTTCAGAGCCGCAAATACAGTGTGCTGACCCACCTGGTCATTAAGGATGTTTGAAAATGCCACCCAGTCAGTGAGCTAATATAGATTATTCCCTCTCACTATTTGCATAGTCAGATACGGTGGCGTATTAACTGAGGACTCCAGTGAGCAGTGAGCTACTGTATGCTTTCATTTCAGAGGGTAATGGACCAGAACATTAGCATCACAAGCTCATTTATAGACTACAGACTCCCCCGAAAAACGCCTCAGATGGACAGAAACATCATTAAGACCCCAAACCACATAAACAACAGTCATTACGTCAGAAATACACATTTATGGGAAATGTGCTGTGGTGGGTTGTTCATTAATGAATATATACATGGGTTAAAGATGCAGTGATCTGACACAGTAAATCATGCCCCCTGACCCGATTCATTCATTTCGTAAAAAGGGAATAGTAAGGAATTTAACAATTGTGAAACCTTTTAGTTCTTTTGAGTAAAAAACGATAGGCAAAAGATAGGTTTACACAGACTTAAACTAAGCAAACAAAAATGTGGTTACATATTTAATTCATTTTTATAAAATGTCCTACTACTGACAAAACTCATAATGTGTGTCTTTAACTACTCATCATCATTAACCTTAAATACAGTAATTCGTTAGATGTCCAGTATGCATTTGATTCACTAAAAAGATTCAGTTCATAACTGAGTCGGACACCACTGGTCGCATAAGGTTTTTAATTAACTAAAAAGATTCAGTTCATAACTGAGTCGGACAACACTGGTCGCATAAGGTTTTTAATTAACCAAAAAGATTCAGTTCATAACTGAGTCGGACAACACTGGTCGCATAAGGTTTTTAATTAACCAAAAAGATTCAGTTCATAACTGAGTCGGACAACACTGGTCGCATAAGGTTTTTGATTAACTAAAAAGATTCAGTTCATAACTGAGTCGGACAACACTGCTCGCATAAGGTTTTTAATTAACTAAAAAGATTCAGTTCATAACTGAGTCGGACAACACAGGTCGCATAAGGTTTTTGATTAACTAAAAAGATTCAGTTCATAACTGAGTCGGACAACACTGGTCGCATAAGGTTTTTAATTAACTAAAAAGATTCAGTTCATAACTGAGTCGGACAACACTGGTCGCATAAGGTTTTTGATTAACTAAAAAGATTCAGTTCATAACTGAGCCGGACAACACAGGTCGCATAAGGTTTTTAATTAACTAAAAAGATTCAGTTCATAACTGAGCCGGACAACACAGGTCGCATAAGGTTTTTGATTAACTAAAAAGATTCAGTTCATAACTGAGTCGGACAACACTGGTCGCATAAGGTTTTTAATTAACTAAAAAGATTCAGTTCATAACTGAGCCGGACAACACAGGTCGCATAAGGTTTTTAATTAACTAAAAAGATTCAGTTCATAACTGAGTCGGACAACACAGGTCGCATAAGGTTTTTGATTAACTAAAAAGATTCAGTTCATAACTGAGTCGGACAACACTGGTCGCATAAGGTTTTTAATTAACTAAAAAGATTCAGTTCATAACTGAGTCGGACAACACTGGTCGCATAAGGTTTTTAATTAACTAAAAAGATTCAGTTCATAACTGAGTCGGACAACACTGGTCGCATAAGGTTTTTAATTAACTAAAAAGATTCAGTTCATAACTGAGTCGGACAACACTGGTCGCATAAGGTTTTTGATTAACTAAAAAGATTCAGTTCATAACTGAGTCGGACAACACTGGTCGCATAAGGTTTTTGATTAACTAAAAAGATTCAGTTCATAACTGAGTCGGACAACACTGCTCGCATAAGGTTTTTAATTAACTAAAAAGATTCAGTTCATAACTGAGTCGGACAACACTGGTCGCATAAGGTTTTTGATTAACTAAAAAGATTCAGTTCATAACTGAGTCGGACAACACTGGTCGCATAAGGTTTTTGATTAACTAAAAAGATTCAGTTCATAACTGAGTCGGACAACACAGGTCGCATAAGGTTTTTAATTAACTAAAAAGATTCAGTTCATAACTGAGTCGGACAACACTGGTCGCATAAGGTTTTTGATTAACTAAAAAGATTCAGTTCATAACTGAGTCGGATAACACTGGTCGCATAAGGTTTTTGATTAACTAAAAAGATTCAGTTCATAACTGAGTCGGACAACACTGGTCGCATAAGGTTTTTGATTAACTAAAAAGATTCAGTTCATAACTGAGTCGGACAACACTGGTCGCATAAGGTTTTTGATTAACTAAAAAGATTCAGTTCATAACTGAGTCGGACAACACTGGTCGCATAAGGTTTTTAATTAACTAAAAAGATTCAGTTCATAACTGAGTCGGACAACACTGGTCGCATAAGGTTTTTGATTAACTAAAAAGATTCAGTTCATAACTGAGTCGGACAACACAGGTCGCATAAGGTTTTTAATTAACTAAAAAGATTCAGTTCATAACTGAGTCGGACAACACTGGTCGCATAAGGTTTTTGATTAACTAAAAAGATTCAGTTCATAACTGAGTCGGACAACACAGGTCGCATAAGGTTTTTAATTAACTAAAAAGATTCAGTTCATAACTGAGTCGGACAACACTGGTCGCATAAGGTTTTTGATTAACTAAAAAGATTCAGTTCATAACTGAGCCGGACAACACAGGTCGCATAAGGTTTTTGATTAACTAAAAAGATTCAGTTCATAACTGAGTCGGACAACACAGGTCGCATAAGGTTTTTAATTAACTAAAAAGATTCAGTTCATAACTGAGTCGGACAACACAGGTCGCATAAGGTTTTTGATTAACTAAAAAGATTCAGTTCATAACTGAGTCGGACAACACTGGTCGCATAAGGTTTTTGATTAACTAAAAAGATTCAGTTCATAACTGAGTCGGACAACACTGGTCGCATAAGGTTTTTGATTAACTAAAAAGATTCAGTTCATAACTGAGTCGGACAACACAGGTCGCATAAGGTTTTTAATTAACTAAAAAGATTCAGTTCATAACTGAGTCGGACAACACTGGTTGCATAAGGTTTTTGATTAACTAAAAAGATTCAGTTCATAACTGAGTCGGACGACACAGGTCGCATAAGGTTTTTGATTAACTAAAAAGATTCAGTTCATAACTGAGTCGGACGACACTGGTCGCATAAGGTTTTTGATTAACTAAAAAGATTCAGTTCATAACTGAGTCGGACGACACTGGTCGCATAAGGTTTTTGATTAACTAAAAAGATTCAGTTCATAACTGAGTCGGACGACACTGGTCGCATAAGGTTTTTGATTAACTAAAAAGATTCAGTTCATAACTGAGTCGGACAACACTGGTCGCATAAGGTTTTTGATTAACTAAAAAGATTCAGTTCATAACTGAGTCGGACAACACAGGTCGCATAAGGTTTTTGATTAACTAAAAAGATTCAGTTCATAACTGAGTCGGACAACACTGGTTGCATAAGGTTTTTGATTAACTAAAAAGATTCAGTTCATAACTGAGTCGGACGACACTGGTCGCATAAGGTTTTTGATTAACTAAAAAGATTCAGTTCATAACTGAGTCGGACGACACTGGTCGCATAAGGTTTTTGATTAACTAAAAAGATTCAGTTCATAACTGAGTCGGACGACACTGGTCGCATAAGGTTTTTGATTAACTAAAAAGATTCAGTTCATAACTGAGTCGGACAACACTGGTCGCATAAGGTTTTTGATCCACTAAAAAGAACTGTTTCATATGACTCATTCGCTCAGGAAACAGACTATCCTAGTCACACTGTAGGTTTTTGAGAACCGTTTCATGTGACTCAATCGCTTGGGAATCAGACTACCCTGGCCACGTTTTTTGATTCACTAAAAATAAAATCATGTTTCTATCCCAAACAGAAATAAGATTATTTTTTCTCACCCCATTGGCAGATAATTTTGCTTGTTTGCTTGTTTTATGCAAAAACTCACAAGAAAAAATATCTTATATCATTTTACTTATCTAGTAAATGCATCTTGATTTAAGAATTTTTATATATTTGGACTGGAAACAAGAAAAAAATACTAAATAAGAAGAGCATTTTTGCAGTGTACACAAAACTGAGAAATCAGAGTGCATGGATTGAGCTGTAGATTTAGTAGCACTGTAGCAGGGCTGGAAACGAAATTTGTCAGTGTTTTTGGACTAAAGTATCACACGTGACAACCATTAACAGAATCAATCGTAAATCGAAAAGGGTCTTAAACATCATAGCACTGGGGTCTCGAGACTAAACGGCAACTTGGTACAGCGTTTAAAATGTGATGCAATGATCATGGAAAACAGTGAAAACATTGACTCCTAAAGCCACTTTTTAATTCTTTACTCATCAAAATAATCTAGATTATTATTTAAATTTGGCAACTTTACTCAACAAGCCGTGACATATGCCATTATTTGAAAAAATATAAATATAAATATAAAAAGAGATTAGAAAAAATTATTGACAGCCCTAGTAAAAATGCAGAAGTCTTTTATATGACTGGTTTGAATAACTAGTATTTTAATGTACAATGTCAATGTAAATTATTATAGACTATAAACATTACAGTATTAACCCTTAAATGCATACCATGTAATTCACTACCCTCCTCCTCATTAGGGCTGCACAATATATCGAAATATTGCAAATGTACATACCGCGATATGCATATCGCAACGGCACGCAATATCTGAATGATTTTAATAGGCTACTTCAACATTGTGAAAAGTGTAAGTTTTAGGTTGACGCATATAGCAGAGAATAGACTGGGCACACAACTGTTACTTATGTGACTTGCTTGACGTTAAAAAGAGTTATTAAACGCAATAACTTGCGAAAACAACTCCTTGCAGTCTCACGAAACGTGCACCGAAACGTGCGCACAAGCCACCTCTCTGTTCACACAAGCGTGTGATCTCTTCAGTTCTGTTTCGTGCCTTGTTACACACTCGAACTGTCAAATACACACAGAGTTATGTCAAAATGGCTGTCTTGACGAGTATTAATGTAAACACAGTCGGTTATGCTTTAAGTGAACGATATCAGTTGGGGAAAGAAACCAAATGCGTGTCAATAGGATCCTTGCATTAGGTCTTAAAGTGACAGCCTGCTAATACAGTAAACCTACCGCTGTCTGTTAAACAACAAAAGAAAAAGAGAAAATCACTTTATTATGTATCAGTGTATATTTAATTCATGTGAAGACTATTGTTTTTAGTTCTTATTTTTAATAACAAAGATAAATTAAAATAACAAAAATAATCGTCCACCTCTTGTTCAGGTGTCTTTGTTTACCTGGATGTTCTTGATGTTAAGTTTTAGGTTGATATAACTGTTACCAAGTCAAGAAAAGAGTTTTCGGTATTTAAATATTGGCATTCAATTTTTTGTTTGTTTACATTGGTTTTAAAATTATATTGTCAGATTTGTGACATACATTTTTGCTAAAACACTGCTGGTCACTTTCAGACGATGCTTTCTTTTCCCAGAAAGCATGTGAAACACATAAATGGTATCATTTTTAAATAATTTGTTTAATATAATTTAAATAGATTTTACACACTTAAAGCAATATTGTATCGCACATCGAATATCGCATTATTTAACAAGGTATTGCATATCGCATTTTTCTTCAATAATCGCACAGCCCTACTCCTCATTCATTTTTTTAAAGTTAGACATCAACCTTCTTAGTATTCCTCAATCAATTCATTATAAACAATATAACAACAAAAAATAATAAAATTATAAAAGACCTCCTGTTCTCCCAATATATTTTTGTACAAATTGTATAGGGTAGCAAACGTCCCGAGGTGTGTTGTTTTTTCTGCACAACAATAAATAAGTGCAATTCACCTTTATTCTACAAGGTGGCAATATCTGATACACACTGATGAAGTGACGTTTCACTCATAGTTACTGCAGGCAGAAAACAAAAGAATAGGAAGAATCATCAGCAAAACGTGAAATGGCTCAGCAATTTACTGAAAATTATGGTTTTGAAAATATGTTTGAGATCACAAATATAAGCCAGATGCTGAATGTACTGGGTAACGAGGACAGTGATGATGGTATAAAACATCTGCTCAAACTGAACCCTTCCAAGCTCCAAAAGTTAACAAAGTATTCTTTATTTCATTCTTCTGTAATTGTTACTCTAATATCAGGAGAGTTTTATATTTTTGCGACCATTCATCCGAGATCCATCGATGTTAGATATAGATCCGGGCTGCTAAAGACCCGAATATGTAATAATGATTGGTGAAACATTAATGCATTTAAAACCCATTTACATTTTTAGTAGTGTAAGATAAGTTTAGAACTTTGCCTCTTCATTTCAGAAGTCTCCCACTCATCACTGATATAGAAAGTCCCAAGTCTTTGACCTTTGGGAGCATCCCACTGTCTTCATACCTGCCAAATTCATCATGCCCATCAGTGGAAGCTCTCTGTGAGATTGGCCATTTCTAGCAGAGATGAGAGATGAGGATGGCACAACAACAAAAGCCTCCAAGCTGGATGAACAACCCCCAACCACAGAGCTACAGCATGTCAGTCCAAATAGGAATCAGAGCCATGAGAAACCCTCTTTCAAGCAGAGAAAGACACCAAAGAGCTAATGCCCCTTTGTTAAACTTGCAGCTTAATGTTTTGTGTAGGCTGTTAGTGTGTAGCGCAGATATATTTTCCACGATCTCGTCCATTATTCAGTTTGTGTGCGAGCTATCGCACAAACACCTCCGCTCTCCAGGGTTTTTTTGGTTCATTTCACAATGCCCTGGATACGGTCTGGGGCTAAATGTGGGCTGCAGCTGATATCGGAGCTTCCAAGAAAAGCCTTTGAATAAATGCCTATTTACCCCACTTTCAAGATGACAGAGGATTAGCCCTGCTTGCTAAACCCTCTCTAGGAATGATGGGATGCACACATCTGCTGTATATTATATACATGCTCTCTAACGATAATGCTGAAAGCCTGTTTAATATTTCCTAAAAGGAAACTATTTACTAGCACTTTAGCCAAAACGTTCATTAGATTCTGATATATTAATGTCATAATATAGCCAATAAAAACTGAGACAGGTGCTTCTGAGAGGGTCATGCAACCTCAAACCTCTAGGTTATACAAATATTGATTTTTATATTCCACACTGACTTCTGCTCACCAAGAGCTGGACACTCTAAAATGTCACGCTCTTACGTCTCTTGAGACGCAACCTTCAAACCTATGGGCAAGTCAATGTAAGCTGTTTTGGCCACTGAATTAAAAATCCTCCCTTCAAACATATGTCAGCAAAACCGAATGCTCAAAATGACTGACATGCAGAGTCTCCAAATCTAACCGGCTAAACAACAGCATCCTGAAGTCTTGTTTTTTGCCGATGGCTGTCAGAGACAGGTGTGTTATCTCAGGACACCAATTTTAGTGATATCTGTCCAGGCAAATTTATTGTGTGATATTCCAGAAGAAAATCACAGCACCTTTGACTGAATATTAAAGCTCTTATTGTTATCATATGCATTATGAATATGCAATCGCCTTGTCCTTCTGAGACTCCAGAAGCACTGTTTACTTCCAACAAAATCTTTTCTGCTGTTATATGGTTCATATTCATTTATATCTTATATGCTTTAAAGTGCTCAGTTTAAGTTATGCACAATGACGACTGTTTTATTCAAAGTCGCATTCAAATCACAAAAAAATGTTGTAGCTTCAAATAACATTTAAGGAGTGTAAATAGTTATATAGTTGTAAAATGTTCCAAGTATTGATTTTAGATTGGGAGGAAATTCTGATTAATCATCTGTCCACTAAATTGGACATCAAGCATCACTAGCTATATTTCATCTTTAATTCATACTGTTACTGTGACTGTTGTTCTTGAAAATACTTCATCTGTAGTAACTTTTTTGGCTGTATATAAATTTGTGTTATTAGAATGTAATTTGCAGTTACATCAGAAAAGTAATCTGATAACATAACGATTGTTACTTGTAATGCTTACTAGTTACATCAAAAATGTAATCTGATTACGTACTGCACGTAACCTGTAATCAAAGAAATGCGAAGTACAACTTGCCTGCTGGTCGAATGGGAACAAACTCAATTGCGTTTGCAATAATCAAAGCTGTATTTTATTTTTTTGTATATATTTTATAGTTTTCACATGATTTTATAATTGTAGTCCCTGTTTTGTAAATACACACATTATGGCTGTGTTATTATTGTATTATGTTTAATACAGTATCTCTTCAGTTAAAACCAAAAACGCATACTCAAGTGGACATCTGTAAAATGTGTAAAAAGAAAAAGTTTAAATATTGTTTTTCATGCCCTAAGAGCAATAAAAACACATAAGAAAAAAATCCTGACTGAGGTTATCATAATTCATGCATGAAAGGCTTTTTTTTTTTTTTTTTTTTATGTGACTTGGGGGAACATTGTAAGCAATTATTCAGGTCCATGATTATGAATCTGTGATGATGTCTCAATTTGCTGCTTGTTTGCCATTCAAGATTTAAGAAAATTTAAGAGAATTTTTCAAAAAAAAAATTTTTTATTCAGTATGTGTTCTCTATTTTTCATTATAATCAAATGAAATGCACACAAAATTCCAAAAATAAAAATAAATGAAAGCTGCAAGCAGCATTTATTGGGGTTCAAGCATTTAAGGTATTTATGCGGTTTATGTCAACCTGAAATGTATTACTGACACCATAAAATATGCATACAATAGTAATAAAAAGTATACAATAATACTTGATACAGACTAAGCATGCTTACACAGACACACACACACACATGCATACACATTTTGTTGTAGATGCAGATATCTGAAATATATGATGGGTAACATAATGTTTACTGCAAGTCTCCTTCAGCTTTCAAATTACTCATAATGTGGCACAATTGTCAATAACTGATGAATTTTGACTAAATGTGATAGGAAATGTTATAATAGTGATTTTCATTTTAAAAGTGTTCTGTTTGTTTTAAGGCACATTTTCCACGTTAACTCCTTTAAACGTGCTTACACACATACACATTTTATTGCAAATATAGATATAAATATTTTAAATAAATGATTTTGACCAAATGTGACTGTACATGTTATAATAGTGATTTTATACTGTCTAAATATGAATTATAGAACAATATTAGTGAGTAGTATGACAAAAAATGACTATTTGAACCAGCAGGTGGCAGCAGAGAACCATTCATTGGATCACTTTCATTTTAAAGGGGTCATGAACTGCGTTTTTTTATTGTTTTATGTTTCCTGGGGTGCACTTATATTGTTAGAATACTTTTTACATCAAACATTTTCATAATTTATAAATAAAAGGCATTTTTCCTACCCTGATTTTAGCCTGCTGGTCTGAACGCTCCGTTTTAAGGGGCGTATCCGCTGGGAGACTTCAGTGTAAACACCCACTGCTGTGCTCATGGTTAACTAATCAGTGAAAAGTGTTGCATTATCTATGGCATTATATTTAGATCTATGGCATTATATTAAGATTGTGGCATGAAAGGTTGCAGTGATGATCAGCGCGTGCAAAGCTTTGCAGAAAAGAGAAGCAAATTGATTGCTGCAATTCACAGAAACAACTGGACTATAATTTTGACTCAATATGTTGAATTTTGGGGTAAAATCATACCCTATAAATTGTATTGTTATATATAGTATTGACAACTCATCAATTCAATATTTACCATCTTATATTCTGCCTAATTCGATGTTTTTAAATAAAAACTGACAAAAACTATACAAGTTTTAGGGCTGGACAATATATATAACATTGATATAAGTGATTTATTTCTACCTATATTGTATTTATATAAAGCTTTCACAGGCAAATTTGCTTTATGTATTTCCCTGGAGCGCATATAAATGTCAGGAAACACGATCCTGGCTGCATGTCAATATCCATGGATCACTGGATCTTTGGCTAGTTGTAAGGAACACTAATATCGAGTCCAACCTTTAATTTAAACTGAAAAGCTTTTGTTTTACTTTTCACAGTTTTCCCTATTAAATCCAGTCACACAGCAGCTGTTTTACCACTCAGTCTGGCGGGAAAGTGATGTCAATGCATACCTGCTATACAGGATAACAAGGGTCTAACTAGGAAGAGGTGAAGGTAATCGTTTGCTATGGAAAATGAAAATCCTTAAACAGAAAACAAGAAAACAAGTCAGGAATTGTGACAATTATAGTTGTTTTGTATGTACTTTATGTACTTCTAAAGAAATTGTTTTCTTTACATGCAAGCATGTACACAAAATCATTTATTTACGTGCAGTGGCATTTTATATCTATTTAATCATCTCAACAATAGCTTTATGTATTGATTGTCATGCATTGCTGATAGAAAACAAAATGCACAGTTTCATCAGCAACCCTGCTCTGCTGTGGCATTGTATGTATGCAGAACCAAAGCCTGAAATCTTTTTTACACTATACTTTTGCTGCATTGCAATAACTTCAGGAAATGCAAGCTATACACTTTTTATTATCTGCCTGTTACAGGTTTCGACAGATAAAAATAATAAGAATGGTCAGTTATCGTTAAGGTTAAGATTTATCTTAAATTAAAGAAAAAGCATTCTTAATTCATATACCCATAATTAAAGAACAATTAAGACCACTCGTTTTTACACATACCTTGTGTAGTGTACTGGCTGTTTCATTAAGCTGTTATTTTAGAACGACCTTACACGTCTTAATTGGATGTGCTATAATACTAAATGTCACATGAATATATGGCCTCAGTCAGCAATAAGACCAGAAATAGCCATGAAGCAATAACTGCAAAGATGCATTGCAGTAAAAAAATCATTCATTTTCTGCTCTTTACTGAAGCACCTTGCCATGCCCTTGTTTGTAAACCTGTCACTCACAGTATTCATTTTTTCCTTCTTCTTTTCACCCCACAAAGCCAAATATATGGCTGCCAGATGCCTGTAAAAACCACAGTCACGTGCATCACTTCCTGCAGGGCATTTTGTGTATATGCATTTTCCTCATATGTAATTCTTGGAAAGGCATATGGGGATGAACCAGCTATGCCTACAGGACACCAGCATATGAGGACGGATTCCATGGTGTAGTGAGAGCAGAAAGCCTGCGTCGCCCGCTGGGATGCTGGCGCGTTGGGCTCCTCATGTGCCAGGAAACATGGAGCAGCCCTGAAGCCCCACGTTACTGGCTTTTGCACCCTCATGGTTACCCTTTTCTCATACCTGGGTTAAAGTTCAATCACAAATTACTATTCTGTTATCATTTACTCACCCTCAAGTCATTCCATACCCACATAAATCTCTTTCTTTCCTGGAATAAAAGTCGTATGGAACTCTATTATTATACCCTCATATGCTACAACATCGACACTGTCATTGCACATAAATTAATCAACACTGAACTGATTTCAGCTGAATGAAGACACATCTTCATTAGAGCTGCTTTATACACTCTCAGAAAAAAGGTACAAAATCTGTCACTGGGCTGGTCCCCAGTTAAAAGTTACTAATGGCATTTTCCACTGCATGGTACCGCTTGGTACGACTCGGTTCGGCACAGCTCGGCTCAGCTCAGCTCGTTTTGGCTAGGTTTGCTTTGCCACTGCAGTTAGTACCGCTTTAAAGTGGGTGAGGGATTATAGAACAATCGTTATAATTGTGCCGCCTCTCCTTCTCGGCATGTGGATGTTTTTAACTGCAAGTTAAATCACAAATCACAATTCACCAAAGATTTCGTAATATTTTTTTTTTCTAAATGTACAAAAAAATATAGGAACAATTGAAACCACACGTATGCAGTGCGTCTGCGAACAGCGGCAAGTTTGACGAGAGATGAAAGGCTGTAAAGAGAGCATGTGCGGAAAGCCCTTATATGGAGATGGTTTGGGTGTGTTTTATGCAAATGACTAACCTCGTACACGCAGCTGCACATTTAGAATATTCACATTCACTAACATCAGAACGAGATTAAGAACAAATTCATGTGCGTACGAATGTTTTGTGAATCAGGCAGTGATTTTTCTTGAGAAGTTCTCCTGTGCGTACAAATACAATTGAATCCACGCAATTATTAGTGAATGAGACCCATTGTCTCCCAAAAGAAAGAATACCAGGTGTTCAAAATACGTAGTTTTGTGTTTTATATTGCGTAAGTTTCCGGCTAACTCACCTTATTACTGTCTTACTGAAATACTTCTGCTTATCACCTCTGGGCCACTTTTCCCAAAAAATGTGTCTATTAATGCAGATTGTCTGTCATTCTTACTACTTTGAGTAAAGATAAAGGATGAAGCAAGATTTGTTTTACAAAAGTTTATGTTACATCAGTCATTCACGTTAGTGTTGGGCTGGTGATGGTGAGGAATTACAGTTGTAACATCTCATAATGTACCTCAAAATGAGTAGCATATCACTGAGAAACATCCTGCTCAAGTCGTCCTTATGATGGAGGTTCTGGTTGAATAACTAGTACTTCCAGTGTTTCATCATCAGACTTGCGCTCGGATTGATATTGTAAAATCGACGCCATCATTACCGTCTTTACTGTGTGTACAATCGCTGAGCTTTAGAAAGCCTCTGAATAGAGCTAAGGTTCAGTTATTTCATACTTTCATAATAAACTTTGCAACATTAATACTATTATTTTATTGTTTATTGCTGTAAAGCTGTGCCTGTATTGTATAAAGTGCTATATAAATAACTCAACCTAATACAATGTATTTATAGAGCACTTTTACAACTATAAAAATGGACCAAAGTGATGTATATAAAATTGCATAAAACCTAGCAGTACTTACAAGCATAAAATAACAAATTAAACCACAACAAATCATCCATCACATAAATAAATGTGACTTGACTTGATACTTTTAGGGTTATTTTGTTGTCATTTTGAAGTTCAGATTGGTATTCACTTTCATTAAATGGAGAAAAAAATGGCTAGTACATTCTGCAGCATTTCTCCTTTTGTTTTACAGGGAAGAAAAAATGTCATTTAAAACAACAAAAGGTTGAGTAAATAATAATTTTATTTTTTGAGTTATTCCTTTATGCGCTTGGCCATTTCGAAAAGGGATAAATCATGGCTTTTTCTTCCTTTTTTCATTCCTTTTTAGTGTTCGCTGCTCAAAATTCTACAAGAACAAAGAAATGTCCTTTTCCTCCAGCAGATGTGGTGTGGCTTACCTTGAGGTGATATCATTAAAAAGCGTAAACAAAACATTAGAGAGAGAGGTATATGGAAAGAGAACAAACAAAATCCTGTAACAAAGGCAGACTCGCATTCCTTTCATCCTGTTGGTTCGTTCACACCAGAGCATGCGGTCTATGACTCACAGCCCTATGAGCTGCAGCTCTCATTGGACATCTGAAGCATGAGTGACAGAAGACAGATAACAGACAGAGCCTTCACCTCAGGGACATCGTATCTGTAGACTCAAACTTAAATATTCTAAAAATGTATATAGTTGTGTTGTGTGTGTACATTTTTTGTGGTTCCTGCATTGTTGCTCATAGGGTGCTTTCACACTAGCAGTTTTGGTGCGCACCCTGGTTCGATTGACGTCAGAGTTCAGTTCGTTTGGATGATGTGAACGCTGTCTTCCGAACTCCGGTGCACACCTGCGAACCGTACCCGAGTCCGCTTAAAAAGGGTGGTCTGGAGTACATTTCATGTGAACTCCGGTAAGGTTCGCTGCTGATGTGAACGCAATCGTACTAAATCGCGGAAGTGAACCACTAGTAATGACATATGATTTGATAAAAATTTGTGTTTGTGTGTGTTTCACTCATTTTCCTGGTGAGCGTGACTGACGTACTGCAAGCAGAGAGCTGTAGATCTCATTTATGCTTGTCTTCAGCGAATTTTAGAGCATTTGCAGTACATTCGCGGCAGATAGACGCAAGTGCCATTTTGTACTGAAGCTTTGGAAACAAAACCAATGGTTCAAAAACAAAAATATAAAAGTGAGGTGAGCAACGCTATGCATTTTGTCGCCTTCACGCTCGCTGTTGTTACTAAGCAACCGGGTAAACAGCTGCTGCTTTGATGACGCAAATGCACCCCGGTTCGGACCCAAATAATATAATATGAACACAGTCCAGCTGGGGCAGGGGGAGGGGGGAGCAATCGATCTCAGGTTCGGTCCAGGCAATCAAACCAAGTGTGAAAGCACCCAGAGTTAGCTAAATCTCTAACCCTAACGGTGTAACTTAAACTGTTAGTATAATGGAAATGAATGATCTCAAATTGTGCGGCTTGTGTGATTTTACTTTTTCTACTGTGTGAGGCTATACATTCTTCTATATCATTTATATCCTCCTGGGACCCAGGAATAGACTTTTGTCCACTGTCCAAGTATGTCCATTTTACCCACTTATTACATAAGTAAAATGGTATATCAATGCATTACGTTATATCTTTCATAACATAGTTCATATAGCAGTGCAATTCAACATATATAGAATACAAAACAAAAGTGTCATTGGCAGGTGCTTTAGTTTAGATAGCTTCTTTGATTATAACGGGAGTGAATTATTTTGGCCCGTTGTGGCCAGTGTAGACACAGTGTAAATGTAGGTTGTTTATGCTTGCCTAGCATCATCTAACTTTGTGCATTAATATAGACCTTATGGGGGAGCCATATTTAGAATGAATCTGTATATTTCTATGGCATCGCTGTCGAAGAGTAATTAGCAGGTGAAGTGGACTTACTTATAATGACAGTTATCATGAGCATTGTAATGTTTGAAGCGGATGTCATAACAAATGTCAGAAGAGCTTGAATATGTTTGAAACGAGTGGTTCATTCATAAATCCGTAAGATCTTCGTGCTGTAAAAACTACAAACCGGAAGACAGAACACAACGAGCGCAGTGCTGAAAAGGAGCAGGGCTACATAAAGTCTATAGAATTCAACTGATGTAAGGTCATTCCATATCTTTGCATACTGTACATTGACTATTTGATAGTGTCTTCAAATGTGGCTCTACCAGTCATATTTTTCATTCACTGTTTTTAGTCTTTTTAACTTTTGTTTTTGCACTGATACTAGACGTATTATTCATCTCTTAAAAATAATCTTACGTTTTGGTTTGCATCTATGAAGTTCAATATAAAAAAAAAGTCAAATAACAACGTTGCCTTTATTTTTAAAGCATTTAAATCACTAGATTATCATTAATTGAGTTAGACAAATGTCAGTAGTTCAGTAGTTTGGGATCAGTTTATTGTTTTTGAAAGAAGTCTCTTATGCTCACTAGGGCTGCATTTATTAGATCAAAAATGCAGTCAAAACAGTAATATTGTGAAATATTATTACAATTTAAGTTTTCTATTTTATTATATTTAAATGTAATTTATTCCTGTTCAGCATCATTACTCCAGATCATTCAGCAACAATTTGAATATGCTGATTTGCTGCTCAAAAACATTTTTTTGTTGTTTTGTTTTTTTGTTAAAAAAAACAGTTGTGCTGCTAATAATTTTTTTTCTTGGAAACTGTGATACATTTTTTAAAGAATTCATTTTTGAATATAAAGTTCAAAAGAACAGCATTTATTTGAAATATAATTCTTTGTGACATTAGAAATGTCTTTAATTCATCCTTGCTGAATAAGAATATTAGTTTCTTTTACCCAAAATAAATACATAAATATTATAGACCCCAAACTTTTAAACAGTAGTGTGTATATATACTATATTTGGTTACCATACTAAAATCACTTAATCCATGATAGATTTTGGTTATACCGCCCCTAGTGGACAAAATTGGTAAAAAATCTCAATGATTTACAAGGCAGAAAGATATCAGATTTGGAGATTTTTCTTCATAAAATATAACATACAATAGATGTAAAATATAAAATAGAAAGCACAGGAGCATGTTCACCAAAGAACTCTGTGTCACCTCTAAAAACTCTTTACACATTGGCTCACATTTTCAGCCTGTATTCCTGTTATTCAGTTTACATGCGCGCACACACACACACACACGTCTGGTTCACTATCTTTGTGGGGACTCTCCATAGACGTAAAGTTTTTTTTATACTGTACAAACTGTATATTCTCTCCCCTTACACTAACCCTACCCCTAAACCTACCCATCACAGAAAACGTTCTGCATTTTTTTCCCATCCTGTATGATTTATAAGCTTGTTTCCTCATGAGGACCTCAATTTAGGTATCCACGATGACACGAGTCATCACGCATTCAGGTTGAAGTCCCCACGGGATAGAAAAACATGAACACACACACACACAAATGTTACAGTATGTACATCTTAGTTACCAAAGGAACTTTCAGCTAAAGCGGGAACAGACACTTTTAAATGTCTCTGTTTAACATCATCTCCAAAGCCTTTTTACACACCAGCACACTGTCAGAAGCCACAAAAGCAGCTCTTCAGTATGAGAGCATTAGTTTTAAAATAGATGTTGTTTAATGTGCAAGCTCGGATTGCACACTCAAGAAGAAAAGATCAGATCTATCATTTGCACTGGCAACCCACAGGATTTACTGTTTTTTAGTTTCAATTTTTTTTTCATTACATCTATAGCAACATATCTCATATTTGTGACATGGGGGGGTTGCATATGATTAGAGTGTGAAAAGCAATTCATGCAGATCAGGAGATGTACCAAAGATGCATGCTTTTGGATCGTCATGCCTGTTGCCATGGAGCAGTGTTGAGAAACTAGAGTACTAGAAACTAGAGTATGGTCAGAAGAGCAGCCTGTCTTAGACACACACAAAAAAAAAGAAAGAAAGAAAGAAAGAAAGGAAAAGGCACATAATTATCATTCCCTCTGAGATGGAGCAATTATGTTAATTAGGCAAAAATATGGTATTTAAAGGAGGTCTCATGGGTTTTGACACCAAGCGCATTAAAAATAATCAGGGATAATCATATTCCTGCTATATCTGAACTTCTCTTTTAGCACACACATGGAAGGGTCACGGTGGTCAAGTCGTAAAACAACCGAATAACAGCCTATCCTTCAGCCTACTAGTTGATATATAAAATATGTCATTGTGCACATCCTCACGAGCTGCGGGTTTGCGTACACGCAAACACACACACACATATTAAAGGTCTATTTTAGGTCTGTTGTTATTTCTTGCATTGAGTCTCTGTGCAGGAGAGTCAGTGGCTCGCGTATTGCATGGTGCAGCAAATCGTTTGCTCCATAAACTTCCCCTGTGCACCAGTACCATATCTATCATTCACCGCTGACGGGTGTCACAGCTGCGAGAGAATCCCTGCTCACCATAGATAAAGCACAGAGGGCACAGGACAAATATATCTTCCTTAGAGAAAGTCCCATGCACCTGCCATCCAGAGGTGTAAAGTATTAAACAATACAGCCAAACCCAGAAAAAAAAAACTAAGCAGATTTCAGAAAAATAGACTGTCGAACAAAGCATACGGTATGAACCCTATAGCTTCTGTACATTCTCCTATTGAAATGAAACAATATCCAACATGATTTTAAGGGATTGTTTACCTACTAATGAAAAAATTCAGTCATTTCAAAATATATTTTTGAATTACTTCACAGAGCTTTGGAGGAGGTGAAAATTCAGTGAATACTTTAAATTTCAGCGTGTTCCTCATAAAAAGTTATTGTTAGACTGATCAGAATACTTGCAATATAGTTGCAAAATAGACTATTTTATTGTTTGTGTGTTTTGGAGCTTGACAGTGTCCTTGTATGCAAAATAACTGTGTAAAACAACTCCTTCAAAAGTGGTCCTTCTATTCTCCTTTTGTGTTCCACAGGGAAAAAAATAACAGCATGCGGGTTCGGAACAACATGAATAATGACAGAATTTTCAATTTTAGGTGACCTCTCCTAACAAAAAGAGCTACTCTCATGCATTGTATATATATATATGATCTATTGTTTCATGCAGTTTTCTGTCACAAATAAGCAGAAAAAGCCAAACCCTTACACTGCAGAATGACCTGAGAGAGGGAAAGCATATTTATGGAGGAACTGGATTAAGAAGGTACATGTTCAATTGTAAGTGCATTATTGTTCGCGCGTTTGCTCAGGGACTAGTCTAAATTACTTTGTGGTAATCGACAGCATGCCACACATGCTGTCAATACAGCTTCAGTTTTATTTAATTCCTTTAAATGTGCAACAAATCCAGATACTGAATATTTCTGTCCTTGGCAAGCTATTTTAACACTTTAGTCTATTATAAGATAAAAATAAATAAATAAAACAAACCTCTGACTTTGCTAGCATTTCCATAATATGCTGCTTTTATAAAATGCTGGCACCAGCAAAATGATAAATGATACCAATGTTTTAAAGTGATTAATATTAATAATCGGAAAAAGCAATAATTCAGTTGAGTCCATTGAGTTCATCCCTGTTTACAGTTGCCAAGTGTATTAATATAGAATTTGATTTGACAAGTGCATGTTTATCAGCCTTCTACAAAGACTGAACACGGCTCAACCAATCAAAATGTTATATGTGTATATATATATATATATATATGTATATATATATATATATATATATTAGGGGTGTAACGATACCCTCATGTCACGATTCGATACATATCACAATACATCAAGACACATGGTAAAAGGTTAACAAAAAAATGGACTGTTGATTAAAATGCTAAATTTGGTATTACATTGTGGGTGGAAATGAATAGTCTTGGACCTGGTGTTGGTAACCCAATGCACAGGACAATGGTGACAACAGAATAAAATTATTCATGATTCTGAAGCTGAAAATACAGAATTATTTTAGATGTACATGCTTGCACTGTCACTGACTAGATAGGCCACTTACTGGTAACATTTGGCATCAGGACCCACAAATATTCCCCTACTGCATTATTATACAATATACATATTCATCATTATATATAGTAGTTTAATGTAGTACTGACACTAAAACTCTGTAAACTTCCATTTTCATTTTGGGTAAACTGTTCACAATATATATTGTCACTATCCGCGATATATATTGTTGCATTTTTGTATTGTGATATATTGTGACGATATATTGTTACACCCCTAATATTTCTATAATGATGGGATACAGTTAGTCTGCAAATTTAAAATATAAGTCAATTCATGCCTTACTATTAACCTGCCCTGCCCACTTCGAATACTAAATAACACACTGTGAAAGTTTATGGAAATATATCACAGATGGTATAAGCATCAGACAGCAGGTCCTACAGGACTGTAACAAATTTCTGACCCGAACCAAACAAAACATCCACACTGGACATGCTTATAATAAATTTCAGGGCTGGAAAACAGAAGTGTTCGAGTGAAAGTATGTAGTGTGTTATAAAACTTGTGCATGTAGTGTTGGCAGCATAGTGTATTCTGCAGACATTATGAATCAAGATGGCAGAAGTTGAAGATTTCAGCACAGTTCTAGACTTTCAATTAGTTTCAAATTTTAATAAAACAGACCTTACCTCTATCTATTTCTGTGATAAATGGTTATGCTCACTCCCTGCTCTTACCAATCAACGGCTGATGTTGATATTCACAAGACATATTTTGCATCTTGTTAACATGAACACGTTCTCAAGACTCTGCAGTAACATGACACTGACAGGCAGCTCTTATCTGCAGATGCGCTTATAAGAGTCTAAAGATCAATGTAATTTAAACTTTGACAATCTCAGGTTTCTCAACTGCTCAGCATATATACCTACTTCAACTTCAGTTAACAGCAGAGTCTGCATGGCACTCTTTGTACACTGGCATAGTTGTGGTTATAAATTGTTATACTACATTCACATAATATTTTTATACATTTAAAAATATATTCTTAATAGTTTTTTATTTTTGTTTTTATGTTTGAGCCATATTAATAACAGTCTGAGTAATTCTGAGTATTTAGCTGTAAACTCTCAAGTGTTGGCTTTCTAAATATATGTTGGTTATGTGTCTATTCAGAATGACTTATGAGCAGCCTTTTTATTTTGGGTATGTCATTCATGCCCCACTTGCTCCCACTTTTGGTGGGGTTGTGTTGGGGGGTTGTGTAAGGGGTTAAAGAAAAACATTTTGAGAAAGTGTAGTAGGCTATAATAACAACAGTGACATATTACAAAAATAAATGAACATGCAAATGATACAATAAGGAGTAAAAAGTTTGATATGAATGATCTGGAAAAGATCTAAAAACGTACTTGTTTTCCTAGCAGGGGTTGAATATATAGATTTCAAACACTAAGTTCAAAACAGTTGTAAATAAGGATAGTGCATTGTACTAAATTCAAGATTTTAACATTAATGTTTACCTATTTGTTGGCCAGACCATTTGATATCTCCATGTTATGCTTTTTCATATTTTTTTTTTCATAAGTTTACATTTTGCTACATGGTTCATACTGGAAATACCTTTTTCACTTTTTAGATAATATCTCATATTTTAACAAATGTATTCTTCTCAAATCAGTCATCATGAAAGAGTAGGTTCCCATGGTTGCAACTTAGTGTGACAACGTGCCCCGCTGTCAACGTGCGTTCAACGATCTGTATCTCAATTAAATTTAAATGTTAAATATAGCTTTTTGTATCCAAGACTCTGAGGTATTTGTAAATACCGATGATTTCCCACATCAATCCTACCCTGAGAAATATTTGCTGAAGTAAAAAGTGTGACAACTAGTCCCATTCTTCCCTATTTCTGTAAAGAGCATCACTGTAAGGATCTCCTGAGTAAACTCTGGCATCACTATCATCATTATACTAGTGTGTATCTGTGCGTACCTTGAGCTAGATCTGATATGATCTACTGGAATCCGGCAGTCCAGATCCGTGTCTGTGATCATCAGCTGGAGTTAGAGAGAGATCGCACCTGTATCCAGCAAACTTCTTCTCTTATCTCTTACAGCTCGGTTCGGAGCTCAAGCAGAGATACTGTTTCCACAGAACACTTCGGCGAAAATGTTGTAGAACCAATCCCGACAGTGTTCTATCATAATGTGTGGTCCACGCAGTCCATAAACCGTGAGATCGTGAACGATGATCGGAGAACGCAGAGAGGAGCGCGCGGCGACGCCATCAAACTGCGCGTAAAGCGAGAGCGAACAGATATAAGAGCGCGGGCACACACGTCAGTAATCCAGAGATACTACTAGCAGAGATATGGATTACACAGCACACACACACACACACACATACACGCACGCACGCGGACGCGGGTATCATTCTCACAGCTCATTTGCTATAGTCTAGGCTCCCCTCTTAAGAAGAGACTGTAACTGGATACTTTTGTCGTTTCTTTGGTGTTTTAAATCTGTTGCGTGACGGGACCATGGTACAGTGATGGTATACCAGATATCTTGTATACCTTGTTATAGTACACGGAATTAAATGCCATACATCATATAAGACCATGTTTTGTGAGTCACAGATACCTTATTTACAGGCACATTTTGTAAATTAATAATTAAATTTTTTTGACATGCTCCACTGGTATATCTGGAAATACTGGAGATGTTTTTTTCTGGCCATCTGTTTTGCTGCATTAAAAAAATAAAATAAATAAATCTTTAAAAAAAACTGCCCTCTTTGCTAAAAAATGTGACTAGCTGGAAATTTCACAGCTTGTAATATCTAATATCACCCATAATTATCTTTGTTTGGACATGTACAACCAAATTGCCAGCTATTATAACTTTGTATACACATAAACAGGTATCTTCCTCTCTTAATTCAGACTCTAAAATAGAAGTGTTACTGCTTCTAAATGAAACATTATACAGGCCTAAATGTGTATTTGTAAATACCGATGATTTCCCACATCAATCCTACCCTGAGAAATATTTGCTGAAGTAAAAAGTGTGACAACTAGTCCCATTCTTCCCTATTTCTGTAAAGAGCATCACTGTAAGGATCTCCTGAGTAAACTCTAACTGGCATCACTGTCATCATTATACTAGTGTGTATCTGTGCGTAGTGTGTAGTATGTGTACATGACACTTAGTTCTGGACTCAGTTACTGCGTTTATGGTCATATTAATACAATACATGCTTTGTACGTGATTTGCATTAATTATAGAGGCTTATTTATAAGATATTTGATTGTCTATGTGTTTGCTGAGATTGTTTATATGTTGAAGCTTGACCACCATTTTAATAATTTCAAGCAAATTAAAACATTTTGATGATTGTCTCTACTACTATTTACAGCTATTATAACTTTGTATACACATAAACAGGTATCTCCCTCTCTTCATTCAGACTCTAAAATAGAAGTGTTACTGCTTCTAAATGAAACATTATACAGGCCTAAATGTGTTTCTGTCTTCACAGTTTATTAACTCCATATTGAGACGGCACTGTTTAATCACACAAAATCTGTTCGTGAAATTGTCACGTTTTTCCTGAACACAAAAGCCTGCACTGAATCTTAGAAATGAATGTCCTATTATAGTGTCTCAGCAGAAATGACAGCTGCTTTTGTAGAGCATCCAAACACTTCCATCCCATCACAATGCAAGCCAATTCATCCGAGCGCCTGGTAATTGGTGATGCCGCTGTTCATTTGTCTCAAGTGTCATGTGGATCATATTCTGGCACTGGCAGATGCTCTTTATTTTGTTACATTTCACGTTGAATTCTGTACATTTGCATTTCCAGACTCGTTTTTAGTGTCAAACTGCATAAGATTAGATACAAAATGTGTGTGTTTATTATTTTAAAAGACAGGTTTTGGTTGTCAGACATGTCTATGTAAGGTATAAAATACAGTTATCTGGTCATTATTGCTAATTAATCCATGGCAGGGTGATGAGGACCCTGATGTGAAGCAAATATTTGGGTCAAATATGGACACACCTAACCGTTGGGTTAAACATTTTATTTAAACATTTAAACCAATGGCTGGGTTTGTCCATATTTGACCCAAATTTGGGTTGAAACAGCCTAGCCGTTTTTAGAGTGAAGGGTCCCACTTACACAGCTTGGTGAAAAATTGTTTTAAGTTCTACAAAGAACGAAATAGAATAAAAGTGTTATAATTAAGGCACATAAAACTAGCACAGTAGGATTTCTTATGTTCTTCAGTTATTCAGCTTAGCAGTCAATATACAAATATATTTCACCATAGAAACCAGCTGAAAATAAATGAAAATGAAAAACAAGGATTAGCCTATATGTTGGTTTGCTGATCTTAGCGGCGATATTTGATTTGATGCAACCTCAGCAGAGCTTTTCTGCTGTTTGTTTGTCACTTAATTTTCCCACTAATGATCCTGATCAGGCTGGTGCATCAGCAGAACTTATGTTGAAACGCTTACAATTGCTTAATAAGCATCATAACAGTGAAAACTGCTATTAATTAACTGCTGTTAATTATAACTTTTTTATATTTACTGCATAAGTAAACCTGATGACAACAAACTCCCAAGTGTATTTTCTTAAATGAGACCACAACAGAGTGCTGCAGGGATGACGTATTTTTGTAGGTCAAAACCTGGAAACGAGTTAGTATTTTAGCACTTCCATCGTCCTCATATCAATGGATTTTTTTTAATGGATTTTTGGTTAAAGGCACAATATGTAACATTTTTGGATTAAAATATCCAAAAACCACTAGAACAATATTATATATGTTGTTGACTTGTACTTACATTATCTGAAATGTTTACAGCAATGTTTAAATCCAGAGAAATGTCATTGCGTCGCCTGTGAATGATGTCATATCCGCGCTACCCTTGATTTCAGTAACTACCGTTTTACTTCCGTAGAAACCATCGAAACACCAAAGACGCTTTAATGTATTATGTGTTTTTTTGGACAGGTTAGCTACTGTTTGGATACCTCTGTCGACAGAAAATGTATAATTGTTATATAGCTCAACACAGTTAGTCTTATTGTAATAGCATGTTTGTAACATACCTCAGAGACAACACTAATTTGTCAAGTGGCTAACATGGCAAAATCAGAAAGAGCTTTATTTGTAGTAACAGTAATACAGTAATATTTTAAAATGAATTGCATGCCATTTAGCAACACAAGTCATCCAGCTTTTATTAATATGATATACTAATATTGATCTAACTTACTGCAATTTGCAACAAGTGTCTCATACCAGCCACCGAGCGAACACACAGAGTAACGTTATAACATAACTTGAAACACACTCAAACATATTTTAGTATGATTGTTTTGACCAAGTAAAACAACGCTGCGTTACCCCACAATTTTAATTTGTCCAATAAAGTGACCTGTAATTCAGAACTTGCGGATTTTTGTTAGAATGAATTAAAATTATATGCCTTTGTTATTGCTTTGAATAACTTTAATTACTTTAAATGCTTGAAATAAGTCTGTGGTGAACCAAGCTCAAGATATTTTCATGTTTTATTCTACGATATAAAATACATCAGTAATAGCCTCTCTTGTGATTTTTTTAAAAGCCAGTTGCTAACAAGTGGCTAAATGGGACTACAGACGTTGTCGGGGACATTAAACGCAATCAGCCGTATAAATAAACTCATCTACTCACTAGTTCGCTTTCACAGCTTCGTTGTCTTTATAATCGCAGTCTTGCAAATTATTTTTAATTATCTTGAACTTTCAGGGAAAATGTTTTCAAACAAAGCCTGAAAGAGTTTTTGGAAGCTTAGGGCATTTTTACACTAGGCACGTTTGCTGCGGTCCGAGTCCAAGCGCGATTGTTCCTGGTGCCCCCCGCAGCGTTGGTCTGGTTTCACACTCAACTTGATTCTGTTGAACCCTGGTGCACAACGTGGGTTAATATATTGTGTTTTTATTAATTTGGTGCTTATGCTCAGCTGAATAAACAACACTTGGGTTTACTGTATGTGTTTCGCATGAAGGCGGCTTTCTGCTGCTTGCAAATAGACTCAATTGAGGAAACAGTGGATTGCCATTCATTTGCTGCCCTGATTGCACTCGCTATGCTGTGCACTGCAGGCTCGCTCTCGCTCGTATCTAAGGTAAATCATCAACACTATCATCCCTTACATGTGTTTTACTGAACTAAAGACATCGTCATCGGCTAAAATGCACGCGCATCGGAGTCTGTGTTGCTTTTACATTCATGTGAAGACCAACCTCCTTCAGGTAGTCTCGGGTTCGGTACCTCAGTGTGCCCATGTGTCCGCATGACAGCTTTCACATTAACAATTTTTACCGTGCCCCATTTCGAACTAAACTGCCAGTGTAAAAACACCCTGAGTGTGGTAAGAACTGGCTGAGGGTCGTGGGAACAGGCAGGTGGCGCGAGTGTTAATGAGCGACACCTGCGCACCACACCAGTCTCGATTCCCACAGAGGAGCTCCGGAAGAATAAAATGAGGAGTGACGACAGTGAAGCCCGAGAGAGGACCAGACCAGGGCTGCATCCGAAACTGCATACTTCCCTGTATAGTAGACAAAAAACAGTACTCATAAAAGAGTAGGCAAAAAGTACATGGATGACCTACTACTTCCGCCGAGATTCTGAAGTGTGCATTCAATAGACACTTTACTATCCCATTAGGCCACGGGAGAGGATTTGTGAATGGAGAATGCAGTAAATCGATGCAACTGAGGCTGGTAGGTCACATGATAATTACAGCATGGCAAATGTAGTATGTCCAGATTACATTCATACTACACACAATCACACTATACACTCACCTAAAGGATTATTAGGAACACCATACTAATACTGTGTTTGACCCCCTTTCGCCTTCACTGCCTTAATTCTGTGTGGCATTGATTCAACAAGGTGCTGAAAGCATTCTTTAGAAATGTTGGCCCATATTGATAGGATAGCATCTTGCAGTTGATGGAGATTTGTGGGATGCACATCCAGGGCACGAAGCTCCCGTTCCACCACATCCCAAAGATGCTCTATTGGGTTGAGATCTGGTGACTATGGGGGCCATTTTAGTACAGTGAACTCATTGTCATGTTCAAGAAACCAATTTGAAATGATTCGAGCTTTGTGACATGGTGCATTATCCTGCTGGAAGTAGCCATCAGAGGATGGGTACATGGTGGTCATAAAGGGATGGACATGGTCAGAAACAATGCTCAGGTAGGCCGTGGCATTTAAACGATGCCCAATTGGCACTAAGGGGCCTAAAGTGTTCCAAGAAAACATCCCCCACACCATTACACCACCACCACCAGCCTGCACAGTGGTAACAAGGCATGATGGATCCATGTTCTCATTCTGTTTACGCCAAATTCTGATTCTACCATCTGAATGTCTCAACAGAAATCGAGACTCATCAGACCAGGCAACATTTTTCCAGTCTTCAACTGTCCAATTTTGATGAGCTTGTGCAAATTGTAGCCTCTTTTTCCTATTTGTAGTGGAGATGAGTGGTACCCGGTGGGGTCTTCTGCTGTTGTAGCCCATCCGCCTCAAGGTTGTGCGTGTTGTGGCTTCACAAATGCTTTGCTGCATACCTCTGTTGTAACGAGTGGTTATTTCAGTCAAAGTTGCTCTTCTATCAGCTTGAATCAGTCGGCCCATTCTCCTCTGACCTCTAGCATCAACAAGGCATTTTCGCCCACAGGACTGCCGCATACTGGATGTTTTTCCCTTTTCACACCATTCTTTGTAAACTCTAGAAATGGTTGTGCGTGAAAATCCCAGTAACTGAGCAGATTGTGAAATACTCAGACCGGCCCGTCTGGCACCAACAACCATGCCACGCTCAAAATTGCTTAAATCACCTTTCTTTCCCATTCTGACATTCAGTTTGGAGATCAGGAGATTGTCTTGACCAGGACCACACCCCTAAATGCATTGAAGCAACTGCCATGTGATTGGTTGATTAGATAATTGCATTAATGAGAAATTGAACAGGTGTTCCTAATAATCCTTTAGGTGAGTGTATAAAACATACTTTTTTAGCGGTTGTGAAGTAATTATTCAAAATAAGTACCTATTCAAGAGAGTATGTGATTTCGGACGCAGCCCAGTGCTGCGTTTAAGTCCAAATTTCTATGACTTTCTCTCGCTAAATTCCCTCCGTCTCTTTCACTCAGATGTATATCATTGCTTATGCTGTGCGAGTGCCCACTACTGGCGGAGCCCTTGCAATGTGTTTAAATGGAATGCCCTAAACCCTTGATCACTTGGAAACCGCAATAGAGCTGATTTATTATTCAAACTTTTTTTCCTTATGAATTATTTTTCACACACCATTCTATAGGTCTGTATGTATGCTTGGCCTGTTGGAGAAAATATAAAAAAATACACAAACAAAAATTATGATAATACAGTAAACTATAACCATCAGCTTAAGGTAGCTACAAGTATTATGTGGTTAAATGTCAAAATAACTCATACTCAATATCATACACAAGAGTTGTGTGGGGTGGGGGCAAATTAAGCGCAATCTGCTGTGATGTCACAATCATGTTGCATTCTGGTCAATGGATCTGCCTGAAGTGTACATATTTAGAGGACTCGCTCTCTCTATCAAAATTGAAGGGTCGAGTGCCTGTCCAAATACACTTCCCTCGCCCACTTGAGGAAGTTGAACGCACTTCAAAATGGTAGCAGGGATTCCCCCGAGGGGACGTGTTTAGGGAAGTTAGCGAGTTTATGTCTAAAAGTGATCAATTTGATCGTGAAGACCATTGCCACCAATGTTCTTTACCATAAACTTAGCCTCGATGTTATCGTTTTAAGAAATGCAACCCTGGACTTGGTGTTGGTGTGTTGTTTTACTTTATCTTCTTTGCAAGTATGTGTGTGCACATGCATGCTAGTTTGCACCCTGAAACGTCCTTGGCATTTACTCTCTCTGTGTCTCTGAATCAGCAGGGATGAGGCCGTGGGTCTCTCACATGACTGTGCTGCAGGACAGAGCCGGAGGTGGAAGCCAGTCTGTCTGGACAGTGGCTGAAATCTGATGACAGCCGCTGAGAGCAGGTGCTGCCAAATGCCGGCCCGCTGCCGAGACGAGGTCAAACAGGACTCGTTACGCGCTGCTTGTATCCCGCCTTACGTTCCTCTGATCTGATGAGACAAGGATCCAGGAACAGCTCATTAGACTGCAGAGGAGAGAAATTAAGTTCCAATCCGCTCTTATTTGGCCTCTAAAACAGTGATCCAGTGTGCTTAATGGACCGCAGCACACTTTTGTCAAATGCATATCAATTTTCATTTTAAGCAGTTTTAGCAAATTAACTCTGTTGATGGCTCTGATGTCATGGTGCTTGGGTGGCTCAGCTGTTTGTTTATTTTCTGTAGCTGTTATAGATTAGTTATTTTCAGTGTTGGGGAAAGTTACTTCTAAAAGTTATGCATTACAACAGTGCATTACTCCCTAAAAAGTTACTAATTGTGTTACTTGGTTACTTTTTATGGAAAGTAATGCATTAGCATAACTTTTTCTCATCTGGACTGAGCTTGCTTTTTTTGTTTTACAATAACAACAACCACAAAAGGCCCTTTCACATCAAAAGCGAAATTAATAAGCCTCAGACTGAAGGAAACGTAAATTCATGCATGTACAGTAGAGGGCGCAGCTCAAACAAACCTTTCAGCTGTGCTGCCATTCTGGATTGCAGAAGAATAGGACGCAGGAGAAGAAAGTTCAACACTCTGGCTGTATTTGGTCCTATATAGTATGAATGTAATCTGGACGTACTACATTTACCATGTTGTCCTTATCATGTGATCTACCAGCGTCAGCAGGGCTGGCCCTAGCATTTTCGGGGACCTAAGCAGATTTCAAAATGGGGCCCCCCCATCCTCCAATTTACACAACATACTCATTTTACACAGATTACATTAGACTGCTGAGATAGGGACAATTACAATATGTAATTAACAATAAAATGTTGTGCTTGAATACGTATTTTACTAATATGTGTTTAGACACTATATGCTAATTACAATTTGCATGCTACATCAAGACAGATAATAATAAGGTGACAGTGATGCTGTTGTTACATTGATACAGCGGCTTCTAATCACAGCGCTCGCAAATTGCTGAATTAAACCTAGGGGTGATTCTAGGATTTCAATGAGGGTATGATTAAAATATATATATATATATATAATTGTATATATTGTTTATATACTAGGGTAGGCATGAACAATACAGTAGGTTCTACACTACCAAGTCAATCCCTGAATATTGAACTAATTTCTAATAATTTTAAATAACCAACTTATATTCATTTATATTAATTAACAATATAGACAAACTTTATATTACTGTAATTGTCTAGATTGGAAATATGTGGGTAAAATATTATTTTCAACACAAAGTTTTAATACTATTTTTTTTAACTCTACATTTGTGCAGTAAAACTAACTTGAAAGAAGATCTACATTTATCATTTTCATTCATTCATGAAGGGACGGGCTCACCGAGGCCACAACTCTCATTATACAGCAAGGATTTGTGCCTGCAGCGCAGGGACCTCCAGGCTGTAGAATCTGGTAAATGTAGACAGTGAGGACCAGCCTGCCGCTCTGCAGATATCACCAATGGATACTCCACTGGACCACGCCCAGGAAGAGGCCATGCCTCTGGTGGAGTGAGCCTTGAGGCCTATGGGGCACTGGAGGCCCCTAGAATCGTAGGCTAACGCGATAGCGTCCACCAGCCATCTGGATAGACTTTGCTTCGTGACCGGAAGTCCTTTGGTGTGGCCACCAAAGCTTACAAAGAGCTGCTCCGACTGTCTAAAGTGGGAGGACCGTTCAACGTATGCTCTAACGAGCCGGTTGGGCCGGTTCGCCCCAAGCTTGCCATTCAGGCCAACTTCAGATCAATGTAGGCCACGGTTGCATCAAAGCCTTGGCCCCTTGATCAAAACCCCGCCTCTACGAGTCAGGGGTGAGCATGGGAACAGTTTCTGCTCCCTGGTTGAACCTCGCACAGAGCGCCCCAACCCATGTTGGAGGCGTCCGTGGTGACACCATTCGTCTCGAAACTGTTCCCAAGCTCACCCCCGACTCGTAGGTTCTCAGGGGTCTGTTGGTTCCCATTTTGAACGAGTGTGCGAGCTGCTGGATAGTCAGAGCGGGCTCGTTAGACAGTCTAAAATCGCTCCCAGGAAAGAGATTCTCTGCCTGGAAAGCAACGAGCTCTGTATTTATTCTGAGACCCAGGCATTCTAGATGGCTGAGTAGCACAGATTTGTGGGATTCTAATTCCCCCCTGACCGGGCTAGAATGTCATCGAGGTAGTTCAAAATGCGCTAAGGCTGTAGCCCCTTTTTCCAATAGGCTTGTGACTTCGGCTTTGAGGACGTGACACACATTGCTCTCCACCAAAGTGTGTATTATACCTGTGAAGCGGGGTGGTTTGCGAGCGAATTGGCACGAGTAACCTCATTGTATTGTGTTTATAACCCATTGTGACACACCGGGGATGGTCTTCTAAGCCTCGGCCCGGTCGCACAGGGGTACAGGGCGCCGACCTTTGTGTGGTGCGGAAGAGAAATAATGCTCTTTTGTTGAGTATTTATATTTTTGATTGGGTTCGCTATAACAGCGGTCGAGTGCAAGGGGGCACGCATTACAGCAACACACACAACAACAACATTTTCTCCCCTGACCGGAACTGGAACGGGCCGCTGGGGGAAAACTTTGAGCTTTATGGAGGGTGGTCTGGCCTCGGCGGGACCCAACCCTTCTGTCTTCCTGTTCAGCCGATCAGGACTGCTTCCTCTGTTCAGGTTCCAGCATTATCTTAGGCCGGGGTCCCTGACGCTTAGGAGGGAAGCGCTTCATCTGACTAGGACGCTGACGCTGTTCAGGCAGTGGGCGGGGCTGAGCGGGCGCAAGCATCGTCTTCTGCTGCTGCTGAGTCAGCACTCTAGGGCGACTCGAAGAGGCAGAGCTGGAACGCTTTGGCAGGAAGTGTTGCATTGCCTGGGACGCCTTTTGTGCCGTGGTGAAACATTCTGCAAATCCATCCACCACTGGGCCGAATAGGTCGTTAGGAGAGATCAGAGCATCCAGGAAGGCGGTTTTGTCAGCTTCCTTAATCTCCATCAGATTTAGCCATAAGTGGCACTCTAACACCACCAGACTGGCCATAGATCTGCCTATGGCTTGGGCAGTGGCATTCGTGGTGCAAAGGGCCAGGTCTGTGGCGCTTCTTAAATCGCTGAAAGCCTCCTGGTCTGGTCCAGTCTCATCTATAGCATGGAGGAGTTTTGTGGAGAGTGGAGAGCAGAGTATGCTTGGCCGGTGGAAGAATATGCCCTACCCGCTAAGGCTGAAGTAGTCCTGCAGGGCTTAGACGGGTGGGACACTTTGGGCTTCCAGCCCATGGAAGAAGGCGGGCAGAGGTGCACGGCCACAGCTTCCTCCAGTGGAGGGTGCTTCTCATATCCCTTCTAGTCAGCGCCGTCAATGACAGAGAGCGCGTGCAAGGTGGATGAGTGGAGACGTGCAGAGTACGGCGCATGCCATAATTTTGGCAGTTGTTCATGCACCTCGAGAAAAAATGGCGCGGTTCTCTGTCGAGGGGCTGGGCTGGCTAGCTCGCTGTTCCGCTGTAGGCTCATCTGTTCTCGGCGAGAAGGTGTAGGCTTCGAGTGGATCAGCGAAGGTTCGAAGATCATCGCTGAAGGAGAATAAGCTGAATTATATGGCAAGCGTATGTCTTATATGCGAAGCTGAGCGCAGAGCCCGCCAAGTGGGTGGGACATCTGCGCTCAGCTTCGCGGGCTTCGCACCGATTGGTTTGCGCAGTTATGCCGCTCTGCCATTGGTTCATGCAGTTCCCACTGGCCAGCCAATAGCGTATGAGAGTCCTCAGCACTGTTATGGCTGTGCAGTAGCACTGCGTGATTTTATAAGGCTTCAATATCTCGAGGTAAAGGAGTTTACCCCAAGCGTCTAGCGACGCAGTACGACTGACCGTTCAAAAGGGAACAAATATACTTTTAACATGAAAATTACGGGGATTGCGTTTTCCTGTATAGGTTTTCATATGAGTTTTAAGGGGACTGAAGCGATCACGAATTAGTGTACATATTATGGAGTTAATGGAAAACTTTAAGTGAGGCTGGCTGGAAATTTTGGGGGGTTAAAACCTTTCCTAAAATGGGCCTAGTGAAGCCCCTGATGATATATGATGCACACAGCAACCGCCATTTCAACAAATTTATTATAGTATATTAAGTCTTGTCAAAATTCAACACTTATTCTTGCTCCTTTCTTTCCACATCTTCTTTCCTTTTATCCTCTTCTCTGCTTCAGACTGATATTTACGTTAACACACGATTGACAGCCAGGAGACACACGACGACGCACAAGTAAACTTCATCTGAATGCACGGCATGGGGCCCCCTAGTGGCCATGGGACCCTATGCAACCGCTTATATCGCTTATTAGGTAGGGCTGGCACTGAGCGTGAGTTACATCGTTTCACTTCCATTCACAAATCCTCTCTTGTGGCCTCATAAGATAGTACATTTTCCATCATGTGCACACTTCAGAATCTCGCCAGAAGTTGGTCATCCAGGCACTTTTTGTACTGTGAATTTGTAACATGCTACTTTTGTCACATACTGGTTTTCGCCTACTATATAGTAGGGAAGTATGCGATATCGGATGCAGCCTCTTACTCCAGCAATAAAAACAACAACAAAAAAAGAAACACAATTGTGATTTTTAACTAGTCATTTTTGCTTATTCGTATGGTTGAATTATATTATCAAAGGTCAGCAGCAAAGACATTGGTTAATAAAGTGAGATTAAATACATAAAGGATATTTATGATATTTAATTATTGCAGGTTTGCGTAATATTCTGAGTTTGCATTTCACTGTTTTTATTCATTTTGAGGAATACTGAATCTGTTGTTGTGCGAGATGAGTAAATGCATGTTCACATTAGTCTAGAACTACAATAACCATCATGTTTACACAGCGCACACAATGCCTCTGAACCTAACTCTAAATAAAAAGTAATGTGTTACTTTCCTAGTTACTTAAAAAGTAATCTGATTACGTAACTGTCACGGATTAGGTGGCTCGCACGACGAAGGAGATACTATGGACGCATATCACAGAGAACTGAATTAACTCAATCAAATAGAAACTATAGAAACAAACAGGGAGAGAACGGAGGTAATTAACAGACTAGAGGGTGAACAAAGAAACTCAAACATGAACATAACATACATGTGACATTACCCACCCCCTCCCCCTCCTGGAAGGTGCATCCTTGCGCCATATACGTCCTTATGGGTGGGAGGGTGTGTGCCATGGAGACTGAGGATGGGGTGGCTTCACAGAACAGGAAGCCTCCAGGGCGACGCCGGCAGTTCAGGCTGCCAGGGCGGCGCATGCAGCTCAGGGGACCAGGGAGGTGCCGGCAACTCAGGAGACCAGGGAGGCACTGGCAGTTCAGGGAGCCTAGGAGAACCGGCCTTCGTGGCCTTGCCAAGGAAGCCAGGCTCTGCCACTATAGCCAGGAACGTGTATATATATATATATATATATATATATATATATATATATATATACGAATTGTATAGCCAGAGGATGTAATTAATGAAATCGACTAAAGGTCAATTATAATGACCAGGAGACAGGTACTGATATATCTCACCAGTCCCATCCGAAAGTAGGCCTTGAGCGTGGTATCGCTCCAGCTCACTAGATGGGAATAGTCCAAAAATTTCTCCACAAACCACTCCAGAGGGCATCCATTCTGTCTGAGGGAGAGGAGATGTTCTTCTGCCGTTTTTGAGTCCTTGTTTTGGTCTTGCATTCTGTCACGGATTAGGTGGCTATAATCAAGCGCACAACAAAGGAGATACTATAGGAGACTTTAATCCAATGCTTAAACAAAAAAACTTACAACCACATATCACAGAGAACTGAATTAAATCAATCAATTAGAAACCGTAGAAACAAACAGGGAGAGAACGGAGGTAATTAACAGACTAGAGGATGAACTCAAACTCAAACTCAAACATGAACAGAACAAACATGTGACAGTAACGTAACTCACATTACTAAAACTGGTTATTTTATTTATTTCGTTCTTGAGAATCTTTTCATTTTTCATAAAAAACTTTTGCATATGTCAGTGTAAGTGGTAAGTCAGTGTAAGAGGATGTCATTAACAAATAAATATGCATTTCCTTCAGTGCCTATTTCTAGTATAAATTCACTATTGAGGCTATTGAATTGGAGTGTCCAGTGGATGGATGGTGTTGACATTGCATATTAATTACAGACCAACACTTTCTGTCTGTCTGTAAGGTTGAAATGTGAGAGGTTTAAGTTAGTGCTTCTTGACACCTCTGGCTCAACATTGAATGTCTCTCATAGTGTGGTCATTGAGAGCTGGGATAAATCTAATGCATTAATCTCCAACAGCTGTAGGGTTTACAGCTCTTGGCAACAAGCATGGAGAATGTCCCACTTCAACAGACACCTGATATAGGAGATGAGACCTGTCAATCACCTGTCTGCATGTCTGAGCTCTGAGATATGATGCTGTGCTGTGTGTGTGTGTGTGTGTGTGTGTGTGTGTACTGAAGAAGCTTGATATTTTATTCAAGCTTCAGGCCCTCATCAAAACGTTTCATTAAGTTCTCTTTCCTCACACTGAGAGGTAAACATGTGGAGAGGAGAGAAATTAACTAGAAAACTCACGCTGTGAGTTTCAGGACTCTCACTGTAATGCATATGCAAGTCTTATGATTCCAGTTACACCCATTAGTGTGAAAAATTAATTTTTTAGTCAAAAGTCATGTATTGTCTATTAACTCTTTCGGAGGTCCTATAACCAGGGATTTGAATCCCAAACTAAAATCAATCAAAGATAGTTTATTTGTCATTTGCACAGCTCACATCAGGCATGCTGGCAATTAAATGATTATAATTGTATTTATTTGTTTTAATCAATTGTATTTTAACTCGACAGCCAGGGACCACTATTCATTTTTGTTAGAAAAGAGCAACTTTGATATTTTGATAAGAACTTCTGTTCCCAGTAAAAATAAAATAAATATTTATTATTATTATTATTATTGTTGTTGTTGTTGTTGTTTGTGAGCGACATGAGGGTAGATTAATTCTCCCCTGCAGACACCCATTTTTTGGGTCTGAAGTTTACCCTCAGAAATATCTCAGATCAGTGGTAAAGTTTTAAGTTGTTAATGTTATTTTGTATTATTGCTTTATCAATTATTACATTAACACTAACATGCATTGCATATATTAGTACTTTACTGGATTTCTGCAATGCTGGTCATTAAGCAATGGTGTCTTCTGCCATCTGGTGGAGAGATAAAGAGACAGCAATACCAGATTACAGCTAAATAACTCTTATTGTATTATGTAGTTTTGCTTCAAGTAATTTTCTCTTGTTTTATAGATGTGTAGATATTTTTAACTGCATAAATAGACTTGATCGTTTGTTGCATAGCATCCACAGTCTATTTAAGAAGGTTTTTTAAACCAGCTAAAATAGGATACAAGGGATGGGACTCACACATCTCTGCGTTTCCCTTCCTTGTCCTCCTTTCTGACTTAAAGGGATAGTTCACTCAAAAAAATTCTATATTTTCAAAATGAAAAATGAATCGATTACTCACTCTCATGTTGTTTTAAACCTGTATGAGTTTCTTTTTTCTGTTGAATGCAAAATAAGATATTTTGAAGAATGTTGGTAACCAGACAGTTTATGGTAGCCATTGACTTCCAGTATTTCCAGTCCAGTATTTTTTACCGCCATTACCAACATTCTTTGAAATATCTTCTCTTGTGTTCATTTTTGGGTGAACTATCCCTTTAAAGTCCACATGAAACGGAAGTTGCGATAGTCTTTTCTTCCCTATTGTGACGTATATCATCCGAGTAAAACAGCTTCTAGAACAAGAACTGGAATTGATTTTGTCTAACAGGAATTGATTAGTTGTGGTTTGCTATTGATGCGATCTTATCTGAGTGACAGGTTGCCATAACCTCGTTCCGAAAAACACGTAATCAATCAAAGAGATGTCGTTGCAAGAGGGAGGGCAAGTTATTGATTAAAGATTAAGATTTGCTGCCAGATGGTGTAGTTACAAAATATACCAAAAGGGGCTAACGGGTTCGTATAACCAGACAAACATTTGAACCCTTGGTTACCAATGGTAAAAAGACAAATTTGCAGTTAACTTTTCTATTCACTGGGGGGAACTAGAGAGCTTTGCATAACATTCAGCTCAGATATGCCTGATTGATAACATGCAAAAATTCTAAACCTGAAGAGCAGTCTGGCGTTCCACTGGGTTCTATCATTAATCATTTTCTGATCCGCTAAAGTCAGTCAAAAACTTCTACCCTTCATTAAACAGACTTCAACCTCCCAACTCAAATCCCATCCAATAATATTTGACTAATAGAAATGCATGTATACGTGAGCCAAGATTTGCCCAAAAACATCCCTTGTAGAATCTTTCCCATTCCAGATCATTTAAGCTACCAAGAAACATCATTAAAACACAACATATTTGTTATTCAGATGTTTTAGGAACAAATAATGATGTTCCATGTCTAATGAGATCCTCAATAGGCTGGTTTGAATGTTTCACACAAAGTACTTGCTGCTGTCCTGACTGAAGGTCAAACTCATTGCCTAAGTTCTTCCATGATCGGTTAGAGTCTGCTGGAAGATATATCTGGAAGCAATGGCACAGAGCTCAAAATGGACCTGTGGAACAGTAAAAGGTGAAGTTAAAGTGTATTTTTACAGATCTTTTATGGTCCTCTTGAGTGCATTGTTTGACTGCCGCCTTTTCTATTTCAGAAATTCTCCTATTCTGATTTTTTGTGTCTCAAACTCTTTGCTGCATTGTTTCTGGGAACATTTCAGACATTCCCAATGACCCCAGAAGGACTTTCTATAAAACCAGTCTATAAAAAAACAAAACTAATGAAAAGGGGACAAAAGCATGCAGTTCGTCACCCCTGGCTTTCCATCCAGTTGTGCAAAGGGTTCATTTTACAAATCATAAATTGTTATTTTGTGGTTGGAGAGAGACACAGACATTTATGTGGGTTCTTTATAGTGCTGCATCTATTGTTGGTCACACTAGCTTACACATGTTGGCATGGACGTTTGGACGTGGCCTTAACACCTCTATGTTTGGCTGCGACTCTAATTGCATTAGTGGTTTGGGGAAGCAGATTCTCTGGGGTTGATGTTTGGGTCAACAACTCTATGGTTAGAGGTGAAGGCCTTAAATGCTTCAGTAGGATGCTGCTCAGTTTGCTTGATAAAACCATCAAACTTGATTACTGGTGAGTGCTAACAGCATTATTCACTAATTCAATTGCTATCATTTTCAGAGAACATTTTACAGGGATTTCCTTGTATGAAGATGATTGAAAATTGAGAAATGTGTTTTCTAAGACAGAAGGTGGATCAGGAATGCAAGTAAGTCTCTCAGGTGAGTAGAGTGAGTCTGTAGTGTCGAATGATGAGACCAGACAACGATGATGCAGGGAACGTTGTCTTATAAAGGGTGGTTTGATGAGGATGTGCAGGTGCAGATGATTAGAATTCGGGTGACTGTGAACGAGAGGGCGGATCTGGTGTCGATGGTTGGATAGAGGGTGTGGCTGACTCCGTGACAGTACCCCCTCCTCCACAGGTGCCTCCTGGCGGCTGGAAGCGATGGCAACGGGGATGACCTCGACCTCTGGGAGCAGGGTGATCTGGGTGTTCTTGGTGGAACTGGGTTAGTAGCGATGGATTGAGTACGTCATCTCGGGGAACCCACGATTGTTCCTTTGGGCCATAACCCTCCCAGTCGATCAGATATTCGAGTCGAGTACCCCATCGCCGCGAGTTGAGGATGGACCAGACCCGTAGATGGTTTCCTCTTCATCGATGTCCGGAGGAGGAGGTACGTCATCTTCACCAGATCCTGTGAGAGGAGACAGAGGTTCAGTTAAGGGTTTAAGCAGTGATACATGCAATGAAGGTAAAATCCTGTAATGTGCTGGAAGGTTATGTGACCTTGTTGAGCTGCCTCTGCACTGTGAAGGGACCTATATAATGGGGACTCAGCTTACAGCAGGGCAGGCAAAGACGGATGTCTCGGGTTGACAGCCACACCCTATGTCCAGGATGGTAGCGTGGAGTTTCTGCCCTCCTAACATCTGCTTGGGCTTTATGTCTTTGCACTGCCTGCTGCAGATGTATATGAGCTGAGTCCCATACCCTCTCACTCTGCTGGAACCAGTGATCACCGCTGGAACCTTCGATGGTTCGCCAGACTAAGGGAACAGTGGTGGTTGGAACCCCAAAACACACTGGAACGGAGTAAGGCCGGTGGTGGACTGACGAAGGGAGTTCTGGGCGTACTCCGCCCATGGGAGGAACCGGCTCCAGCTGATTTGGTCTGGTGGCAGTATGACCGCAGGTACCTCCCGATTTCCTGGATCTTACGCTCAGTCTGGCCATTGGTTTGTGGGTGATAACCAGAGGATAAACTGATGGACACACCGAGGAGTTTGAAGAAGGCTTGCCAGACACGGGAGATGAACTGTGGACCACGGCCGGACACAATGTCTTCGAGTAGACCGAAATGGCGGAAGACATGTTGGAAAAGAGCTTTGGCTGCTTCAAATGCTGTGGGAAGACCTTTCAGAGGGATTCATTTACAGGCTTTCGAGAATCAGTCGACAATGACGAAGATGCAGGTGAACGAATCAGAGGGTGGAAGATCTGTCATGAAATCAATACCTAGGTGCGACCAGGGACGTTGTGGTATCGGTAGAGGGACCAGTTTCCCTTCGGGTAGTAAACGGGGAGTGTTGGTGATGCCGCAGACTGAGCATCCCTTGAAATATTGGGAGATGTCCTGGGTCATGGACAGCCACCAGTAACGTTGACGTAGGAGTGAGAGGGTGCACTGGCTACCTGGGTTTCCAGAGCCCGGATAGGTGTGAGCAGAGTCCATGAGGGGCAGCAATGGCACAATGGCCACAGGTGTCCAGGACAGAAACTTGAAGTGAGAGGACAGCTGAGAGTACTGTAGTTCTGGATGAAGCGCCGGTAGAGGTTAACAAAGCCAAGAAATCTCTGAAGTTCTTTGATGGTGGAGGGTTGTGGCCAGTTCCAGATGGTCTTGTCCTTTCTCTGGTCGATCCTGATGCCATGCTGATCGATGATGTAACCCAGGAATTGGACAGAGGTTGTGTGGAACTCGCACTTCTTCAGCTTTAGGTAGAGGTTCATGAAGGTGTCGAAGGACCTGCTCAACATGTTGACGGTGCTCGATGAGGTTCCGGGAATATATTGAGATATCGTCGATGTAGACGATGACAAACTTCTGGAGATATTCCCGAAAACACCTCATTCATGTAATTCTGGAAAACGACAGGTGAGTTGGACAGGCCATATGGCATTACCGAATTATACCCAATATACGGATTAAGTGTTCGGAATCGTAAGGCATAGGCGCTGACTGATTCTGCTCCTTGCCGAAGATTAAATAATTGATTATGCACTGAGAGTTGAAACTGCTGAGCCGAAAACCTTCTTTCAAATGGTTGATAAATGCAGATAAGGAATTTGTGATAGAGGCGTTAGACTGCCACAATGATTGCGCCCACTGCAAAGCTCGTCTGGTAAGTAGAGAGTATCATAAGTATCATAAAATCGATCGTTTGCAAAGAGACTTGGCTGCATTTCGAAGTATAGGGAGCAAGTATGATTCAATTGGAAGCAATTCTCCGCCTCACTGGAATAGGGCGCTGGTTAAGCTGAGGACTGGCAGAGGCAGCTACTGAAGAAGATGATGTTGACGGAGGGAGTAAGTGAGGCACTGACCAATTCAGCAAATGGGTCAAAAACGCATCGCTTCGCCTTTATTAACCACCTGGAGTCGTATGGATTACTTTTATGATGGATGCACTTTTTTGGACTTCAAAATCAGGAGTGCCATGCACTACCATTATAAAGCTTGGAAAAGCAAGGATATATATTTTTAATATAACTCAGATTGTGTTTGTCTGAAAGAAGAAAGTAATATACACCTAGGATGCTTGAAGGTGAGCAAGTAGCAGATGGGATAATTTTCATTTTTGGGTGAACTATCCCTTCAAAAGGCAGATATTATTTATTTATTTAGTTTGTTAGTTATTTTTGGTGATTATTTCTTTTTAATGATTAACTGCTGAGTGTGTGTCTATGTCCACCCATAATTAATCCACTAGAATGAGCCCATGTTAAAGGTGCACTATCTAAAATTTTTTGTTCAAAATTAACAAAATGAGTAAATACACCATCAATCCTTCTTCCAAAGGATTTTATCTTACCCTGAATCACTATGGTAAGCCTGTCATAAGTTTTTATATTTTAAACAGAGCGGGATGCTTTGCGTCACTCGCCCAAAGTTACTACGGCTACTTTTTGATGTGTGTATGATGTGGGAGTGGCAGAGGTTAGTTGACACAAGCCAGAAAGGTTGACATGGAACACGCTAAAACTCCAACCTCCACCTGTTTAAAAAAATAAAAAATAAAATAAAACGCTGAACAGAGGAGAGCCTGCTGGCAAAAAGAGAACATAACAGAGCTCGTAATAAAACGAGACTCAACATTGTATTGGCTTTTCGGAGATGGCGAGAACTGAGAGATTTGAAATGTTATAAAAGCGATGCAGAGATTACTTTTTTTTATTACTCAACAAATGATTAATGTATTGAACAAATAAATTGCCATATCTAGCTCTCTAACAGAGTTCATTGTAAAGCATTATCTATTGGTCATTTCATTATGGATTGTTTTAGTGCTGTGTTGGAATTTATTTTCAAGGAAGTACCGTGTCTATTAAGCTAACGTCTTCAAATAATCAGTTTGAGATCCTTTCCATCTAAACTGGTTATATCTCTTAAGCCTAGTAGTGAATATTTTATGAGCAGTAGGAGAACCATATTAATCACGCAGAGCCGAAGCACAACCAAAACAATGTTCTTCTGCAAAATGCATGCACTTTTGTTTTTTAACCGCCAGAGGGCCAAAAGTTACTTAAAATGTGAAATAGTCATGCATGGCATTAAACGAAAGTACATAAATGGTAAGTTTCCCAAAACATTTTGCCACAATTTTAAACATGTAAATGATGTTGTTGTTTTTTTGTTGTTTTTTTCATTTTATGTATCAATTGCATCTGTTTGTCAGTTTGTCATTTATTGTATTTTGAAAGTAATATAAAATATAAAAAATACAAAATACAAACTGACAAATGCAACTGTATTAGTTTTTTTCTTATTAATATATTAATATATAAAACTAATAACATATGAAGGTGTATTTTTTATTTGTATACACCAGCATCTGTTTGCATTTTTTATTTTATTTTGCAAACAATATAAATCACATAATTTTCATTGCAATATTCCAAAAATGTTGAATGAATGAGTGAATGAATGAATCCCATCAAAAATAAAATCTTAAGCACTTTATACAGGGATATAAAACATTTTATGTGGAAAAAATGACAAACATCAACCTAAATGATGGTTTTCATACAAACAAAAATTACTTTTAAGACACTAAAAAGAAAAAGGTGAGAGTAACAGTCAGCTCTGCACCTGTTCAATTCTGCTTGTCCTTTTACTACTCATTGAGTTTGACACCTTCAGTACTCTTTGATTTCTTCTGCCTGTGCTGTCAGCAGTCTCATTAGAGCTGTGTATATATGGCACGCTCTCCATCCTCGACAACAATAGAGCTCTTTCTGTGAGGGATTTTGTGTTTTTATAGCAGTAAATGTGCTGGCCTTCTATTCCACCATACAGAGGGTTTTCTTCCCCTGTTTCAATCATCACTGGCCCTGCTCTGAGGATAAGACCATCATTAGGTTGAACGAGTCAAATAATTATTCCAGTAAGGTGGCAAAGTGTCTCAGTGCTGTCCTTACATGCTTGATCTATTTGCCGGGGCCTCATGCTTCTACAAGCCCTAGCTGGAGTCAACAATCCTCTGAAGCCACATAAAAGCAATAGGATTTGGACCTCAGTGCCGCAGCAGGCAGGCAAAGTATGATTTTGATTTTTTCCAACGAGCCCCAAGTCAATTATAAAGCACAGCCTCTAGTGTTAATGGCCTAGATAAGCCGGGACTTTGGACTCTCACCCTTTTAAAAGAGTCCATTTGGTCTTGCTTAGTTGACCCAGGTTCTCCTTAGGCCTTGAGTGAATTATAATGTTGACCTCATATATCTTCTTGTTGTACACAATCCCTCACCAGACGTTTATGAAGACCACAATCTAAATGCAGTATTACTGAAATGACATGAAAGTACAGGCTGTTTGGGTCCTGGTAGAATTAAGTTTGAATAATGCGCCTGAATTTTCATGTGAAGTTTCCTGCTTAATGTTTACCGAATATTGAGGCTAAACTGCCTGTTTTTCATTAACATGACTCGCACGATTTTCCTCTTCTGGATTGGGTTTAACCCGATATGTTTAGCTGTTTAGACCACCACACAAAACAATGTTCTTCACAATTCAGGCTTCTTGTGCCCAGTTGTGGCGGTACATTTTGAACGTGATGGAACTTTAAAGCAGACAAGTTCAGCAAACATGTGAGTTTTACATCCACCACCCTAAAATAAAGCCAACAGTAAAAACAATAAGTCATGTGGACAGGGTCCACAGTATCCATAATTCTCTCTTTCTGGACAGAAGTGAGTTTCAAGTCAGGGTAGAATAACTGGACAAGATAAACAGCTCAAACGCCACGAAAATACCAGAACGTCCAATGACAAAATTCACTCTTAACATCCATCTTTCTCTTGATGATTGGGAGTTGTTCTTTTGGAGCTCATTTTTTAGCACTTGTTTCACTGAAAATTTTTCCTTGTGTTGCATGTCTTTCTAATGACCCAGCAGTAAATCTTGCTCTGGATTCTGTGTTTGAATTGGCTCTTTGGGGGTCATATGTAAGCTAATGATTAATGGTGTTCAATAAAGTGGATGAAAGGAAAAATGTCTGTGTTTTTTCTCGCCCTCTCTTTGGGGGCTTTAAAGTCACAAGTGTTTTAAATGCTTTCCTATATTTCCATGATTCAGCCGTTCCTTGACATTAAAGAAAGCAGTCTTCTTTCACGTGAACTAAAAAAGTTTAAAGAGTTTAAGTTAGTGATAAGGACAGAAATATAAATAAAGTATTACGAAGTTGAATATTTATCATATTAAACAGTATTATAACATTTATTACAACAATGTTAATATGTTAGTTTTTTAATAAATTGTATAATTTTCTGCCTTTTAAGTAAAATACTAATACTAATTTTTACTTTTATATTTTTTAATAAAAAATACATTTTTTAAAAATAAACTAAAAAATTAAAACTAGCTTTTATAAACGTGTCTTAGAAAAAAACATTACTGTGTGCATCTTGAGACAAAACAATGGCACTGACATATTTTAAGATATGTCAGTGCAAGTTGCTTTCAGTTAAAACAGCTTAAACATGCATTTTTAGCATTTTTAGCTTATGCCTGGTCTGTGAAACCGGGGGTAAATGACTTTTTTGTCCCGAATTACATTCTGAATGAGCCAAACCTGGTTGCTGACCAGAGCCAGTCTGTAGATTTTGGGCAGTCAGAGTTGACATTTTTCACAGAAAATTACATGATAAGCACAGACTTATTTTTTTAAATCATAAGACTATGATTCCATCCAGTCAGATGATATCAAACATGATTAATATTTTGAGCTAATTTTAGACCGCATTGTTTTCATTTATGTCTCGAATTTGTTGTTGTGTTCGGAACGACTTGAAAGTCGGCATGTGTATGATGCATAGTGTTTTAAAATCTGTTCCGATTTTAAAAGTCATGTCGAACATTCCAGTGTTGTGTGTGTGATGTGTGCAGACATGCACGTTCATTCAATTGTAAGTTTCCAAATGTAGGCAAACGCCAAAAACAACAAACTATACGCAAAATCCGATTAGACCAGTCAGACTGAAACGGATTCCAGAAATGTAATTTGAATAGGATTTCAAATCACATATGAATGTAGCTCAAAATGGTAAACATTGCATTTCATGTGATTTTTTGCTGTTCACACTGGATGAACTGGATGGCACCAATCATTGCATCCAATTTTACATTTCCATGGTAACATGTCTATGAAGTCAAGAAATCAACAATAACTTACTATGTGGTGGGTTCAATGTCTACAGCTACTTTCCACCCATCCTCTCCCCTCACACCTTAGGGTCCAGCTGGGAAAGTCCCAGCATGCTCAGTGCTTCAGAGAGGAGCGCAGTGACTGCCCAGAGGCTAATTCACAGCACAGTGTGACACACAGAACAAACCCACGGGCAGAGGAAATACAACACACCAGATCTGTGCTCCTGAGAGATGAATGCTGCGAGTCATTGTACTCCACAATTTAGACTGTCATGTAAGAGCTAAGAGGTCTGCTGATTAAAAATATGACTGTGGCTTAGCAGGGTTGTCATACACACCTGGTTTTTAATTATATCTTATTGTATATGTGATGTGATCTACGAAAACCCATCACATTATTTTACAGTGGCCATGTGAATGCTTAATACATTGCATTATTTGAATTGTTGCATTGCGCATTGTTGCAAATAACAATGCATTATACATGCATTGTTGTTTGCATTATATAACAAAGGAAACAATCTTTTTTTGTTACAAAAAATAAAAATGTGCCAATTATTTTGCTAATTATAATAGAAATATAGTACACGCCAGTGTTATTTTAGTATCAGTGGTATACTATTAGAGTTTTTGCTAATATTTTGAATAAGATTTTATTTTTTGTTTTCATTTTAATGTTAAAGGGGACCTATTATACTCCTTTTCACAAGATGTAATATAAGTCACAGGTGTCCCCAGAATGTGTCTGTGAAGTTTCAGCTCAAAATACCCCACAGATCATTTATTAAATGATAATTTTGTTAAATCTATTTGTGTGTGAGCAAAAACACACCGCTTTTGTGTGTGTCCCTTTAAATGCAAATATGCTGCTTCTCCCTGCCCCCTTTCCAGAAGAGGGCGGAGCCTTTACAGTGCTTTGGATACTCCAGCAACAACAAAACTGGAGAATGTCATGCAGCCAAAATGTCAGAAATTGTCAGTAGAACTGGAGTTTAACACAGATGGAGAGACTCAGGAAGAAGTTACAACTTTTAGAATGCAACTGGATGTTTCTGAATGGTTAGTGGACACATTTATGTAGTTGTTGTGGAATTAAGTTGATTCAACTCTTTGGCTAGCATGTAGTGTTGTCATGATACTGGAATTTCTAACTTCGATATGATACCTGAAAAGTATCGTACCATTTTTGATACCACGGGGGGAAAACGCTGCATATACTGTCAAATATATATTTTTATTATTTCTTTTTTTGTCAATCTATTGAAAATTTAAAAAAATTATTCTAAAGAGATCACTTTATATGATAAAGCTTTTACGTTTTTTTTCATTTTTTTTTTTCATTTATAAACGTTGATCACTTATCATCTCACAAATATTTGCTAACTCAATGTATTTTTTACAATGGGGTAATTTTGTTGCAATAGCTTACACACAGCACAAGGAAGCTTGATTTCAAATGGCAAATTGAATTTAAAAAGACAAGTAAACAGTAATAAAATAAGAACAAATAAACAAATTACTAACATTGCACAAATAAATACAATAGAATAAAGATACAAATGAAATAGACTGCTTTATTTTTCAGGTAGGTCTAACAGTATTTTAGGTAAGAAACTGAATAATAAAAAAAAAAAGTAATCAAATTTAAAATAACTGGATAATCTTCATTGTAAAAAAATAAATACAGATTAAAGTTACACAAGTTAATCAGTCAAGAGCAGCAAGTGATCGTTTGTCTTTTTGTAGTTTGAATAACATCGGCTGCTGTCCCTTTAAGACCTGCATGCATGGATCCGAAATACTGTTCCTGTTACACATTCTTCCTGAACTGTTTTCGACTGTGTTTACGTTAATACTCACAAAGATGGGCATTGTGACATTATTTTTGAGTGCATTTGACCATTAATAAGCTGGGAAAAGGAGCTCACTTTTGCACTTGTATGTCAGAGGCGGCTTTATTACTGTATGTGTGTGCGCTTCAGATGTGAGCGCGGAATCTGCGGGATATTTTGACAGCACCACTAGCATGTACCGTCATGTTAATCTAAACATTAAAAAAGAACATTTGTAATGGTTTGTTTCGGCGCTGACATTGTATATCTCCAGCTGCTACACCGAGGAACCAGAAATGGCGGATTGCTGTGGCTCACTCAAGGTGGTATCTATGCTAATTGGCCAGTCATGGGTGGGGCTTCCCCCTACTCTTACGTAAAATTTGGAACCGCTCATTTGGAGAGACTGCTTATGATTTATGGGGGTTATAAAAAAAGGAGTGGGTGGCTCTTTAACATTATAGGCTGGTTGTTTACACACACTGTGGACACACTTCTTTGTTCAAACTTATAAAAGTGAATTTTGCATAATAGGTCCCCCTTAAAGTTGTGAGTTTTGTCTTATATATATATAATTAAATCTAATACAATGAAATTCAGACATTTTTAAGTGCGACTAAAATGTGTCTAATTACAGTACTTTTGATATGCTTTTGTATATAATTGTATATAAAAAAAAATAAATGTTTCATTTAGACAGCAAGTGGAGACTCTGTGCTCAAACAACAGTAAATACAGTTCCTACTATGACGAGCGTCAGTGTATTCAGACTCACTGGACACTTTCCTCCGCCTGGCTCTGATCTCTGGAGAGCTCACGTGCACAGAAGGGCATGCTGCGGTCAGCCCTGGAGAGTGGACACACATATGTGTGGTAGTATGAATGAAGTCAGCCAGAGCAGTTGTGCTCATGGCTAAAACGAGATTGCAGCCACTCCGGTAGGGGTACCGTTGTCATATAGCCTATATAGGGGTGTGGTTTAGTGTGTGAAAACAAATAAGTGTCACCATAGTAACTCTTTCATTTAAAAAAATTGCAATGAAAATATATATATATATATATAAATATACACTATATTGCCAAACGTACTGGGACAGTGTTCCAATCACTTCCATCTCTCTTAATGCTTCAGCATACCAAGACATTTTGGACAATTTCATGCTCCCAACTTTGTGGGAACAGTTTGGGGATGGCCCCTTCCTGTTCCAACATGACTGCGCACCAGTGCACAAAGCAAGGTCCATAAAGACATGGATGAGCGAGTTTGGTGTAGAGGAACTTGACTGGCCTGCACAGAGTCCTGACCTCAACCAGATAGAACACCTTTGGGATGAATTAGAGCGGAGACTGCGAGCCAGGCCTTCTGGTCCAACATCAGTGCCTGACCTCACAAATGCGCTTCTAGAAGAATGGTCAAAAATTCCCATTAACACACTCCTAAACCTTGTGGAAAGCCTTCCCTGAAGAGTTGAAGCTGTTATAGCTGCAAAGGGAGGGCCAACTCCATATTAAACCCTACGGATTGAGAATGAGATGTCATTAAAGTTCATGTGCATGTAAAGACAAGCGTCCCAAAACTTTTGGCAATATAGTGTACTTTCTTTGAAAAGATGTACATCAGACTTGATTCATAGCCCCGATATACTCACGGTAAAGTTCTTTTTCATTTTTTGTTTAAAAGTAAAAAGAAGTTGGAAATACCTTTGCTTTGATATGCTGTTAACGAACAGAAAGCATCGGATCTGTTGTTGATATGTTTGCAAACCGTTGAATTGCAGAGCTTCAAATAATTTCGACAGATGAGGTTATTCAAATTACACTGTTATGATAGTTTGATTATAAAGTATATTTGAGACTATAGACTTTATAGATCTGGCTGTGTGAGACTATAGTTTGAATGAAAACTATACATGACACTTTACATGACACATTGACATTACAGTATAGAATGGCTCTTTAGGCATTATCCTGAACATTTTATAAGCATTTGTTTTATGTATCATTGAACGGAAGAAAGGGTCTCGGAAAAGCACTTAAATGTCACATACTTTTGATTTTCCCGGCAAAAATGTCCCATGTCGCCAGTCTTCATGCTTTCATAGGCAACCTAGGAAGTCGAAAAAAGCCTAGGTTTTTAAGTTTCATTACAAGCTGTTCACACATTGGCAACAAAAAAGCGATTAATACAAGAAAATTCCTACATATAGCCCCTCTAAAAGCAGAAAATAAAATGCTGTCTGGACACAAGTCTACAGAAGAGTGCTCTCCATCCTGATGAATTGCACCCACACACACACTTCCATTTGAAACTGTATCGCTCCAATAGTAGTTGAACATTCCTAAACAGTCCTGGAGAAAAGGGCCACCTGGTTTCTTTCTTGTTTTTAAATGGGTAACAGCGATATTATGGCTGTGCAAGTAGTGACTTGAAATGGAGCAAAAGCGATATGGATGAATACGGATTGCAAAACTGGCCAGAAATTTTGTCCAGGAGATTCTCCTGAGAATCTGAAGCAGCATGAAACAGCATACACATACCATGAAACATTTTAGATAATTGCATTTTAGGATACAGTATTCCGTGCAGTGTGCTTTGTTGTAGACATGACAACTTGGCTAATTTCAGTTCATTTCATCCTGTGGTGTACTAAACTCTCAGATAGAGTCGCTCACTGATAATAATAATAATAATAATAATAATAAAAATAAACCTATAAAATTCATAGTAAAGTTGAATGGTCATTCAAGTCATTCTTATGAAAGCAGCATTATATTTGCTCCCTTTTCCCCATATAATTTTGCTTATAAATTATACAAAGATTGGCTAAGCCAGAAAAACATCAAGGCTGTCACACCCAAGTATGTGGCCACTAGAGGACAGTCACGTTTAGGGTAAAGTTCAGTGGACATCATCCCTGCAGCCTACCGGCACGTTTAAGGAGGAAATTGATTTGCACATTGTTTATTTGCACACATTGTCAGTGTTATTTTTGCAAATCCAGTTATGGCACAAACAAGATCAAATGGTGGAAATTTGCAGTTCTGAGTGCTAGGTAGTGGAGGTGGGGTGTAACTGACTCAAAGTGTATAGTGTATATACACACTGTTTAAAAATTTGGGGTTAGTACTTTTTTGTGAAATAAATTAATACTGTTATTTAGAAATTAAGCATTAAATTGATCAAAAGTGACAGTAAATAATCCTAAAAAAAATGTATCACAGTTTCCATGAAAATATTAAACAGCACAACTGTTTCCAACACTGACAATAATACATGTTTTTTGAGCAGCAAATCAGCATATTAGAATGACCTCTGAAGGATCATGTGACACTGAAGACTGGATAAATTATGTAAATTCAGCTTTGCCATAGCAGGAATGAATTAAAGGGGTCATGAGCTGCATTGTTTTATTGTTTTATAATGTTTCCTGGGGTGCACTTATAATGTTAGTAGGATTTTTAAATAAAAATTGTCTGGCATTTTTCCTACCCTGATTGACCCACCCTTGAACTGTTTGAAGGGGCGTGTCTGCTGTGAGACTTCAATCTAAATGCCCACTGCTGTGATTGGCTAACATATCTGCATATTAAATATCCAAGTATGACACGTGGAACTCTCGTTTAGCACATTTTTACTATTACAGCTCTCAAGGTTAACTAATCGTGAAAAGTGTTGATTATAGCATTATATTTAGATCTATGGCATTATATTTATATCGTGGCATGAAAGGTTGCAGTGATGAGCATCATGAGCAAACACGATGTAAATTAGAGATTCCTTGATTATATCAGTCACTGATAAACTCACACTGACAGCTCCAGATTGTAAAGAGGGCGTACTTTGATCGCTCTCTCTATATAATTTAATCACAGTTTAAATAACTGATTATTTACATCCTATTAATAAAAACAATGTGAAGTTTTAGTCCGTTTAGTCACTGGTTTGATTTACTGACACAGACGAAGAACATCTGACTGTACATGAATCATTACATATCAGAAATCACTGGTCACAGATCAGGCATTAGAAATAACATAGTTACCAATACGTACATGTTGTGGCATTACTGTCGAGTCCATATCGTAAAAGTCAGTTTGCAAAGCCTGTCCCGAAATTGCGACTGATTTACCAAAGAATCCACTGTGAAATGTACCAAATACAAATAAATAATGCTCAACTGGGATATTCACATTGTTGAAAATAAATAACCACACTCCTAGCATTAGGAAACTCTGGAAGGTAATGTTATTTTTAGTGAGTTATCCTGTATTGATCTTCTCTCCTCGTCATCTCACTAACACGCCAGTGGGCGGGGCCAACGGTTTACACTTTGGGCTTGGTTACAAAAAAAACAGTTTTTGGACTAACAAGGATGTTTTCTTTTGCCATATTTTTGTAATCTGTTTAATATAAGCTTTTCTAAGCTATTTTTGATGTTATTATTATTTGATATTAATTTCATTAAATAATCAGCATAAATAAATTATTTGTATAAAATCAAATTGATAACCTAGTAAACGATTGTGAATAAACTGCAAAAAACTATATGCTAATCATCTTCTCATGTCTTCCCAGTTGGTTAGAATCATTTGACACTTCCCTCAGTTGACCTCCAGTCCTCTGGTTCACCCTTATGCATTGCCAAAGGGATTTACACCCTCAGAACTGGAAGCGGTCAATCAACACGTTGTTTGAAAGCCTCTAATATCTCTCCAGACCCTGAGGTGTGCTGTTACCCACCTCCTTCATGTTAGTATTCTATAATCTGGTGAGGGCAGATAGCTGGAGGTCTCTAGCGACCAGCATTATGAATGCCATTCCGTGTCAAAATGTTTGTGATCTGAAGAGAGAATGCTCTGTTTTTAATGGACTATAATATGTAGTTGTATAATAATGGTCTTACTTTAAAACATATAATTGAGTGCATTTACTGTGCTCGACTCCTCATCAGTTGCAGTGGGAGATATGACAAAGCCATGGAATTTCAGGGACATGGAAAAAACGTGCTTGTCTTCAGCTCCCAACCACATTCCAGGAAACACTGGGGTTAAGAATACAGTCCTCTGTGGCCTTTGAACAATCATTAGCACTGTGTATCCGCTAAGTGTCTGTGATTTTAGCTTTGGATCTCATCAGCTCAGTGGCAGCGCCACACGCAGGTGTCCGTCCAATAACCTTGTGTGAGTGGGAAATGCAGACTCATTGAGAACATTGGCATGGTCTCATCAACACTGCCTTTGTTCTTTGACTTCACAAATTAGGCTAGATTATTTTGCCAATACTTTCTAAAGGCAGCCAGCAACACTTACAGGAATGGAGGCTATTTAATTTCAATTGATTTGACACTCAGTTTATCCATGCATTGCAATAGCGGAACATTTTCAGATATCCAAACCATTAAAGTATTTTTTTGGAATTTCCTAACAAGATGAATTAGCAAATAAATGCTCAGAGGTCTTTGTTTCTGTAGAGGCCCACCAAACATACAGTTTTTTTTTTTTTTCCCCTCAGCTAGCTCAAAAAATGAATTTCCTCCTCCTGTGTAGACATGGGCCCTTTCAGACTGATTATTTCTCATCGTGCCTAATATTGAAAAGATTAATCATAGCTGAGAGAGGCACAAAGAGGATTAAAATTCCTGTTTCTCTTGCACTAGGCCTCCTTGTTAAAGGCTAAAATGGCATAAAGGCATCATGACTTAATGCCCCTAGTATGCTTTTTCTAATATAACCTTTCATGTAGTGTTTAATATAGCTGTTTGTGAATGTAAAAGGTCTGCAAAGTTTTAAAGATCAAAGTGCACAACAAAAAAAGTTATTGTCTCCTAAAAGAAAGAATCGATTCTGAACTGCTGAAATGAGTGGTCAGCAATTATAGTCTCGCTTCCTGTTACATACTTGAGTAACAATGTATCAAATTGGCATAATGCCAGCTTATGGTCTTCATTGGCTGTCTGCAAATGCTGTCTACTTTGACCTGTCCTTAAAAACTGTAGTTGTAGCTGAGACTGGAAGAGTTTGGTTCGGGTTGTTGACATGTCGCTAAGACACTATTTCCCTACAGAGCTGAAATTCAGATATTTAGTTTCCGACAAAGACGTTCTTTTCCGACAAACAGTAAGCGGTAGACCGATCACAACAGACTGGGCCATATGACCAATCAGAGCACAGTAGGCTTGCAGAAAGGAGGGTTTCAGAAACTGAATCTTCAAACTAACCATTTTCAGACTCATCGAGAAATGAGGTGATGTGCAATGTATATTATGAGAAAATTAAAGTGTTTTTTGATCTTGGATGCATGCAAATATATTGTAGGAGACCGAAACAAAACTAGGCCCTTTTAAAATAGCATAATAGTGGCACATTATAGGTGTCATATCATGAGAAATCAAAGTTTCCTTGATCTTTTATTTAAAAAAATTAAAATACCATGAAAATATAGGCCTACTGTAATTTAAAACTTCATTCCCAATCCAAAAAGACCTTTTGTTGAAACTAAGCTGCAAAATTGCTCATTTGGCACTTTCTATGTTAGATGAAGGCTTTAATGGTGAAGTGCTTTTAATTGTGATTTCAGCTTTAAAACACAATGGCAAAAAAAGGATGTCTTTCTAAGGGTCGGATGAAAAACTAAATTATGCAGAAAAAATAGAGTGGGAAAGGTAGTATGATATGGAAAATGACTGAATATATGCACTGAACTGTAACTTTGTTTATGCATGATATTACACATATGATCAGACACATGGCTGATGTTTCTCTCATATAGATCAATACGCTTCATGGTCTCTATACAGCCTGTGTTCTATATGAGATGCATAGAGGTAATGAGTTTGCACAGAGATTAGTGTGGTTATCACAGTCTCAGCAATGTGTCTGCTCCAGTGCTGCTCAAAATCTCCTTGTAATCAGCCCTGCAGATTTTAAAGACCAGCAATAATTGAGCCGTATTACCTGAGATAACCTAAAAGGTTTTTCTGTGGTCATGCAAGGTCATTATAGAGTTGTATTATAGAGAATGTATTATAGAGTTTAAAGTGGTCAGTAAAAAACTGTTACATTATAGAAGTCGGTCACAGAATCTCTTTGCTCTTATTAAATATTTTGATGTTCTCCCTATGCAAAAAGTAGAGTCTTTCCTCAATCTTTGTTCTGAATAACCAAGAAATAATGATAATAATAATTGCATTGCATATTTGTATGTATTGAGTGTTTTTAGTAGAAATATTATAGATTTAAGGAAAAAATAAGTATGCAGTTATTTTTGAGGGAAATTCAGGATGAAATTTAGATGTAAAAGTGGAAATTTGGAGAAATCTTTACCATTGTGGTCACTATAAACGTTTCAAAAACTCTCCTTTTGTGTTCCATTAAAAAACAATCAGCATACTGGTTGAGTGACATGAGGATAAGTAAATGATGACAATTTTATTTTGGGGTGAACTATTCCTTTAAGGTTTCCAGCAGAATTGATCTATTGGTGCTCCATTTTTAACATATTCTGACCATCAAGAGGTCAACATGTCAAGGTGAGCCATTCATTGTATGTCTCTTCCGCTCAAAATACGTTCTGATCAATTCCTGGCGTTGATTAACCTCAGGACAGTGTCGTCACTGACACAAAGTGTAATTAAAGACTCTGAATGTCTCATAACACAGAAACATACTGACATGTGCACACATCACTAGTCATGTAGAGATGGTTCTTTTTACAGATATCTTATCTGCTAGATACTTCGGAAAGAAAGAAATCCAGCTCAAAGGCTCTGGCCCTTGACAGGAAACCAATAAAGCCATCATATTGTTTTAGTGAACAAGTCGATGATTACTGCAAACCTGGCTCTCCTTGAGAACCCTTTACCCCAGGAGCTGTTGGGAAGTATGTTGGCTTTCACAGGGCCTGGTCGTTACTCAACGGCCTCTTGATAAAGGAGTCAATGACTGCCCCTCCCTTAACTTGAGCAGTAAAACAATTAGAAAACTGTCGAAAGTGTTTGTCATTGATACGTCCACTAAACCCCCTCGACCTGTGGGATGTGTGTGCACATGTGTTTATGGATACAGGTGGTGTTCTCATCGTTGTTTCTCTTTGAGCCTGTTTATCATCTCCATCCATAATATGAGGTACAGACTTGAAACTCTCACAGGACTGAAGTGAGGGAAAGTAAAGCAGGAAAGACAGAAGAACAGAAAGTTAGTGTAAATATTTGTAAATTTAATCAGACTTGTTTGGCATGTTTTAAATTGAAAAACAAAATGAATATGAAATTTAAAAAAAACAGCCCACCAAATATTCTTTCCAAGTAATATTTTTGAAGAAATAACAAAGCATGAAGAGCTTAAACATATTGATTTGTCTGTGATGCATATTTCATAAAGCGTTCAGTCGTTTAGTTGTTTAGTTGACAAGGCAAATGTTGCAACAACTAACAACTATTTTGTTTCACTGAGGTCCACTTATAATGCTAAAGTTTGTTTTTGCACCAGAAAGTCATAATTTAGAGCATTTTCCACTCTGTCTCTGACCTTTAGTTATGAAACTTTTTTTTTTTTTTGCTGCAGTAGACTTTTATATAAACACCCTCTTTGCATGAGAAATAAGATACAGTGCTGTGCTGTACTAATTCATAAGGTGTTTGCTGTCCAATATAGTTTTAAAAGTGCACTGTTTTTGAAAGATGGTGCAGTTAAAAACTATATTGGCTCTCTCTTTGCAAAGCAGCATTACATTGTTAATCAAAGTCTTTGGTGGTTATTTGCTGAAATGCATTCATCTGTATGATGTCAGCATGTTTCGAAAGTATGAATTTCAGTTCTGAAAGTAACAAAATGTTAGCATAGTACTATATATATATATATATATATATATATATATACAATAAACAAAATTATAAACGCAACACTTTTGTTTTTGCCCCCATTTTTCATTTTTCATGATTTAGATCTCAAAGATCTAAGACTTTTTCTATGTATACACAAAAGGCCTATTTCTCTCAAATATTGTTCACAAATCTGTCTAAATCTGTGTTAGTGAGCACTTCTCCTTTGCTGAGATAATCCATTTACTTCACATGTGTGGCATATTAAGATACTGATTAGACAGCAAGATTATTGCACAGGTGTGCCTTAAAGCTCTAAAAGGACACCAAATATAAGGAGTCCATATAATTCTATTATATAATACATTTATACACTCCTAAGCACCCATGTAAAAAACATTACAGAAAAAATCTTTACAGAATTCAGTGTATAGTATGTGTACAGAGCAACAACAACGAGATTGCTTTCATTTTAGACGAGTCAAGCTGTGATACCGCACAGGACCACACGGAGACGCCAAAAACTCCTAAATCAACCACTTTGACTTGACTGCATAAACCTACGATTACTAAACACAACGTACACATGACAAATCAAACATTATCCTTTCCTGAGTGTGTGTGAAAACAATGCGAATGTACTGAAATGTGTCTGTACATGAATGCAGCATGCGATCAGTGATCGAGAGCGCGCACATACACGGTTTGTTGTTTGTGCATCAATATAACAGACTCTTACGCACTAACTGTATGACTCCTGTACGTCGCCAAAATTGCCCTCTTCAGAAACAATCGCAGAATACGACAGAGCTCGTGTTTTAAAGCAAAGCAGACACTAGAATGAATAATTCACTAAAAACGCAAAAAATATTCTCTTTGGTATTTCTGATGTGATCAGCCTGGCCTTCTCTACATTAGCGCTGTTTTGGACTGTTTGAATGAATTCGATTACTAGATCACTGAAAACTTTCCCAGAGTTTAACGGCTTATAATGGCCTGATCACAAACAGATCATGCTTGTAGATGCTCAGTGTAATTGTGATAAACTCACGACTTCTAAGATCATCTAACTGCGTGACGGAAATTACGTTAAATGAAGCAGCTTCACGTACTTCTGTATTTTATTTGCGTTAATTGCGTTAAATTATTTTAATGCGTTAAGGACTTTAAATTAATTGCATGTGTTAACACGTTAACGCTGACAGCATTAATATATATATATATATATATATATATATATATATATATATATATATATATATATATATTATTTTTTCTTCTCAAAATCAATGGAAATGTAATTCCTCATGACATGAGCACTTTAACATTTCCTTTGCAGACATACTATGTCATTATTCTTTGAGTGTGTACTCCGCAAAATCTTGCAGCATGGTGGCAGAGTTGAGACATATTTGTGACATATGAGATGCATATTTCATAATTCATAGCATTTAGTAATCTAGACAAAATGGCAATATGTTACAGCAAATAAGGTTGTGCAACTTTGTATGTTTAATCCACTGAAAACTATGCAGGAATGTAAATGCAGATCAAAATAACTGGATCAGACGTTGGGACATTATTTCATAAGAGTGGTTCCTAAAGATTAGCCATGCATTGGATGTTGCACACTACAGAGAAACACCTCATTTATGTTAAAGAGGGGCCATTTACTGGTGACAGACAATGGTGCAAAAGGAGAGATACCAAAGAGAGACAATAATCAGCTGAAGGGAAACAAACCCCTTGAGGCAGAACAAAAAACATTACTATCTTGATTGAACTGTGCTTGGAAATCAGGAAAAAAATTTTTTTAAACACGTACTGTTTGGACTACAGACGAGATGTTAAAGACAGCCTACTGATGTTATAAAAATGTGTGTATACATGTGGTAATATATATGAAAAAGTATTTGGCCTTGGCAGAATAGATCTGCTATACTGCTTCTCCTGCTAACATTGCTGCTGCTACTGAGCAAGTACAGGGACTTGCTACTGCCAATACAAACACAGATATGCTGCTGTGGCATGCAAGACATACTGCTATTGCACAAATAGCATGCGTATAATTACCAGTAACAGATCTATACATGTGGAGCTGGAGAAGGTGGAGGGTTTCAGAGGAACTCTAAAGCACGCGTCAAACTGTTGAGCAGCAAGCTCATTGGCTGTGACAGGAACCACTCAGCTTGTGCCATGTAGTAAACAATGTAAGTGTTATCAGGTTGCAGTAAGGACCCATCAGCCTGCGCCATAGAGTTTCATGACAGAACATCTTGGCTACTATTGTAACCTCTGTTCGCATGCGGCACTTCTGTATACAGGTATAGAAGGAGCTGGTGTGCATCCACTCATTCAGGTCTGTGCTGAGGAGCCGAGAGTGTGTCCCAGCTATCCAGCAGGTAGTTCAGCTTTGTGGCAGGAGGGACACCATTCCTTGTTCTCTCGATTAGGGAATGGAGGTTACAGTAGTAACTGAGATGTTCCCTATCCGTCAGTCACTTCAACATAGTGTTGAATGTTGACACTATGGGTCCCTATGGAAAAAGGCACAACTGCTGAACTGAGTTACGAGGTTCTATCGATACATATGTTGGCAAACCACTGTGTGCACTCACAACATCGTAACCTACCCAGCGCCCCATGTAAGCCATGTAGTCCTTTGTACCACTCGGGACTGAAGGACAGTACATCCCTTCAGCCAGACTTGACTTTCCTCCACTGACGTTATCACCTCAGGGGAGGAGAAAGGCGCTGTGTGCAAGCGGAGCACCCAACCAGTTGCCTAGTAGTTTAACTGCTCATACCTGACAACACAAAGTAAAAAACTGGCTCAACCCTGAGATTGTTAAAACTCACTAAGTTATTAGGTGTCGCCCAGCCCGCCGCTCTGCAGAAGTCTGTTAGAGAGACACCTTTGGCTAGCACCCAGGAGGATGCAACACTCCTCATGGAGTGTGCTCGGATGGAACGGAGCACCGTCTCTATCGAATCCAGCAGTGGAAAAGGAGCTCTCTGTAGGCCCAGCAAGACAACAGTGTGGTCTAGTAGGATTCAACCTCCTGGAGCCTCTAAGTAACCTGATGATGAGGTCATGCTTCCCTAAAGACTTACCATCCACTGTGTTGTGATGTGCAGCTACGGCGGCCACATATACGTTCAGAGTGGAAGGGGACAGACGACCCTCCAGTGTAATTATAAATGTAACTACAGAAATTAATTACAGATGTAATTACATGCAGGTAATTTTTTAAATGTAAGTACAATGTAACAACATGTATGCACACAATAAGTGCATTGTATTAAATTATTAATTTAAATGTTAGTACATAGTAGCTAAGCCACCTCATATAAAGTGAGTCCTTGGTTTCTTTTGTTGTTTTTTTTGTACTTCAAGTATTAAAAACTCCTCATTAGGGAATTTAAAGGGGGCATGATAAAATGCATAAATTTTTGCATCGTTTTTTTTTTTTTATGAATATAATTTTACTAAATGAATGTGTTAGTTTGATGGCCTTAATATTAAGCACATTCAACACCCTTAAAAACTTTTGAATGAGTGCAACACCAGCAGAAGTTCAGCATCAGCAGAAAGTCTCCAGGCATCTGTGCTGTCTATGTGCCTTTCACAACTCGTTTTCATGTTTATGTTTTCATATTTGCCTTGGCTGACAAGTATCTGAAAACATATTTTTAGCTTCTCCAAAGTAAAACTGGAAGACGCTGCACAGAATTGGAATAAACTGAAACTGTGTGTGTGTGTACTGTCTCTATGTGTGTGAGAGTTTGAGTGTGTGAGGATGAAAGCGTGCAGGCTTGTACACATATTTTTGGCGGTGTAGTCAGCGTTCACAGGAAACAGCGGATTTGTTTACATGTACCTCTCCATCAACAGATCTGTTGAGTTTTCACTCTGAGATGATGAACTAGACGACATGATTAAATCGCTGTCAACTGCACGTCCATTCCAGCCAGCAGTCAGCAGGCACAAGAGGGCCATACACTGATGGAGGTCCAGCTCTAGACTAATGGATTCAAAAGCATCAGTGTGAATCACATGCACAAAACAGAAAGAAATTTAGTCACATATACACAGCCTTTGCATAAATATACATTTGGTACTTTCCATGTACTTGTAAAGTAAAAATGGTTAAAATGGTTTCTTATTAATAGAAATGAATATAGCCAAATTCCCTGTCCCTGCATGAAACATCATATTTTAATAAATATTAGTTTTTTTGTTTTATTTAAAAAAAAAATTAAATTTAAATTTTGTAACCACTATTTTGTATATGTATTTAAAACAGCAAGAAAAAAGCAAAACAAATTCTTATATTATTATTTCACGATTCAGAATCTTTTAAATCTTAACTAATCTTTTTTTTCTACCATCATTGGTATTTTGCAATTTTTTTTAAGGCAGATGCAGCCCTGGGACATTTCAGTTGTACACTAAATATGGATTGAAAACTTGCAGCAGTGAGATGCATCAAATAGGAAGTTTATCAAAAAATAAAAACTGTCCCATATACATTTAGTCACATATACAAGGTCTTTGTATAAATATACATTTGGTACTTTCCATGAATACCTGTACAGTAAAATATTGTTAAAATGTTGCTTATTACTAAAAATTTAATTCTCAGAAGTTCCTGCATGAAACATCATATTTAATACATTTTATTTAAATCATTTTATTTCTATATCAATGTAAATCTTCATTTTGATTTTTCTGCCATCACTGGTATTTTGCCTAATTTAAAGGCTGATGTTTCTGCAGCCCTTGGACATTTCAGTTTTACACTAAATATGGATTGAAAATGTGTAGCTGCATGCATTAAACAGAAAATTCATTTTAATTTAGTCCATCCCAGTTCCTGATGGTGTCATCATCTTTAAATCTTAGATTCCCTTTGCTGTCTAACCCAACAGGCACACCTCATTCCTCTTCCTGTTATATCTCCCCAGAATGCTTCACTTTCATGATGAATGTTCATGTATTAGCCTGTCAGCCAGAAAGTTACACATGGGCAGCAGGAGTCTGTAATCTCTCTCTCTCTCAGCCCAATTCGTCCCTGCCGCTGGAGTCTCTGTGAAGCCTGTCAGTCCAGGTCTTTAGAGAGACAGGCAGCAGAGACATGCAGCAGAAGATTTAAAGCCCTGAGGTGAGAGCAGGTGAGACAAAAGGGAACATTTTTCAGTCGCTGCTGTTCCAGTCATCAGCGGGTCAGATCTCATTAGCTGTCTGATTTATGGAGACTGAGGAAGGGTCAACGAGCTGAGGGACTGGTGATTTAACGGTGATAGTGGAAGTGGCATGGAATGCACCGGAACCTTCCTCAGTTTCCACAAATAGGCTGTATAGGCATGAGGCAGCAGTTTTAAAGGTGTCATGAACTGGCTTTTTAATTTTTTTTTTATACTGTTGTCTGAAGTCAACTTATTAGGTTCACATGGTTTTTACATTCAAAAACATCATAATGAATAAGTAATCGGCTATTTTCTAGCCTGGTTTTGAGCCTCTCTCCTGGAACGCTCTGTTTTTATGGGCGTGCCGCATTGAAGACTTGGAAGTAAGCGGCCACTGCTATGATTGGATAACAGTTTTGCATATTATAATTCGTTTCGACTCCCCTGTCAGTACACGTGGGGAATTGTTTTGAAAATGTCCAATGTGGAAAAATGGCAACCAGAATGATTCGCCCATACATGTTTGACCCAGAGTCTGATCCCGAATCGCAGGACAATGAACCAAGAACACCTCAAATACAAAGGATATTACAGCCTGTGACAGCTACATCCTTCATAGTTGGACCCTTCTGTGACTGATTAGACACGTACACATAATCAGTAGATATCAAACGATCTGTAACAATGCAATACTATCACATATAAAAAACATGTTTTACTCACATAAGTGTGTTGCACCATTCCTGTCACATCCAATATAGAAGGCACAGGAGTGTTTTAATCTCAATGTCTGCAAATCCAGTCTTGACCTGTGTCTTGTTTCCAAACGATTCCGCTGTGAAATGAAGCGAACAAACATGCAATGTCTTCCCCATGTGAGCTGTCAACCACACATTCCTAATATTAGAATCAGAAGGAAGCTTATGCAGCGACTGTGTTCTTCTACAACCAGGCACAGTGCAATATCTTGCTATCTTCGTAGCGCGATCCGTTTAGCTCCATGAGTCAGTGGGCGGGGCTACAGAATCAGGCGTACTTATTCTTATGTTGAGGCGGCGTTTAACCATATGATGAATCAAGGGTTGGCGTATTCTGAGATCGAACGTTTGCTGGGCATGGTGTCAATAAAAGCTTTTCTTTGACTAACAAGGAAGTTTTCAGCTCTGAAACTTAAAGGATATTCTTATATCACGATTAACTTTTATATATCAAAGGCTGAATGAAAAGTTGATTTCTAAATTCATGACCCCTTTAATTATTATACTATGTATACTGTGTATATATATCAGGCATAACATTTTGACCTAATATTGTGTTGGTCCCCCATTTGCTGCCAAAACAGCCCTGACCCGTCGAGGCATGAACTCCACTAGACCCCTGAAGGTGTGGTATCTGGAACCAAGATGTTAGCAGCAGATCTTTTAAGTCCTGTAAGTTGCGAGGTAGGGCCTCCATGGATCAGACTTGTTTGTTCAGCACATCCCACAGATGCTCGATTGGATTGAGATCTGGGGAATTTAAAGGCCAAGTCAACACCTCAAACTTGTTGTTGTGCTCCTCAAACCATGAACCATTTTTGCTTTGTGATGCTCATGTGTCCACTGTTGACACTTTCGGTGGTGGACAGGGGTCAGCATGGGCTCCCTAACTGATCTGTGGCTATGCAGCCCCATACGCAACAAACTGCGATGCACTGTGTATTCTGACACCTTTCAATCAGAACCAGCATTAACTTCTTGAGCAAATTGAGCTACAGTAGCTTGTCTGTTTGATCGGACCACACGGGCCAGCCTTTGCTCCCCACATGCATCAGTGAGTCTTGGCCACCCATGACCCTGTCGCCGGTTCACCAATGTTCCTTCCTTGGATCACTTTTGATAGATACTGACCACTGCAGCCCGGGAACACCCCACAAGAGCTGCAGTTTTGGAGATGCTCTGTGTTAATGCTTTGTGATAATCAGTGTTATTCACTTCACCTGTCAGTGGTCATAATGTTATGCCTGATCGTTGTATATATATATATATATATATACATATATATACACACACACAGAGAGAGAGAGAGTGAGAGAGAGAGGTAAGCTATCTTCGAATATTAAGTTCAAAATAATTGTAGATGAAAAGTGTTTGTCCTAGAAATGTAGTAATGCATTACTGCATGTTCCTGTGCAGTAGGCGATTTTTGTGCATTCCAAAAAACATTCCAAGACAGAGAGCCAGGCCAGACCCTAGATAACAAAGTCAATCTGTCACGCCCTGCCTGGACATACTGTCTCCAGATCTGGACATGTCTCCACTCACCCCTGAGCTTTGACTCAGGGCTCATGTGTTACAAACTGAGCCCGGGATGTGGGAATGTGGTTATTGTGATGGAATTCATCATGTTGCATGTTTCCTGGAAATGACGGCTCTTCTGCCGCCCACCAGTTCACCCAGGTGTGATCCAGAAACAAACTTCCAAAAGAGACACTGCTGTCACATTCAGCAATCAGTTGATTTCCCTAGGGAATTACATCACCTGGTGGACTCACTTGTCTATAAACTCCTTCTGGGATGATCTCAGTTGAAAGCACAATACAAATGCAGGTTTGACTTCGTCCTTGGCTCTGATCCCCACATGTGGACTCATAAATGACTCATGGTTGACTTTACCTGTATATGACGTCCACGTGCAGACAGGAGTTTAGCCCGGGGACTGATGAACTGCTTTGAGCAAATAAAGAGGCCATCAGCTCAGGCTTCTAGCTGCCAGCAGAATATCGCTCTCACTTTATATGAAGGTGTTGAGTGCTGGAGACAAAGCGAAGAGCCGGTGATTTAAGATCCAGGGAACAGAGGCAGCGCTATCTATGCAGCAGACCTACAAACAGGGTTTCGGCACAAGGAAAAAAGAAGAACTCGCTCATGACAGATGCTTTGGTATAAATTAAGATGAATCACCTCTGGTTCCAGTGCAGTGGTGAATTTCAGATAACCTTTTTAAAAGGCTTTGGGTGTTCCTGGATCACAGAAAAAATTCCAAGCTCTTTAGATCCATATTTTAAAACTGAAGTGTGTAATTATTCATTGTTAAAATTGTATATTCTACTATTTCAATCTCATATAATAATGTAAGTTTGGGGCGGGACTATCTGATTTGTGCAACCAATGAAAGACAGGAGGTTTGTTCAGGAAACCTGCTTGAAAATTGTCATTATTTTTGCAAATTAACCATTCTTGTTTTTTATAATGGAATATTGCAGTGTTTATTATAAACTATGGAAGCCTGTTTCCACCACTAAATAAAAAATAAAAAGAGTAATTGCGACTTTTTATCTCAGAATTCTGACTTTTTTTCTCACAATTGCGATATATTCTGAGATATAAACTCGCAATTGCGTGATATAGTCACAATTCTGACTTTTTTTCTCAATCAGAATTCTGACTTTATATCACGCAATTGCAAGTTTATATCTCCGAATTCTGACTTTATATCTCACGCAATTGTGAGAAAAAAAGTCAGAATTGTGACTATTTATCACGCAACTGCGAGTTTATATCTCAGAATTCTGACTTTATATCACGCAATTACGAGTTTATATCTCAGAATTCTGACTTTATATCTCACGCAATTGTGAGAAAAAAAGTCAGAATTCTGAGATAAAAAGTCGCAATTACTCTTTTTATTTTTTTATTTAGTGGTGGAAACAGGCTTCCATAATAAACAGTGGCGGACAGTAGTGGAGTATTTTTACTCTGCTTAAGTAAATTTTTCAAGTGTCTATACTTTATGTAGTTATGAGTGTTTTTCTTTGGAAAACTTTTACTTCACAACATTCCAAAGCATAATGTCATACCTTTTACTGCACTACATCCCATATTGAATATCATTTAATACTTAATTAAATTAAAATGTAGTATTGTATACTTTTACTCAAGTAAAAGTAATTCAAATTTAACTTGACTACAAGTAAGAAAGTACTATATTTTTATGTAATAAAGGTAAAAAAACAACAACTTTTATTTATGAAATGTGGTGCAATAAAAAGTATGACATTATATATTATGCTTTGGAATGTAGTGAAGTAAAAGTTTTCCAAAGAAAAACACTGATAAAGTATATACTTGTAAAATGTACTTGAGTAGAAAATAAAAATACTTCACTACTGTCCACCTCTGATTATAAATTATTTATCTATGCATATCATTATTATTATAATTCATGTTCCCTCATAATCTGTAATCAAAATAACTTCCCCTACCCTTGCAGTGATATCGCTCTTCTCTGATGGTGTGTTTACTGGCGTTAGGGCAGGGCAACCTGTCACTCACATGGCATCACAGAAATAATAAACCACAACCAACCACTAATCCAATCAATTCCCGATGTACAAAATCAAGTGCCGCCCTACATTTCTTCCTATTCAAGAAGCAGCTTTACTCTGATATACAGTACGTCACAATAGTGAAGAAAATACTATCACAACTTCTGTTTCATGCCAACTTTAAAAGAATAGTTCATTCAAAAATAAAATCTCCCCTTTATGTTATTCCAAAACTGCACACTTTTGACAGCATCTATCTTTTTGATCATGTTAAAGTTGGCATGCTTATAGCTAGCTACATTAATAATAACACATGCAGTTTAATGCCAAAAATATAAAGGTAACTTTATCACCATTTTGTGGTTTGCTATGTCAAATCAACACAGGAGTGTAGTTATTTGGCTACACATCACTTCACTTTCCCTCTTTGCCTTCAAAAAGCATTTGAAAACTCATATTTTGTATTCCGAAAACATCAGATTAATGATTCCTCTCCCATCTGATTTGAAATATTCTTATTCTTCAATTTTTATTTTCCTGTTTTTCTTGACAGATTGCATTTGTCTGCATCAAGTTTCCCTCTGAGTCATATTGTTCCATTTCTGTATCTAATTTATTGATTTAGATTTGTCTTGTTTTCTGTAATTAATAGCTCTTCATGCTGTTTCCATTATTACCTAGTTCTGGCATGAAACACTAGATGGCGCAGGCTGATAGGTCCTTAACTCATTTGGTAGCGATCACATCATTATCTACATAGCACAGCTGATTGGTTGCTGTGGCGTCAGTGGCCAATGAGCTGCGTCTCAACATTCAAATACTGGTAGTGTTGCTGTTAGCAGTTTGCAGCACACTTTCAGAAACCCTCCACCTTCCCCAGCTCCACCTGTATAGATCTTCTACGGGTGGTTAATTCATGTATGTTACATGTGCAGCAGCAGCATGTCTTGCTTATGTTCAGATTATTACATATTCAGGTCTTTAGCGACCCGGATCTATATCTAACACGGATGGATCTCTACCTGTCGCTATAATATAAAACTCTACTGATATTAGAGTAAAAATGACAGAAGAATAAAATAAAGCATGTTATGTTACCTTTTGGAGCTTGGAAGGGTTCAGTTTGAGCAGATGTTTTATACCATCATCACTGTCCTCATTTCCCAGTACATTCAGCATCTGGCTCATATTTGTGATCTCAACCATATTCTCAAAACTATCGTTTTCAACATCTTCAAAATCAATATTTTGATCGCTGACAGCTTCTTCACCAGATCCACCATCAAGTGACAGTGACACTAATAACTGATTGCGTTCAGTACTTGATCTGCAGTAAATCGCTGAGCCATTTTAAGTTTGCTGATGCTTTTGTTTTCTGCCTTATGTTCAATTAATGATCAAGTACGGTAAAACAACAGATAAAGTAAATAAAACATTATATAAAATTGTTGGCAAATAAAGTCACTTTTTTCACAATAAGGACTTTTGTCATCAAATATTTATATTAATTTTAATTGATTTGATTAATCGGTACATAATTCATTTGATTAGAAATTTTAATTAATTGGCAGCCCCAATGTTTATATGAAGAGTCATATATAATACACATGGAAATAACGGCGAATTACAGTCTAAATGAAGGTTATGTATTCGCTAGACAGGGGCCACCGTGAGTTATGTTCAGAACATAAATTTTTCTAAATGTTTGTAGTATGACATTACAGTCACATGATGTAATGCTGCTACACACAGAGAGGTTTTCAGACCACACAGTACATGGGACTATGCTATATGAATCCAATGTCTGTGCTGTTTGCCATTTTAATTAGCTGTTTATGTTGTTTTGCACATCATATATATATATACAGTGTACAGAAGATGGATATATATTTAAACAAATGGCTCATCCTGGTTGGACATGCTCATGTATACAGCACTGAAACTGCTTGTTTTTCAAGTGCTTTTTGTTAATCGAAGTGCATGGATCAAATGTGCTCTGTCTTTGCATTTTTTAATTGATCTATTAGACAACATTCAGAGTTTTCAAGTGAACGTTGGACTTCTGAGTTAATTAACCCTTAAATGCATGACTGTTTCGCCAATCATTCTTACATTTTCGGGTCTTTAGCGACCCGGAACTGTTTCTAACACGGATGGATTTCTACCTGTCGTGATAAAACTCTTCTGAAATTAGTGTAACAAAGAGCTCATTTCCCAGCACAATCAGCATTTGGCTCATATTCACGATCTTTAACATATTCTCAAAACTATAATTTTCAGCATCTTCAAAATCAATATTTTGATCGCCGACAGCTTCTTCACCAGATCCACCATCAAGTGACAGTGGCACTAATATTGGATTGCGTTCAGCTCTTGCTCTGCAGTAAATCGCTGAGCCATTTCAAGTTTCGCAGATAATACTTATTATACTTTCGTTTTCTGTCTGCAGTAAGTATGAGTGAAACGTCATTTAAGCATTGTGTATCAGACATGACAACTTGTGGAATAAAGGTGAATTGCATTTATTCCATCATTAAAGATAAAATTTTTGTTGTGCAGAAAAAAATATACGTACACTTCTTGGGTCGTTAGAGACACTACACAATTTTTACAAAAAAATTATGGAAAAACAGGCATTCTTTTATAATTGTATTATTTTTTCTTGTTATATTGTTTGTAATAAATTGATTGAGGAATACTATGGTTGATGTCTAACTTTAAAAAATGAATGAGGAGGAGGGTAGTGAATGACGTTCCTGGTCGCTAAAGACCCGAGGTATGCATTTAAGGGTTAAAGGTACGAGTTCATCTGTCTTCATACCGACTTCGTAAGCTTATGTTTCAGAATTTATTTGATCATCATTAGCAGAAGCTCATCATTACTCATTAGCTCATCATTGTTGACCTTGTTCCTGAATGCCTATAGCAAATATGTTTATCAGTCATATTATGAGGTCCTCTTAAAGGAATGTTCTGAGTTCAAAAGAAGTTTAACTGCAGCATTTGTGACAAGTTGTTGATTACACAGAAAGCAATTCTCTTAATGCACTGCGAGGAAGCAATGAATGGGAATTCATTTAGGGAAGTGCATTTAGAGAATTGATATATCTTTCATGATGGAAGACTTTTTTTTATTATTGATTTTTCCTTTTGATCATGAGCTGCTGGAGGAGCAAGAAAACCAGGATGCATCAGTTAGAGTATTGAGATGTACTCAAAAAGATTTAATGAAACAGATATGTGGTGTTATATATTTTTATTTGTTTTTTGCACTGAAATAATGTGCATAAAAGTAAAGACATTTCACCCCCTTTATACTTTGGGAGATACGCCAAAGCACATGATCTAAAACTGATTTTATAAAAAAAATGTATGTTGAGTGCAGGATTCACTCATTGGAAACCATGATTTTTCTGTGAATGATGTGGTGAGCAAGTCTTTTTTTTGGGTGTGGATTCCTTTCGTGTTACGTTGCATGTGAGCATAAATGATCAGAATAGGAAAATAAAATATGTGTTTTTTTTCATTGTAGTGCTACACGTGACAATTTCCAACTCACTGCCAGCCCATTCTCTGCACTCCAATGCATGACAGTCAAAAATATGTGTTGAGAAAAAAAGGCTCTCTGGCTTATTTTGTGCCAACTGCTCATTAGATCGAGCACCAAGAACGTGAGGGCTGATATGTATCGCAGTGCTGTTTTGCCAGGGATATCGGCTAAACCTCAGATCTGGCTTGGGTTGCTGCTGTGAACAGCTCTCTTGGCACTTAAAATGTGTCGCATGATTTCTTGCCTGCCTCATAAACAGAGGAGCACACTGAAGCTGTGATAAGCCCTTCTGATTCCTTTGAAGTGCATGACCGCTCATCTCGGAAAGAGATCATGGCATGTATGAACAGAGATCTCAAATTCACAATTTGCATTGACATAGAGAGAGTTGAGTGTATGTTGTCAGAGAGAGTGATTGGGGTATTGGACTTCCAAACCTCTGAGCAGGAAAGTTGAGCAGGAAAAAAAGAGAGAGAGAGAACAACATAGTTGCTCATAAATCATTTCAATCTGTGACTTGGCTCTGCTGTACAAACACAAGAGCTCAATGTTTGTCCCTCATCTTTTCTTTCTCTTTCAAAACTATGTTCTATTATATTACTGTAATGCCACTGAATTAGATATGACCACAGCAGAAGCCTACAAGCCAAGTGGTTCCCAAATCCATCTTTCTGTCCTACGGTTCTAAAGCACAGTTCAGAAAGCGTTGGAAGAGACAGTACTCAGTACTTAGCTACACTACACGCTATTCATATTAAATCATAGACAATTTGATATGATTAAAATCATATTATAATCATTAAAAAGTAAAGTCACATTTATTTATATAACGCTTTACAGATTGTTTCAAAGCAGCTTTACAGTGATAACAGGAAAATGATGCATTTCGGCTGTTGTTCAGTTGTCAGTTTAGTGTTGATTCAGTTCCGTTGTAAAGGTTATCAGTTATAAAAAAAAAAAAAAAAGAAGCAGTTTTGCAGTTCTGTCATCATCCAGCTCAGTTCAGTTCTCACATAACAGCGTCAGTACAGTCAGATCAATAACATTGTTGAATATTAAGTGTCCCCAACTGAGCAAACAAGAGGCGACAGTGGAAAGAAACCCAAACTCTATCAGGTGACAGAATGGAGAAAAAAACCATGGGAGAAACCAGGCTTAGTCGGGGGGCCAGTTCTCCTCTGGCCAACGAATGAACACAGTGTGATTATGATTCAGGCTGCATTACAAGTCAAAATTTAGATTGGGATCATAGCATTCAAATAGAATTTAATTCCTTTTGCTTGAAGAGTGATTCATCACGCCGGTATGGAGCTGAACCTGGCCGTAGGGTCTGTGCGGAGGACATGTCTGGTTCTTGTGCTCTTTGATGAGGATCTGTGCCGATGGCTGTCAGCCTAACAATCATTTAACTGATTTGAATAAAGGTTAAAGAGATGCATTTTTATCTAGATTTAAACTGACAGAGTGTGTATGCTTCCCAAACAAGGCTAGGAAGACTATTCCAGAGTTTAGGTGCTAAATGGGATTGTAACAAGGTTCGTTGTTATGGGAAGAAGGAGGTGGGAACCGGCAAATGTTTAACACTTTAATAAATAAATAAACAAACACAAAATTAAAGTAAAATTGGCAGCCTCCTCACGGACGACTGCCGCACACTCATAATAAAACATAAACAAAACACAATGTAAAAGTTCTGGTCCTCTCTCGTCCTTCACTGTCATCGCTCCTCCTCTTATGCAGCCAAGCTCCTCTGTGAGAGATACAAGACCGGTGTGACGCGTAGGTGACGCTCATTTGCGATCACGTCACCGGCCTCGTGCCGTTCTTTCACGGTTCTCATCTGCCCTGCTTGTCACAAGGATCTACCACCTGCAGTCGATTTTGATATTCTAGGTATTAACTGGCCAGTAAAGAGCTCGCTCGCTCAAGTACTGAGGAGCTAAACGATTCAGGGCTTTGTAAGTATATTAACAATATTTTAAAATGTATGCAATGTTTAACAGGGAGGCAGTGCAGTGTTGACAGAACCGGGCTAATATGGTCATACTTCCTGGTTCTAGTAAGAACTCGAGCTGCTGCGTTTTGGATCAGCTGGGGGGTATTCCAGAAAGCAAGGTTAACTTACCGTCACATATACCCTGAACTCTTGGTTGATTAAACCAAACCTTGCTTACTCGAGGTATGCTGGTTCCAAAAACGAGTCCGGGAGTAAGTTCAGACAACTCAGAGTGTGTTAACTGTGAACACACAAGATATTCTCAACAGAGCGATGAATCGATGATTCACCATGGAAACAGACGCTAAGAAAGAGTGCGCCGTTCTACTTCCTCTTCTTCTTTTGTTTAATGGCGAGTTACATAACCTACTTAGTGCACATCGGCATTTATTTGGTGGTTGTGAACTTATTTTTTTAATCTTCATTTAATAAGTAATCTTTATTCACTGAGAATAAGAATTATATTGTTTGTTTGATGCTAATTAATTGAATGCAGATCCATGTGTGAGATGACAATAAAATAAAAAATAATAAATATATTTGAATTTAATTAACATTTAAACATTACCTTGTTGTAATAGTGCTTTAGAATTAATATATAATATTTAGGGCCCGAGCACCGATGGTGTGAGGACCCTATTGTAATTGCTCGGCCTATCATTCTTCTTCTCCGAAATGAATCGCATCACATGCAAAACCAACAGGAAGTCAGATATTTAGAATTTTCTTTGCAAAATTGTTGCAAATTTTGCCATTTCCAGACGTTGTACTTTAACGAACTCCTCCTAGAGATTTAATCAGATCATCATATGTGCACAGTCTAATCTAAAGGCCTTTGGGCAACAGGAAATGCCTTGTTTCACATTGTGATTAGCTCATTGAGATTTAACCAGAACAACATCATATTTGGTCAGTCTAATCTTAAGGCCTTAGCAATGTTATATTGTGAAGATCTTAAGTTTGCGCTGAAGGGCATGTCCGTTGCGGCCTGACAAAGTCTGATGTTTCGCCATGACACAGGAAGCTGTTGTAAGTCAGGCATACAATGTCCGATCTGACCCAAACTTCACATAGTTTGATATGAGTCAAGGCCTGAAGACATCTACATATAAATTTCAGGATTAGGCATGGCAAAATTGCTCGATTGATGTTTGGCCATCATTTATTGTCCCCCAAAAGCAAAGCACATCTTAAACCATTCACTAACTGGTAGATTGTGTTGGTCATTATGGAAATGATCCGGATGAGTCTTTAATTTGCACGTTGTCAGATCACTCACAGAACTTTCTACTCCCATCTGCACTTTTTTGGAATTGCGCTCACGCTAATTTGCCCCGTTTAGTAAATCTGGCTCTAATGGGGACTTGAATCTAGCTTAAAGTAGCTTAGATGGTTTACATTAACTCAAATAATGTCATGATCATTTACAGCATAGTGTAAATTGAGACCATCCACTTCAAAGTAAAGAAAGATACATTTAGCATACATATATAAAAATTAAGCATTTTTAGAAAAAGATTTTTGCATTGACAGTCTCATGAAACCATTTGTAAATTTATTTAACTTTATTGTGCTTCTCATTGTCGTCATGACATCCACGTGTACATTTACAGCTGTACGTCACTTCCAGATACTTATGGACACCCACACATGGATCAGAGAAGACAGAATTTGAAGCATTTAGTTTACAAGACTTCTTCCCATTGCACCTTAAGAGAAAAAAAAATATAAAAATTTGAAAAGACAGTCTATTAGCTCTTGAATCATTCTACAGTCTCAAGTCAATAACTTATGTTTATGTATTAAGTAGCCATTTAATATACAGGATAATGACAGTCTAATTAAAAAAAACAAAAAAAAAAAAAAAAAACTGAAGATAGTGAGACCTAATGTCTAAAGTGACTGTAGATGAAGAGAATCTGCTGTACCTGGAACACAGGCTGCTGGTCTGAGGAGTGTAACAGTCTAATGTGGTTGCCAATCTATGAGGGCAAGTTTCAAGATCCCACAGTCCATAATTGGCATGATGAATAGAAATAACACCAGTACCTTTTGATACACAGACACTGAGAATTTCAGGATTGACTGCCAACACATGTTAAAATGTTAAATCAGTCAAAAATATTTGTGCCAACATATACTGTAGCAGGACAGATCCATTCAAAATATTGTGGACAAGAGGCCCTTAAGGATTAAACAAGATGCTGTACCCTTTGGTCCCAGCATATTAGAGAACATACGGAAAGAAAATAACTTACCACACTTAATGACGCTTTTACGACATTCACAGGTTACACTTATGTCTACAGAAGTCAGAAATATTAACAACGGGAACAAAATAAGCAAATATATTTTTACTCATTTGCCATGCCTTAAATTAATAAAATATTAAACTTCAAAGTTCACTTACTTGCAGGAATACAGTCATAAGACACATCCAGGTATTTATAAGTCCCAACACAAGGATCAGAAAAATTCACTGCAGGGACAGTACAGCTCTTACTTCCATCACACCCGATTCATGGACAGCTACACAGCATGAATAGCTTTAATATACTATGGACAATTATATTTATCTTATGCTTACATAATGCATAGAAATATAAGAGTTTACAATATCAGTTTATGCTCTGTTAAACCTACTAAGTGGACATTATAGAGAGGGATGCTTCGGTTTTGCAGTGTGAGCCGGTCTTCCACTAGCACAGGTTCTGCAGGCAGTTCGTCCATAGTTGGCTTTAAGGACCTTTATGTAACCCGTATCCGATGTTTAAAAAATAAAATAAAAGACTTGTGGTAAGCACATTCTATGAGGCTGGAGACAAAAGTTCAAGTCCAGGCTCAAGATACTCTCATGATCTTGTTCCTCACATACTGTCCTATTTGGGAACAAAAGCCAAAAATATGACTGGATTACTCACCACTTTTGAGACATGCAGATTTCCCTTCACAGAGACGACCACACTTTTTGCTTCTGCACCTGCAGAGAGAAAAACATAAGATTTAGTAAAACTATTGGTTTTGCACTTGGAAGTCTTTAATAGTTACCTTACCATGTTGACACAGAAAGAGCAGCACTGAAAATCAAACAGAAACAGATTGAAACAATTTGAAATCATGCAAGTTGAATTGGTTCTAAATCAGTACTTACAAGTGATCCCGATTAGCTTTAGCACCAGAATGTTGAATGTGTGAACAGAAGAAAAACCCTGGAACTCTTTTAAGGAGACCCGTGTGCACATGGCTGTAGTAACAAACAAACTCGCAAATGCAAAAACGGGAGCTCAGAAGTTCTGAAATTGAAACTCAAGACTCAAAACAGCTCTGTTTTTTCACTCAAATTATTACAGAAAAGACTATTCCATTACAGCACCATTATACCGTTTTATTTAGCCTACTGAAGCACAGTTGAACCCAAGTACAAAACAATGACAAACTTCACCGAACCTACAGTTTACAGAAAACATTGTGTTTACTTACCATGGCTTAACTCTACCGTTGTTGTCACAATGTTGGCGCTAGCCTGCAGCTAACTACTACCACATTTTGTAACACTTTACTCCTTTTACCTCGGCTTAGTCACTGAATTTCAGTGGTAACGTTAATGGACCAGTAGCTTAGGTTTCGCTACAGAGGGCAAGTATTTATAAGGCACATATAAAACACAGACAATGACTAGAAACTTACCAATTTATATTGTTTGTGCAAGATTAAATCTTGAAGTAAATTACAATAACAATGAAATAAAAATAAATAAAAACACAAATGAATGACTTGTTTCTTCTCAATCCCTTTTGAGTTTCTTTTTAGATATGTTCTCTAAGTGTTATTTTCAGGTTTGTTGTGATTTAAATAGTTTTTTCTATGTATATTCTAATTATATGGTTTATAGCTTAAATTATTCTCCTATTTTGAGCCTCTACAAACACGAGCCTCTTTGATCGTAGCATTGTCCCAGTCTGCCTGTTTAATAGCTTGCAGCCACAGATGTCGTCTATTTTTTATTTTTTTTTAAACGGATGAGATCCTGCAGGAACCCTGAAAAACTTGACTCCATAACTGGTGTGATTTTCACAGTTCACACGACACAACAAGTAGGCATTTTTTTCTTGACGAGAAATTCTCTGGTTAACACAATTCAATGGGATGGAATGCACTTTCTGACCCCGACATGCGCACTGCGAACCGCAAATTTTCCTGTGACGTGAACCGTGAAGGGGTCTATACACAAGGACTAATGAAATAACAATAAATACCTGAAAGTAATCAACACAAAGAACCAATGGGAAGACACAACTGACTGAATACCACATGACAAGACCATAAACCAATGATAACAACACACATGAGGCAAAGGAACTAAATACATAATCTGGGAATATGGTTTGATAAGAAGTTAACCAGGAAAGACCATATAGATTATATTTTAAAAAAATGCAGTAAAGTACTAAATTTAATGAGAGATGTTGCAAGACAAGATTGGGCTTCAGACAAACAATCATTAAAGGGTATATATGTTGGTCTCATGCGATCAGTCCTAGATTATGGATCCTAACTCATGAAACTTTGCACACGCATCAGAAGTGGTGAAAATTTACATCTGTTATGAGATTCAGAATTAGGCATGGCAAATTGTCTCAATAGAGCCACCTACAAATTTTCAACGAAGTGTTTCACATACAGGTATGAAATTCGGTACACACATGTAACAGCCGAATAGCTAAAAAAAGTCTGAAAACCAACAGGAGGTCAGATATTTTGAATTTTCTTTGCAAAATTGTTGCAAATTTTGCCATTTCCACATGTTGTACTTTAATCAACTCTGCATAGAGATTTAATCAGATCATCATCATATTTGGTCAGTCTAATCTAAAGGCCTTTGTGACGTTACATTGTGACTGTTTCGCCATGAAACAGGAAGTTGTTGTAATTCGTGCAATGTCCGATCTGCCCCAAACTTCACATGTTTTATTAGAGTCCTGACCTGGAGACATCTACACGCCAATATTCAATTACAGTCATAGTGCCACCCGCTGCGGGCAACAGGAAATGCCTTGTTTTACATTGTGATTAACCAAATTTAACATCATATTTGGTCAGTCTAATCTTAAGGCCTTGGCGATGTTAAATTGTGAAGATCTTGAGTTTTCCCTGAAGGGTATGTCCGTGGGGGCCTGACAAAATCTGATGTTTCGCCATGACACAGGAAGCTGTTGTAAGTTAGGCATACAATGTCCGATCTGACCCAAACTTCACATGTTAGATAAGAGTCCTGGCCTGAAGACATCTACATGCCAATATTAGTTAGTCATAGCGCCACCTGCTGGCAACAGGAAATGGCATGCTTTACACTGTGATTCACTCCTCGAAACATTTAAATATGCAATGAAGTACCAAACATGCTAGAAACACATGCTATTTTTCTCCAAATTTTAAGTGCTTAAAGCTGCAAGCAGTGATGACACCCGGGACCACCGCCACCCGTTGGCCTCAGGAAAACAGTGGATATAATGTATAATATAACTGTAACTATAACACATTTAGGTATATTATTTTAACTATATTAATTAAATAAAACACATCTGAATACCTCTTAAGCAAACTAACCCTGGAACTTAACCTGCTCTGGAGCAGGTTATGTTCAGAGAGTGAGTTGCTATGGCTACTTACATACCCTGAAAGTTACCTCTGTTTTTGGAACCGAAAGTTGATATTGCCGTCAGCTCGTACTGCCGTTAACACTTTCTCCGACAAGTGAATGCAATGAGACCTGTTTAATGTTGCCCAAACCTGTAGAAAACGCAACAGTGCCACATTCAGACTTTTAAATGTGAAGCGCTCACATTTATTTTTGCGATTTATGTTTTTCCATCCCCAAAATATAAAATGCCTTAAAATGATCATTAAGACACTTGTTATACCATTTAAGATATTGAAGACATTTTATGATCTTACATTTAAGAAAATGGATCCAGGGAGTCATATATTACCTGTGGATGTGAGTCTGTATAAAAAAATACTGTGTACCACCAATTAAAGGGGTCATTTGATGCTATTTTCAAAGATCATTATTTTGTGTATTGGATGTAAAAGAATATGTTAATATGTTTTAATGTTCAAAAATTATTATTATAATTTTACATATTGTACATTATTGTATAGCTCATCTATGCCCAGTCTTTCTAAAAACGTGTTCATTTCTACAAAAAAATAAATTGTAAAAAAGTTTTTTAATTTGAAACTCTCTTACCTTGTACTCTTATGCGTTACACTGCACAAAACTCTACATTTAAACAGTCAAAAGCAAATCTTTTAACAAATAATAAAACATACTTACAGACTCTGATGAAATAGCCTTTGTGCACAGCCAGCCTTGACTCTCCCAGGTTCAGGAAACTTTCCACCGTAAAATAAGCTACACACAAACATTTGGGTTGTACTGTTCTGGAACAGTGTTGTAAATAAATCTTAACCACTGATTCCTAATTGCGTCCACTTTTTTAAAAGGCCAAATAAAGTGCTTTTGCTTTCGCATTGAAACGCAGAGCGTCTCCACAACATCGCGGCGACAACACTACTACGACAACTGAAGCCACACCTTCTTTCTTTGGTCGTAGGTCGTTGAGGGAGAATTCGATCGAGACATTTTAGCTAATTAAATAAATCATTTTGTGGAAGACTTTGAGCTATGTAATTTTGCCAGGGCTCGACAGTGCGACCATTTCACTCGCATTTTTAAAAATAGATGTGTGCGAACTGTAAATGTATTTTGGAGCATGTGTGCAAATACTTGCAACATTCCCTGATTGGTCGGTCCAAGAATCAAACACAAGGTCCCACCTTCAATTGTGCAAGGGAAGTATTCATTTATTGCTATGCCTTGGCAAGTGATAACCTTCAAGTGACACCCCTGAATGAATGAATGTGTTTGGGAAAGGCAGTGATGTAAATTAAAAAGTGAGAGGGAGATATTGTGGCAGTGACTGAGTGCTTGATGAAACGTTGTGAATCATACAAACCTGCTCTTCCCATCTTACCAGGCTGGTTTGCCAGCAAATTTGGGCTGCATGATTCCTCCAGGTGGAGCCCCTGATTCAGCACAAAGACCTTCCAAAATGTGCAGATACTGTAACTGCAGATATCTGGTCTGTATGTTTTGATTTAGTGAGTAGCTTGGGTTTAATATGAATGATGCTATATATGTTTTTATTGCTACGTTTGTATGTTTTTGTTGTTTAGTACATGGGTATGTTTGAAATGGCATACCAAAATTTTAAATACTATTTACTTTTCCTCATACTTAGTAGCCAATATACAGAATACTGCACACTATGCAGTTCACTAATATGCAGGGTGTGCATTATGGGGGGTTGAGTCTTGAAGTCGAGCACATTTTATTGTTTTTGAATCATTATCGGATTAAAAGACAATGAGACTTATTTTGGGATTATTTTGTATATTCGCAGGTGAACTTTTCACAAACAAATCTGCCTCATTCACAACATGTGCGTAGTCACATCAATTTGTTATCCTTTTTTTTTCTGATGGTAAATGTATTTGGAGTATTCTAAATGAGCTTTAAGGCAGATTTTCTTACTCTTTCTTATGATTATAAGGCCACTTATGCATATGTGCGATTTCAGTTCACGTTTTTTCTAAAATTTGACATTTAGAATACATTTTAGTAGGGAAGTTAATGGTGAATCATGATTTGTTTGTAAAAATACATTTGTATGGAGACTTCACAGACAAATTCATGCATATGAATGAGACCAAATATTTGTGTGATGCTAAATTAACAGATTGTTCCTTATTTCCCCTTACTGTATACTACACAGTTCACACACTGTACTGTTCCATGCCTACTATAATATAAAATATGAAAGAATTTTCGATATTGGAATTTCAGCATGAAGGAAATTTTTAGTTTTGGTTTTTCACAGGTGTTTTCCTGGGTGCAAGAATTCAAAGAGTAAAATTTTGTGGGAGTGAGTTACCTTCGGTTTCCTGTGAAGGATCCAGCGTGTTGTATGCAGTGGCTGAAGGCTGTGAAGAATCGTAAATACAGAGAGAACGCTGAGATGGAAAATCTGAAAAACCTCAGTGTTTGTAGTCAACATTTCAAACTGGATGACCACAAACACAGTGTTTTAGGCCAAATGGAGGGGGAAAACTAAAAGAAACTGCTGTTCTGTCAGTTCTGCCCAACCCGCTGAAGCAAAACACCGTTGTGTACAGGTAAGAAAGCTGTTGCCATAGTGTTCTATATTTACCATAATGCTGCTTAAATAGTAGACAAAGTACAATACAATTTTCAGAGATAATACAATACCCTTACAATAACTGTTTGTTAATTAATAACCCTCTGTCGATTCAACTGTCAGTAGGCGGGGATACAAAAATGTGGAAGTATAATCTGTAGTTTTCACGAAAGCCCTGGAGCTATCAAAAAACGTAAAGTTCTCGGTCCAGGTAAAATGAACCAATTACATACCACTGATATTGTAACAATACAAAGCTGGTTGAAAATCGGCAAAGTTACACTTTAAAGGAAATGTAGGTAAACTTAATGCATAATGTCCTGGCATAAAATTACCAGTACTTTTTCTGTAGTTTTTTTTGTCTTATGGGCCACATATACACTGTAAAGTTTCAAGAGTGAGAACTGCATTTAAATACGGGAGTAAATCCCAAAATGTATTGTTCTGTGTGTGTATGGAACGCGACTCCAGAAATTGTGATGACTGACATAGTAGAATATAGCGACGTTCTGCCATCTCACACGTTTAGCGTCCACTATTTTGACCAAATTAATATTACAGTGAAAAAAGATTTGTTATATTCTGCAATTTTAACTAAACCACCATCTACAGAGGCGTTGTGTTTTTATATGTTTGAACGGTTGCTTCGCAGAGCGCTGTCTTGCTGTGTTGTCATGTCCACATATTATAACCGTTTTTGGGATTGTTTGACCTTGGTTCATAAAGCGATCAAGATTATGGAGTTATTTAAGGGGCAGGTGTGGGTCAAATTATTTTGGTATTATTTTCAATATAAAGCATTTGGGTTTATATCGGTTTATTATGGACTTGTTTGCTGTTTTTTTCTTGCAAGATCTGGCAACACGAGTAAGTAAATGCTCATACCTCTTTCCCTGTGATTTCTTAAACCACAATAAGAGAGACATGTCCCTGATGCACATTAAAATAAGTCATTAAGTAGCATTTTTGTAAATGCAGTTGTCACCACCTGCTTTTTCTGTAGTAAATTTAGTTTTAGAATGCGGTTGTCACTCCACTAAATGACTGAACTCTGTGTGAACAGAACCGAATTCAGCTGCAATGTGCATAGTGTAGTTTGCCTCAATGAAAAGTCTTTTCAAGTGCTCTTCCTGTTTGTCAACCTGTTTCCTGTGTACATGGGCAACCTGAGCTCAGTGCTACATATGTAGTCCAGGGGAACAGCTACAGTATGTGAAGTGTGGGATGACAGCATTATGGCTGGCTGTTCTTTTAGTTATGTTCAGCTCTGCACTTGAATGCAGGCATTGAGGAGTGTTTCTGGGTAAGAGCCAGGTGGATGTGCTTTTCTCTCTCTGGGGTGAGTGGACAGATCCATGCTAGTCCCACAGAACCAGGTGCTCACAGAGAATCTCATGGAAATCCTTTAATCCTTTAATAAATGAGACAATTGTTGGCATACAGTAAGAGTATAGAGCTATAAAATTAAAGTCATGCTGTTCGCAAGTGATTTTACTTACGTAATCTTATGTGTTTTTGAGTGAAACAGGATATTCAACGAGAAAAAAAAAGTAGGCTGGGACTTTGGTCCATTGGCAATTGATTGGACTGTTAAACATGGTCGTTATATGTTGGAATAGAGATAGTCGGTGTGAGGGAATGGGTTGAAAAAGTAAGAGGCATTCATACAATTATGCCTATAATACACAGAAAAAGATACCATTAGTGAGTGGTTGACCAAGATGCATTTTTCAATGGCCAGTTCTTTAAAAAATTGCAATGGGTGACAGTCTTTGGTATATTTTGGACAATTTGAGGACATACAGAGGAGACACATAATCACATATTTTTCTCAGGAGAAAAGTCCTTATAAGCAATTTAGGAAAAAATCTCAATAATCTCATTACTGTCTAGGAGAAAGGTATTTTAACAGACCTCGTTTGTGATTTGTCTTTTCTGGAAGACAGTATTATAATACAAAATAATACAACTTCTTATTTTTTGATTACTTGTTTTTATCTTCAATTTCCAGTTATGTAGATGGTGTCATTTACATGTTCATTGTGATTTTTACCACAGATTAAATGTGTCACAGCTTTGTATCTGGCTGAAACTAGTGTAGAATAGACCATCTGTTTGAATCATTGTCATAGTCAGTGTGTTCCTTTTGGTTTTCTTTGACATTGGATTCATGGTTCAGACAGCAGGCATAGATTACAGTGCCAGACAGTGTTGGGCAAGCTATTCACAAAGTGTAGCTAGCTATGCTAACAAATACATTACAGAAAAATAAGATAAGATAAAAGCTGCCCCCTAAAGTGAGTAATTAGTTCTTCTGTAAGTTACAATGTGAGACTGGTCAACTGTAAGCTACTTCATATTTTTGTACAGTAATGGCATTTTAGTTTTATTATGTTAAGAGTTTTCCACACAAAAATATTGAGTATGACAACTGTTTTCAACATTGAAAACAATTAGAAATCTTCTTTTGAGCACCAAATCAGCAAATTAGAATGATATTTGAAGGATCATGTGACGTTGAAGACTGGAGGGATGATGCTGAAAATTCAGCTTTGCCATCACAGGAATAAATTACATTTTAAAATATGAAACTGATATAAATGAATTGTAATAAGCAGTAGTGTATGTATATTAAAGAATTTGAAGGGAAATTTGAAATGAAAATTTATTTTAAAATGACTAAAATAGTTTTTTACTAATACATCTTTGGGGTCTTTGGGATCCCAAACATAATCAACCTCAAAAGAGCATGAGGGTTAAAAAATAGTAATGCTGCCACTTTGCCACTAAGAAACACAGTTGATCTAATCACTTTGGTGTTTGTAGTGATACTGCCCACCACTGGTTCCAGTATTGTAATTTGGTCCAATAGCCCATCATATACATGCTGTTTGACAGTTGTGAGTGACATATTGATTGGCAGGTCATCAGTGGCTGAGCTCCCCAGCAGCTTTTCACAAGCCACTTATGCATATGAATGAGGGACCTCTGGAGGAAAGAGGGTGGGCTCCACTACAGCAATGAGGGAGGTAAAGGTTAGTGAGGGGGTGGCACAACCCTAATGACCCCAATTCTACCACCCTGATAAAAACCCGTATTTCTCCTGCTAAAGGGGCTTTGTGCTTTCCCTCCACTTGCCTCATGGGAACTTACTTTGAGTGTGTGCTGTAAGGAGTGGGTCGCTAGAGCCAGACATGGCAGTTGGCCATTCCCAATGAACAATGCCAGAGAATAGCTTTATTTGTCAAGGTTTCTTCAAGCCGTATATAGAGGAGCTTTTGGAAAGACTGAATGGCTTTAGACTGCTGGCCCACTTTCACCCTCCACTGTCTCAGCTCTATTGATTAACCCACCCGCTCGGCTGAGAAACGGGGGCAGATACTGAAGTTTACAGATTATGTCAATTAGCAAGAGACGGAGGTCCCCGTTTAACTCTTGCCTGTGCGGCCCTCCCAGGCTAGGGCTCTCAGGGCCCAGAGGTCAAAGTTTGCGACCCCACTGCCAAAACACTGAGGTTTGTCACTCCATGTGACCTTTCCAACAACATTGACCCCTCAGGGGCCCCCCGCGTTGGTTCCTCTCACAAAGCGGTGACAGAGGAGCTGATTCGCAGGGGAAATGGATTTATTTATCAGATTCTGTTGTTTTTTCCGTAGTGGCATAAATCTCCCCGGTGAACATGTTTGTTCTGCGCGGCAGTCAGTGGGACTGCAGCAGCATGATGGTCTTTACAGATGCTAGTCTCTTAAATTATGAGCTCCCGTGCCCGCAATTAATTCTGTGCTGCTGATGAGAGTCGACCAATGCATCTGCCTCAAATTATTTTTCAAGTCAGAAGCCATGAGCGCCTACACTGCGGAGGGTCTCGCTGTATCCTGTGGAACAGAGCTCCCATTAACACCCATCTCTCAAAGCAGAGCTGTCTCACTGCACATCCCGTTTGTCCAGGAATGCAGACATGTTTATGTCTCTATAGTGTAATTTACATTAGGAATGAGTGCAAGGTCTTGCCTTCTCAATAGTATGCATCAAATATTCATATAAATACATATATACATACATATATATAATTCCAAATATGGGACACACTTGGCTACACATGTGATTTTTATTTTCTCATTATTTCCTAAAAAATTGTGTCATTACACTAATTCAGATAAAAGTATAAAAGTTTGCGAGTGTGATTAATATGATCATGTGGCATTTTCCATATATATATATATCAAATACTAACTTGTTAAATTAACACGAAAATAATACATGAAAACTAAACTGAATTGAGGCACAAGACACAAACACGCAGGAATGAAACTATGAAACACAACAGAATCCTGACAGTATTCCCCCCTCCCCGCAAGGCATGTCCTCACATCGTATGCAAAAGTCCAATTTTGGCAGGAGGGAGGCGGATGAGGAGAGGCTGGAGATGGACAGGAGACAGGAGGATTCAGCAGAGAGGAATACCACAGCGGAAGTACTAAAAGTCTTACTGGGTGTAGCCTTGGCGTTGCCCGATGGTGGTGGAGCAGGACGAGGTGCAGCCGTAGGCCCGGAAGTCTGCAGCAAAACCAGGGTGACGAGAGACCAAGGTGAAGCTGGAGGGACGAGGGAGTCCGGTGGAGCCTTAGTGATGGAGGATCACAGTGGAGCTGAGGAAGCGCAGAGCCAAGGCGGATACGATGGTCTGACAAGTCAAGAACTGGGCTTGCAGGCCTGAGGTGTAGCCAGGGGATCAGCAGTGAGGGTGGATTCAAGGAGCTGTGAGACACCAGTGGGGCTTAATGCAATTATCTAATCAACCAATCACATGGCAGTTGCTCCAATGCATTTAGGGGTGTGGCCCTGGTCAAGACAATCTCCTGAACTCCAAACTGAATGTCAGAATGGGAAAGAAAGGTGATTTAAGCAATTTTGAGCGTGGCATGGTTGTTGGTGCCAGACGGGCCGGTCTGAGTATTTCACAATCTGCTCAGTTACTGGGATTTTCACGCACAACCATTTCTAGAGTTTACAAAGAATGGTGTGAAAAGGGAAAAACATCCAGTATGCAGCAGTCCTGTGGGCGAAAATGCCTTGTTGATGCAAGAGGTCAGAGGAGAATGGGCCGACTGATTCAAGCTGATAGAAGAGCAACTTTGACTGAAATAACCACTCGTTACAACCGAGGTATGCAGCAAAGCATTTGTGAAGCCACAACACGCACAACCTTGAGGCGGATGGGCTACAACAGCAGAAGACCCCACCGGGTACCACTCATCTCCACTACAAATAGGAAAAAGAGGCTACAATTTGCACGAGCTCACCAAAATTGGACAGTTGAAGACTGGAAAAATGTTGCCTGGTCAGATGAGTCTCGATTTCTGTTGAGACATTCAGATGGTAGAGTCAGAATTTGGCGTAAACAGAATGAGAACATGGATCCATCATGCCTTGTTACCACTGTGCAGGCTGGTGGTGGTGGTGTAATGGTGTGGGGGATGTTTTCTTGGCACACTTTAGGTCCCTTAGTGCCAATTGGGCATCGTTTAAATGCCACGGCCTACCTGAGCATTGTTTCTGACCATGTCCATCCCTTTATGACCACCATGTACCCATCCTCTGATGGCTACTTCCAGCAGGATAATGCACCATGTCACAAAGTCCAATCATTTCAAATTGGTTTCTTGAACATGACAATGATTTCACTGTACTAAAATGGCCCCCACAGTCACCAGATCTCAACCCAATAGAGCATCTTTGGGATGTGGTGGAACGGGAGCTTCGTGCCCTGGATGTGCATCCCACAAATCTCCATCAACTGCAAGATGCTATCCTATCAATATGGGCCAACATTTCTAAAGAATGCTTTCAGCACCTTGTTGAATCAATGCCATGTAGAATTAAGGCAGTTCTGAAGGGGAAAGGGGGTCAAACACAGTATTAGTATGGTGTTCCTAATAATCCTTTAGGTGAGTGTATATATAATATTATTAGAAACAGAATTTGAAAATGCCTTATTTAATGTTTATTATTTCAAACAGTCGTATGTCATATGATTTTATCAGGTGATGTCCAATTTTCTTTAGAAATAAAAACATTTTTAATTCAGTTGTGTGTAAATACATCTTGATGTGATGTGTAATAATATGATGTAATATGTAATATTAAAATGATGAAAAACTTCTGGTACTTCTGGTAATACCATCACATCCATCACACTAGTAAAGTGCATTGCATGCAGTGTGAAAACCGGTACACTGCATTCATGCAGCTGGAAAAAGTTAGCAGTATTGCCCTTTTTTTATTTTAGTTTGTTACTCTCCAACACTGACCAAGTATTGCTTTGAGGGATGCTTATAGCTTTATGCAATAGATGAATCTTCTTTGAACCTCCTATAAGGACATTTTAGCTTGACCAGATGGTAAATTTACTTTTTTTAGAGATAGCCAAACAGTGTTTCTTGAGCTTTCTTTCAGCTGAAATCGGCTGCCAGAATTCAAAAGCATCCTGTCTGTAATTCCCTGTCTTACATGTAATCATCAGGCCTCATTCATGAAACACGAGCAGAACGAATTTCTGTTCAAATCATCCGTAAAAACATTCTTACATAAATTGTTGCATTCAATTCAATGCAACAATTTATATAAGAATGGATTTATGAACAATTTGCACAGAAATTAGTTATGCTTGTGTTACGTGCATGAGGCCCAATGTGTGTGTGATGCGTATTTAGGCATATTTAATTTGTTACCAAAAGCTGCCATTGCTTCAGAACCTGATACTGACCTGTTTTTTTTGTTTTTTCATGGGTTTTTTTCCAGAAGCAAATCAGACGAATAGATGAATCTCATGGAACAACCATCTGTATTGAGGGATTCTGTATTTTGTCATTTGGCTCCTAAATGTTTCATTCTAGTCTTTTTTTGTCATTTTCTTAATAAGGTCAAAGAATGACAATGACAGGCTATTTCAGTGCATTAACTCAACACAGACATAAACATAAAACCGTGCCTCTATCTACATTTTGCAACTTCATAAATGCACCTTTACATACAATTCACTGCAATTTCCAGCTGAAATGAACAATAATGGCAATAAAATACAGTAAAAAAAAAACAAAAAAAAACAATGTTTATCCCTTTTCACACAAATTATGATTTCAGGGGGGGAATTTCGAATAATAAAGACTTATTTTAATGCGGTTTCTTGCGGTTTTCATACTATGTTATGACCTCAAAACACTTACCATACTTCATGATCTGTAAACTAATACATTTTGATGTTTAAATCACGTATCCAGCTCCATGTGTATGGCTTTTCTGACGTAGTAAACTTCCTTAGTAGCTCAGCTGGTACAATGTTGCACTTGGTACGAGCCCTGTGAAACACGAGTCACGATAAAAGAGCTCAATAGAATGGTTGCTTCAGCAAATGCATTTATGGTGGTATGTTATTTTCAAACGTGATAGAAGATTAACCTCACTGGTGTTTCGTATAAAACTGAACATGCGTTTAGCACCACTCACTGGACATTTCACTTTAAAGGTGTTGCAAAATGTTCATAATTTAGAAATGTCACCTTAGGCAAGTGTTTCCAGTGAACCTGGGTTGCATTTAGTGCCTGGATTTCAAAATGATTGTGGATGGTTAGTGAATAAAACACAGGTTTTTGCTCTAAAGTACCCCAAAAAGTGGCACAACAGGTCTGGTGAATTCGCCCCTCCATGTCTACATAGACACTGGAGGGTCTGCTGGTCTCTCAGCCAGTTTTTAATCAACCTACTACAACGCGCCTGCAAGCACAGTAGCAGCAATTGAACAACACAAAGGCGCCATTCTCCATCCCTGCTGATGGATCCGAGATTACTGGGGTGAGATAAAACCAGAGAGAATAAGGGGTTGGGGGCCACTCTTGGCTGGGCCCTGCATTCCCCGTGATATTAACCTTTCAGGGAAATCAGTATGACACAGAAGCTGACAGAGGGTCTAAATTATCTTTTGATTGCTGGTGTGGTGGGCTGTTTATATCACCGGTCATCTGGCACAAAGCAGAGCCCTGTTCCCACTGTCTGTGGCTGTCAGGCCTTTTTTAATCACGGTAAGTGACCTTTGCGGTGATGCTGACAGAACGATGAGAAGGAGGGGCCAGGACTGTCCGTCTGATAAGCTTCTATGAGAAGACTCTTTCTTTTCTGGTGTCCTCTCTCTTTCTCCAGCACTGTTATCTCATGTCCATGTCTCACTGAATCTTTCCTCTCCTCCCCAGTGTAACTGAGCATGTGTTCATTACTTTCAAATTTGTACATAGTTTGTATAATCTGATTCAATGTTGTATGCAGCTGTTTTTCTGAATTTGTTTGTCAAAAAAAAAACAAAAAAACATTTTAGTTTGGTCCAAAATTTTAATTCTGTCATTTATATTTAATTAAATGTAAAAAACATGTTCAATTTGATGGAGGCTAGGACTAGATCAAGCTTCAAAATGACAAGGAAATGACTTGTGTTCTGTATTCGAAGTCTTTAAAAAGGCATCATATAACTTTATTAATGACAACATTTAAAGTCTTCTTTTTTTTTCTCTCACTGGAAAATCTTGATATTCACCAATCTGGATTTTGGGCATTGCAATCAAAATGGAGACAGATGAACATGAGCTTGCAGGGTTGGAGTTTAAGCGGATTAAAGGGATAGTTGAAAATTTTGTCATCACTTACTCACTTCTGTTGAACACAAAATAATATATTTTAAAGAATGTTGGTAATCAAACAGTTAACGGTAGCCTTTCCATAGTAGTCAATGACTACCATCTACTGTCTGGTTACCAACATTCTTTAAAATATCTTATTTTGTGTTTAACAGAAGAAGAAATTCTTACAGGTTTGGAACAACATCAGGGTGAGTAAATGATGACAACATTTTGTATCCCTTTAAATAATCAGAGAAGTCCTGTATACGTCACCAGAGAGAGATCTGTCTTTTTCACCAGAAGGTCCAGTTATGACATTTTATTAAATAATACAAGGTCAAAACATAAAAAAAAAAAAATTAAATACATGCTGAATTCTTCACAATAAGATTGTAACAGGCAGGGATAGGAAGAGAGCCGTGGGAACAGTGACGCGCCACCTGCGCACCACACCGCCCTCGTGTCTCTCATGGAGGATCTCCAGAAGGAAAAAAGGAGGAGCGATGACAGTGAAGGACAAGACAGCACCAGACCAGGATTTTACATTGTGTTTTGTTTATTTTTGTGTGGCAGTCATCCGTGAGGGGCTGTCGCTTTAAATTTGTTTTGTGTTTGTTTATTTTATGATTAAAGTGTTTTGAACATTCGCCGGTTCCCTTCTCCTTCTTCCCTGAACTGTTAAACCTTGTTACACTGGTGGCCGAGGTGGTGGGCTGGAGTGATTTGCCAGGATGACGGACTAACTCGCTGCCAGCTGCCTAGGTTTCTGGAGGGGCGGCTGCAGTCCGAGAGGGAGCAGAGGAGTCGCCAACGTTTGCTGAGGCTGGAGTCTGCTGCCTGCTTCCATCCACCAGGACAACAAGGGACTCGCTGCCGACTGCCCATACCCGGAGGAGCCATCGCCATCCACCAGGTGGCAGAAGAGTCAGAGGGCCTTCCACCGAGGGCTATCCAGTGCCACCACCAGGCATTGCAGAGGCGTTCACCCAGCTGGTGGAGAATTTGGATTTGGGGGAGTAGAGCGCATTCTCAAGGTTACCCCTGGCCTGTGAAGGGCAATGGGGGGTATGTGGCAAAAGGGGCGGGTCCAAGAGCCATGTGAACGGAGCGAAGCCAGAGGCGTGATTGTTAAGCTGCACGGCACACTGGGAGCTCTGGGAGGAGCAACGACAGTGTAGGACCAGTCCTGGATTTTACGTTGTGTTTTGTTTATGTTTTAATGGCAATCGTCCATTAGGGGTTGCTGACTTACTTTAATTTTGTGTTTGTTTATTTTATAATTGCTATGTTGAACTTTCGCCTCCTTCTTCTCTGAGCTTTAACGTTGTTACAGAGATATAGGCCTATTACATGCATTTAAAATAGATTGGGGTGAATTTTCAGTTCATGCTGATTTTAATTATTTTGAAACGTTTTAGAAGATACCTAACAGATGTAGCCAAACCGCATAATAATGTGTAACACATAATAACGTAGATCTTGTTTACATGTACATACTGCTATATCATCCTTAAGTGTTAAACCAAAAAAATACATGTACATGTATATATGGAAACCCTGTTTAAAGATGGCAAGGGTCTGCAAAGTGCAGTGTATAAGTTGTGTGTTGGTGAACATCCTTTAACTGGACAGCATGAATGTGTCTGTAACACCTCAGCTAATGTTTGAGATGGTACTGTGACACTATAGAATATGTGAGGGAGCCCAGAGAAGACTGTGATGTTTAGATATGTCTGATGTAAGCTGTGTGGAGAGTGTTTGAATGTGAACGTGGGGGTGGCATGAGCTGGCAGATCCCTGTAGACAATAGGCCAGTAATGAGGGGTTGCTTATCCATCTACTGGAAGAGAGGCATTTGCTCCCCATTTGATCTCAGATAAATGCCACAGATTTTTTCCTATTCACTTTTACAGAGATTAGCACTGAATCTCTCTTTTCTTTTCTTGTTTAAACAGGTTGACACATAGATTTGTTCTTAAGAGCAACTACTGGCAAGAGGAAACACATGTACTGTAGTGTCAGTCTTTATCTGGTTTTGGTGATTTAGATATCTGATAAATATTTCCTGTTTTAGACTTAGCTCATAACATCTCCATTTGTGGTTTTGGTATGTATTTATATTGTTCAGTGTCATTATTTTAAATGGATAGTGCTTTGCCTTATAGGGTTAGTTCAGCCAAAAATAATAATTTTCAACATTTACTCACCCGTTTGTCATTCCATGAAAGGCAAAAGGGAATGTTTTGGGACTGCTCTGTTCCATACAATGAAAGTGAATGCTGTACATATGTTGTCAAACTCTAAACATGACCACGATCATAACACGATCATAACAAATTTTATGCTATATTCAATGTCTTCTAAAACCAGACAAGGACTATAGACTGTATAAAACAGGACGTAGTGTCCGTGACGTCATCCTTAGGTTTGCAGAGAATTTTTGGAGCCCAAAGTGCCATCTTGGCAGCACATTACTCCTGGATAACAGAAAATGGGCAAAGAGGCAGGACGTGGGTTGAGCAAACAAACGGCTAGTAGTGACAGCAGCGGCAACTCAAGTGGCCACGCCCTTAATTATGTAGAACTTTAAGGCTAAATATAATTTAAACGGATGAGTTATAAAAAAATGCACCCCCCTCACAGTTGTCATGAAGGGCAAAATTCGCTTTAAAGGCCAAATTCACTTTTTGTTCCAGGCTGTAAATATTTTTTTTCTGCTGTAAAGTTGGGCATTTTAACATGGGGGTCTCTAGCGGCCAGTCGATGAATTGCAGTTTAAGTCACTTCCGTGTTGGATTCAAGAGAGAGACGGAAGGTTTCCGCTTGACAAGGACCTAAATTGTAGCAGTCTGGGGATGCCCTCCCAAGGATGGATAGATGGATGGATGGATGGAAATTTTAATTTAACTTTAAAATTGCTTTTTTTTGGGTCATATTTAGACAGATAATTTAAAGAAAATTACACATATACAGCAAGACAATATAAATATAATTTCACTCACCTAGTAAATTGGTAAATATTTAATATCTCTACTCTCCATAATTAAGGTATTTAGTGCATTATCAGCGTTAGCAGTTCAAACTAATATCACATAATTTACATCTCTACAATGATTGGTTGATACACCAAGCGAGGCTAGCATTCTCTGCAATGTATTTTTTTTTGCAACACTCTAACTGCTGAATGGGAAATACTCAATAGTGATTGGCAATATTTTTTTTTACCAATGGAGGCAAAAGTCTCCAGCTATGGATTTTGCCTCCCCTGCCCTTCTCTATCCCCTCAGACTCACCTTAGCACATTTGTAATTACATTGGCAGATTTGCCCATCTCCCATTTTTACCTAAACATTTTGGGTATAGGCTGTGCCTCCCCTGACAAGCCGCCACTGGACAGAACCAACAATAAGTTGTTTTCGGAAAGAAAATCTACTGTTGTATTCCACAGAAGAAAGAAAGAGGTTTGAAATGACAAGGCGGCTTTTTTGGCTGAACTATTGTCAATTCCTGAAGATAAGTACTAAACTGACGAAATCCTTGTGATGAGCAAATGTGTTTAACAACATTAGATAATACCATTAAAATTAGATCTCTGATTAAACAGAACTAGCACAGTTAGATTTTAACTTTTATTACAGTGCGATGTAATGTCGGAAGGCTCTTTCCATACCATGTCTGTATATTTGTAGCAATATATAATCATTTTAGTAAAAAATAATGTTGCATACTGTATAGAAATCATGAAAAACACCTCACCAACCAAAATGATTGAATAAGTACAGAGTCTGTCATAAGCTTGGCTGATATGACGTGCGCTCTTAGAGCAGAAAAATGGTCCAGACTTGCTCACAGGGCTGCGGTTGATGTATTTGGGCCGCCGTCCTGACCAACACTTTTCAATCCATCAGTTTTCTTACCTCCCAAGTTTCAAGCCACAACCGGAGTCCCATTCCCAGTCATGTCCCATTCTGGTGCTAATGATCACGATTGTATCTTCGTAGTACATAATAAAAACTTTTTATTCCTTATCTACAAAATAAAAGATACAAATAAAAACCAGTTGGCACTATGTTTGTTCTGTTTCATTTGTTTGTGGAATCTCGCCATTGAAATCAAATATGAGTGCACTCTTTAAAGCTCTTGTTTACTATTCTCTTTTTCTCACATTGATTGAAAGGGTTGTCATTGTCTTTCTGAAAAGTCTTATAGCTTGTGCTCTGAATGAGGGAACCAGGAAAGTTTCACTAAAATATGCATGAGCATCATAAGTGTGCTGATTGCTTCATAAACAATACATTTTATGTAGATACAGTTGCCAACAAAATGTAGCTGTACTTGATGATGAATTAAGTCCTAAGCAGTTTCCAAAAGCCATTTTATGAGTAATAAAATACATCTGTACTAATGGTCGGAATTAGGCATGGATACGGTCTCTGAAAGAGTTATTGGAAGATGCAGACAGAAGAGTCATTGGTCACTGGAAGACAGTGTGATAGGTAGGACACTGATGAGACTTCATGTATTTAATGGCAAACTTGAGTTCCTTGCTCTTTTTGTCCCACTTGTGGATGGACATGAGCAGTAACTGTTGGTCCACTTTGCGGCCCATGATGAGGAAGTTGCTCCCGAGATTGTCCAGTTGCGAGCAGGGACAGTTCGCTCCATTCTTGATGTATAGCGTGAGCTTCTTTAGGTCTTTCTTCCTCAGTATTCCCATCTTCAGAACCTTCTTCTTCTTTTGTGCGGCGATAAGCTTGCGGTCGCCTTTTTCCTTTTTCACCTCTTTAATCTTCATCTTGAGTGCTGTAGATAAAATACAGAAAGAAAAAGACTTAGATCAGGAATTCCCAATGTTATTCTGTCAGCCAAATTTGGATATAAAATACCCCTTCAGATTTTTAGTTCATATTTCAATAGTTCATATAACTTAACAGATTCACTTATGTTTATTTTTTTGTTTTTATTTTAAAATTATTTTAATTATTAGCTTGTTATCAACTCACAAACCCCTTGCAGTTCCTTCATGAACTCCCAGATGTTTGCGAAACCTGAAAAGTTCACCCCGAAAAAGTTTGTCATTAATGTTTACTAGTGTCACATTAATCAAAAATGTATACTTTTTTTTTCTTTTTTTGCAGGACAACTAACAGTATACAGGTTTGAAAAGACGTGAGGGTGAGTAAATAATGACAAAATTTTCATTTATGAGAGAACTATCCCTTTAAAAACACCAAGGAAAGACCAGACAGACCCTTTGGAAAAAGTTCTGGGTACTATGTGTTGTCATTTAACTTTATCCATTGGAAAAAATGGGAAATGTTCTCATGGGATCCTTGGTCACACTCCGGTTCTCCCATATATTTTTGCTGTCTCAAGCAACAAGACCTTTCACAACGAGCACACAGGAAGAACCAAGGCTATCCAGAGCGCTGGAATAGTTTACACCTCCCCGGAGGAGCATCATTTAAACATGGACGGCACTAATTGCTCTCACCTGGGAGAGGACGGAGAGTGGAACGGAAAGTTTTAAAGACAGATGTGAAAAGTGAACACCCCTTCGGTAGCCCGTCCTCATAAGCCACCAAACCTTTGAAAGTTTTTTTTAATTTTCATATTACATATTTTTAAAAGAATTTTCATCAAAAACATTATTTTGGAAGCCTGTTAAGTTTTAACATTGGAACATTGGTTGAAGCATTTTCCATTGAAAAGTGTCTGTTGGATGTGAACTTCATGGCAGAAGTAGTAGGTCATCTGAGTACTTTTTTTTGCAAATTATTGGCTCAGAGCAAAGTCACAACAGATTTTTAAGTAATCCATAAAGTTTCAAGAAAATAAATATTGACAAAAAATATGCTCAAACATACTGTTGAGTTCAAATTCCATATAAAATGAATACAGGGAAATCTGAGCCCCTTTATGGGCAGTGGTGCAAAAATTATAATTTCTTTTCATCCTATGACCACAACATATGAAAATGGCATCGATGAGAATGTTTTTTTTTTCAGAAGAAATCATAGAATATCAAATAAATAAATGTTTTTATTGATGAAATATTTTTTTAAAAATCACAGAATGCCTGGGTCAATTTGACCCCCTTTTTGCATTCTAGGGTTAATGTTTGCCACTCTTTAATGGTTGTGGCTTTTCCCATCATTTTTGTGTATGTAATTTTATATGTCAAATGTCAAATGATTAAAACAGTAATCAAATTGACTGATAAACAGGATACTCAAATTAATTAAATTATTCATAATTATTCTCATATGAACTAGTGCTGTCAGACGATTAATAAAAATAAAATAAAAGTTTGTTTGTACATAATATATGTGTGCGTACTGTGTATAATTATTATGTATACACACATGCATGTATATATATATATATATATATATATATATATAAAAAAAAGAAAAATGTTATATTTATATATAATAAATTATATATTTTATATTTTATATTAAATACATACATGTATGTGTGTGTGTGTGTATTTAAATATACATAATAATTATACACAGTACACACACGCATGTATTATGTAAACACAAACTTTTATTTTGGATGAGATTAATCGCGATTAATTGTTTGACAGCTCGATCATTTGCTTAGAAAATGCTCTAAAAATATATTTCATAGACATTACATTATTGTGTATTTTGGTGCATGCCTAAATTTCTCCACTGAAACAATTTCCTTCCTGTATCTGCATTGCTCAGAAATCTCAGCTTCCATCTCCACAATTTCTGTTTGGATCAGGTCTGGTTTTTCCTTTAGAAACCATAAAGAAGCAAGTCTGCTTCAAAAAAAAAAAAAAAAAAAAAAAACTACATTTCCAGGTTCTCTTGTTTTTAAGTTACATTTTAAAACATGAAAATGGCAAGTAAAACCTGTAACTGATGCTATGAAACAGAACTTATCCAAACGTGCAGATAGCACATTAGTCAATGACAACATTTGTCCTGCATCATCAGTGTGAGCTAGGCTCCTTGTCTAATATCATAAACATTCATGCATCTCTGGAAGTGCAGGAATGTATGTTTAAATGGTTTCACTGATAACAGATTTAGTTTACTTGCATGGGGATATTTGGTGTTGGCATAAATATTATTAGAGATCCTATAAGATTTCTTACTAGAAGAATCAAATTGAAAACTGAAAACAGTGTATAGTATGATGAATGTGTATTCCCACTGAAAAATGTATACTCAATCTGAGAGAATGAGGGAAGGAAAGATGAAAAAGAAGACTGTAAGAAAATGTGAGTACATGCCACAATTCTAAGACGTTTTTAATTTATTGAACGTGGTTGCTAGGCCAATGCAAGGTGGTTGCAGACATGTGGGTAGTTGCTTGGGTGTTTTGGTGGTTGATAGAGCATTTCTAGGTGGTTGCTTAGTGGTCCAAGTCAAAAGGGCCCACTGCCAAGTCTCTTAATAATTTCTTGTGCCTAATTATAGTGTGGGTCCCTCGTTTAATGTAATTCTATAAGAAGTCTTGTTGCTTAAAATATAGTACTATTACTGTGTCGGGACTCTCAAACAAAGCCATTTTGAAGGCTCCCAGATCCACAGTGTTTATTTGAGCTTTTTGGGGAAATCAGCTTTCAAATTACATAGTTGTCTCTATTTACATAGCAGATAGATTTAATATATTTTAAGAGATTTTGCAACTACAAAACCATATAGCTTACATACCTAACTGCAGCTAGCCGCACATGGGGTTTTTCTCTCTGATTCAGGTGATCGTTCATGACCCATAATGCTTGTGGGGAGTGAGCACGCCTGGGCAATATCGTGGTGACAAGCCGAAAACCACAAGAGCTGCTTTAAATTGCTGGCAGTAGGTCTGACAGCAGATGAAGGAAGGCAATGAGGAAAAGTGTCGCCCTGAGTACTTGTAGCCTTCTTTCAATAATTCTGAAACCAAAACTTGCCTATGTCCAAAGCCAAAGCAATAGACTTCAAAGGCTTAGTGAGCTTTTATCAATAGAGACAGTTGTGTTGAAAATATTTTGACTGGCAAGTAGCATCAAAACAAAGAAATGCACATTATTATTTAACATTATTATAATGTATGTGGGGGGCAAAACCCGCATGAGGTCAAATAGATATTTGTTTTGTTTTTGTCTTTAACTCTATGTTCCTGTGTGTTTTAATTGCTCTTAGGGCATGAAAAACAAGATTTGAAAATTATTAATTTTTTTACACATATTTTTCAAAGAGATTTTCAGATGTCCACTAGAGTGGACAGTATGCGTTTATGGTTTAAACTGAAGATATACTGTATTAAACATACAAACTGAGGAATGATGCATGAGGTTCCACTGTAGAGGTTGATGTGCAACTATGCCATCAAATGCCATGCATATGCAAGAACATTTTTGAATAGCTTAGAAAATTTTTAATAGCTGTCCACTGTAGTGACCACTATGCATAAAAGGGTTAATCCTGTAAAATGGTGCTAACAAATATTATCTTAAAGAGTTAAACAGAGTCAGCACTGATGCTGAAAACTGGAAAGAAGCATTAAAAAAAAAGAAAGAAAGACAAAATAAAGAAAAATAATAAAATTATGATTTGAGTATTTGGTATACTTATACTGTAAAATCTATGGAAGCTTGTTTCCACCACAAAATAAAACACTAAAAAATAATTGTGACTTTTTATCTCACAATTGTGAGTTTACATCTCGCAATTCTGACATTTTTTCTCAGAATTGGGAGATATAAACTCGCAATTGCGAGTTATAAAGTCAGAATTGCGTGATATAAAGTCAGAATTGCAACTTATGTAGTCAAAATTGCGAGTTATGAAGTCAGAATTGTGAATTATAAAGTCTGAGGGGAAAGTCTGAGTTTATATCTCACAATTCGGACTTTATATCTTGCAATTGCGTGTTATAAAGTCAGAATTGCAAGATATAAACTCGCAATACTGAGAAAAAAGTCAGAATTGCGAGATATAAACTCGCAATCGCGACTTTATATCGTGACACAATTCTTACTTTATAACTCACAATTGCAAATTTATATCACGCATTTGCGAGGAAAAAAAGTCAGAAATGATATAAAAAGTCACAATTACCTTTTTTAATTTTTTATTCTGTGGCGGAAACAAGCTTCCATAAAAATCTAACAAATGTGCTTTTTTTCTTTTTCTTTTTTTGCTGACTTTACTCAAAGTACAACTGTTTGTTTATTACCTTAGTGATGTAGATCTAGTAATTCTGACTATTTGTGTTAAAAGTCCTAGTTACTCAACAATGACCCATCTACAACAATGACCTATCTACAATGACCCAGAGAGCTCTATACGCTGCAACTGAAGAAAACACATGCACATCTTCATGAGTTTGACAACACATGTGCTGCAAATACTCACAACGCAACCAAATGCGTTGCAAAAAATCCACGTGCTGCAAATATTTAAAACGAACATACAATCACAATGTTAAAATAAACAACAACAAAAAAATTGCCTTTCAGTGAAAGTGAAACTAAAATGTGAAGGCCAAGCATGGTAACCCATACTTATGTCCTCTGCATTTAACCCATCCAAGTAGTGAACACACACACACTGCAAACTGTGGACACACACAACCGGAGGAGTGGGCAGCCATTTTGCTGTGGCACCCGGGGAGTAGATTAGGGGGTTAGGTGCCTTGATCAAGGGACTTGATCATTTCCTGCATTTCCTGCATTATCCTGATGGATAAAGTCATTAATGGACACCTTATTGTTTTAAAAATTGAAGTCTAGCCATTGTTCATTATATATTAGTATATCATTGAGACAATATAAAGCGTCAATCAATATACATTTTGTTATTTTGTTTTTGTCAGGCCATGTAAATATATCCACGCAGGTTTCATTGGGTGAATTGTTTTAAGTTACTGACACGTTATAAGCAGGGGTGCACATAACGTTTTTGGTCTAATTTTCAAGGTAGCACCTGGAGATGCTGCTTGGTACTCACACTTTACGCGGCATGCTTATCATACAAGCTGTCGTCATCACTTTCCTCCTGACTGCTCTTCTCACTATCTACTTTTCTCTCAAACATGGTAGATGATGATGTAGTCCTGCTTCTTTCTCCCTGGTTAAGCCTGTGATTTGCTGTTTGCATCCACAAATCAACAACTGGGTTTGGGTCAAAAGTCTCTGTTGTCACCTTAGACAAGTGAATGTAATAATTTTTTTGTCATGTAAAACCGAACATTTAATTAGACGGGTGAAGACCTTTGAGTTTCTGTGTGTTTATGATATGACGATAGTTTTATAGTGAGGCAGCAGAGGCTGAAAACACTGTGAGCGTCACACGTGCTTCAGTGTGTGTGTGTGGTAAATGAAACTGCGTGCCTGCGCCATTCATTCACACAGAGACACGCAGAACATGCAGGATTCGTATTTAAATATTTTTTTCTGGTCTTTTTGCAGTTTAATATTCACAAACACTGGTCTATATCGCGATTTGATTTAAGTTGACCTGCTTTTTATTTATTTATTTATTGAAATACAGTCAATTCTGTGTTTATGGATCGTTTCCGCGATTCCGTCCACGTTTTCTGCATCGCAGGAATCATAAGGCCCTAGAAAAGAAGACGCGCATAAAGTACGATGGAAACACATTTACCGAATAAATCCCTCAATGCGTAACAAAAAAAACTCACGTGACTTTGCCAACAGTCGATGAGATTGGATAACTGGGCTAACAAGCAGATCAGTTTCATCGCACAGCATCTTAATTCTGCCTTCAAGTGCTATTGGAAATTTCCTACTTCCCACTTCTGAAGTCGTGATTTCAAGCTCATCACATTCAAATTTTGAATTGAGAGGGCATTCATGTCCATTTTTTAAACTAGGAAACTAGTATTTACGATAATTCCGAAAGCACGTGAAGGATTCTGAAATGCCTGAGCCAAAGTCTGTCATCAAAATGATCAACTCTATGCGAAGGAGATGTGTTGCACTGTGTGAGGCAAATGGTGGTTGCACCAGATATGGACTTCCGATCAGGCATAACATTATGACAGGTGAAGTGAATAACACTGATTATCTCTTCATCACGGCACCTGTTAGTGGGTGGTATACGGGTGCTGGTCATATAATTAGAATATCATCAAAAAGTTGATTTATTTCACTAATTCCATTCAAAAAGTGAAACTTGTATATTATATTCATTCATTACACAGACTGATATATTTCAAATGTTTATTTCTTTTAATTTTGATGATTATAACTGACAACTAAGGAAAATCCCAAATTCAGTATCTCAGAAAATTAGAATATTGTAAAAAGGTTCAATACTGAAGACGCCTGGTGCCACACTCTAATCAGCTAATTAACTGATGGTCTCTCAGTCTAGTTCTGTAGGCTAGACAATCATGGGGAAGACTGCTGACTTGACAGTTGTCCAAAAGACGACCATTGACACCTTGCCTAAGGAGGGCAAGACACAAAAGGTCATTGCAAAAGAGGCTGGCTGTTCACAAAGCTCTGTGTCCAAGCACATTAATAGAGAGGCGAAGGGAAGGAAAAGATGTGGTAGAAAAAAGTGTACAAGCAATAGGGATAACCGCACCCTGGAGAGGATTGTGAAACAAAACCCATTCAAAAATGTGGGGGAGATTCACAAAGAGTGGACTGCAGCTGGAGTCAGTGCTTCAAGAACCACTACGCACAGACGTATGCAAGACATGGGTTTCAGCTGTCACATTCCTTGTGTCAAGCAACTCTTGAACAACAGACAGCGTCAGAAGCGTCTCGCCTGGGCTAAAGACAAAAAGGACTGAACTGCTCCTGAGTGGTCTAAAGTTATATTCTCTAATGAAAGTAAATTTTGCATTTCCTTTGGAAATCAGGGTCCCAGAGTCTGGAGGAAGAGAGGAGAGGCACACAATCCACGTTGCTTGAGGTCCAGTGTAAAGTTTCCACAGTCAGTGATGGTTTGGGGTGCCATGTCATCTGCTGGTGTTGCTCCACTGTGTTTTCTGAGGTCCAAGGTCAACGCAGCCGTATACCAGGAAGTTTTAGAGCACTTCATGCTTCCTGCTGCTGACCAACTTTATGGAGATGCAGATTTAATTTTCCAACAGCACCTGCACACATGCCAAAGCAACCAGTACCTGGTTTAATGACCATGGTATCCCTGTTCTTAATTGGCCAGCAAACTCGCCTGACCATAACCCTATAGAAAATCTATGGGGTATTGTGAAGAGGAAGATGCGATATGCCAGACCCAACAATGCAGAAGAGCTGAAGGCCACTATCAGAGGAACCTGGGCTCTCATAACACCTGAGCAGTGCCAAAGACTGATCGACTCCATGCCACGCCGCATTGCTGCAGTAATTCAGGCAAAAGGAGCCCCAACTAAGTATTGAGTGCTGTACATGCTCATACTTTTCATGTTCATACTTTTCAGTTGGCCAAGATTTCTAAAAATCCTTTCTTTGTATTGGTCTTAAGTAATATTCTAATTTTCTGAGATACTAAATTTGAGATTTTCCTTAGTTGTCAGTTATAATCATCAAAATGAAAAGAAATAAACATTTGAAATCTATCAGTCTGTGTATAATGAATGAATATAATATACAAGTTTCACTTTTTGAATGGAATTAGTGAAATAAATCAACTTTTTGATGATATTCTAATTATATGACCAGCACCTGTATATTAGGCAGAAAGTGAAAATTTTGTCCTCAAAGTTGATGTGTGTGGCAAGCAGCGAGGCCGAGGGACAGTGAGACACGAGACCGGTGCGCCCCGTTCTCACGGTCCCTCGGCCTCGCTGCTTACCAGGGGAACACATAGCACCAGGATGCACTATAGGGAAGATGGCAAGCCATCGGAGGCAGTGTGATGCTTTGGGCAATGTTCTGCTGGGAAAACTTGGGTCCTGCCATCCATGTGGATGATACTTTGACATGTACCACCTGCATAAGCATTGTTGCAGACCATGTACACCCTTTCACGGAAACAGTATTCCCTGGTATCTGTGGTCCCTTTCAGCAGGATAATGCACCCTGCCACAAAGCAAAGATAGTTCAGAAATGGTTTGAGGAGCACAACAGCGAGTTTGAGGTGTTGACTTGGCCTCCAAATTCCCCAGATCTCAATCCAATCGAGCATCTGTGGGATGTGCTGAACATTCAAGTCTGATCCATGGAGGCCCTACCTTGCAACTTACAGGACTTAAAGGATCTAGTGGTCTAGTGGAGTCCATGCCTCGACAGATCAGGGCTGTTTTGGCAGCAAAAGGGGGACCAACACAATATTATTCATAATGTTATATATATAAATATGTATATATATAGTACGGCTGTGATTGCCTACAGCACTAGGCTTCTTCTCGGCCACTTTTGGGGGCCTTAACATGCTGAAAAACTCTTAAAACTTTGATTATTGATGACATGCCGATCATTGCTGCTTGCAGCTACATTTGTATTTTACTGTAGTCAGTGAAAATACTAAATGTTTGATTATTATTATTTGTTTATTTTTGAGCACCAGATTTGAGAGCTTGAGAACTTTTCTTTGAGTTAAAGGGTTCTTACTCAAAAATTAGTATAAGAAATCAGATATAAACAAAACTGAGCCATTTAAAATCTCAAAACCAAACTTAAAAACAATTAATTTCCTTAGCGCTACATAAAATATTAAAATCAACTGTATTCAGAGCCAGTGAATGCACTCTAATGGAGAGGTTTCCCATCAGCGGTCTGCACAAACCTTAAATCATTTGATAAGTGTGCTGCTGTCCAGTATGTGTTGATTGTACACTGATTACTGTTAGATTTTGGAAACTGGCTGCCATATCCAAGTAAGACTAATAGAGCACACTATTAAACTTAGTATCATAATAAACTGTACAGCACTAGTTAACAAACAACAAGTCATGTGATCAGGTCAAATAAATCAAGCGGTAATATCCTGTCATGCATTATGCTTTCAGTATGTGGAGAATTACATCTCAAAAGCCAGAACTTTAGGATAAAAAAAAAAAACACACACACACACATTATAACTCTCTTTGTGATGTCTGCAATTCACTTTCTGACTTTAATGTGTAAAATCTAGAACACACACTCAGGCTACTACTAACAATATTTTCTAATGTCATCTGTCATAGTTATCAAGGAAAATACATGCAAATCCAAGAGAAACAGGCATCACAGCCAAAGATAAGTCAGGCGTATGTGACTCTACTGTGCTATAATCCTCTGCTCTATAGGGAAGGCTTTTCAAATGACTTTTAACCTTGAAACTCTTTTATTCAATGCCAGGGACTCATTCTAGAGATTCACATTTGACAGATAAATGGACCTCCAGTCAGAATACATCACTTTTATACGAATCCCAAACTATTACAACAGGAATCCTCCAGCACCATTTAAAACTGGATGTCAATTCCATATGAATTCATGTATGTGTCCCATGCATTGAAAACAGGTCACTTTGCTGCATGTTTGTGCTGTTTTGCATAATATTTATGTGGAATTTGATTTCTTTCAAACTGCATTCAACTTCTGTACTTTGACAATATGTTTTAATGCATTTTAACTTTCCTTCTGTAATTTAACGATAAAGCAAGATGGGATGTTTAACAAAAGTAAAGTCAACTCTTTGTATGGTGGAAGCATGAAATGTCGTATTTTGGTATAATATTTATTGTTTTGATGCAGTTTGAATGTTTGTGTGTGTATGTATGTCTCGTTGTGTGTGTGTTCATGTTTTTCTATCCCGGTGGGGACTTCAACCTGAATGCACACAGACTCATGGGGACTCATGTCCTAAATTGAGGTCCCCATGCAGAAACAAGCTTATAAATAATACAGATTTTTATTTTGAAAATGTAAAAATGCAGAACGTTTTCTGTGATGGGTAGGTTTAGGGGTAGGTTTAGTGTAAGGGTAAAGAATATACAGTTTGTACAGTATAAAAATTACATTACGTCTATGGAGAGTCCCCACAAAGATAGTGAACCAGATGTGTGTGTGTGTGTGTGTGTGTGCGTGTGTGTGTGTCTGTATATATATTGCTGCCATGTGATTGGCTGATTAGATATTTGATTTTTTTATTTATATAGCTGTGCAACCTCATGTTGTAGGCCTGTCTACTTTTTCTCATGATGTCACATTTATTATGTTCACCCTAAATATTAAAGTGGCCACTTTCCCATACAAGCAAACCGCAGCCTTTCTCATAAATGTTTTAATTACAAATTTTACCATTATGAAGAGATTGCAACTCTAGAGTTATTTAAGTTGTCAAATGTGATGTCTCAATAAAAGTTAATATCTTACCAAAATCACTGGCGCAGTAGTGCTCCATTATAGTCTCGGCTTTCAACTCGTTGTCACAGGGTGGACACACTTTTGAAACTACAGGGTAAAGAAAGGGAAAGATGGTTAAAAATGAGTGTCTCATAAAGAACTATCAAACAGAAAATACTAATCTAAAAATACTGAATGCTTTAGATGGTAACTTCAAAAATAACTGGTTTTATTCTTGTCACAAATATAATTTACCTGATGATTAAATTAAAGGGATAGTTCCCCCAAAAATGAAAATTAGGCCATGATTTACTCACCCTCAAGTCATCCTAGGTGTATATGACATTCTTCTTTCAGCCGAATAAAATCGGAGTTACATTAAAACGGTCCTGGCTAATCCAAGCTTTATAATAGCAGTAATAATTGCTCTGTTTTTGAAGTCCCTAAAAGTGCATCTGTCTGTCAAATAACGTGCTCCACACGGCTCCGGGGGGTTAATAAAGGCCTTCTGAAGCGAATCGATGCGTTTGTGTAAGAAAAATATCCATATTTAAAACTTTATAAAGTAAAGTTCCAGCCGATCGCCTTCCATGGAAAAGTGTTGAAAGTGCCTTCTTGCCGTTCAAGATGCTTACGCTACGTCTGACGAGCGTACCTGGTAGCGTAAGCCTTTTGAACTGCAGAGGCACTTTCAACACTTTTTCCATAAATTGAATACGGAAGGCGATCGGCCGAAACTTTACTTTATAAAGTTTTAAATATGGATATTTTTCTTACACAAACGCATCGATTCGCTTCAGAAGGCCTTTATTAACCCCCTGGACCCGTGTGGAGCATGTTATTTGACAGACAGATGCACTTTTATGGACTTCAAAACAGAGCAACTATTACTGCTATTATAAAGCTTGGATTAGCCAGGACTTTTTTAATATAACTCAGATTTTATTCGTCTGAAAGAAGAATGTCATATACACCTAGGATGACTTGAGGGTGAGTAAATCATGGGCTAATTTTAATTTTTGGGTGAACTATCCCTTTAACCTGACTACATGTATTTTTGTCTGCTATTGTTCTAACAAACAAATAGCCCTGACCCCAAACTTGGCCATTGGTTGATTCAGTGCTGCTGTGTCATATTGGTTGAGATTTTATTGGTGTTCATTGATGAGATAAACTGTTATATGAGTTCAGTAGCAATGATACAGTAAGTTCAGTGAAAGATTCAGTCCACCTAACGTCGGCTAATCACAGAAGACTCAAACAAACAATTAAAGGGTGTATGTTTCATATTTACTAAAATGACTGGTTTCCAATACGGGAAACTCTTATGTGATTGTTTATGCAAACAGCTCTAATAGGGTGTTTGGTTTAGTGCAGTGAGTAGAACTCTTTTTCATTGCAGTGCTGGACTCATGCAGGGGCAGCAGGCCAGTGCTAATGGAGCTTAATCCGCAGTGTTTGAAGCCATGAGAGGGAGAGGTTTGGCAGCTGCTAGTTTTATTTCCTCACAGAGGAAGGGAAGTTATAAAACAAGATTAAGACTTTGAGTGGTTCATCGCTGTGAAATCACATCTCTACAGATCTGTACTGTGTACAGTATGTCCTGCATATACCTGGACCATCTGAAGAAAAATATGTTTGGCCTCTCCAAAACAGGATGCGTCTAAATGTCATAGAAACCAGAATAGTTTACACTCATGGCAAACGTACGAAGACAAATGCAGGGGTACGCTTTTAATAGAACACTGTGAAAACATTCTTCTCAGCAGTTTGACAGTGAAAATGTTCACTGGAACATGCAGACAGCTGTACATGACCATCTTGGAGCTGATAGTTATTTGCTGATCGTATTTTTAACTGTAGAGATACAGATGTTTATTGTGCCACCTACTGGGGTACTGGACTTCTGTTCAGTGGGCTTGTCTAACACACATACTGTACGGTGTACAGTGTACACATGCTCATATGGGCACATTTTACATCAGTACATTATACTAATCTGTATTTTGTCTAGTTTTTCAGTGATAATATATAAACATCCTTTGTTATGATGGTTATGGTACCTTTAAGAAAGGTTCTAGTTTATGTTATGCTGTCACTTTAAGAGTGTGCTTGTGCGTATACTGTTCTGTGTTGATATGTTGGAACAGGAAGGGGCCATCCCCAAACTGTTCCCACAAAGTTGGGAGCATGAAATTGTACAAAATGTCTTGGTATGCTGAAGCATCCTTTCACTGGAACTAAGGGGCCAAGCCCAACCCCTGAAAAACAACCCCACACCATTATCCCCCCTCCACCAAACTTTACACTTGGCATAATGCAGTCAGGCAAGTACCGTTCTCCTGGCAACTGCCAAACCCAGACTCATCCACCGGATTGTCAGACAGAGAAGCGTGATTCGTCACTCCAGAGAACACGTCTCCACTGCTCTAGAGTCCAGTGGAGGCGTGCTTTACACCACTGCATCCGACACTTTGCATTGCACTGCATTGCACTTAGTGATGTAAGGCTTAGATGCAGCTGCTCGGCCATGGAAACCCATTCCATGAATCTCTCTACGCACTGTTCTTGAGCTAATCTGAAGGCCACATGAATTTTGGAGGTCTGTAGCTATTGACTCTGCAGAAAGTTGGCGACTTCTGCGCACTGTGCGCCTCAGCATGCGCTGACCCCGCTCTGTGATTTTACGTGGCCTACCACTTCGTTTCTGAGTTGCTGTTGTTCCTAATTACTTCCACTTTGTTATAATACCACTAACAGTTGACCGTAGTATGTTTAGTAGTGAGGAAATTTCACGAATGGACTTATTGCACAGGTGGCAACCTATCACGGTACCACGCTTGAATGTTTGTAGAAGCAGTCTGCATGTCTGGTTCTTGATTTTATACACCTGTGGACATGGAAGTGATTGGAACACCTGAATTCAATGATTTGGAGGGGTATCCCAATACTTTTGGCAATATAGTGTATCATGAATTAAGTATATCTGTTATGTTACATTGGCATTCTGTTCTTGTTTTAAGCACAACCCTCTCTTAATTGACATGACACTCACCTAAAGGCCAATATTTGTCTTATATTAAGAAAATTAATGTTCATTTTAAACTTAGTTAAAGGGGACCTGTGGAGCCTTTACAATTTGTTCCTCAGATACTCTGCCAAAAATGAACAAAACATCCATTGGGTTTTGATTATCATCAGCCACGCTCAGGTGACATTGCAGTTCTTCGTCATCATTAAAAGGTTATTATTTGCATGCATTTTAAAGTCATATCAGTTTAAACTTTGGATATATGAAGAAAAGCCACAGCAAACCGGCCACAGCCACAGAAAGCTGGCTCCGTGCCAGTCGTGGGCGGGGCCTGTTCCAATGTGACATCACATTGGAGTAAATTCCTAAACAGCTCATTTTGAGACACTGTTTCAGATTTATGGGGAAAATAATTAAACAGAGTGGATGGATTTTTATCACAATAGGATGGTTGTGAACACACATTGCGGACACATAATTATGTACAAAAACAATATAAAAGTGAATTTTGCATAATAGGTCCCCTTTAACTTAATACACTGTGTAACTTTAGCAGTTAAAAAGAACATTGTTTTGGTTGTGCTTCGGCTCATGACTGTGTGAATGAATATGGTTATTATACTGCTCACTAAACATTCACTACTAGGCTTAAGAGATATAACTAGTTTAGATTAAAGGATCTCAAGCTGACTAGCTGAAGACATTGCTGTAGCTATACCCATTAATAGACACGGTACTTCTTCGAAAAGAAAGTAATAAAAATACCATTTCCCTTTTCTTTTACGCCATCACTTTTAGAACATTTCAAACTTCTCAATACACGCCATCTCCAAAAAGCCAAGCCAATGTTGATTCTCGTTTTATTACGAGCTCTGTCATATTCTCTTTTTTCCTGCAGACTGTCATCTGTTTGGCGTTTTTTTTTAAACGGGTGATTCCTCGCAGGTTCTGTATTTAGCATGCTCAACCTTTCTCGCTTGTTGTGACAACTAACATCTGTCACTCCCACACCATACACGGGTCAAACTTTTCTCTATTTACAGATATGACGTAAGTGCAATTTCCCGCGAAAGCCATCCCAACAGTTCTAAAATGTAAACACTTATAATAGGCTTACCATAGTGAATCAGGGTGAGACAAACATGTTTTGGAAGAAGGACTGATGATTTGTTTCGAAACAAGTTACATAGTGTACTTTAAAAACTTTCTTACACCATTTTGCTTTGGAAGTAAATGTTTTAAAGGATGTTCTTTTCTCTTTTGAAATAACTGATCAGAAGTGACAGTAAAGAGATTTACATTGTTAAAAAAATCTATTTCAAATAAATGCTATTCTTTTCAACTTTACAGTATATTCATCAAAGAATGCTGAAAAAAATATATATATCATGGTTTCCACAAAAAAAAAAAAAATAGAACCCCAAATTAGCATATTGGAAAGATTTCTGAAGGATTATGTGACACTGATGACTTGAGTAATTTGGAGTTATATTAAATTATAATAATATTTCACAATATTACTGTTTTGAAAAAATGCAGCCTTGGTGAGCATGAACGACTTATTTCAAAATCATTAAAAAATCTTAGACCTCAAAAGACCCCAAATTTTAAACAGAAGTATATACAGAACTGTGCAAAAGTCTTAGGCGCGTTGGTATTTTCACACAAAAAAGGTTTTTAAGCCAGTTATTTATATCTTTTACTATAGTGTGTCAGTAGGAAATATCAGTTTACATTTCCAAACATTCATTTTGTAATTAATTGTAATAATCCAGTGAGATTTTTTATTTTTTTTTATGCACAAGAAGTCTGATAGCAGCCGGTATGATCTGATCTCACCATCATCGAGTCTGTCTGTGATTACATGACGAAACAGAAAAAACTGACACAGACAAAATCCAGAAAAACTAAGGCAACGTCTCCCAGACACTTGAGGAAACCTCAAGATCATACCAGCTGCTGTCAGACTTCTTGTGCATAAAAAAATAAAAAATCTCACTGGATTATTACAATTAATTGCAAAATGAATGTTTGGAAATGTAAACTGATATTTCCTACTGACACACTACAGTAAAAGATATAAATAACTGGCTTAAAAACATTTTTCCTGTGAAAATACCAACGTGCTTAAGACTTTTGCGCAGTACTGTATATATTTTTGTAAATTATTATTATTATTATTATTATTATTCTTGTGAAAATATGGAAAGTCATTCATTTGTACAGCTAAAAATACAGAACGCTCTGTTTGATCCCTGTGGAGTGGCTCTGACAGAACAAACCGTGACCAGATTTGCTAAAACGTAAAGTTCTCCACTGAAATCAACCACACAATGATGTGACTTATATCTGATCTCTGAGGTGTCGAATATGATTTTGTCATTTATTCAGCACAGGTCCTCCTTTGAGCTCACAAAACAAAAGCATCTGGTAACAAGAACTTAGATGGCTTGTTTCCAGACTCCCCCTTCCAGGTTAAAAACCAAGGGTCAGAGTTTATCACCCCAGCCTCAAGCACAGACACAGTGGTAGATAATGAGGGGAGGGATCAAAGTTCACCAGGCTTCAGTGCACAGGTCGTGGGGAGTTGAACCCCTCTGTACATTTCAACCGTCAGTTGGTCCCTGAGCAGAAATTCCCATACATTCAGCGGGTCGAAGACATGACGTGCACGGTGACTTGCACACACTGAGCGTGTTGTGGAAGGAAACTTTTGTTTCGTACTCGCAGGCCGTCGTGAGCTGCATTCTTGAAGCTGAAATGTCTTATTTGCACAGCAGAGCGATTTATTCTGTTTTGCAGGGTGGCTCGCTGGCAGGATGCCTGGTAGAAATGGAGCCAAAGCATGTGTCAGGAGACTGAGCGAGGGTAATTCTGCAAACCGAGTTTCTGCAAAAAGTGCCAATTCAGAGATTGAGTGATATCAGAGCAATACTGGCTTTTTTGTAATCTATTCCCTAAATTTCCTGTTGAATACTCTCTTATGTTCGTTGAAACATGTGTAAGGACTCAACAGAACTGCTTCTGAAAGAAATCTTTTTAATCAGCAAGAGTGCTTCAGTCCTAAAGCAGTTTCTGCACTGTAAAACCTGTTTTGTCAGGTAACCTAAAAATGTGGTTCACGTGGTAACATCGGTTGTTTTTATTCAAGTTTATTGATCAAAAAATGATGACCGAAAAGTTATATAACCTACTGTACTTTTGATTGATTCAGTTGTATTAAATATTATTGGGGGAGGGGGGGTAACAATTTAATAAAGCCAGTTAAGTGTTATTGGTTGAACACAGTAAAAAATCATATAATCAATAAGTTCTGACAACATATGTTACATTGCATACAAGATTCAATTAAAGTCAGTTTAATGTAATTTAAGGCAGCAATTGTTGTTACAGTGTAGGGTCAGGTCTGTCTGTCTGTGTTTTATTATTTAGACCGATTTTTTTTTATAGTGGTCACACAAGGAAGTTGTCACAAAGGCTGTATCTCAAACCACACATTCAGACAAGAGTCAATGATTTAATGAAAGTATATTTTGAAACTGCAAAGCCTGAACTGTGTTTTCACAACAAGGGTATTTTTCATAGATTATTGCCCAAAACGATGATTTACACTACCTTTTACATTTTCACACTACACTATGCTGTTACAAAATTGTTATACTAGATCAATTTGACAGAAAAACCTATAATGGGTGACTTATTGGCAGGTTTCGTTGTGACTACACATTCCATAATGTGTGACAACATGCCCCACTATGCTGTCACAAAAGGTAAACATATTAACTTAACAGATTTTTGTTACACTTTATTTTAAGGAGTCATTGTTACAGTGTAATTATATATTTAACTACTGAGTAATATTAATTAACAACATGTACTTACTATAGGGTTAGGGTAGGATTAGGGTTTGGTTGAGGGTTCGTTGCATGTAATTATGAATAATTTACTGTTATTACTATGGTAAGTACATGTAACAAGAACACTTTGCAATAATGCTGAAAATGACAAATTGTTTGTTTGTGGCCATGACTTTAAAATATGTAAATATACAGAAATCAACTTTTAAAAATGTACCCACATTGAGAAAGTGTTACGGGAATTGAGACAACTAGCCCCGACATCTCCCCTGTTATTCTTTTAAAGTACTTGAATAAAATGTCATATTTAGAAAGACACGAAAACTGTAAGTGATGAAATCTGTCAGTAAGACCTTCTCACAGTTTGTCACCATGGATATAAGAGTAGGTTTTTAAGTCCTCACAGTTTCCTCATGAGAGCCTACAGGTATTTCCGTGTCCGAGTGATTTCTGCATCGCTGACTTTCTGTATCACAGTTTATGAGGAAAATGTTCTGTTTAAACTATGCACAGGTCATAATTTTATGGCTCATTTGGACCCTTGAAGTTATGAGCAGCAACACTTCGGACATAAAACATTAATCAGGATGAAAAACTGCTGTGATTTATGTCTGTTTAAACATGCAGTGAGCGGAGACAGAGACAGGTTTACATGTCTCCCAGAGCCGCCCCTCAGGCAACAGCACCTCTGCATTCAACAGAAGCCTGCAAACAACGGAATACACATTCACTCTAATCTGAGCTGGTCGATTTGTTTTATCTTGTACATTTCTATTTTTAGCCTAATTCATTGTCTCTGTTCAGTTCTTTTAATAAAACGTGAACCTTAAAAATCTAGAGCAGCAAAACTAATGATATTCAAACAGGTTTTACAGACACTCCCCCCTTTTTCCATTGGTCAGCCAACTAATAGCCCCACCCAAACTGCTGAACCAATGCAGTTGGGTGAACATGATTTCACCAAGTAGATCAACCAATCCCGTCAACCAATCAGATTAGAGGGATAGGTATACAGTTAATGTGTATGCTTACAACAAGGTTTAGGGGCTTCTATACCATCCATAGTCACCTATCATTTCCCTCTGATTTTAGGGATAAGTTATGGGTAGGGTTAGGTTTAGGGATAGGGATAGGGTTTGGACAGGAATGTTGTTCCAGGATCAACAAAAGATGTCTTACTTGGCAAAATCACGATTGCCATGTAATTGTCTCTGCATATTAAACTAGGATGTAAGAAAATATTTTAACATTTAAAGTGACGTGCTTCAGGTTTAAATTCAGTTGAACGTTATAATCACAGTTTTTTAAGCAGTAAATATGTCATAAAACAGGCTGTATGCTGGATTTTTCTGAGGAGCCAATAAAAATGGTTCTTGTTTTGGCTGTTTGTCTATTTTGGCTATAAGAATAGTCTTCTATTTGTAGAATGAACAATGTTGTTTAAAGAGGCTTTTTGTTGCACTGTGCAATGTGATTTACTGGAATGTATCTCCAGAAACAGCCCGTGAAACATGTCTGTGGTTCTGGCTGTGAACGGGCCCCGTCCCAGGATTTCACCTCAAACCACAGGGGAAAAAACAGCTCTTCATGTCCCTGGTCCGCTGCTCGTGTGTGCCGGAGCTGACGGCTGCAGGCCGGAGCGACTGGCCGTGTCAAACGAAGGTTTGTGCTGTCATGTTATCTCTAGAGTCCTGTTTCACGTCGATGTGCACGCACACCAAAACACACATCGCTGTAACCGCTTGGCCGTGAGCTACTTTCCCATCCAGCTGCGATACAGAAAGCATTTTACTTAGTTCTGCTAGTTTTCATACTCTCAGTATCATGTAATTTCAGAACAGCTATGGTTGTAATTGATATTGTCTCGAAGGTCCCACTCTTTCTCTGCTTGCTCTTGAGTTTGCTGCAATTTTAAGGAGCTTATTTTTCTAACAGAAGCCAAGCTACTTAACTCTGAAGTATGAAAACAGTATTGTGGAGTCACATTTTTTTCAAAAGCCTCTTTTTTTCTTCTTTGAGAACATTGTAATCCATCAAATCTTAGCAGTGAAAAGAGAAACTGTGTGCATGTTTACACACAAGATTACTCGGCTATCTAAATGTAGACATATATATATATATATATATACATGTCTCCATTTAGATAGCCGAGTATATATATATATATATAAGCAAATTATGACTACATATTAACCCAAACATATCATCTTACCCCTATTAGAAATTTTTTATTTCATTTTTAGAATTTAAATAAAATTAAAAATTCCCTCTTTATGTTTAAATCAGTTTCACATTGCAGGATGTTCCAGAAAAGTAAACAGACATTTTCTATTTTAACTTTTTAAAATTAAAATGATCATTAGGTACCATTTGGTAATAGTCCTACTGTTAGTTTTTATTTATATATATTTTAAATAAAAGGAAAGCTGTATTGTACAGTAAATGTGATTCATTTTTGAACACAGCATACAGTATGATGCATTCATATATTTCTCATTGTTTTGTATCGGGACGTGTAATTTAATATTTGTGTAATTAAGTTTTGCACCACATATTTTTCCTTTTTCTTTTAATAATCTATTGTTTTGATTATACACCATACATCATGGTTTAACACCATCCTTAATCTGAGCATTAACTACACTCCCATTTCGCTTCTCTTGTCCTTCCTCTTTCTATTACAATAGTCCTTCTCGTTTCAGTTAGACAAAGTAATGTACAACTTTTCAGACTAATTAGTGATCCAAAGGGTTTGGCTGCCTGGCTAATTGGAAACCTAAATGCACGATTAAACAAAGAGAGAGAGGCAGGGCGCAGCAGGAACGCTCCTCTCCACATTCCACATGAGATGTTTGCTTTAGATAGTGAAAGGTTTTTGTCCTTTCAAGAGCTTTTCTTAATTTTACTTTCTCTAGAGCTCTAGGCTAAACAAAGCAAGAGAAAATCCACTAATGGGCCTTATTGTATAGATCTATGGAGACTTGGTGATTATAATTTTTGTACTTTTTTTTTTTTAAAAGTGGTGGTTTTAAAATCAAGTACTGATGCTTATTTTAGGTCATGAACATGTTTAATAAACAATAAACATATAAAAAACTTTTTAAAAGACATTTTTTTCATGCATCTCATGTGAATTTATGTATTTATTTATTTATTTATTTATTGGGATTTAAATAAATAAAATTAAAAAATTTTAGTTGTTGTTTTTCCCCCTGCTTGTTTTTGCCAAATTTTGGTTTACAGGTACAGGATTGTCACATCTGCGTTGCATTCATTTCCTTGGTTAAATTAATTTTTGATTTTCATTGAATGAATCAATAACAGTCATCTTTATATCTAAAACCACAGTGTTCTTGCAGGTCCTACCTGGGGTCTGAGTGGCGTGACCCGCTGAGAACTGCATGGGAATGCACAGATCGTTGTCAATGGGGAACTTCTCGCACTGTAGCATCTCTGGCCAGGGAAAGCCGTAGGTCTCCATGACCGGGGCGCAGCTGTCCCGCACCGCCTCGCACAGAGACCGGCAGGGGTAGATGGGACGGTCCAGGCACACTGGAGCAAAAAGTGAGCAGAGGAACACCTGCGTGTCAGCGTGGCATCGCTTTGCTAGGAGTGGCACCCAGCTGCCCGCCTGCTGCTTGACCTCAGGCATGGTCTCGTGGTCCAGTAGGTTTGGCAGGCGCATCTTTTTGTAGCCCACATTGTAGCAGAGCCGCAGGTCGGCTGGGATATCCACACACTGTGGCTGCTTGGCATAGAAGCGGCCGTTGTGGAAATTGTCCGATTGCCAGCTGTAGTAGTCGTACTCCTCTGCCGAAGCAGCTGAGGTGAGCAGAACCAATGCCAGGGTCACAGCCTGGGTCAGAGACACCTGCCTCTTCTGCTCTGCCATCCTCCTAAAGTTCTGGTGTGATTCAGAAGGGGAATGGGGGAAGTGGTTCAAAAAGAAGAATTTTAATCCTTTTTGTTGTGTTTGAGAAGAAAAAACTGGGTTTGTTCTGGGTTTCCCCTCCTTGTTTCTGGTTGTCCTGCAGTTAAATAGAAACTCCTGGTAGCAGGCAATAGTGGCAGATCTCAGAGCTGAGCTCTTTTCTAGCTTGACTCAAATGCACCTAGTGTATAAAAAGACAGTGGACTCAGGGCCCTATGAGCTGACAACCCCTGAGTAAGCTTGCCCACCCACCTCCCACTGGTTTCCCCTGTCCACCACAAGCCCCGCCCCCTCCCGGCTACAGCCAACTGCTGCGCAGTGGGCGGCACCCCAGCAGCCCACCCCCCTCACAGACACTTCTACAGGCAGACCACGCGCTGTCCTGTAGCACAATGCATGTGTGGAGTGTGCTGGACTCATTCAATTTCTCTTTAGCTCTGAGGACACACAGATTTTCCACACATATCCTCAGCCCTGGTCTTTCACATTCTACTTTATTAGAAAATAATCAGAAGGCAGGAAAAAAGATTCACCTACAGGTGGTCAGGGCATTTGGGATGTGCTGTTTGAGATATGCTAATTCTGCCGGTGGATGTGAATAGAAACCCGCTTTCTGTCTGTCTCCTTATATCATTTGCTGTCACACCGTGGGGCCCAAAATTCAACCCATAACAGCCACCCAGCAGCAGGGGGCCGTACTGCCATATTACAGCCTCCCAAATTGAGAAGCCTTACTGACAGATCTTTATCTTTATCTATATATATATATATATATATTGATATAAGGATTTTTTCAAATATATTTAAATAAAAAAAAAAATATATATATATATATTAAGATTGGAAATGTATTTTCTTGCCCTGAATATTTTGGAATTTAAAGGTTTAAACTAAACATATTTTCAATTAAAAAAAAATACATCTTTAAGCCACGCTGTTTACAACATATATTTATATTTATATTTACATATATATATATATATATATATATATATTCAGAATTCATTACTTCATTCATTTATTTATTTAGCCATATGGGATGATACAACGTATTATGAAACATTTTGTTTTTTCAAAAACCTCCCAAGTTAGTGTAGAAAAAGCCAGGTTTTGATGAGTTATCTTTAGACATTAGTGCAGTGGAGAGAAACAGGAAACAGTCCAAAAATAGTCCTTCAGAGGGGCGGCATTCAAATGACATAGCAAACGGTGGTTACAGTAAATCTAAAAAGCTAACAGAATGCGGTTAGCAGGCTCTTTGAATGTTTACTCCTTGGGAGTTTTACAAGCTGGCAGAGGATGTCACACCATTGCATAAATGCTGCAAAAAGTACAGAAATCCTTATTTTTGTAGAATGTCTGTTGAAATTTTATCTCACAGGCCTCCGTTGTTGGTTTTTTACAAAGTTCATAAAATTTTTCAGCCAGGACTGATCTCTGTGGGACTGAACAATAATCACTCTCTTACTCTCTCTCTCTCTAGAAATTGAAACTTATTCAGTTCTGTTTTGTGTTGCCCAGATTGTGTCAAAGACTGAAAGAGGCACCATTTTACGCTCTTTACAAATCAATAATCACCGCAGCGGATATAAATGAGATTATAGTGATGATGAGGAATGTTATTGGGGCAAATATTCTGATGAGATTTTGTGTCCATGAGGCAGAATCACCACATAAAACTGATACCAAGAGATCCCCAAAAAGTTGACATGGAAATCACAAACAATATAACATTCACTGTTCATCAAGGCATAGTAGCGGGGGTTTTTTTAAATTATGTATTTACTTATTTACATACATACATTTGAGGGTTTTTCTTAGATATAGGCCTACATATGCAATGAATTTTTCATTAGTTTAATTAATTAGTAGCACTTTGATCAATTGGCATTTATTTTCTTTCGCCCTTTTTGGGGTCAAATAGTATTTTAACAGTCAATGAACGTTTTACGGCCTTGATTTGATTCCAATATAATACTAAATGTGTGAGAATGAGCGCGGGGGTAATTTCGAGCTACAGGCAAAATAAGTGAAAAATGTTGATTTTGAGGTTTTCACAAAAATGAGTTCATTAAGCCCTTGTCTAGCGATCCCAATGCTCCAAATAGCAATTAAACATCAAAAACGTAGCGCGCGCACAAAGACGCCTCTCACAGCGCGCAATCCCGATATACAGATATAGGCTACACAGAATTACAGTAGCCTATTTCAAAGTATCTGTCATGGCGAGTATTCATGCAGACATTATCTGTTAAGACTTAAGTGAACATTTGGTTAACTGTTGGGGAAAAACATCTGATGTACAACATTATTTTAGATCAGTGTGGTAGCCTACTGTAGGTCTGTCTGTTTCATTAATGTTAATCAAACAATTGTGGTATCATGGAAAACATTTTTAATAAAAAAAAAAAGTTTTTCCTATAGATATGGGTTTTCACTTAATGTGTGCTAAATGTGGTGTTATTACCAGAGATTTTAAGGTATTACGTTTTGGAACCTTCAGAAAACTCGATTTTTCTCAAATCTGACTCTATCGATATCAAACATGTGTAGCTCATTTTTTTTTTTTTTTTTTTTGTCCGATTCAAACAAATCTTACATCATTTTGAAGTTTTTTAACAATAATAAAATGTGCTTATTGCAACTCATTTTGCCAGCACAGGACACATAATGATAGGGGTGGTTGAAGCTCCTTACTATCAGATGTAGGTATGGTGGAAACTGCTGTGTGAGCATATTCTCATTAGATGGACATGCTTTTCATTGTAGTTCAGTAAAATACGAACTCCTTCTGAAGCTTCATCAGCATGCAGGGCTGTGTTAATTGGCTATTCAACTCTACACTTCAACTTTCTCGAGCTTTGTGATTGGCTCAGCATTTAGAGATTAAGTTCAAGCACTGCTGGAAGTGCACTTTCAGCCAAATGCTTAAAGAAAGGATCTGAAGTGACTATTAAAAGGGTTTCAGGGTGCTGGAGAGGTGGCCCACTGCCCAGATATGCTCAGTAAATTCCTGATAAGCTGGGCAAGGAAACCCTGAAAAATAGAGAGAACGCTTTGGTCAAATGAGGGCACTGGATGTTTATTTCTTCATAGTAAATGTTATTTTAAAAGAAAATGTACATGTTAACACAATGAACAATAGAAACGTGTTCAGACAGGGCCACATTTATTTAGGATATAATATCCATGGAGATGAGGTTCTCTGCTCTGGGACAGAGTTATAATGTAATTTGGTTTTGATGGGCACACAGTCCTGGCAGAATGACTGTGATAGTAGAAAGTTACTTCATATCTGCCTTGTCAATAAAAGCATTAACGTATGGAGCACTTCAGATGCCAGCTCTAACAAGAGACTTTATCGATTGGTTTGTCTTCACATTCTTTGCAAACTGATGTAACAAATGTATATATATTTCAAGAGGGAAATGTTACAAAGGATGCAATGTGTTTTATATATTTCAAAGAATTGTAAACATTTTCAGACATAGATAATAACCATAAAATGTTTATACATCTGAAAACTATTGGAGTTTGAACAGATTTTGGGGTCCACGTTGAAAATCTGGGATTCTAAATCTAATTTAAGCATGGAAATAAACATTTTTGTTTTGTGCTTGTGACAAATGTAAAACAAAGGAACACTGTGCCTTAAAATGAGAGAAAAAAAATAGATTTAAAAGATGTTGGGTTTTCTTCTCTTTGACTTCCTGTAGGCCTGTCAGTTTTAAAATTTTCGCTTAGGACTGAATCACAAAACGCATGTCCACTGACACTGTATTTTAAGTTTGTTATAAAATCACATAGTCGCTGAAATGTGATGAAATACAGGGGTACATTTCTTACCACAGATTTGACTCGGGATAGACCCAAAATAAGTACTTTCACTGGCAAATGAGTTCCACAAAAACCACTTGGACAAACCGGACTGTGAAACAATTTATTTATTATCCCTGGAAATGCAAGATCACATTTTCACTGTATTAGGTTCACTGCCTGGCACGGCTGAAGGGACACCACACTTGCAAGGCAGCCTTGGAGTCAGGCATGCTTGCGGGAAACGCACTTCAGTTTGGATTGCGCTTCCCCCAATCACAGGCGGGTCTTTAAGAGACCCTTGAAAAGATTGTGGTCATGGAGCAGAATTCAAAGGGACAGATCAGAGAATAAAGGGCCCTCAAAGCCAGGTTCTACAGAGGATGGAGTCCTGGGGGTCTGCACATGCAGGCAATGATGTGAAACTTCCACTGACATGCCCGAGCTGCCACATGAGAAACAAAACATTGAAAGAGATGAAAATGAAGTATAGAATACTGTGTATTTAAGTTTTATATGTCAAAGGCATCAATAATAAAAAGCCTTAGTGGACTCGCACAAGGAGGTTTTCTGGAGTATCTCCTGGATAGACTAAAATATGCCACTATTCAGCTTGGCATCTGTTTTACTTTGTCAGCACTTATAGTGGAAGAATTGGAGTACTATACTAAATCACACTACTGCCATTTCTCTGTGCACATTTAGCATTTATGTAATGTTCTCATAATTAAATGGGGTTTCCAAATGACATGCCATAAGCTGAAGATATTTAGGAAATACACACACAGTCCCAACAGATCAATCCATCACTCCTTAACACTAGTTTGCATGTTGCTTCTGCTTATAAAAGCAAACTAACTATTGGAAAACAAATGGTAGTTTGTGTTGGGCAAAAAATCTTTGCTATCTAATGGTCTAGCATGTGTCAATTGATGAATGTGTAATTAGGAAGGTCTCAGTCTTATTTTCACATGGCAAGTGTCAGCAGTGTTGAAACAAAACGGGTATTCAGACAATTTCAGACTTTCCTCAACTGTCTCGCTGGCAAAATGTTTCTGCAGAATGTGGCTTTTGAACACGCTGACTCGAAATTCCCTCCAGAGGATTTTCTTAATCATCTTATATACCCTGCAAGGATGCCCATGGCTCAGCTGCCATAACAGTCTATTACAGCAGGGGAATGAAGAGGGCTTCAAAGGTGCTGTAGGTCGATGTTAACTATTCAGGAAAAGCTTTGACTTCTGCTGCATACCAAATTTGGGTGAACTCTGACTTGCAAATTTATACAATGTAATGACATTTTACCAATAGAGAATGTAATTGTAACAGACTGACCTTTAGGCTCAACAGAGTGCTGCAGGAAAATGTTTTGGGTTTTGTTTTATACCTCCAGTTCCAGCTAAAGTTTTTTTTAAAGTCTAAAATGCACAAACTCAAAATATTTTCATGTTTTATTCTACAATATAAAAAAAAAAACATCAGTAGTGCCACACTCGTGAATTTTTAAGTCTTGAAAAAGGTGGTTACTAACAAGTTGCTAAACGGTTCCATTTAGCAATGCTATATTAAACATCCTCATTCCGAGCATGTAAACTCAGTTTACTCACTAGTTTGCTTTTACAGCCTTGTTGTGTTTATACTATTGCAAACTATTCTAACTCAAATTTTTCAACTTGTAGATTTTAAATGAAGACATGTGACCGTGGTGTCGTTTGTTTATAGCTTAACGGTAGGGTACGCAATTGCAGAGAGGCTAGCAATAGCAAGTTAGGTTTGAAAGCATGAGATCCCACCCTCCCTTCAGAGTGTCTCCAAAACCACGCCTCCTCCAAAACACATTGATGCACAGAGCAGATTCTGCAAAGAGTTATGAGAGATAGCGTTTAATGACCTCATGTCTCAAACCACATAATATTACAATAGTAATGAACATAAACAACTTACAGAGCTGTTACTTGTACCACCTGACTGCTGCAGATTCTTTTTGCCATTAATAGTGTTGACATAGAAACACATAAATCCGAGTCTGAGGACATGAACAGCTCCACGTAGAACGTCATGGGTTGTTATCTCGTAATTACGGTTACGACCAGAGGTTTCAAGTAATGAAGTACAAATACTTCGTTACCTTACATAAGTAGAAATTTTGGGTATCTATACTTTACTGGAGTAATTATTTTTCAGCCGACTTTTTACTTCTACTCCTTACATTTTCACGCAATTATCTGTACTTTCTACTCCTTACATTTTAAAAAATAGCCTTGTTACTCCTATTTCATTTCGGCTTGTTTTCATTCCGGCTTGTCATCGTTCAAAAAAAGATAAATAAATCACACCATCTGGATAGAGTGAATTTGATTGTGGTTGGATGAGAAGTATAAACATATACCATTCCAACACCCTATTAGTTTGTAAGCGATCCATTGCACCTGCACATGACACAAATCACACACAGTGTTGCCAGATTGGGCGGGTTCCCGCCAACGAGCACGCTCTTTCAGCCAATCAGCGATCAGCAGGCAGATGTGCTCATTCATGACTGGCAGCCAGGTTTTTAGCGCGATAACTCGTAGCTGTATATTCAAGTGATCGCTATGCCAGTGGCATAAATATACAGTAAATTTTATCTACAGTAAAGAGTGGGAGAGTCATCCAACTCTCAGACGTGGATTACACCAGCGACTCGAAGACTCTTTATAAATATAACCATGACTCCTGTCCATCGTCATATACACACTCAGGACATCTGCAACTAGCAACCCCAACAGCTGCTGAAAGAGGTTTGAATCAACAATTAATCAGTTTTGACTGTGCTAAGCGCGTGTTCTATGTACTTCACAAAAGACGTACTGTAGTTTCGTTAGAGCAAAGCGCAACACAGGTTAGATTGGTATGGCAATAAAATTATATCACATTATTTTGGCAGTTAAAGTTTTGGACGTTTTTTTCTTGGAGTGGGCGGGTTTTGGTGAGCTTTTGGGCTGGAAATCATCGACCCAATCTGGCAACATTGAGTACATTTACTTTCCAATAAATGTTATTGATAACATGCCTCTGAAGTTTGACTTTTTGCACCATTACAATACTTATAGGCAACTAGTCATCATATCTTCTGCTCCATTAAAACACGTTAATGCTCAGTAGTACACATATATGGTTCTTTAATGTATTTGCATTGTACTAAAATGAGCTCATTTTCAATGGGCATATATGCGGTTGAAACAGGTAGCCCACTTTTCAACTTTTTCAACATTAACATTTTAATATAACATTATAGCCATTATGGCCTTTAGAAAAATGTTTTTTTGAGGAGGTGGGGTAGTGCACTATAGGCCCCTGTGGCGCGGCCTAAGCTTTTGTCCTTAATGGCATTTTTTCCCTTACTTTTACTTTTAAACTTTAAGCAGTTTTGAAACCAGTACTTTTACACTTTTACTTGAGTAAAAAGCTTGAGTTGACTTCAACTTCTACAGAAGTCTTTTTAAACCCTAGTATCTATACTTCTACCTGAGTAATGAATGTGAATACTTTTGACACCTCTGGTTACGACATGGCATGAATGCATCATAAGCTAGTTGCTTTGGTTCAGGAGGAACTGTAAAAGGCAGCTGCTGTTTGTTTACGGCGCTCGCTGGCTGTCTACAACTCTGCATAGCCTTACAGAATGCGCTGATGACGTGTGGTGGCTGCTTGAGCAGGGTGAGTGGAGATTTGGAAATACATATGCTGTCAGACAGGACATTGTATCATTGCATTCGGACTGAATACAATGATTAGACAAACATTTGTTGGACGAACAAACAATACAAACTTTAAAGCTGCATTGTTTGCAGTGATGCAGGAATAAATTGTATATTTTAATAAGATTAAAATTGTATATTTGAGTAAAATACAACATTTTATTGTATATGTTCATAATACGATTTTTTATATTTGATTATGATTTTTAATTACCATTTATTATTTGGTAAAACTGGAAGCCCTAGAATATTCTGACATTCGATATTCGTTGCTGTGTCTCCATTAATTTCACATACTCAAAGCATAGTGCGACTGCACCACTGAATTCTACACACACACTCTTCCCAAAACCAAGCCCCCAAAGACATGCAAGCAGAAACGCTCGGAGATGAGCTTCACCTCAGTGTCACACACAGTTAAGAAAAAATTAAACAAGTAGCCTACACAATTTGATGTCAGCAAACCTCAACAGTAAACTCTGATTTACACTGACCTTGCATACTGTAGATACCATGATGTTAGTTGGCTAAAGTTGGTGTTCTGAATTATTCTGTGTCTGAGATTTTCGGTGACACTGGGCGGAGCTAACATGAATATTCATGGATTCCCTGTTTTGTGTTAAAGGTAGTGTAGGCAATTTGTTTTCTAAACACTTTTTGTTATACTGGTTGAAATCAAAGACATCCCGTCTTCTGATTGGTAAAGTCATTGCGTCACTGCAGCAGCCGCTAAAAGTTCCCATAGACACCTGAGACTCGCGCTTAGGACTGCATGTGCATTGGCTCATCTAGCGTGAAAAAATAAGCTTTTTTTAACGCTTTTTGAGCATAATAAACAACATTTATGGGACATTTCATGTCAGATATTGTTGCTGATTTGAAATATGCTACTTAATTGTAAGTTCGGCAAGTAGTCTTTTTAGATTTCAGTGCTCCTCCTTTCAAATAGATAGGACTTGGTCTTGAATGCCCGAAATAGCTGCCCGGATGTATTGCAAATATGGCCACCAAGTGAACAGACTTTCCTTAAAAGGGACTTTGTTGAAACTCTCTTCACATTCTGATAGCAATCGATAATAATAGAAGTGGTCTGAATATTAAAATTTGTAGGCCTACATACTGTATATCTTCGTCCAATCATTGCATTCGGTCCTGCCTGTCAACATATGTATTTCCATACCTACACACACCCTGCTCACGCATCAGACATCATCAGCGCGTTCCGTAAGGTTATGCAGAGTTGTAGACAAACAGTCACAGAGCGCTGCAAAAAATTCCTCCTGAACCAAAACAACAAGCTTATGCTGCTTATATTCCCATGTCATAAATGTAATTAAGAGATGGCAACCTGTGTCTGTTACGGTACAGAAGGGACTGAGACAAAGGATAAGGGGAAGTAGTGTTTATTGAGCAGAGCAGCGGCTGACGGATGTGCAGGTGGAGAGTGTAGATGATCGTGAGTGGTGGATGATGATATCTCGAGGTGATCGTGAGTGGTGGATGATGATATTTCGAGGTGATCGTTGGGAAGGTTAGGAGAGGAGATCGCTTGAGAGAGAGTTGGAGCTGAAGTGAAGATGGAGACACGCACACACACAAGGCTGGAACGCTGGAGGCTTAAAGGAATAACGGGAGAAGGTAAGTAGCATAAAGCAAGTCCTTGAAGTTTAGCATAGAGGTATGTACCAACATACAAACGAGACCGGACAGTGACTGTGAGTGTGTGTGTGCCTTAAGTACTGGTGGTGATTGGTGTGTTGATGAGGTGCAGGTGCGCGTGATCAATACTCAGGGGAAGGCGTGCGCTGTGATTGAGTGACGTGGGAGCCTGGCGGATCTGTGACAGTGTCGTTCTAGTCTCCTCAGACTCAGATTTATGCGTTTTTTTGTAAACTTTTTTAATGGCGAAATGAATCTGCAGCAGTCAGGTGGTACAACTAGAGCTCTCTAGTTGCTTTAACACAAAACAAAAAACTTGTGAATATTCATGTATGCTCTGCCCAGTGTCACCGAAAATCTCAGTGACCGCATATTTCTGTAGCCTATATGAGCTGGTCTGTTAAAGGATTAGTTCACCCAAAACTGAAAATTCTGTTATTAAGTACTCACCCTCATGTCGTTCCAAGCACATGAGATCTTCGTTCCGCTTCAGAACACAAATTAAGATATTTTTGATGAAATCCGAGAGCTTTCATGTATTTTCATGTATTACTTCGTGAACAGTGTAGGAGACTGACATGGAAGAGAAGAAATTGTTGAATAAAGTTGTTATTTTAGTTTTTTTCCGCACAAAAAGTATTCTCGTCGCTTCATAACATTAGGTTGAACCACTGTAGTCACATGGACTATTTTAATGATCTCTTTACCTTTCTGGGCCTTAACGTTATGTAATAACGTTGCTGTATATGCTGTCTATCTGAAAGCTCTCAGATTTCATCAAAAATATCTTAATTTGTGTTCAGAAGATGAACGAAGGGTTTGGAACGACATGAGTGAGTAATTAGACGCATTTAATTCTTTGTATTTGTAAAAGTAGACATGATTTTATGAATATTTATAGGCTACCTTTATATTTTGGAGCAACTAACACCACTCCTACCCTAAACCTACCCACTTCTAAACAATATAAAACAGATGAAAAGTTAAATAAAAGTACAGTCACAGGTATTTATTGCAGAAACTGACCAAAAACAATATAAAAGTATTAACTCATGTTGCATTCCAAGTCTTCTGAAGTCATACGATATCTTCATGTAAAGAACAGAGTGGATCTTAATTTTTTTAATCGCTGAAATGATGATCCCGCCGTTCCGTGAATGCACGCACGCACTCAGTCATATCTCATATATCATATTCAAAAGATGATAGGTGTGTTCGACATTGGCTATGGCTGGATGTAACCGATCGGCGAGAGCTGCAAACGGAGACGTGAAGTTGGACACTTTCTACTTCCCGCAGTGACGCTCGCCCTGTGTTTGCATACTTTATCACAGCTGAAGTGAAATAAATGCAATAAGTGTATTGTCAAATACACAGATGTTTCAGAAGACATTTTCATTCAATACTTTATGTAGGCTACTGCTTAATTTGGCGTGTGTTTGTACAAGAATAAAGTTCAACATATAAGCCCATCACTATCAAAGTGGGGTCTACATTTTTTATCAGTTTTATTTTGATAAACATGACAATATAACATTGCGACTACATGAAAAGAGGTTTTAGCGTTATATAAAAAACTGATTTGTGAGCATTAGTGGAACTGAAGGTTTTAGAATAAACACAAAACACACGTGATCGGTGTCATGCGGTGAATTCGGCCAATCGTGGAGCAGCTGTGTCGTCACCAGAGCTGCCAGAGGACAAGGAAAAACTACCAAGCGCCATTGATACTGTACACCGACTTGGTCGCAAACAACCGAACAAAACCAGAGGAATTTTTTTTCAGTTTGCCTCCCATTTCTACCATGACGCCTTTGTAGAAGGAATTCAAATATTCCCTCCAGCTTGAAACTTTATGTAGCTGATTAGGATACGAATCTCGTTTCACTGTTTACTGAGAGCGTGGGTTAAAGAAAAAGAGTCTGTTTAATTGAGTTTTTTTTGCACTGGCATAGAGTTTGCTGTTCTCATCGTTCTGTGTGTATATTTGTTATTACACATTTTCTGAGACCTGTTTAATCTACCTTTATATTACACTTCTTTTCTCGTTATCTATTGTTTCTTTTAACACTAGAGGGTTAAGAAACCTGACTAAAAGGAAAGCAGTTTTTCTGTATCTTAAACAATTTAAATCAGATTTTTGCTTTCTGCAAGAATGTCACTCAACCAAAGAGGATTATAACTTCTGGAGATCTCAGTGGGGATCAGATTTATGGATGGCTCATGGAACAAGTAATTCAGCTGGCGTTTGTATTCTTAGAAACCGTTTTAATAAGAAGATTGTTTGCTCTGATTGTGACCCAGATGGGCATTGTCTTGTACTGGAAATTTCAAATGTAACGTGTTATTCTTAATATTTATGTTAATATTTCGTTTTTCAGATACTGCTAATTTACATAGAACTACCTAATATTGGAAACTGAATATTACACTGCTTAATTATATGGAAGTAAAGGAAAAAGTTAATTTTATAGTTAAAAATTACTGGAAAAAAGCAAATAGATAATTGGCGTCCAATAACGTTAAACAATGTCAAAATTATTGCCTTAGTATTGGCCAAAAGATTAAAAGGAGTATTACATTATATTATTGATGAAACTCAATCTGGCTTTATGCAAAACAGACACATATCTAATAATATGAGATTAATATTAGACATTTTAGATTACTCTGATATGATTCATAATGATAGCTTCATCTTTTTTGGGGATTATTATAAAGCCTTTGATACTTTAGAGCATAGTTTAGAACATAGGGCAGGCAGAGAGACGGAGAACGATGACCAGGGTGGGACAGAAGGAGGTAGCATCCATCGTGGTGATGCGGGTAGGAGTGGTCAGGACCCAGAGCTCAGCCATCCTGAATGCCCAAGGCGGAGTTGACGGTGGTAGGAGCCATGATGGTGATGGATTCAGGGAGAGGACCGGTGGCAACAGAGCCTTGGGAGTTGGAGCCCACCACACAGATGGAAGTCCGAGGTGGTGATGGTGCACCAATGATCTGGGCGACCGCCTGAGGTGGAGGTGGAGATCCAGAGAGCAGAGGATGAGCTGGTGTGACCGAGGGCGGAGCTTGCCGAAGCGGAAAGGGTGGAGGGCCAGAGAGTAGCTGCTGGCCCGCAGGTCCACAGCGGAGGCGTGGTGATGTCCGACCCAGGTGCAGCCGACAGTCCGAGGGAGCCCGGCGAGTCCAAATGCTCGATGCTGGAAGGAGCGTAGGTGCAGGCGCCAGGTTGATGGGTCGAGGAGGGACAGAGCACGACGAGGCTGGAGGCAGAGCCACGGGCTCCTCATGCCCAGGAGGAGTAGCATGATAAAATACCTTGGTATAGAAATAACTAAAGACAAAAACAAATGTGCTACAAATTTTAATCCAATTATTGCAAAAACAAAGAAAAAACTGAATTGTTGGCTTCAAAGAGATCTATCTATTAAATGTCACGCCAGCGCGATCAGATGTCATTGTGTCTGGTTCCGCAATGTTTTCTCTGTGCTGTGTGGTGTTAAAGGAAGAGTTTTGGGTAACTCTTTAGATTACAGCCCGGAAAGTACTGCATAAGTAAAGCGAATATACAGCGTAACTTTCGGTAATTACAATGTAACTATAAAGTATGTATGTGTAAGGGAACAATATGTAATATTTGGGGAATAAGGGGGTAACTATCAGGAAAATTAACAAATTATTTATTCTGTAAGTATCTTTTTAATTAAGGGGTAATTATCCATGTAGTTACAGGGTAAGTGGTGCTTGTTGTTCCGTGTAGTTACAGGGTAAGTATGAATATGCGGGCTGTAAATTAAAGTGGTGTTTGTTTCCCTCTTGTTTCATGTAGTTACAGGGTAAGTACAATAAAAACACATACACAATCTGATATCACTCGAAATTTTTTATTTAAAAAACAACTTTTTTAAAACAGATTTACAACACTTATTTATTTCTCTTGCTTGGCTTCATCCTCCTCTTGTTCCTCTTCTTTTTCGTTCTTGCCACGGATGAATCTTAAAAAGGAATCCCATATCTCCAGCTATTCTGTATTATGTATTTAAAGAAAATACAGTACATGCAGAAATGTCCTCACCGTTTACTCGTCTTTTACCCTCATGCCATCCAAGATGTATACAACTTTCTTTCTTCAGATGAACAAGGAAAAATAAATAATCTCTGATAATGAAAACTCATTTGGGTTCCTAAAAGTTGAAGCATCAAACAGCACATACAGCAATAACTACAGTAATCCATACGACCCCAATGGATGAGTCAATGTCTTCTGAAGTGAAAAGATAAGTGTTTGTAAGAAAAATACCAATATTTTACATTTTTTAAACTGTAGACTATCACTTCCGACCAGCAGTCATCTGCATGAATGAGAAGATTGAGTTCACGCTTGATGTAACTTGCTCACAACAGTATACAAACAATAACATAATATATGATAATAGCAATGAGAAACAAACAAGACTAGAAGACAGACGAAACTCGCGCGAGAACGTCATGAAAGCTTGAAGTTTCTTTACTCACGCACGCGCTGGTAACAGTTGGTCGGATGCAAAATGATTAGTAAATTATGACAGCATTTCTGGGTGTACTTTTTCTTTTAATAAATAATAATACTGAATATCAAAAGACATGGGATTCCTCTTAAGATCCATCAGTGGAAATAACGAAAAAGAAGAAGAGGAACAAGAGGAGGAGAAGCCAATCAAGAGAAACAAAAAAGGGACAAAACTTGCCTGAAATGAAAAGTTTATTAAAAAAAATTAATAGGAAGTGTAGTAAATCTGTTTAGAATTAAGTTTTTTTTCAAATAAAAGTTTCCGAGTGATATCCAATTTTGTACGTGTTTTTTATTGTACTTACCCTGTAACTACATGAAACAAGAGGGGAACAAACACCACTTTAATTTACAGCCCGCAGATTCACACTTACCCTTTAACTACTTGGATAATTACCCCTTAATTAAAAAATACTTACAGTATAAATAATTTGTTAATTTTCCTGATAGTTACCCCTTTATTCCCCGAATATTACATATTGTTCCCTTATACCTACACGTACTTACTTTATACACTATAATTACCGAATGTTACGCTGTAAATTCGCTTTACTTACGCGGTGCTATCCGGGCTGTAATCTAAAGCTTTACCGAGTTTTGCTTACTAAAGCCGAGGGGCTATCTCGTCTTTCTTATGCGACTTTATGTTGATAAGCCTACAGGTAAAATGATTGATAGAGCTCTAAAATGATTTTGTTTGGAAAAACATATGTCATTATATGAAAAGATCTGTTATGCTAAACACCTACAACAAAGGTGGCTTAAATCTAAATATAAAAAAATATACTTTTAAAATAAATTGGCTTCATCTGGTTTGCTTTTAGTAAATCAGTTATTTAATAATCAAGGTTTATTAATGTCCTATACTGAATTTCTTTTGGAATATAACTTGCCAGTTACCCCTAAAGAATTTGCCATAGTTATGGAAGCGATACCATCAGGAATTTGCATGCTCTTTAAAAATAGCGATCACTATCCTCTTACGACTATTACTATTCCTGAACCAATAGAAACCCCTATAGGTAAATACAACTATATATGTGTTTTTCTGGAAAAAAAAGGATATAAATTATAAAGTTAGATCCCTTTTTCTTGAAAATATCATATATGTATCTCCTGCAATCTCTTATTGGAATAATTTATTTATAAATTTTAATTGGAAAAAGATTTGGTCCTTGCAACAAAAATACTTTCTCACTAATAAAGTAAAAGAAGTGTCTTTCAAAATAATAAATACATTTTACCCGATTAAGCATTTCATGAAGAAATTTAAAACTGATATTGATACGAGATGTTCATTTTGTCAAGTCCACACAGAAACTGTTTATCATTTATTTTGGTCATGTTATTATACTAAACAACTTTGAAAAAATATTGAGGCTTTTAATAATGATAATAACCAGCAAGGCATATCCATAACTTTTAAAGACATTATTTTTGGTCACTATGGTTGTGACTCTATTAAAAACAATGCTTACTTTGTTATGAATTTAATGTATTTTCTTTGTAAATTTTATATCCACAAACGTAAATTCACCAACAACAAACCAATATTTTGTGTCTTTTTGAAAGAATTTAACATACACTCACCTAAAGAATTATTAGGAACACCATACTAATACTGTGTTTGACCCCCTTTTGCCTTCAGAACTGCCTTAATTCTACGTGGCATTGATTCAACAAGGTGCTGAAAGCATTCTTTAGAAATGTTGGCCCATATTGATAGGATAGCATCTTGCAGTTGATGGAGATTTGTGGGATGCACATCCAGGGCACGAAGCTCCCGTTCCACCACATCCCAAAGATGCTCTATTGGGTTGAGATCTGGTGACTGTGGGGGCCATTTTAGTACAGTGAACTCATTGTCATGTTCAAGAAACCAATTTGAAATGATTCGAGCTTTGTGACATGGTGCATTATCCTGCTGGAAGTAGCCATCAGAGGATGGGTACACGGTGGTCATAAAGGGATGGACATGGTCAGAAACAATGCTCAGGTAGGCCGTGGCATTTAAACGATGCCCAATTGGCACTAAGGGGCCTAAAGTGTGCCAAGAAAACATCCCCCACACCATTACACCACCACCACCAGCCTGCACAGTGGTAACAAGACATGATGGATCCATGTTCTCATTCTGTTTACGCCAAATTCTGACTCTACCATCTGAATGTCTCAACAGAAATCGAGACTCATCTGACCAGGCAACATTTTTCCAGTCTTCAACTGTCCAATTTTGGTAAGCTCGTGCAAATTGTAGCCTCTTTTTCCTATTTGTAGTGGAGATGAGTGGTACCCGGTGGGGTCTTCTGCTGTTGTAGCCCATCCGCCTCAAGGTTGTGCGTGTTGTGGCTTCACAAATGCTTTGCTGCATACCACGGTTGTAACGAGTGGTTATTTCAGTCAAAGTTGCTCTTCTATCAGCTTGAATCAGTCGGCCCATTCTCCTCTGACCTCTAGCATCAACAAGGCATTTTCGCCCACAGGACTGCCACATACTGGATGTTTTTCCCTTTTCACATTATTCTTTGTAAACTCTAGAAATGGTTGTGCGTGAAAATCCCAGTAACTGAGCAGATTGTGAAATACTCAGACCGGCCCGTCTGGCACCAACAACCATGCCACGCTCAAAATTGCTTAAATCACCTTTCTTTCCCATTCTGACATTCAGTTTGGAGTTCAGGAGATTGTCTTGACCAGGACCACACCCCTAAATGCATTGAAGCAACTGCCATGTGATTGGTTGATTAGATAATTGCATTAATGAGAAATTGAACAGGTGTTCCTAATAATCCTTTAGGTGAGTGTATATCAACATTATTTCATTCTCTGTAAGTAAGAAAGCAAGTAAAACGACAAAAATTTGTAATTACTTTAATTTATACCCAATATATAATTTCATCATGACGATAACATTCCCATGCCCAACACGTCTGTGTATGACGCCAAAGGTTTCTCATTGAAATCAATGGAGTACTTTGTGCATCGGAAAAGGATGCTAAAGGGGTACCCTGTGCGTTAAAAAGTAAGTCCTGACCACGCGTGAATATGTGACGAGTTGGGAGTGAGAACGTGTTGGCAGAACGCACCTCGAAGTCTCTGGCTAAACAAAGAATCTGTCAAAGCGCTGTCACAGAGACAGGTGTGATATTTCAGCAAACCTTTTTCAGTGCCAGGTAATATATATATATTTTTTTTTCTTTATTTCTCTGTACTATTATATAATATGCTTACAGAATAGTTTGTATTCAATGAAGGTAAATTATATTAAATATATATATGAAAATAAAAAAGCAGAGAGAGGGAGTGTGAGTCAGTAACAACTTTTGTATGGTTCTAGTCTTGCTTTGGCATTTGGCTAAGCTGCCCTGGTCTTGCTTTATCCATTTGTCTTGCCCTGGTCTTGCTTTTTTATCCATTCAGTTTTCTTTATTTTCTTCATCTCTTTCCGCATGCAGTCTTCCTGTGACCTTATACAGCATTCAATTTCTTAAGATCAGCAGCTAGCTTCTGCTCTGTTTGCATTTGCTCAGTATGTGGTGTTACCCATGTGGAGAAACGACTCCATGAGGTGTTAAGGAACTTGGCGACTCGTCTTCATGAATCTCCTCAAGATTCTTCTCATATGACTCATAGTTTTCCTAAGAGTATGCCAGCACACAAGAGTGCAAACCATGTGAATTATTTACTCTGTGTGTAACCTATGTGTCCTATATCCATACTGATCCACACTGACCACTTTCACACGTTCCTCTATTCCAGGGGGCAGATTATAAAATGACGTTCAGGAGGGGTAAACTTTTCTAAAATAGTTTTTATAGGTCAGGGAGCAAACTTGATGTTCATATCTCATTTATTTGAGGCAACTGGCACATTCAGTCAAACATGAGTCACATGTTTGTAAAATCACTGTAACAGAAGAACTTGAGTACTTTATTGAATCATTTTTATGAAATAATTACATTTTATGATGTGTGTTTCATAAAGAGTTCATTTCTTTATTAATAAAAACAATTCTTCCTTGGGCAAACACATCTTCTGTGTGCAGGTGTCTATTCAGATCCAGTTGAAAATATGCTTTTTTTAATTAAATATTATGCTTAAAATTGCTGTTGAAATGTTCTTTATGTAATATGTAGCATTTATATTAAAACACTATTTATGTTTTTGTCAATTGTTGAAACTCGAAAGCTAACATCCAAAGTTCCCATTCAGTCGGTCACTCTCGACGCCACGTCGGAGTACCGACGAATAGGAATCTCGCTAGCGAGAGCCAATCTACTTCGAGTGTAACTAAACGAGCCAATGCACATTGGCATGCAATGATTGCACCAGCTGCTCATGCCACTCCGTGTGGGTATAAATGAGGCACAGGTGCTTGCATCAAATTAGCTTTTTGCTTCGGAGCCGAGTGGTGGATGGTTTGTCCTGAAATCACTCTCTACAAAGCATGTGTTAACATTTTAACGAGTCAAGCTCTTCGGATGGATCTCTCCTCGTTTGGTGTTGGAGTGACGGCACTGCAGCGGGGTCGATTTTCTCTCTTTTTCTATTTTGTTTTATTGAGCAAAAACAAAAGGCTGTTCTCACAGCTGGTTCGGTGCGCTGTAAAGAGCGCTGAAAAGCCGTTTTCATGGCTGGTAAGAGATCGCCTTCTATGAGAGAGAGAGCGCGCATGACAGGCTGCACTTTTTCCCTGTCTGTGTCGCCGCGACTATTCCCCTGTGTGCTTCAGCACCGCGGAGTGCAGTTTCCCTAGAAGAGCTACACAGATAGAGCTTGCGTCTTTTTAAAGATGACATTCTACCTGTGTGTTTCTGGTTGCGGTTGTTTCCTGTCCTCACTGACGGCCACGAGCACTGTTTCACATGTCTGGGCATATACATGCTGAGACGGTGTTCGTGGGTGGATCACGTTTTCTAATGAGAACATGACCACGTCGGCACGCCGGTCGCGACTCTTCTTTCTCCGGGAAGCTTGAGTCCCCTTTGTTGTTGGCCAGCCGCCGCTCGTGTGTAAAAGCACAGCCGCGGGTCTGCTCGACACTCTGGGAGACCGCGGAGATCAGCGAGAGCTGCCCGCCGGGGAAACCCGGTGGGACCTCACGCTTCTCTACGTGTCGTGTGCCGTCGAGTGCCGGGCTGCAGCGCGGGTTGTCACGGCAACCCAGCGCTCACTCGCCACTCTAGGTGCGCTGTCCCCTTGCCTATTTCCCGTTGTAGCGCCCTCCCTGGTGGCCAACAGGAGAGGTCTACTTCAGTGAAATCGCTGGGGTGACCTGAGGAGTGGAGGGCTTCTCCTTCGGGGAACCAACCCCCTAGGGCCCCTCCCCCTCTAGCGCACTGCAAGCTGTGCAGCTTCTGGATGGAACTGCTGGTCTTTCTTATGGAGGAACCTAGCATTTCATTTGGGGCTCCAGCTGAGGATCAGATGTCAATCGCTGCATCGGAGAGAGGGCTGTTGTGCTCTGGAAATGAGGATGATGCTGAGCCCACTGTAATGGTGTGTGCTTTGCTGAATCAGATTCAGAGTTAATAGCCATGCTTTCCCGGGATCTTTCCCGGATGTGCATGGAAAACTTGGCAGTATGGAACGCCAGGGGGGCCAAAACTGCATACGTTTTCCTCTCTCACTACCCTCAACGGTGGGGTGGCTGTGCGCAGACCACCTCCGCCCTGCACTTTAATGCACGAGGGTAGTTCTGAGTCGGGGTTGAGCTGCGCATGTTGACTAACCGTGATCAAAGTCACGGCGCAGGCCCTCGGCCAGACGATGTCCACCTCGGTGGTCCAGAAATGCCCCCTGGCTTGCCTTGCTGAGGTGTGAGTGGTCGTCAAAGTGCGCTTTCTCGATGCTCCCATCTCACAAGGTAGCCTTTTCGGTGACACTGTTGAGAACTGGGCCCAGCAGTTCTTCGCAGTCGGTAGCAGGCTGAGGCAATCAAGAGCTTCCCCCGACGCACCACAAGAGTGCCTCGTGGGTTGCCCCTCAGTCTGCTCGTCGCCAAAGGCATCGTCCCCTGCAAAAAAAAAAAAAAAACTTTGGCACAGCCTGCTCTACTGTGTCCGACGCAGGAAGGCGACGCCACCCGTCTCTGCTGCTGTTTAAGCAGTCGGTGAAACATCACCTCTGAGACGGGTGACCTGGAGATGGGCGGGGCTGCTCTTCCCCGGAGGAGGGCCGGGCAGAGAATCTTTTGAGTCAAAAATCTGTTCTGCCGCTGGTGTCACAACCAGTGGTACCCCAATTTTCAAAAAAAAAAAAAAAAAAGAAATTCCTCTATCTCTGGGTCCCAAGGGGGTTCGGAGAGCTGTGGACGGTCCAACGCCGGACCACACTCATCCTCCTCCTTCGCCAGCGGGCAGCAGTGGACGGTTCGAGGACGCAACCAAGCCTTCTCACGTACCCTCTGCCCACTCGTGGAATCAGGTAAGTGTTGCACAGCACACTCACACCCCGCTGCGGGCCGCCTCCACGAGACAGACGCCCCAGCCCGGTACCTGCATTCCACCTCGCTGCCCCACGGTGGGTACGCCGGTGGTCCCTTTGGTCCCGCTTGCACGGTCTCGGCGAGCCTGGTTAGCGCTCCCCAGTCCGTCTCGCTGGCTCATCCGGACCATCAGGCTCGGCTATGCGATTCAGTTCGCCCGGCGCCCCCCCAGGTTCAAGGGCGTCCGCTTCACTTCGGTGAACGCCGCAGACGCCCATGTCCTGCGTGCGGAGATCGCAGTCCTACTGGCGAAGGACGTGATAGAGCCGGTCCCTCCAGCCGATATGAAGACAGGCTTCTACAGCCCGTACTTCATTGTACCCAAGAAGACCGGTGGGTTACGGCCAATCTTGGCCGTCCCCAAGATTGGTTTGCAGCGATCGACCTGAAGGATGCGTACTTTCATGTCTCGATTCTTCCTCGACACAGGCCGTTTCTGCGCTTTGCGTTCGAGGGTCGAGCATATCAGTACAAAGTCCTGCCCTTCGGGCTGTCCCTGTCCCCCCGTGTCTTCACGAAAGTCACGGAGGGGGCCCTTGTGCCCATGAGAGAACAGGGCGTTCGCATCCTCAACTATCTCGACGACTGGCTCATTCTAGCACAGTCCAGAGATCAGTTGTGCGAACACAGGGACCTGGTGCTCAGACACCTCAGCCAGTTGGGTCTTCGGGTTAACTGGGAGAAGAGCAAACTCGCCCCCGTGCAGAGGATCTCTTTTCTCGGTATGGAGTTAGATTCGGTCGAACGGACAGCGTGCTTCACAGAGGAGCGCGTCCAGTCGATGCTGAACTGCCTGAACACGTTTCAAGGCAGGATGGCGGTTCCACTGAAACAGTTTCAGAGGCTCCTGGGACATATGGCAGCCGCAGCGGCAGTAACACCATTCGGCTTGCTTCATATGAGACCGCTTCAGCATTGGCTACACGGCCGAGTCCCGAGATGGGCGTGGCAACGCGGCACTCACCGGGTGAGCATCACACCGGCCTGCCGCCAATCCTTCAGCCCATGGTCAGACCCCTCGTTCCTTCGGGCCGGAGTGCCTCTGGAACAGGTGTCCAGGCATGCTGTGGTCTTCACAGATGCCTCTGCCATGGGCTGGGGAGCCACGTACAACGGGCATGCAGTGTCAGGGGTTGGACGGACCCGCACCTGCATTGGCACATCAACTGCCTCGAGTTGCTAGCAGTGCATCTCGCTCTGAGCCGCCTCAAAAGGCTGCTACGGGGCAAAGATGTACTGGTCCGCACGGACAACACCGCGACCGTTGCGTATATCAACCGACAAGGTGGTCTACGCTCCCGTCGCATGTTGCAACTCGCCCGCCATCTCCTCCTCTGGAGTCAGAAGTGTCTGAGGTCGCTTCGGGCCATTCATGTCCCTGGTGTGAGCAACCGTGTGGCCGACGAGCTTTCACGAGCTGCGCTCCCAGGGGAATGGCGACTCCACCCCCAGGTGGTTCAGCTGATTTCGAGACAGTTCGGGGCTGCACAGGTCGACCTGTTTGCCTCCCCAGAAATGTCCTACTGCCAGTGGTTCTATTCGCTGACCGAGGTTACACTCGGCACGGATGCACTTGCGCACAGCTGGCCCCAGGGGCTGCGCAAATATGCGTTTTCCCCAGTGAGCCTACTTGCACAGACACTGTGCAAGGTCAGGGAGGACGAGGAGCAGGTCCTGTTGGTGGCGCCTTACTGGCCCAACCGGTCCTAGTTCCCAGAACTTATGCTCCTGGCGACAGCCCCTCCTTGGCCGATTCCTCTGAGGAAGGACCTTCTGACTCAGAGACGGGGCACCCTGTGGCACCCGCGTCCAGATCTGTGGAAGCTTCATGTCTGGCCCCTGGACGGGACGCGGAGGTTCTAGGTGACTTACCCCAAGAGGTAGTTAACACCATCACTTCGGCATGAGCACCGTCTACAAGACAGGCTTGTGCTTTGAAGTGGAACCTGTTCGTCGAGTGGTGTTCTTCTCGCCGAGAAGACCCCCGAAGATGTTCGATCGTGTCTGTGCTTTCCTTCCTGCAACGAGGGTTGGAGCGTAGGCTGTCGCCCTCCACCCTCAAGGTCTATGTTGCTGCAATATCTGCCCATCACGACCATGTAGAAGGTAAGACAGTTGGGAAGCACGACCTGGTCGTCAGGTTCCTCAGGGGGGCGAGACGATTAAATCCTCCTCGACCCCCCTCCATACCCTCTTGGGATCTTGCTCTGGTGCTCCAAGCACTTCAGAATGCCCCATTTGAGCCCTTGCGGTCAGCAGAGCTTAAGATTCTGTCTATGAAGACTTTGCTGTTGGCCGCACTGGCCTCCATCAAGAGGGTAGGGGACCTGCAGGCATTTTCGGTCGACGAATCGTGCCTAGAGTTCGGGCCGGGTGACACCCACGTGGTATTGAGACCCCGGCCTGGCAATGTGCCCAAGGTTCCTACCACTCCCTTCAGGGACCAGGTGGTGAACCTGCAAGCGCTGCCCCTGGAGGAGGCAGACCCAGCCCTAGCTTTGCTCTGTCCCGTCCGCGCTCTGCGGATCTACGTGGATAGAACTCAAAGCTTCAGGACCTCAGATCAGCTCTTTGTCTGTCACGGAGAGGCCAGCAGAAGGGAAAGGCTGTCTCCAAGCAGAGGATGGCCCACTGGATAGTGGATGCCATCACCTTGGCTTACCAAGCACAAGGTGTGCCCTGTCCGCTCAGGGTGCGAGCACACTCTACTAGAAGTGTTGCATCCTCCTGGGCGCTGGCACGTGGCGCCTCGCTGTCAGACATCTGTAGAGCTGCGGGCTGGGCGACACCCAACACGTTCGCTAGATTCTATAGTCTACGTGTAGAGCCAGTGTCCTCCTGTGTTCTCGCCTCAAACGGGTAGAAGCACTGAGAGGCCCTGGCTCTTGTCGGCTTGCTGCGCCCCGGCGCTTTATTCTCCAGAAGCAAACTCTGTCGAGTCCTCCATCTCCCTCGGTGCTGGACGTGGCGGAACGTCTGGCATCAGGCCCCTTGCCGCTGAATCCTTGAGAACCGGTACTGGGCTGGGGATATATGAGTGACCCTGCGGGGATCCCATATATTTTTCCACGGTCGCTCCTACGGGAAGCCCGTGTCTTTCCCTTGGGAGAGCCCTCCCCTTGGTGGGGCTGGAGCCCCCTCTCAGTTGCGGGCTATGGCTCAGCTTTGTACTCCACATAACTCCTTCGGTGTATGATGTGGGTTCCGCAGCGTTCCCTTCCACTAGGGCACGCTTCCCAGTGTTATCCAATAAGTCACTGAGCGGGTCATGCAGAACAGCAGTGATGGACTTCTCTGTGTGAGCCCCATCTCATCAGGTAAGAGAGCTTAGGAGGCTCACACAGGGCACTGGATGGGGGCAGAGGCCATGGCGCTTTGGTAGGGATTCCTATTCGTCGGTACTCCGACGTGGCGTCGAGAGTGACCGACTGAATGGGAACGTCTCGGTTACGTATGTAACCCTCGTTCCCTGAAGGAGGGAACGGAGACGCCACGTCTCGTCGCCATGTCCTCTGTACCCTGCTGGGGTGCCAGTTCACCTACTCGGCTCCTCAGCAAAAAACTAATTTGATGCAAGCACCTGTGCCTCATTTATACCCACACGGAGTGGCATGAGCAGCTGGTGCAATCATTGCATGCCAATGTGCATTGGCTCGTTTAGTTACACTCGAAGTAGATTGGCTCTCGCTAGCGAGATTCCTATTCGTCGGTACTCCGACGTGGCGTCTCCGTTCCCTCCTTCAGGGAACGAGGGTTACATACGTAACCGAGACGTTATTATAACAGCAACAGAAGTCATTCTGCAAAATAACACATTTTGTGTTCCACCCAATACATTATAAGTCATACTGGATTGGAAGTATATGAACAAATGACTATATTTTTGTGTATGTTTATTTTTTATTTCTTAAAGAGACATCAGAACTCTCCCTCCCCCATAATTTGCACCATTGTTTATTTCCCTACAGCCTGCTGATACTGATGGAATGTGAATGGAAAATAGTTGTTTTTTATTAAATGTTTAGATTTTTTATTTTATTTTTATATATTGCTTACATAATGGGGGGACAGGGGGCTGGAGCCATCACTGGACTCTGGTTGGGGGCTGGAGCCGTCACTGGACTCTGGTCGGGAGCTGGAGCCATCACTGGACTCTGGTCGGGGCTGGAAGTGGCTCAGACCAAAAGTATATTAGCCAGTGGTTCTCCACTGGACTCTGCACTGGGACGGGGACTGGAGCTGGTTCTGTCCCGAAGTCAATGAGCCAGTCATCCCTCGCTGGCTCAGGCATGGCGGCGGCAATCTTGGCAGGGATGGTCAAAGACACTGGCTCAGGCATGGCAGCGTCCATCTTCCTCTTTTGCCTCCTCCTTTGAGCCGGTGCAGAAATTGACTCTGGAGCAGCTGTGGAGGGCATTGTTGCAGACTTGGGGTGAGTTGGAGCACCCAAGTGACTTTGAGATGGGACTGGATGAGGGTTATGTTTCTCAATTTCTTCAAAAACGAAATCAGAACCATTAAGCCAGAGGTTTAAAGTTAAATGGACTTGAGTGAGTAAATCACAAAATTCCCGTGCTCTACGGGCATTGCCATAGATAGAGGATAAAGAGAAAGTTGTTTTACACTCCGTCATAAAGGCCTATTACATATACAAATTTAAATACTTTGCGGGAAACCGATCAGTTATCCAGATACAGCGACCACTTGATGTGAACAAATGTAAACGCGCCGTGTCCTGATTGACTGGTGATCCGATCTGTTTGCTCGAACACGGTGATCGCATGTTTATGCCAAGTGTAACAGCCAGAAGTCCCTCTAAAGTAGATTATTTCTGATAACAAGCAAAATAAATAAGTAAATGACATTAGACAAAAGACACAACGCTGCTCTCATATGCAGTCAGACTGGAAATTTATGAAGCTTTTAAGGCTTTTTGGTGAGTCACACACACTGTTTTTGCACTGGTGTCATATTCTCTCTGCTTGATTGTTAATATTTATATCATGTTATCCAAGAATAGTACGTCAGAAATGTGTTTCTACTGAGTAGTGCGACATACTAGCCACTAGCCAGACCGATAAACAAACACAGACCGAAAGTTAACTTCGGTCCAGGCGCGTAACCATGGCAACGCGTGTGCTTCCGATGAAACCATCTATAATTTGCTGTCATATTCCATTAAGCACTCTAATGCAATTACAGATGCCCAGAGGTCTGCCAGATCTCAACTGTTTTCCTTCACCAGACAGAATCACCCTCATTCTATTGTATTACTAATGTCATCCTTTTCTTTTTCACTCTCTTTTTTCGTGCAGCGTTTCGGGTTCCTGTAGCTGCCGGGTCAAACAAGATCATGCGGTTGCCTGTGGTGTGAGGAGCCAGAAAGCAGCTGTGAGGAAGATTTCAAATTGCACTTTCATTTTAAGTCACAAACATGCACTCAACACAAGAACAAATAAACTCAGCCCCAGACAGAAAATCCCACAGTGTGTTCACTAACCATATTATGCATATTCTACAGAAAACTGGCAAGAACTATCTAAAAATAGACAGTTACAATTTGATTGACTGGCGTCTATGCAATTTCTGGTAATTGAGGTCCAGTCTGCCTGGAAAAGCAATGCTATACAATAAGTGCGTTTTGATAAATTTGCCAGATTATTGGCATGAAATGTTTGACCCATATTTCGTTTAGCTTGATGCACTTATAGCAAGTTAACACAATGTAAATTTCACTGAGTTATGGATGTGAAATAATCTGTACTTTTGGGCAGACATAAAATCTGATCACAAAGTTTGCACTCATTTTTTCTTTTTTCTGTGTGCAATTGAATATGGATTGACTCCACCGTGCAGTTATTTGAACGTTTTTTGTTTTGTTTTTTTCATGCTGGTATATTATTGTGGCATCAACCATTTTAGATGAACCTACCCCTAAATGGCACATAAAAAACAAAGTGAACTATTGTTGGTTGCTTTTCATTTTGTTGATTCTTATGTAAGTATGTATTTCTTGGACAGGAAGGGCCTGTCCTAATAGCCACAGATGTGAGAGCATGTGAACGCGACAGGAAGTAACTGCACAAGACTGTCCTAGGTCTGACTGCCCTAGGTACACTTAGGGTGTTTTCACACTTGGCATGTTTGGTTGGATTAAAACAAACTCTGTTGCGATTGCTCTGTTAGTGCGGTTCATTTGAATAAGTGTGAACGCTGCCATCCAAACCCTGGTGTGCACCAAACAAGCAGGCCAAGACCTCTGAAAACATGGGTCTCGGTCCACTTACAAACAAACTCTGGTGCGGTTCGAATGAAATACGAATGCAACACGGACCAAAGACATGTAAACTAACCTTAAATGGGACATGGGGTCACAAGATACGACCCTAAAAAGTGTTCAAGCATACCTGTTTTTTTCTCTTCATAGTCGTGATGTTGCCCATTACAGTTCAGTACAGCCATCTCCTTGCAGCAGATCTTCATTTGTGTGTGTGACGGAGGGATTCCTTCTGCTGTTTTGACACCTTTACACATATTATAAGATCTTAAGTTCTCAGCTGGTCAAAATACCATCATATACACACATACAATGAGCACATTTATCCCAGCACACAGCGTTGTTTTGAATATCCGGTAAGTTCCGTTGCAAAATATACATAATAAAAGCCAACCAATCAGGTTAGGAACATATCCCTATGCTTTTAGGTTTGGTATCTTTAGGTTTGGTGTTAAAATACCAATCTGAATGCTGAGGACCAGGACAATATTTTATTTTATTTTATTTTTTTGGCCCGGACCAAACAAACCAAGTGAACCGAACTACAACTAAAAGTGAACCTTGTGCACACTAAATCCACAGAGGTATTTGGCTAAGCGTATCCCATCATTCCTCACGTTCAGGAACTTACAGTATGTGCCCGATTTAGTGACATGCATTTCCAGTGTAAGTTAAATTTAATTAGATGTTACAAAGAATTTGGTTGTAAACATAAATTGTTGCACATTTTATTGGTGCAGAGACTGTAGGGATTATATTTGTAAAACATTTGCAAATGAAGCACCTCAATCACTAAAAGGTGTCGAATATATTACTTTAAATGTGTCCCATTGAGTAAAGAAAAGTTTTAAAACACTTGTAGTCTTCATACTAACTTTTTGACCAAACTCCAGAAATATGTCATGCAAGTAGAAAAGTGGTTGCAAAGACTGCAAGTGGCCCAATATCATGCAATTTGGACCAAGCGTTGTGCCATTCGTCACAGGTCTAGCCATGTGAGATTATCAAACACACGTCCTGACCACAAGAGTGGGTCGACAGTATGACGGCAAACAGGATAGATATAGTGGGCCTTTCTTGACATTACTAAGAGACAGCTGCTCCTTATGGCAAGGTTCATGTGCTGGACAGGTCTTTTGCGTTGAGATTGAATTTTTTCAGGCCCCAGAGCAGGCCACTGCATATGAAGTCATAAACTTCTACTGAATCTATTATGTCCAAAGATTGACTAAAGCCAGTTTGACATAATCCAGGGGTGTGCAACAGGATCTGTCCCCTTGAACATTAATATAGGAACTCTGACGTATAATTACAGAATATGCTTTCATACAGCATTTGATCAGTCACAGCTGCTGTGTAATCATGTGTGCTAAGAGCCAGTGTTTGGTGTAGTTTTTCTTCAACACCAGCAGGAAACTGGAATCAAACCAAACCAGACTGTTCTAATGGCTGTTCTAAACTCCATTCTGACAGCTTACATTCAGAAGACACAGGACCTTATTGATGAAAATGTGAATGTTCTTTTATTTTTCCCTTTGCTTTGCTAAACTGGCCACCTTCAGGATGATGTTTTTGTCTTCAGGGTGTGTGGCCTTGTGTTTCGTTGTGTTTCAATGATCTGTTTCCTTTTCAAAATGCAGCACTTTCCAAGAGCAGCAACTGCAGAGGTTGATATGGTCTTTTAGAGGAGAATACTCTGAGCAATATTTAAAACATGCACAAGCATGTTTTATGATCTGTAAACATGCAAAATCAAATACTTTCAGTGGACATTATCCAAAGAATGATGCCTTTAAGATATTGCTATTTGCTAGTCAGTTTTGAATGTGCTACTCAAAATATGTAGCTAGTTACATAGCTTGCTACTTCATATATACAAGTTTTTTCTTTTTCTTTTTTCGTTTACGGGTAAAACGTAGTTTCAAATACGTGACAAGCGATATACTGTTAGCGAACATCTGATGCCGCCCGCACTGCTGAGAGCGGTGTTTAGATGAACATGTAAGTATGCGCTGCATGCTCTCCTCTCAATGATAAAATAAACACACAACAAAATTGAAAAGACAGCAAGCATTTTTTAAAGCATAAGAAAAGCATCTGATCATAGCAACGTGGATATGTTTGCCCAAGCTCTGCAACTTCGTGTAAAGTCACGTTACGTTTATTTATAAAGCACTTTATACAATAAATAGCTTAAAATTAAGCAGCTTTACCATATTAAACATGGATAAAGGTGTCAATGTCGCGTTTTATCATAAGTACAACTTCTTTCTTCTATATAGCAGCTCTCCAGTGTATTCATATTTTCACTTTGTTGCACCTCGACGGACTGAACAGAAGAAATAAACCAGAAAAGATGAAAAGGTTTATTATTAAATAGTAAAATGTTTACTATTAGGTAATCATCACGGACCAATGGTAGTACAAAGGTGTTTAACAGCTGTAGCGAACTTTTCCGGAAAAGCTGTTTAGTTTCGAACTCAAAGTTAATTTTGGACTGATTTTGTTCAAAATGACATCACATTAGTTCATTCTTCTATGTCACTTTAAGTACACAATATTGCCAAAAGTTTTGGGACGCCTGCCTTTACATGCAGATGAACTTTAATGACATCTCATTCTCAATCCGTAGGGTTTAATAAGGAGTTGGCCCACCCTTTGCAGCTATAACAGCTTCAACTTTCCACAAGGTTTAGGAGAGTGTTTATGGGAATTTTTGACCATTCTTCTAGAAGCGCATTTGTGAGGTCAGGCACTGATGTTGGCCGAGAAGACCTAGCTTGCGGTCTCCGCTCTAAATCATCCCGAAGGTGTTCTATCGGGTTGAGGTCAGGACTCTGTACATGCCAGTCAAGTTCCTCCACACCAAACTCGCTCATCCATGTCTTTATGGACCTTGCTTTGTGCACTGGTGTACAGTCATGTTGGAAAAGGAAGGGTCCATCCCCAAATTGTCCCCACAAAGTTGGGAGCATGAAATTGTCCAAAATGTCTTGGTATGCTAAAGCATTAAGAGTTACCTTTCAAAAGCTACAATCGATGCTTAGCGCATTGGGAACATCTTTATCATGACCAGCTGTGAATATAGTGCGTGCACAGTACAAATAGGATACAGAATCCAATTTATTTGTCATCCTCTGCGTTTCAACGGTGTGGTCTCCACTTCCGTGAAGCCAGAGCTGTTGCACGTACTGTTACAGGAGCTACAAACTCTGCTGAGCAAAGAGGCCATAGAACCTGTTTTTCTTCCAGAAAGGGAGTCAGGCTATTACAGCAGATACTTCCTGGTTCCCAAGAAGGATCGGGGGGTTGCGTCTAATCTTAGATCTTCGAAGCTTAAACCATATAGTCAAAGCGTTCAAGTTCAAGATGTTAACCGTCAAGACAGTCGTGTCGCAAATTCAAAATCACGATTGGTTCGTCACGATCAATCTGAAGGACGCATATTTTCACATAGAAATATTGCCACAACACAGGAAGTTCCTGAGGTTCGCTTTCGGGGGCGAAGCTTACCAATTTTGTGTTCTTCCATTCGGCCTAGCCTTGTCACCCCGCATGTATACAAAATGCATGGATGCAGCACTGGCTCCATCACGACTCCGGGGCATTCGCATTTTGAATTACATAGACGATTGGTTAATACTAGTACAATCGCGAGAGACAAAAGTAGAGGTGTCAAAAGTATTCACATTCATTACTCAGGTAGAAGTATAGATACTAGGGTTTAAAAAGACTTCTGTAGAAGTTGAAGTATCAACTCAAGCTTTTTACTTAAGTAAAAGTGTAAAAGCTGGTTTCAAAACTACTTAAAGTATAAAAGTAAAAGTAATGTAAGGAAAAAAATGCCATTAAGGACAATGGCACGGTATATCAGTTGAAGTGGACTTCGCTGACAATAATCGCTCATTTGGAATGCCCTGCAACGCCATTAAAGAAAGGCAACGATGGGGTCGTGCAGATTATGATACAACATAAATTAATATTATAATTTACTTTACTTTCAAATTTAAACCCATATAATAGAAATATACATTTACAAAACACACAGTGATCAATCAATATGATTTTAAATATAAACAGCTTAATATGAAAATACATTTTGATTTGGGCAACTATGTATTAATGTGTTCTTAATCAATGGTCTTAATAATTGTAGCGGTCTTATCTCGTGCGCTTTTTTTTCCCACGCGCAGCATAGTAAATTACATATTATTATAGTAAATAAAAAATGACAGGCCTCAGCTGCTTAACACTTTTAATTTGTTTACATATTCATACAATTCATACAATAGAATATGCGAATACAACAGTCATTGCCATAACCATTCATACTCTAGTTTTGTATAATAATAACTATGAATATTCAAATGCATACGTAAACTCCACCATCTCAGAGCCGTTAAAAACTCTTCCAGCGGCTCTGCTCCATCGTTATTTCAGACTGGTGATGCGACGCGCAATGATAGTTGGGTGATTTTCGCTCTCCACATCCACTGTGAAGTCCACTTAGACTATACAATTTAGATTTTTGAAAACCGCCGAACTTACCCCAAACCAGCCCAAATTTTGTCCACCCGCCCAAACCCATTTTTACCCGCACAATCAAATTCAAAACTGTCCAATCTGGCAACACTGCCTACATGATTTGTGTCATATGTGTGATGGATCGCATACAAACTAATAGAGTGTCGGAATGGTATATGTTTATACTTCTCATCCAACCACAATCAAATTCACTCTATCCAGATGGCGCGATTTATATGGATCGTTTTTTTTTTTTTTTTTTACGATGACAAGCCAGAATGAAAACAAGCCGAAATGAAATAGGAGTAGAAAGTACAGATAATTGCATGAAAATGTAAGGAGTAGAAGTAAAAAGTCAGCTGAAAAATAATTACTCCAGTAAAGTATAAATACCCCAAATTTCTATTTAAGTAATGTAACTAAGTATTTGTACTTCGTTACTTGACATCTCTGGCGAGAGATGGCGCTTCAACACAGAGACATCGTGTTAGCTCATCTCTAGGGTTGAGAGTCAACACCAAGAAAAGTGTTCTTTCTCCTGCCTAGAGAACGACTGATTTAGGGATTGTTTGGGATTCGATCACGATGCAGGCACAACTGTCTCCCGCTCGAATCGAGACCATTCAGCATACCCTGAGCAAAGTCAGGCTAGGCCAAGATCACACTGTTTGTCAGTACCAAAGAGTGTTAGGTCTCATGGCATCAGCATCCATGTTGATCCCTCTGGGGTTGTTGCACATGAGACCGTTTCAGTTGTGGCTCAAAGCCAGAGGATTTTATCCAAGGGCCAATCCTCAAAGGCAAATAAAAGTGAAGCGCAGGCTTCATACACTAACTATGTGGCTCAGACCCCGGTTTCTCGCATTTTGTCCCACTCTAGGGGCGCCTTGTCGTCGCAGACTGTTAAAGACAGACACCTTCCTGACGGGCTGGGGTGCGGTCTTAAGTGGTCATCCAGCTCAAGGGGAATGGGAGGGTCATCAGCCATCAACCTCGAGTGGATGGCTGTATTTCTGGCCCCGAAATACTTTCTCCTCCAGTTGAGGGGCTGTCATGTCCTAGTGCAGGTAGACAACACAGCGACAGTCTCTTCCTTAAATCACCAGGGAGGCCTGCACTCACGCAATCTGAACAGAATAGCGAGGCAGATTTTTCTCTGGGCCCAGGACAAGTTCCTGTCATTCAGGGCAGTGTACATTCCGGGGCAATTGAATGTGGGAGTGGATTTACTGTCCAGGCAGAAGTAGTGAAACAGATCTGGACCAGATTTTACAAAGTGGAGGTGGACCTCTTCGCCTCTTATCAGACAGCGCAATGTCCCCTCTACTTCTCTCTCAGTCACCCAGTCCCCCTGGGTCTGGACATGATGGCACATACATGGTAATAGCGCCGCATTGGCCGAACAGAGTATGGTACTCGGAGATAATATCTCTCCTCAATGGTTCGCCATGGGCGATTCCGGATAGGAGGGACCTTCTGTCTTAGGCGGAGGGCACAATATTCCATCCCAGGCCCGACCTGTGGAACCTGCATGTTTGGCCCATGTTGGGTACCAACTGAGGGACACTGGGCTTTCACCTGACATTATTGAAACCATTCTAAGCGCTAAGGCTTCCTCTACTAGAAAGAGGTATGCCAGTAAATGGGGAGTCTTTGAAAGTTGGTGTACGGCACATAATGCAGATCCAGTCAATTGCCAGATTGCTTCGGTTCTGGACTTCCTGCAGGAAAAGTTGTCAACAGGCACATGCCACCGTCATTCTCAGGGTTTATGTGGCTGCTCTTTCGGCCTGCCACGCCTTGGTTGATGGGGAGCCACTCGGGAGACATCCTCTGCTCGCTCACTTCATTCGGGTGGCAAGACGACTAAGCCCAAAAGATGGGTTTTCTTATGGCTATAACTTCTTTAAAAAGAATTAGGGATATGCAGGCTCTGTCGATATCGCCATCCTGCTTAGACTTTGCCCCAGGAATGGTGAAAGTGATTTTGCATCCTCATCTTGACTACCTGCCTAAGGTTCCTTTCTCGACTGTACATCCGGTCACTCTTGAGACCTTCTACCCTCCGCCGTTCACAATGCCGGTTCAGGAGAAACTTCATAGACTGTGTCCAGTTTGTGCTCTTCCACCGTACTAGCCAGTGGCGTAAGTCAGAGCAACAGTTCGTTTGTTATGGGGGCCGTTACAGAGGGGCGGCCGCCTCCAAACAGACCATGTCACATTGGGTCAGGGATGCTATTGCTCTCTGCTATGAGGCGTGCAGCCAAGCTTCGCCAACAGGCTTAAGGGCTCACTCCACCAGTGCTTTGGCAAGGGGTGCCCCCTCACAACTTGTTTCTGATGCGGCGGGATGGTCCTCTCCGCCCACATAAAAGTCACAATAAAGACGTTCCCAATGCGCTAAGCAGCTCAGCATCTCATTCCACTTTTTCAGGGAACAGGGTTACTGTCAAGTAACCCGGATCGTTCCTTTCACTGGAACTAAGAAGCCAAGCCCAGCCCAACTGTAATTCAAAGAAATTCTTATACTGTGATTTATTCATTTATTTATTTATTTTGGAAGGTTGATGTTTTATAGGCATTATGAAAATATTGTTTTGGTACTTTAAGTACTTTTGTGTAATTTTGTGTTTTAGTTTCCTTTATAATCGCATTACAGAACTGTCCACAAGTTACACATGCAAGTGTTCTTAATTTTTGGCAGCCATAGGTTTACTTTTTAGTGAATGTAATATCCTGTTACTGATTTACAGAGTAAGAAGCCTCTCTAGATCATGAACCGATTAAGAACGTTTTGCTAACCTATTTGACCAGTTCACTGAAACGAAAATTCAGATTTTTTTTTTTTAACACATTTAGCTTTGTTTCTGAGAAATGCAGTTAAAATAATAACATCACTATTTGAAGCAAAGCTACTGCCCAACATTGTTCCTAGTTCTGTTTTGGACCCTAAATATGTTAACGTATTTTGTCAACAGATTGGTAAATCTACACGATGAAATTTAATTTAGTGTCAAGTTAGTCTCTGTGCTGAGGACTTGTACTCTTGTCACAATAACATGGTTATTCTATACTGCTCGGTCTGAGGTCTTTCTTATCTGATGAAATTTCAAAAATATTCCCAACAGAATGGAGAATTTCTGGGATCTGAAACTGTAATGGAATCTCTTATTGTTGAGTGAGAGCATCAGTCAGTGTCTCGTATCTCAGCAGGACCATGACTGAGATGGAGTTCTAATTTAGAGCTCTTCATGAAAAAAATTACTTGAAATGACACTGCAATATAAGCTGAACACACTTCCCCCCATCAGAGCTGGATCTGTGCCTAAAATTGTAATCATCTAGACGTTCATGTTTGGGAAGTATTCTTATCTTATCAAAGATCTCTCTCTCTCTCTCTCTCTCTGACCTGTGGGAATGGACACATAGTCCATAAAATGTCCTTCTTAAATCCTGTGAAGGCCATGAGATATCTTGAGATAAAGAATTAACCCAGAGACAGCAAAGATCATTCAATGTCCTTTTTTTGTTCACCCGGGTCTTGTGTGTTGATGATGAGTTGAATATATGCCAACAGTCAAACGTTTGGAATAATTAAGATTAAGAAGTTTCTGAAAGGAGTCTTTTATGATCACTAAGGCTGCATTTATGTGATGGGGGGAAAAAACTGAAAAATATTATAATTCATAATTTGACTTTTCTATTTTAATATATTTATAAATATATTAATATATTTTAAAATGTGATGTATTTATGTGATGGCAAAGCTGAATTTTCAGCATTATTACTCCAGTCTTCAGTATCACATGATCCTTCAGAAATCATTCTAATAAGCTGATTTGGTGCTAATTTATTATTATCAATGTTGAAAACAGTTATAGAAAATTATACAATTATAGAAACCATGATACACTATAATTTAAAAAGTTTGGGATTTAAAAATAAGTAACATTTAAAAATTTGCATCGATTCATTAAATTAATCAAAAGTGATATTAAAGCAATTTTTGTTATGTTACAAAATTTTATATTTCTAATACATTTTCTCAGAGAATCCAGAAAGAAGTACTAATTCAAATAAACTACATGGACGGATGACTATAACACGCCAAGAATAGTTTTGACGATCAGTGCTGTGTTTTGCTCAAGCATCCAAAATACATTTTGAAGATTGATTTCTTTAACTTAAAATCACTTGTTTGAATACAAAATGTCAAAAAGTAAACAGGTCTAATACTTGCTAAAAAGGCCAATGGGAATATTTAAGTCTTAAGCTTTTCCAATGTTTTTGGGAGAGTAAAACAAAACTTTTTCCCTCTAGAAGGATTTTATTAAATCTGATGGTGCTGCATTCTGTCTTCTTCTGAAATGCCCCTTGGTTATTACATAAGCCTTCTGTTTGAAAGAAAGACTAACTCATTAGAAGGAGATCTGAACTTCTATAAGCACGAGCATTCGTGTTCATCCAGTCTTTAGCCTCATATTTATGTTCCACCTCTATTTAGACTTTAGATCTTCCTCAGCACTTAATTTCCATTTAATAATTGTTCAAAAATGGGGGATTTAAGTATGTCATCCAAAAGCTGTCAAACACAATGAAACTTAATGGTATGTTTTGTTTCCATGGCAAAATATCTTCCAGACACATGGTTATGCATTCCAATGTGTTTTTGAAATTTTTTGTATTATTATATAGAAAGTTGATTTTGATGTCACTGTTCACGGGAGAAAGCGATGGCAGTGTCCCGAGGGGAGCTGAGTGACACAGGGCATTAAATCTGGCTGTAAACAAGACAAACTTTGTTCTAACACTTGAACATTGATAATAGGTTCATTTTACTGTTACAAGCAATCCCAACAACTGAAATAACTGATGATTAAAAGAGATATTGCTATGAAAGCAGACACTCTCATAGACCTATATTTATGTGTGGCTGGCTATACTATCAGTACTATAGTACTGATACTATGTATTCCTTCTGAAAATTGATTCTTGGTAGAACACGAGCGATTATGTCCTACTTCTCTGAAGATCTTTGTTTTTAATAAAGAGAATATAACTGTTTACATTAAGAAACATTTTAAAAAGTTATTGTAGTGATTACTGTAATTAATTAGCAGTGATTTTTTTTAACGAGACTCAGTAAGTAGTTTTTCAAGAAGCAAATGTGATTCAGAGATTATTTATTAGCTGATAGTAAACCATTTTGGTCTTTAGTTTGCTCATTCTCCTGGTTAGTTAATCATTTTTTATAGTTGGAAGTGACCAAAATGTTAATGTATCACAAGTTGCCCTACATTACTTCAAGTGTTTTCAGTGCTGCAGTGTTTCAGTGATCCAGGGATCCATTTTTTTATTTACTATATTCTCAGGGTATTCAAGGTTCCCTTTTAAGGAAACTCGCTCTGTGTAAGGAATGACGCTGTGGTAATGCTCTGCGTGATTGCGTCGTGAAGCACGAGTGAAATCAGTCCAAAAATGCGTCGGGACATCAGAGTAAGGTGACGTCACGACCAGGAAACTGGTTCGGGGGGGAAGTGGTCAACACCTCATTATACGGTGCCCATTTCCCTTCGGTGCCCTCAGGGGGCCGTTCTGCCAATCCTGCCACCTCGTATGCTTCGGGGTGCAGTAGTCTCCAGTGAGCACATATATCAGTGACCGCCCAGAAACTTAATGGTGCTTGGATGCTCGCCCCTTCTGAGGAGGGTCCCAGAGTGACCAGTTTGGATTGTCCCTGCCGGTCCACTTCAGGGCACCGAATTGGTTACTTGAGAAACACTAGAGGCCAGTCTCGAGAGACTGGTTCCCTTAGTAGATTTTCTGGCAGCATGGAAGCTACTGCCAAATATATCTCGTTCTCCTGCACATGGTCGAAAAGGGTTACACAATACAGTTCGAGTCTCGCCCACCCAGATTTACGGGGGTCCTGACCATAGTTGTAGACCCTGAGCAGTCTCTGGTTATGGAACAATAAGTAAAAACTTTGTTGGGTAAGGGGGCCATAGGACGTGTACCTCCTCCCAACGAGAAACCGGTTTCTACAGCTGTTATTTTATAGGAAGGATGGGACCACGGGGGGTTGCGTCCCTTTTTAGATCTGCATCTTTTGAACCAGTCAGTTATGCAGCTCAAAGTTCAAAACGTAAACCTTGAGACAAATCGTGCCACAGATCAGAGGACTGGTTTGTCCCAATACAGGAAGTTCCTGAGGTTTGCTTTTGGGGACGAAGCATACCAATATCGGGTTCTTCCTTTTGGTCTAGCTTTATCACCCTGCACTTTCACCAAATGCGTTGATGCAACACTGGCGCCGTTATGACTTCAGGGCATCCGCATTCTGAACTACATCAACAATTGGTTGATTTTAGCTCAGTCACATCAGCTGGTGGTTCGCCATCTAGATGGCGTTCTCGCCCATATTAAAATGTTGGGGTTAAGGTTAAACACCAAGAAGAGTATGTTTTCTCCTGCTCAGAGGACCACTTTTCTAGGCGTGGTATGGGATTAGGGTTACAGTACAAGCAACAATACATCTATATCCTGCACGCATCAAATCACTACTAAATCGAATACTGTCAGACGTAAACAGACTACAGCTAGGCCAGTCACTTACTGTAAAACAGTTTCAGAGACTTTTGGGTTTGATGGCAGCAGCATCCAACGTGATACTTTTTCGAGACCCCTGCAGTGGTGGCTCAGGACCAGGGTTTTTCCCTTAGGGGCAACCCATCACGTGGTGAAACCGTGGTTTCCACCCCCATGTCCCATGTTGGGAGCTCCTTGTCGTTGCAAATTACTCCAGCTGGGGGATTATTCTAGACGGTCGCTCTACTCATGGTCTGTGGAAGGGTCATCATCTCTCTTGGAACATCAACTGCCTGAAGATGATGGCTGTCTTTCTTGCTCTCAAGATTTTCCTCCCAGACCTCAGGGGCCACCATGTGCTTGTCCGTACAGACAACACATCGGTGGTGACCTATATAAATCACAAGGGGGGTTTGCACTTGCGTCCATTTTGCAAACTGCCGCACCAAATCCTTCTGTGGTCTCAGGGAAGCTGCTTTCACTCAGGGTAGATTATATCCCTGGGTGCCAAAACCAGGGAACAGACATCATGTCAAGGCAGGGGCTGAGGCCCGTGGAATGGAGGCTCTGGAGCAGGTATGGAAGGTGCTCGGCCAGGCAGAAGTGGAGCTGTTTGCATCTGTGTACACATTTCCCTCGATCACTCTGCTCCCGGGAGTTCTGTAGAGTGTTCGCCGGGACAAGGTCCGTCTTCTCTTAATAGCCTCGCTGTGGTCAGGCAGAGTATGGTTCTCGGATCTTGTGTCTCCCCTCGGCGGCTCTCCGTGAGAGATTCCGGTCAGGAGGGACCTTCTGTCCCAGGCAGGGGGCTCAATACATCACCCCCATCCAGAATTATGAAAGCTGTGGGCTTGGCCTCTGAGGGGGCCCAGCTCATAGATTATGGTCTCTCAACTGAGATTGTTGAGACCATTCTTGTATGCCATGAGTGAGGAATACAGTGAGGAAACTGTATGCCCTGAAGTGGAGAGTGCACTTCTTGGTGCAGTGGTTGTCAGCTGGACCCAGTTAACTGCCCTGTTGGTACAGTGCTGGAGCTCCTGCAAGAGAGATTTGCTGCAGGGTTATCCACATCCATGGTTTATGTGGCAACCATAGCAGCTTACCACATTCATTTGGGTGGAATGTCTTTAGGGAGTGACCATGGAACATTGAGACTGAGACCTGCCGTTTGCACTAGGGTGCCGGCTTGGGATCTGGCCGTAGTTCTTCAAGGCCTGTCTCAGGCTCCCTTTGAGCCTATTGAGGAGGTGCCAGTCTCGCCATCTTGTCTCTTAAAAGAATAGGAGATTTACAAGCCCTGTCGGTTGCCCCCTTGTGCTTGAAGTTTGCACCTGGCATGGTGAAGGCATTTCTTCACCCTAGGCCAGGTTACATCCCTAAGGTCCCCACCAATGGCTAGATATATTGGGCTGCAGGCCTTCTGTCCTCCTCCATTTCAAGATCCAGACCAGGAGTAATCTGCTTTGTCCAGGCTGGGCATTAGATGCTTACATCCACAGAGCTGCCCTGTCACGTACATCTAGACAGCTGTTGATCTGTTTTGGTCCACACAGCGTCATTCGTGAAGCAGCACAAGTTCCCTTGAAAGGGAACACCTCGGTTACGACTGTACGTCCCTGAAGAGGGAACAAGACGCTGTGACGCCCTGCCATACTTCCTGCGTGCCTGTCAGCGACTTACTTCAGCCTATTAGAAGCTAGCGTTGCATTGTTTGGGCATGCTTTATAGTTTCCTGATCATGACGTCACCCGCCTCTGACGTCCCGTCACACCATTGGACTGATTGCACATGTGCTTCACGATGCAATCACGCAGAGCGTTCCCACAGCGTCTTTCTTGACACAGCGTCTCATTCCCTCTTTAGGGAACAAAGGTTATAGTCGTAACCAAGGTGTTTTTCAATCATCCAATGTTTTTATATTTCCAGTGTTGCAGTGTATTGTGTTTCCAGTTTCATCGATTTAGTGTTATGTTTCCAGTGACCACAGTTTTTTATGTATTCTCAGTGTTTCAGCAGTTGAATGTTTCCAGTGTTTCAATGATTCAGTGTTTTTCTGTTTCTGTGTCATGTGTTCCAAGTGTTCCCAGTGTCTTAGTGATCCAGTGTGTCAGTGTTTTATGTGTTTCAGTCTGTCAGTATTTTTATGTTTCCAATGTTTGCAGTATTTCAGTAATTTTAACTATTTCTGTGTTTTCAGTGTTTTAGGAATCCAGTGTTTGTTTTTGTTTTTTTTATTTGTTTCCAAATTTTCAAATCCTGTTTCCACTCATAAAAGTGCCAGTGTTCCCAGTTGGTCCGTTTTTCTGTGTTGCACTGTTTCAATGTTTCCGTTTTCCAGTGTTGTAGTGTTCCAGTATTTCAGTATTTCCAGTGATTCTCACACTCACTCCACAAAGAAGATTTTATCTCCAATCCTGTGTACCTGGCATGGGGTTTGCCTTCAGTAAATCACAAAATCAGTCACTGCTGCTGAGAGCATTAACTCTCCAGCAAGAATGAGAAAGTCTTTGCAAAGGTGCTCAGGTAGTCCTGCAGCTATGGAATCTTGGCAGTGGTGTTTGAAAATGAAACAGCCTGATAACACTTTTTCATGTTTTATTATAATATTTCTCATCCAGATCTTGGCTATTTCCTGCAGAAGGCTAATTTGCTATGCTGAAGCAGATGTTTAACAGATATATGAATTGGCAAACCACTGGATCTTCCCTTCATATTACAATATGGAGAGTCTTAGTCCATTGACATTGGTGAGTGATAGCACTCCTGATATCGATTACTGTGTGGCCTCCAAATGGAAAAACGGTGGCAAAGAGGTAAGTTTAGTGAAAATGTTTAAGAAAACAACATAACTTCACATTCCTTTTTTGGCCATTTCTAGTCAGTCACGAACATAGTACATAGTCCTATAGTCATGTCAGCCCATAGAGCAGGATCAGGGTTTCTTGGTGTTATTTTCCTGTACTCACACTGCTATGATTATCAACCATTTTGCCATAATGAGGCCCCACAGATTTTGGCCCTTTGTCTGCAGACAAGGGCCAAAGCAGGGTGGGATGTGCTATAACAGTTTGGAAAACAGACATGACTTCAAAGCATCAAGAGGTTGGCAGATATTTCATAAGATGGAGAGAGGGAGAAGGAAAGGGAATGTCTGACAAGTTAATCCAGAGCAGGGGGGAGTTATTATTATTTTGGCTGTTCCTGCTCCATTCCTTCCTCCCTCCCATCATTCAAATGGTGTTGGAGCTCCTTTTCAATTTTTAAAAGCATAACAGTGGAAAGCAGAAAGAATGCAGCTTCTTGTGCAAAAAGATCAGCTAAAGAGGAGTGTGCAAAACATATTCAGCTCTTGATTAGGTAAAAATGAAAAGAAAAAAAGATGGTGCTTCCGAGAACAGGGAGGAGATTTGGCTCTCGTGTAACTCTCGCAAGGATTCTGTGTTTAGAATCCATTATATGAAGTCCAGCTCTGGGTTAATGAACCGTGACTTACACCTTTTTGTATGTAATGGATATGACATCTGATTTGAGAGAAAAGAACAAAGTTCTCTTGGTACCTCATTACCCGAAAATTTCAACTCACTATTGTCTCATCTGAGTTGGAGTTGAAACGGTTTTATTTCTGTTTGATGTAAATGCTCTAATGCTCTATCACAGTATTTTCCATCCATACATTTTCAATGATGGTATCCAGGCTTTGTTAGGTCATTTTGTTTAGATGCATCAGTGGAACAAATGTATTTTTGATATTTCAAAATCTAAACAAAACATTCCACTGTTGTGATGCACATGACCCTATAGTTGTACTTATATTGTTATATATAATTATTATTTTTTTTAACATTTTTTTTTTTATGAGAGAGAGAGAGAGAGAGATTTGTGCTCCAATTCTTTAATTTGTTGGGATAGTTTGATTTGCTAAATTACCAAAACAATTAATATGAGAGTGTGAGACACTTGTTGGCAATCCATGTACTATCATTGTAAATAGAATACTTATACTGATTGCATTGAATTAGTTACATGATATGCAGTTAATGAATCACATTAATCACAATTCATTTCATATATATTGATACTTTCTAAGAAAAGCACAAAAATAAAAAATAATGCATTTACACTATGCATTTACAGTAATAGATACAGTAAAAAAAAAGGCTTTTGAAATCAATATATATTTGTTTTATATTTATATTTTTATCATGAGCGTCTCAATTTTACGTCCTGCTGCTTTTCTCATGCCATATTTTTATGAAATGTCTCAGGTTGCTTATGCAAACCCGGTTCCCTGAGAAGGGAAAAGAGACGCTGTGTCTTGGTGTTGTATTGCTGGAAGCTTGTGCTGCTATTTTGAACCAATAATCGGTACAAAAACAATTGAAGGATGACGTGCATAATTCAGTTATTTATCTGACTCCAAAATCTGACTCCATTAAAGTTGTTGTTATTCTTTAATAAAGATAAAAGTCTTTCTTAGAACTGATAGGAAAACGAAGGATTTAACCTTTGTTAAATCGAATAGATAACAAATGTTATAATCACTTTAGCTTTTAACATTATCAGTGGTAAAAGGAAAAATTCTCAGAGCCTTTAAAGCAGGCAAAATTATTTATTAAGTTACACTTTTAAATATACAGACAGTAGAATGGAACAACATATATATAAAAAAAAGAAAAAAGAAAATAAAAAAACTTGCACTGTGCAGTGCAGAAAAAGCAGAGCAACTGCCTTGTATTATGAGTTTACGCACCAGTGTGCAGAAGTGGCAGTGTTAAAGCCTTTCTTCTAGTTACCTTTCCTTCTTATACCCTGAGCAAAGCATTGTTAAACATAAGTGGAATACCAACACCACAACCAACTGACAGGAAACCAAAAGACCATAAACCTGAAGGCAAATGGGTGGTGATCTAGAGGAAGACAAGCAAATTAACATTCTCCTTAATGCATGATAAAGCAATAGTTCCAAGATTGTACATTAGGACACTTGAATATCTCTATTAGGTTAACCACGATTATATTCCGTTTATAAACTGTCAGATGAGACCTAAAGGACTAGCTAACATGTTACATATTAGAACATACACTCACCTAAAGGATTATTAGGAACACCATACTAATACTGTGTTTGACCCCCTTTCGCCTTCAGAACTGCCTTAATTCTACGTGGCATTGATTCAACAAGGTGCTGAAAGCATTCTTTAGAAATGTTGGCCCATATTGATAGGATAGCATCTTGCAGTTGATGGAGATTTGTGGGATGCACATCCAGGGCACGAAGCTCCCGTTCCACCACATCCCAAAGATGCTCTATTGGGTTGAGATCTGGTGACTGTGGGGGCCATTTTAGTACAGTGAACTCATTGTCATGTTCAAGAAACCAATTTGAAATTATTCGAGCTTTGTAACATGGTGCATTATCCTGCTGGAAGTAGCCATCAGAGGATGGGTACATGGTGGTCATAAAGGGATGGACATGGTCAGAAACAATGCTCAGGTAGGCCGTGGTATTTAAACGATGCCCAATTGGCACTAAGGGGCCTAAAGTGTGCCAAGAAAACATCCCCCACACCATTACACCACCAACACCAGCCTGCACAGTGGTAACAAGGCATGATGGATCCATGTTCTCATTCTGTTTACGCCAAATTCTGACTCTACCATCTGAATGTCTCAACAGAAATCGAGACTCATCAGACCAGGCAACATTTTTCCAGTCTTCAACTGTCCAATTTAGGTGAGCTCGTGCAAATTGTAGCCTCTTTTTCCTATTTGTAGTGGAGATGAGTGGTACCCGGTGGGGTCTTCTGCTGTTGTAGCCTATCCGCTCAAGGTTGTGCGTGTTGTGGCTTCACAAATGCTTTGCTGCATACCTCGGTTGTAACGAGTGGTTATTTCAGTCAAAGTTGCTCTTCTATCAGCTTGAATCAGTCGGCCCATTCTCCTCTGACCTCTAGCATCAACAAGGCATTTTCGCCCACAGGACTGCCGCATACTGGATGTTTTTCCCTTTTCACACCATTCTTTGTAAACTCTAGAAATGGTTGTGCGTGAAAATCTCAGTAACTGAGCAGATTGTGAAGTACTCAGACCGGCCCGTCTGGCACCAACAACCATGCCACGCTCAAAATTGCTTAAATCACCTTTCTTTCCCATTCTGACATTCAGTTTGGAGTTCAGGAGATTGTCTTGACCAGGACCACACCCCTAAATGCATTGAAGCAACTGCCATGTGATTGGTTGATTAGATAATTGCATTAATGAGAAATTGAACAGGTGTTCCTAATAATCTTTTAGGTGAGTGTATATATATATATATATATATATAAACAAAAACCTGCTCTATTCCTGTCTTAACTCCATATCAACTATAGATTGCATGAGCCAACAAAAGGAGTGTAAATATTTTCAAAAACCTTCCTCGAGAGGGGCCACAAATGACGATGTAGGGTCCATGCGCACTCTACAAGCACTAGAGGGAGTTTCAAAAGAGCAAAATAAATTTGTTTTACTCTCACTATTAAACTCTATCAGACAGCTATGATGAATTGATAAAGCGAAGGGGTCACACGTGTGTTACTCATTTTTATGTGACCACCTATCTACATGCAGTCTTCCAGATACCTGCAGGTCTACTGGACAAACATTAGTGGCCACACTTGCCTTCTGACCCTGTCTCTAGTTATCTGTTGATGTGTCAGGAGGATTGGAGGTTGTGGGAGGCAAATTGGACTGCCATTGGATGCATCTCCTGAACACCATCAACTGCACCTTTACCTCTCTGAACTTCCCCACCACTGTCTCAATGGAAGTGCCAAAGAGGCATCAAGAAGGAAGGTTCAACCACAAATGCCTCTCTGTAACCACCATGGCCAGCATCCTCTGTTTGGTGTCAAGGAGGGCCAAGTCTTTGGTGCAGCGCAATTCATTGATCGCTTTAGGAGACAATCCCTGTCCCTGATCCAAATATCTCAGCAGGTCAGCCTGACATGCCTGCAAAACAGCCATTTTGTGCAGGGCACCTCCAGCCTGACCCTCTGCCTCATACGCCGTTGTGACCATCAACAAGGTGGTCTGTAACTGATTAGATGGCAAGACCGGTGCCTTCAATGAGGATGCCTCGCTCTGCATGAGATAGCTAGCCAGCATCTCTTCTGCAGGGGGCATCTGCACATATTTCCACCAGCATGGGTAATTCGGATTTGGAAAAGAAAAGGTGTGTGCTGAATATAGCTTCTTCCAATGCTTCTACACCTCAGTGTGAAGATCCGGAATAAATGTAAGGCTCATGCGGAGGGACAATCATGGCCTGCCAGAAATCGCTAGTCGAGTCTACCGTGAGTGGCTTCCTGTTTTTCTCGCGACTAGGTCAAGTTCAAACTGGTTGTGCCGCAACCCACTACATCCAACAATACCTCATATGCGGGGCTGACAGAAGGAGAGGGCTCGACTAACTCTTCCGGCCTCTCCTACCACGTCAAGCTACTCAGAGCTAGAAGCCGCTGAATCAGAAGATACCAAAGAATGGGCTTCCAGATCCAGCAGATCACCCGAGCCAGAAAAGGAGGATTGAGAAAGCAAGAGTGAGACCTATAGGACTAGCTAACATGTTACATATTAGAACACACAAGTATATAAATATGATGTAGTGGAAAGCAGTCTTGTGAAGCAAATGGTTCAGATGTCTATTAGAGTGACTTTAGTCTCCAAGACAGAACCATCCTGTGCCTAGAGTGTCCCAGCAGTGCTGATTGAAGGAGCTATTTCAAGTTCCTATGAAAGTTTGTACTTTAGGCCATAATTGCAGATTTAAAATATGAGTCAGAGGACATGATTAGCTGTGTCTAATTTCTTTATCACATGATTTATTTTAAAATGAATTGAACTAAATTAACTGGTTAAAACGACAGCCCTAATTAGTAATGATTAAAAACTTGTATATTTAGTTTTGTTCCAGCTGTATATGCCGTTTCTATGGAATTTATACTGTATACTGTATATGTAGGTGCAATTTAACTCCCCTGGTGTGGGAATATTAGTTTTGAACTGCTACATTATACTTGAATAATGAGTGTGTTTTTTTTTTTCTCTCCTAGCCTGAATGAGATTAATAAGGCCCTGTCTGTTAGTCGCCCCAGGCTAAGCAGGCAGTTTGGATGTGTTCCAGGGCAGAATGCAGGGGTTACAACCTCCATGTTGCATGCATGAATACCTCTATTCATAGTCTGGCCGCTCAGGAGATTTACAGTGATAAAGATTTTAATAAATACATGTTGCACCCTGCTGAAAAATCCAGCATAAACCAGCATGGATTACATGCTGGTCCAGGCTGGTTTATGCCAGTTAGTGCTGGTCCAGCCTGGTTTATGCTGTTTTCAAGCAAAACTGAGCTGGTGAGGCTGGTTCATGCTTTGTTTTTGCTTGCATATTTCTATATTTAATACATTGATGATGTAAAGGAAAAACAATATAAAGTTAAAACATGATCTTTCAATGGGGCAGTTAATAACAACTTGATAATTAAAGTTCAAAACTGAAAAAGTGTTTTTAAAGACTTTCATACTTATTTGGGAACTCACATGTGTCGAAATCCAGCATTCAGTCACTGATTCCAAAAAGTGCACATAGATATGTCATTGCAGTCAGGAGCATGAAACATTGTCAACAATAGTGACAATTGTGACAATTGCTGAAAGAGAATTAATTCAACCCATGTCAATGGACCATATGGAAGAAATAAAGCCAACTGGTTTATAATAAGTGAATATGGTAATGCTGTTTTGGGAGTTGTTTTATCATCCTCTGGTGCGATATTGATTTTATTTGCAGTTGATTTAATCTAAGGCTGTGCGGATGTAAGTCAGTTGTAGTTGCTGTGCTCATCTCATCTCTTCTCTTTTTTCTGTTCTTGTTGTTCCTCCTATCTTCAGTGTTTCTTCTTGTTAACCACAGGTGTCATCACTAATGCTCAATCATCACTTGTAGAGTGAATCTATTTTATTTCACTAACTGCAACATTGTTTCAGCATTACTTTTACTCTCTATATTTGGGACCATGAAAACTGAGCAGGAGGATTTTATTATGTACTTAGTAACCATGTAACCTGCAACATGCATTTTTCTTTATTAAATCATTTATTAATATTAATTTGGAAACTTGTCTTGGCCTTTATTTAACTATGAACAAACAAAAAGCGTGATATGTAACACATACGCAAGTTTTGTTGTGGTCTTGCTGGGATCATACCAGCATTCAAAAGACAACATATGCTGACCCACTAGCACACCAAGCTGGTCCCACCGTGCAAAACATAACTTATGCTGGTCCACCAGCAACCAGCATCCCATGCTGGGATCCACCAAACCAGCAGCCAGCATCCCACGCTGGTCCCAGCGTGCAAAACATACCTTATGCTGGTGAACGCTAACCAATTCGGACGTATTTATACGAGGTGGCTAATTCGTACGAATTCGTATGACCTCACTCGTATGAATTAATACGATTTGTCTATACTGCAGTGATGGGTAGGTTAGGGGTAGGTCATCTGCACGAAATCATACGAATTGACCAACTCGTCAAATACATACGATTTAGCAAAAATTAATTAGCCACCTTGTAAAATACGTATAAATTGCTGGATTTTTCAGCAGGGCATTCTCACATTTGCAGCTTATCTCAAACAGCCTTGCCTCAAGTTTTTTTCTTAGAAGCCTGATTGGATTTCTGTCTTTTTAAAATGGACCATTATCATGCTATCAACCATGTATCATATTATTTTTTTATTATATTGAAACCTTAGCTTTATTGACTGTGACTAAAAGCAGATACAATAATGCTATTCAGTGTATTAGATAAATAATTTTTGTTACAGATATCATTTTGAGGTTAATTAAGATTATATAATGAACCTTAAGCAATTAAATCATGGCTTTCTTACATTGTCAGTCACTCCATGCAGTTATAGATAGCACAGTATTTGAATTAAAGCCAGAGCCAAAGTTTAATGCAGTCAAGAAAGCTTTTTCAGTATTTTTCCATAAATATGTGTTTATTAAATTAAATTAAATTAAATTTAATTTTATTTTATTTTTGACCACATATAAAATGGATGTCATGCCAGCTACAGCTATCTTTGTGACAGCCCTCTGGAAACAGCTAAAAGAAGAAAAGAAAAGAAAAACATCAGGGGCTAGATGATATTCTAGCAAATCTGCAATGCCCTCTGCCTATCGATCATTTTACACTTAGGTTAGCTGACATGTCTTTCCAGGACAGGTTTTGATCTAAGTCTTACGGAAGTTAGCAAAACTCCTTTACGACACCTTTAAACATGCATGTAATTCACTGTTGGCTGTTAACCTTGTTAACATAGTTTTAGACCACTTGAGGGCGCTGTTCTCATAGACCGATCTCCTGGCCTCCCTGTGCCCATCATTTGATCTGCCCTATATTTAGTCACTCCCTGGATTCTGTCATGTTGTCCTTATGTCACTGCTGGCATAAATATATCGAATGGACAAACCATGGCTCTGACACACTGACTTGTCAAGCAGGAAATATCACACATGCTAGAGTGTCCATGTGGGATGTTGGAAACCCGCCATTGTTGTGTCAGGATAAGCACAGTCCGCAGTTTTTGCCTGGAGGGCATGTCCATCTGCCCTGCCATATGATGACAGGAAATTAATGATGCTATTGTTGATACACTGTGTTCATGTTCAAATTTTGGGCAGGATATCTTAGAATTCAGCAACTGCAATTGTGACATCCGTATTATAATGGCTTCCTGAGACCTGTAGTGCGTGTAATTTCACCTGTTGGGGAGACACTACAAGTGAAGGATAAAATATTAACAATAGTACTATAAAATATGAGATATTTCTAAGAAAATTATTATTAATATTTTGCATTACAAGTCACATAAAACAAGTTATAAAAAATTAGATAGTAAATATCTTTCACAACATAGTTTGGTTTATGTGTGTTTAGTGAAAGGTACGATTCTGGTGCCATAGTTCTGATAAATAAATTAACTGATTAAATGTCTATCATTAAATGTAAATTAAGACATTTATATTATTCATATATCATTCATATACACTACTGTTCAAAAGTTTTTGAAGGAAGACTCTTATGCTCTCTATGACTGCATAAAAAAACTGTAATATTGTGTCATATCACGTTATTATATATTGTGATAGCAAAGCTGAATTTTCAGCAGCCATTATTCGAGTCTTTATTGTCACATGATCCTTCAGAAATCATTCTAATATGATGTAGTAAATGTTTTAATAATAAGAACATTTCTTATTATTGTCAATGTTGAAAAGAGTGATGCATTCTTTGATGAATAGAAAGTGAAAAAGAACAGCATTTATTTAAAAATAGAAATCTTTTGTAACATTATAAATGTCTTGTTACTTTTAACCAATTTAATGCATCATTGCTGAATAAAAATATTAATTTATTTTTAAGAAATCTTACTGACCGTAAACTTTTCAATGGTACTTTTTCTGAGAGTGGGGTTCTATGTAGAATCTATAGGGTTCTTGACTCAATTTTAAAGAACATTATGCCAAAATGTTATATAAGAGCAGTCTATATACAGTATAAAACATTCTATATACAGTATAAAATGTCTGACAAAACCTAGTTTCTATATAGAACCTTGTAAGCTAAGATAAATATTTGCCTGTAGTGTCTTATAAAGTAAAATGTTAATGTATAGTCGTCATTTACTATCATTGTATGGAAAAGTGCAAGGTAAACATCCTGTCTAGAGAAGTAAATCAAATGGATTTGGAACAACATGAAGTTGAGTAAATAATTAGATCATTTATATTTTGGGGTAAGACGTACAGTACCTTGCTGTGGCATTAAAAAAAGACTCTCAATGGCCAAAAAACACACTTTTGTGCACACTTGTGTGATCTTTACCAGGTTGGCATTGATGCCTCATTGCAAATACTCCAGCTTTTGACTGATTTTTAGTATGTTCTGCTGAGGGTATTGTTCCATGGTGTTGCATGTGAACTGCATCTGGCACAAAGGCCTCCTGATGAAATAATGATTTCTTAATCTAAAAGGAGCCTGGGGTGCACTGGCTTTTAAAAGAGCCAATTTACAGATCATAATACAGAAAGTATGGCCAGATTTCTGTAACAGAGGTGTCTTTCCTCCAGAGGTGAGACCACTGGTGATTGAGACACATGCTGTGAAATCATTCTAACAGATACACCAAACGCTCCTCACTCTAAGACACATGAAAGAAAAAAACGAGCATTGAATATAGATTTGTTTCTGTTTTAAAGGAATATATTACCTTAATTAATTAATTAATTTTCTTATCCATATGTTGTCCCAAACCTGAATGACATACGACTCATGTTCATGTTTTAATAAATGTATCTCATTGTCGAAACTTTTGAAAACTCCTTAGATTGAGAAGCTTGAGGACACAAATTGGTCCTTTCTGCTGCAAAATTGAGCCTTCCCTTACAAAAAAGAAGTATACTTCAAGTTCATTTTTAAGTATACTTTATGTAGTAAGTACACTAATATCAGTGTACTAGTAGTAAACTTGTAACTTGTACTATTTCAGTACTGCTTGGGACTAAATTGGCCCACTTTTTAGTATATAAAAGTATAAAGTTAAGTGTAACACTTTAAGTGCACAACTAGTTCACAACTAGTTTCTCATTTGTACTGCATCTGTACTACAAGTGAACTTATAAGTACACTAGTAGTTTACTATTTTAATACTTGTAGTACATTTGTTTTGTTTATGAAAGTACATTTTGAAGAATACTCTCAGTAAACTACTAGTAGTTTAATACTGCAAGTATACTTGTACATTTTCTTTAAGTGAACATAACATCATACTTATAGTTGACTATTTATATATTATTTTTGCATTGTATTCTAGTATGTTTCTATGTAGTTATTATTTTTTTATACTAGAAATATACCTTTGACTGTACTTTAACTCTTTCCATTTTAAAAACATTTTATTCTTGCTTCATGCATCCGTTTTTATCATTAATTGAATGTGGGTAAGTTTCATTTAAAAAAAAACAACATAAACAAAAAAAAGTGAGAAAATAGCATTTTTGTCAAAAACTACGTCCGGATCGGATTTAGAATGATAATAAAAACACAGATGGAGTAGATCGAGTCCATCAACACCCACAAAGATTCACAGTTGTTTCCTCTTTATGGGTTTGATATTTCATTCAGTAACGTTTGGCAGTTTTGATTTATATGCTGTTTAATGTTTGATGATCGTGTTATTTTCATAGACTGTAAAAAAAAAAATGGACGTAGTGTCCGTGACGTCACCCATAGGATTCTGAAGAGCAGTTTTGAAGCGTAAAGTAGGGTCGAGCTGGCCATTGCCATCTTAGCAGCGCGTCACCCCCGAATAACAGAAAATGGGCAAAAAGAGACTAACAGACAGCAGATAAATGGCTATCCACCTGTCACTCAAAGTGGCCACGCCCTTAATTATGCAGAACTTTAAGGCTTTATATAATGTAAACGAATGAGCTATAAAAAAAATCACCCCCCTCACAGTTGTCATGAAGGGCAAAATTAGATATATAGACCAAAACCACAATTTGTACCAGGCTGTAAACATGTTTTTTTCTGCTGTAAAGTCGGGCATTTTAACATGGGACTCATTGAGATTCTGCTCCCTTCTGGAGCCTGTCTCTACCGGCCAGTCGATGAATTGCAGTTTAAGTCATTTCCGTATTGGCTTCAAGAGAAACTGGGGGAGGTTGCCGCTTGGTTATTTTACATTTGTGTTAGCTATCTTCTATCACTTGTGTCTGCTTTTTCTTCACCTGTGTTTTGTACTAGTAGATGCGTATTAGCGCCCTCTACCATATAACAGTGAAAACATGAATACCCGGAAAATTCCTAGTAGGTATAACTGCAGACCTCCATATTTCCAAAATGGGCAGAACCTCCAAAAGGGGGTGGGGTCTTGAAAAGTGAAAAGACTTTCGCTATTGGCTCTGGTTTCATCTGATTGTCATTAACTTACGTTTCAAAATTAATGTTTGTAAATTAAACATTGTTTCTAGTTGATATTAGAAAAAAAAAATTATAAAATAGGCTATAAAAATAAATATGCTCTGTCAGAGAGAGGCCATAGCTCGGGGCCAGTAGCATTTGGACCGGCGTTTGAGCTCTCCCGCAAGCCGTCCCAGTGCCGCGCGTGGGAAAGTTCTTCTTTATCGCTATGTTCTAAGCGATGAGGGCGTCCCAGGGCTCTAGATTCACAAGGTAGGAGGGAGTAGTGGCGCTGGGTGCAAGTAAAAATGTGCCACTGTCCAGTGAGGTCTGGTTGGGAAGTTACGTGACGACACGTCTTATTACTGCTTATCTCCTGAACTGCCATTTTCTTTAGCACGCTATTCAGCGCAAATCCCGCCTTGCAGTCAATTTCACTGGTTAAGGTTAGGGTGTAGGGTAAGTTTAGGGGCTAGAATTGGTTGTAGCATAGCATTATATGAAATCAGCACTGTGATTGACGTGACCAAAGAAATCTTCAGAATCTGAACTTGATTGGGGGAAAAAATCAAGACAAACGTGTCGTGCTTGTCTGTCAATGGGAGGAAGCCACGGCCTATTTTGGAGCTCCCATCCCGTTTTGGAGTTCCCACCCCCATTTGGAGATTTCCAGGCTGCAGCTATACCCTTCTCAAAAATTCAGTCAATGGCGGGGAAAGAGTGAAATAGATTTGAAGTAAATTCCTATGTACACTACCAGTGGACTAGCCTCAGATACTTAGAATTATGAACATATTTGTTTTCTTTATAAATCAATATTTTTAAACAATGTAAGTTTATAAGACAGTGTGTAAAACTATGTGAAAAAAGTATTTAGTAGGCTACTCAATCAAAAGAGTAAACAAAACTAGTATACTTAGAATACTTAATTATACTTTTAAGTATATCTCGATCAAAATATTGAGTACATGTATAGACCAAACGTAGACTTTTCTGTCAGTATAAGTCAAGTATACTGTTGCAGTGCAGTTTTAAGTACATAAAGTATATTTCTTAAGTACATAAAAAGTAGACTGAAAGTATACTTTCTTATTTTTAGTTTAAAAGAAGTATACTAATAGCACACTTGAATAAACTTATTTTTCCGTAAGGGTTGGCACACAAAAAACATACTAATTAAAAAAAAACATACTAATACTCAAACTGAATTCTGCAAAAAAAAGTTGAATTCTGATGAAAAGGCAGCAACCTGAATGTGTTTTTATGCTATTTATTATTTGTGTTCCTTCTTATATAATGGATAATATGTTATATAATGAAGAATAAAAAAAATCCATCTCAACAAAAACTGAGCCATTTCATAAACTTCCATCCTAGAGAAGATTGTGGTCTGAGAACTCAAATGGACATTGAGTACTGAAGTCATCGGTTTGCATTAATCAGAAACAGACAAGAAGCCGTTCGGCACGCCAAAACCCGCAGCAAACACAATAGCGTCCCAGCACAGCTAAACCATGGCTAAGCTCATCAAAACAGCATTAGTCATTTCTTTAACCACATTTTTTTTGTCTTTCCAGCTATTAGCATGATTTTAATCACTCAACAGTGTGTGCGTGCACATGTTGGCTTTTGTAATGTCAATTTACAAAAATGATTTGCTCACTATTCTATGGAAGCATTTTTATTTTGAGTTTTGAACCAGTAGCAATTATAATTATCACTGAAAACATTCACTTTACCTCAACCAAAAGATATTTGAGCAATGATGTCTGTCTGCACAAGTATGGAGATGTTCTGATCTAAACCCTTTCCTCAGGCCTAAACCTGCATGTGAGTTCAGTTAGTCTTTGAGTTCTCTTTTAAATGGGCCGCAGGGGCCTGTGAAAGGCCTTTAGTTTTATGATGCCTCAACTCTGTCTCACCATCTTTAACTTTTCTCTGCAGAAAGAATTCACAGTTCATTTAGTTATTTTTTTCCCCCAGTCATAGCAGATATAATGATGAATAATTTTTTTTCTGGCCAAGATGCTTTTCACTGTCTGTTAAAGGGGTCATGGGAAATCGAATTTGCCTTCTTTTGACATGTAATAGGTCTTTGTACAATAAAACATCCCACAAGTTTCATAGCTTAAAGCATCCTCCTCAAAGAAAACATTTAATCAAGCTCCAAAAATGGCTCATTTGGATATTGCGGGATTTGTTACATCTCACAGGCAAATACATTTGCATATGCCTGCCTCCAGAGTAAGACATCAACGAAAAGTTATACATCATAGCACCATAGGCCCCACCCACTGCTATTCAGTCGCTTAACAGCTGACATTTGCCTATGAGTTGTTGTTTTTCTGCAAAACAAAATTGTAAAATAATAATTCTAAAAAATCCATGTCATGACCCCTTTAAATGCAGACTTTGTTAGGTTTACAGACGCCATACAATTTGCTTGGCAAGTCTGCCAAAATTCTTATATTGGACCTTTATATGTTGTAAAATGCAAAAAAATGCAGTCACATGATTGTGTGGGCGATACTAATCCGTATATCATTCATTCAGTTTTTTTTCTGATTTAATATTGAAAGTAGAAAAATTAGGAAACAGCTCCTTTTTATATTTTTTCAGAAAAACGAAAAAAACAGATTTGGGCTTGATTCTTGGTTTTTCGTTCAGAGGTAGAAAAATGAATAAACATTTTGAATACTGATTTATACATGTGGGCGGGAATTATACGCCCATTTCTGCTGATTGGTCATCAGTTCTTCCTCAGTTCCGCACAGCAGAATAAAAGTCCTCTGCTGCTAACGCGTGTATTGCAACTACATTTCATCTTTTTCTCATCAAACAACCAGACCAACAAATGGCTCGACACAACCCGTACCGGGACAGAGCCTAGACAGGGCTATCTTCTGTGTAGATGTAAATTCACCTCTTTGCATTAGCTGGCAGGGTATATGACGGCTGTCATAGCCTACCTTGGTAAATAAAATTAATAAATAAATAAAAAATACTTTTGTTTAAATATTTTAAACACTAATACAAAAAGAAAATAATAATGCATTGCAACCAGACAACTGGAGAACAACAGAGATATTAAAATACATACTCTTTTATTTTATGATTTATGCCTTGTGTTTTATTCAAATTTATTATAATTAATATCTCAAAAGGATGCTTGCTGCTGCTGCACACTTGCACACAGGACTGCAACACACTATTTTCATATAGACTATGTAATAACTTGCCATTTTGGTTTGTTTCTCACCAAACCCTACAGTATACACTCACCTAAAGGATTATTAGGAACACCTGTTCAATTTCTCATTAATGCAATTATCTAATCAACCAATCACATGGCAGTTGCTTCAATGCATTTAGGGGTGTGGTCCTGGTCAAGACAATCTCCTGAACTCCAAACTGAATGTCAGAATGGGAAAGAAAGGTGATTTAAGCAATTTGGAGCGTGGCATGGTTGTTGGTGCCAGACGGGCCGGTCTGAGTATTTCACAATCTGCTCAGTTACTGGGATTTTCACGCACAACCATTTCTAGAGTTTACAAAGAATGGTGTGAAAAGGGAAAAACATCCAGTATGCGGCAGTCCTGTGGGCGAAAATGCCTTGTTGATGCTAGAGGTCAGAGGAGAATGGGCCGACTGATTCAAGCTGATAGAAGAGCAACTTTGACTGAAATAACCACTCGTTACAACCGAGGTATGCAGCAAAGCATTTGTGAAGCCACAACATGCACAACCTTGAGGCGGATGGGCTACAACAGCAGAAGACCCCACCGGGTACCACTCATCTCCACTACAAATAGGAAAAAGAGGCTACAATTTGCACGAGCTCACCAAAATTGGACAGTTGAAGACTGGAAAAATGTTGCCTGGTCTGATGAGTCTCGATTTCTGTTGAGACATTCAGATGGTAGAGTCAGAATTTGGCGTAAACAGAATGAGAACATGGATCCATCATGCCTTGTTACCACTGTGCAGGCTGGTGGTGGTGGTGTAATGGTGTGGGGGATGTTTTCTTGGCACACTTTAGGCCCCTTAGTGCCAATTGGGCATCGTTTAAATGCCACGGCCTACCTGAGCATTGTTTCTGACCATGTCCATCCCTTTATGACCACCATGTACCCATCCTCTGATGGCTGCTTCCAGCAGGATAATGCACCATGTCACAAAGCTCGAATAATTTCAAATTGGTTTCTTGAACATGACAATGAGTTCACTGTACTAAAATGGCCCCCACAGTCACCAGATCTCAACCCAATAGAGCATCTTTGGGATGTGGTGGAACGGGAGCTTCGTGCCCTGGATGTGCATCCCACAAATCTCCATTAACTGCAAGATGCTATCCTATCAATATGGGCCAACATTTCTAAAGAATGCTTTCAGCACCTTGTTGAATCAATGCCACGTAGAATTAAGGCAGTTCTGAAGGTGAAAGGGGGTCAAACACAGTATTAGTATGGTGTTCCTAATAATCCTTTAGGTGAGTGTACCTTCAGAGCGCTTGGAATATGGCACAAGTTGCATATATGGATTATTTTACGACATATTTGCATCCGCTTTAAAAAAAAATTGTGTGTGTGTTCCGAAAAAAAGAAGGTAGGCTAATAAGCATAACAACTTCAAGTTACCCTAGTTCACACAGTTCCAATAAATTGTGATGGGTTAAATAAACGTAATAACCTAAATAAGCAGATAAAAGCAGCAGTCACGCGCAGCAGTTATTACTTTGAGTTTATTATATTGAGTATTAGTGAATTTGTCTACACCAAAATAAATGTCCAATGACCCCCTTATAATTAGGCTATAACAGTGATTAAGCCCAAGGTTAATGTGGGTGGGGTAATGAGCACAATATATATAATGCATCCTATGCATTTTGTAATAATAATACACATTTTATAACACCATATAGAAAAGTCGCACCTGAGTGTAAGTCACATGACACCGGGGTCATGTTGAGAGAGAAACACGCGTGCGTTGCATTGTTGTAAAAACTTCATTTTATTATTGAATGATACACGGATTGATACTGTCTAAAGCAAATTATAAAATACATAATAAGTTCTGTCATGAAACTCGAGAGGGCACAGGCTGATAGGTCCTTAACTCAATCTGCTTGCAATCACGTCATTCTTTCACAGCTGATTGGTTCCTGCTGTATCAGTAGCCAATGAGCTCATTGCTCAACTTTCAAATAATTGGTCAGCATGTGCTGTAGCAGTTGCAGCGCGCTTTCAGAAACCCTCCACCTTCGCCAGCTCCACCTGTATAGACCAGCTACGGGTAATTCATGTGCGCTCTATTGTACAGCAGCATGTCTTACTTGCTCTGCAGTAGCAGTAGCAATAACAACAGCAGCAGCAGCGTAGCAGATCTATTCCACCAAGACCAAACATATCAACACTGTCATATCCATTACCATGCCAAACACACAGAGTTGTCATGACAGAAATATGTCTCTGTAGACTGGACAAAGCACACCATGAGATCATATAAACACTTTCTCTGTGTATATTTGTTTCCTTTTAGAGGTATGACTCAATTCAATTAAAACTCAAAAAGTTTTAAATTTTGTAAATGTTGTAATACAAAAACACATGTGAATGTGATTTTGTTGCTGAGTAACTATGTGTGTATTTATACACACTACCGTTCAAAAGTTTGAGGTAAGCTCATTTAATGTTTTTGAAAGAAGTTACTTATGCTCACCAAACAGAACAGTAATATTGTGAAATATTATTACAATTTAAAATAAATTATATTTTAATATGAAGACTGGAAGACTGAAGTAATTTAAAATATGTCACATGATCCTTCAGATATCATTCTAATATGCTAAATTGCTGTCCAAGAAACATCTAATTATTATCCATCCAATTATTAATATTTTTGTGGAAACCTTGATACATGTTTTTTTCAGGATTATTTGATGAATGGAAAGTTGAAAAGAAAAGCATTTATTTGACAGAAATATAAAAAAAATTAAATAAAAAAAAATCTTACTAACACTAAACTTTCCAATGGTAATTTATATCAGGCGTCATAGTAGAGTGTAAAATCCACAAGCCCAATCCTGCTCCTTATGGTAAGAAGACGTGATTATTGCAGTAGACCTATTGACACAAATTAAGCATAGCTTTAGTTCAAGCTCGCATCAAGCTCGCATCAGCTGACTCTCAGCTGATCCACATCTACCTATAGGAATATGACGCCTATCACAGCATCCCTATACTCCGATCAGTATTCATATTGTGTTGGTCCCCCTTTTGCTGCCAAAACATCCCTGACCCGTCGAGGCATGTTCAGCACATCCCACAGATGCTCGATTGGATTGAGATCTGGGGAATTTGGAGCCCAAGTCAACAGCTCAAATTCGTTGTGTTGCTCCATTCCTGAACCATTTTTGCTTTGTGGCAGGGTGCATTATCCTGCTAAAAGAGGCCACAGCCACCAGGGAATACCGTTTCCATGAAAGGGTAGGTGGTACATGTCAAAATAACATCCACATGGATGGCAGGACCCAAGGTTTCCCAGCAGGACATTGCCCAAAGCATCACACTGCCTCCGCCGGCTTGCCTTCTTCCCATAGTGCATCCTGGTGCCATGTGTTCCCCAGGTAAGTGATGCACACGGTTCTGATGCTCATGTGCCCACTGTTGGCACTTTCAGCAGTGGACAGGGGTCAGCATGGGCACCCTGACTGGTCTGCGGCTATGCAGCCCCATGCAGCAACAAACTGCGATGCACTGTGTATTCTGACACATTTCTATCAGAACCAGCATTAACTTCTTGAGTAATTTGAGCTACAGTAGCTCGTCTGTTTGATCGGACCACACAGGCCAGCCTTCGCTCCCTACGTGCATCAATGAGCCTTGGCCGCCCATGACCCTGTCAGCCGGTTCACCACTGTTCCTTCCTTGGACAGCTTTTGATAGATACTGACCACTGCAGACCGGGAACACCCCACAAGAGCTGCAGTTTTGGAGATGCTCTGACCCAGTCGTCTAGCCATCACAATTTGGCCCTTGTCAAACTCGCTCAAATCCTTACGGTTGCCCATTTTTCCTGCTTCTAACACATCAACTTTTAGGACAAAATGTTCATTTGCTGCTTAATATATCCCACCCACTAACATGTGTCGTGATGAAGAGATAATCAGTGTTATTCACTTCACCATAATGTTATGCCTGATCGTTGTATAAGGCCCATTCAGTATTATCAGCAGCATTGCTCAGGAGCTAATTAACCTCCTCCGTCCCCAATCTGCAAAACATTTATGTTGGTTTTGTTCTGTTTACCCTAAGGGGGTTTATCGCTACTCTCCCTGCTCTTATCCATGCTAGGCTGCATGGATGGGCAGGGAGAGCTTGCCTAGAACAGAACCATACCGCCAATACAAACTGTATGCTAATTATCAATCATATTTGACAATAGTGGTCCTGCAGAATGACAAGTAGGCCAAAACAATTCTAATATCTCATCTTTCGACTGCTCCATTTGTCTCGTGTTTTATTCTTGCCAAATGTGTCTCCTCTTCATCTTACACTTGAGCAACAGTATATTCTGCCAGATTTGACTTATAAGTAATCAAATCCCATTTATCAAATAGGGACTTTAATCACATCCTGTCTTACATACTCCTTTTCTTTTTGAAAGTGGATGTTGTTTTGCTGTGACCCCATGTAGTGTTGTCATTGGAATTTAGGAGAAACATTTACTCATCATATTTCTAAAACCTTTTAACAACCAGAGTAATTTGATATCATGTGTATATTGTATTGTCAAATACTTTACTGAAGCAATACCACATGCCTTGTCAAGTTCTGTCACATCCAGTATATCTGAGTGAAAGTGACAGAGTTCACTTGACCTCTGTGCTGACTGAGATAATTTGTTTATTTTATTTTCTAACAATTCAAAGCTAATAGTATTTTATTTCTGTATTTACAGAATTCTCATTTCCTGTGTTCTTGGAACGGAACACTGATCACATTCCAGTCGTCTCCTCCGCTTGTTAGGTCAACAGGCGAGATGGATATTTAATATGGCAAAGAGCCTGACCAGTCCCAGAGCACAGACATACAGACGTGCACACACAAACACACAAATAGTAATGGCACAGACTTGCAAAAATCAGAAAAATGTCCCCTTGCATATGAGTCCTAAGAAATCTGACAAGGCATATGTGGTAAAGAGGCAATTTTGAGGTTTCCCTGAACCTTCTAAAGGCAAACGTTAAATGTGCTGGACAGCATCATTTGATTGACCACACACTTTCATGCCGTCTACAATTCTGAGTATTTCCAGTCTGGAAAATTCCAAAACTGATGTTGTTACCAAATAAGAGATGCACAAGGTTCACTTCATATGAAAATGGAACTCAATTACAACTATAACCTGCACCACCACCTGGATTATTAGTGGACTAAATTGTATTAATAAATGAATAATATAAATATAATAATATTAATTTTAATAATATAAATATTAAAATAATGTTAAATATAATTGGTGAAATAAGTCAATACTAACATTTCAAAGTAAGAAAGAAAGAAAAGTACACATACTCAAACCATGAAATTTACTAGAAAATATTTATAAATAATCAAAATCAAATAATCAAAAATCAAAAATAAATAATAATACAAATATATAATATTTACAAATTATATATATGACCAATATCACACCCGTATGCATGCTGATATACAGCCATATGGCACGGGAGTGTGATATTGCATTATACAACAGTTCGACGGCACAAGTGTGTAAATAAATTAGAAACAACAACAGGGTGTCTTCTAAAACCCTCTTTTGTGTGGAACTATTTCCTTCTGCCACAGATTCAAATCTCAAGCTGACAGTTTAACAGTTTGTGACCAAGCCTCCGTTACTAATTCTAAAATGTCACTTTAGAACTTAGTAACGAAGAAACGTTGAGTCACTTCATTTGAGCTTATTGTACACTCAAAAAAATATTTCGGTCTAAATGTAAGTTTTATGTATTTGAATTACATTACAATTTCTATCTGTTTGGATTACATAGTTTTAACATGAACAAACTAATAAACTTTATGTGATTCATATTTGTCAGTCATACGTAAATGAAATAGATAAGTTTTATGTAATAGTACACAGCAAAATGCCCATGATAAATTAACACTGCCTAGTGTTCATGTGTGTGCACACTGTAAAAAAAAATTCCATGACCACTAGACTAATGAAAATGACCAGTACATTTTCCGTTATAGTTACGGACATTTCCTTCAACTCAAAAATGGAAAATTCTGTAGATTTACAGTACATTTACTGTACTTTCACGGACAATCCGTTTGCAGAAATTTCTATAAAATTATAGCATACAGTACTGTGCAAAAGTCTTAGGCACGTTGGTATTTTCACACAAAAAATGTTTTTAAGCCAGTTATTTATATCTTTTACTGTAGTGTGTCAGTAGGAAATATCAGTTTACATTTCCAAACATTCATTTTGCAATTAATTGTAATAATCCAGAAAGATTTTTGATTTATTTTTTTTATGCACAAGAAGTCTGATAGCAGCCGGTATGATCTGATCTCACCATCATTGAGTCTGTCTGTGATTACATGAAGAAACAGAAAAAACTGAGACAGACTAAATCCAGAAAAACTAAGGCAACGTCTCCCAGACACTTGAGGAAACCTACCTGCAAAACTACAGTACTGTGAAAAGTTTAGGCACTTGTCAGAATGCTTTAAAGTGAGAATGCTTTCAAAAATAATAACATAAATAGCTTTTATTTATGAATTAACTTCTATTAACTAAATCAAATCGATATTTGGGGTGACCACCCTTTGTGTTTAAAACGGCTTTTGTCACCTGCATCTATTCCTACACCTATTTGTGTAGTTTTGCAGGAAGGTTTCTTCAAGTGTCTTGGAGATGTTACCTCAGTTCTTCTGGATTTAGTCCATCTTAGTTTTTTCTGTTTCTTCATGTAATCACAGACAGACTCTATGATGGTGAGATCAGATCATACCGGCTGCTGTCAGACTTCTTGTGCATAAAAAAAATAAATAAAAAATCTCACTGGTTTATTACAATTAATTGCAAAATGAATGTTTGGAAATGTAAACTGATATTTCCTACTGACACACTACAGTAAAAGATATAAATAACTGGCTTAAAAACATTTTTCTTGTGTAAATACCATCGTGCCTAAGAATTTTGCACAGTACTGTATACTTGGTAGCAAATAAATCAAGAACAATATATACTCATTGAAAATGGTTTATTTTTATATTATGTAAACATTCTTAAATGCATTCAATGGGTAAAGTCTATCTATCTATCATTTTCATTTTATTTCATTTTCAAATGCAATACAATACAAAAAGAAAGCAGCAAACAAACAGAATACATAGACAGGGTTGCTGCTTGTAACATTAACAATTGCTAAAGACTTATAGTTCCAGGTTTCAGTGAGCAAAGAAGTCAAGACAGTACAGACAGAAGGCTGTTCTAATTTTACATCATCTTACCTGGGTGTGAATATTTTAATATTAACATGAGCGAAGTGGAATAAAGAAAGCGATCAGCATGATTGTTATTCAAAACGTATGGTTTGTGTATCTGCAGCCTTTCTGAATGACGAATATAGACGAATATCTATGAAGCAATAGACAGCTGTCTCCTTACACACAGGCGCAGAGCACATTTGCAAGTTGACAGTCGGCTGTAGTCCGTTCAGAGTGTACAAGCACAGCTTTTTTGCCCCAACACGGTCGGCTTTCATCAGCGCTAGTTCTTTGCCGTCGGTTTGGTGTGTCCTTACCCTAAGAGAACACAATAGGAAAAGGGTTAGTTCACTCAAAAATGACAATTCTGTCATTAATTACTCGCCCTCATGTCGTTCCAAACCTGTAAGACACAAATTAAGATATTTTTGATGAAATCTGAGACCCCTCCATAGACAGCTATTTATTGAACACTTTCAAGGTCCAGAAAGGTAATACATCGTTAAAATAATCCATGTGACTCCAGTAGTTTAACCTTACTTTTATGAAGTTAAATTTTTAATTTAACTCCGATTGTATTCATCTGAAAGAAGAAAGTCATATACAGGTGCTGGTCATATAATTAGAATATCATCAAAAAGTTGATTTATTTCACTAATTCCATTCAAAAAGAGAAACTTGTATATTATATTCATTCATTACACACAGACTGATATATTTCAAATGTTTATTTCTTTTAATTTTGATGATTATAACTGACAACTAAGGAAAATCCCAAAATCCCAGCAGTGTAGCCATTTGGTTTCCTTCATCACAGCCTTGTCGACCCTCATTCAGGATTTCTGCACAGGAAAGTTATTTAAAGAAACATATATTGTTTTTAGTTACACAAGAAATTAAATGAATGAAAATTAACTACAGAGTAAAATGCAGACCAAGCTGAGGTGAAAAACCATATCAATCATACAGTATATGTAGTACATACAAGTAATTTAAGTAATTATCAATTGATCCCTAATACTTTCCAATTCAAACATTGTATATAACTTTGTGTTTCCAATGGACTCCATTTGCATGAAATGTTAGCTTGTCACTTCAACTACATCTTATGTGGTTTCATTATTTTCAACTAAATAAACAGCAACATGATCTATACACAATTTCATAAAAAATGTGTTGTTTACCTTTGTATGAACTCCAGGATAAGTGCCATCTTCTTCAGGTATTTTGTAGCTCACTGCCACAATGGGGGAGGAGATGTGGTCACTAATAACTTCTTTAATGACAGCAATCTTGAATGCCCATCACCTTAAACAAATAAGATATTACAAAATAAAAAACATTACATGATCACTTCAGAAAACCGCTCCAAACATAGATGTTTAAATCTTCCCTACACAATTTGTTTTTTTACTGTCCATATAACATTAAGCATCAAAATATTTGAAGGGGTATTTAGCAACAATCTTTTTCTATCAACGTTTTCTCAGACTTTAAATTTAAATGTGTTTTTGCCGACATTTAACACTCATAATGATTAATAAAAACTGTTAATAAAACAAAATACAAACCCATAATGACAATTTAAGGGAAGCACAGTACAGCAGCAGTTAAGTCCTGTCAACAGAAAAAAATCACAGGCCTAACGTTATGGCACTTTACCACAACTACACCTGGATGCTTGAAACGATACGCTCAGCATGAAATGAACCGCATCACTGACAAATGAGGGTTAATAAACATTTACAACTGAAGACACTATAACACGTATAAAATCAGGGAACATCCACGAGTATGAACTAAATCTTTCAATGTGTGACGATATGCATAAAATGATAAACGCAACAGCTCCCGCATTAATTTGCCAAACAAGCCAGATGACAACTAAATAACGTTACGTAAACAGCGTATTTGACATTTAACAAAATATAATTCTCACTTTTTACCACAGAAGTGTTAGAACTGCTTCCACAAATCCAGAATCCGACTTTAAAAAGAAACTTTGGCCGAAATCATCTGCGTGTGTAATGGCGCTTGCGTCTCGCTTTTTTCCGCACCAACCAGTTCTTGTTCCCACAATGCAATGCGTAATTCAAAATACGGATAAAGACCTATAAAACACAAATACGGAAAATTCCTTCAAATTATTACGGTACATTGTACTGTATTTTTACAGATTTTTTACAGTGCACACTACATAATTAAAGTACCATTGAAGCAGTGTTGAAGTTAATGAGATAATTAAGTGATGATTGAGCATTAATGATGAACACCTGCTGTTAACAAGCAGAATCACTGAAGGAAAGAGAAACAAGAACAGAAAAGAGAGAGAGAAACTTTCAGTCACAGCCGAAATCCACTGAAGATAAAAGAAGACATTAAATCTCTGAAGATCTCAGCAGAGGAGGATTAAACAACTCCACAAACAGCATTACCAGCTTCATGCATTACTACTAGTTTGACTTTATTTCTGTCATTCATCTACAGAAGTTCTTATGAGAATTAACAGAGGTTTGGATGAGGTTGATTTATTCAGTTTAATTTGTAGTTACCATTATTGAGATCAGTGTTTGCTTTCGTTGGGCTCTTGACCCTTGACTTTATAACATTAGCTTTTCTCTGACTGCTGTAACTGTGTAGCCTAGAAATCTAAATGCACCCTAGCGTCAGCAAATGTAATTTGCAGCCAGGGTCGTCTAGCAACTCTCCGTTGGCTTGCGAGCATGAAAAACCAAACTCTAGTCAGGCCAATCACATTGTGTATAGAGTCGGTGGGCGGGCTTAACATAATAACGGCAGAGTCGCGATGGTTCCGCATGAATGTACAAGCACGCCCGCAATTCTCATATTCTTTTCGCAAAACCGGCAACAGTCATTGGGCTCCATTACCATAATATTTGTTGGTATACAGGAATCTCTCCATCAAACTTTTCCACAACACACCATACGCGGAACACTCCCCAATGGACTCATTTTCGTCATTCTGACTACTCACATTCTTCCTTGCTCTGGTTGGTTGTAGCGATATCCTATTGCGTGCAGAGAGAATTTGCAAGACAGCCATTTATCCCGCCCCTCGGATTGAGCCCTGCCAATGGTGTGTTCCCCGACCCAACATCTTGATGTGGGTCTGGCTTGTCAGGCTAGTAACTGTGTGTATATAAAAAACATTTGTTATTCATAATCACAAAATCAGTTTGAATGTCCGCTGAGGAAAGCGATATATTTGTGTTTGTCCTGTTAACAGTTAAAGGGATAGTTCACCCAAAAATGAAAATTCTGTCATTAATTACTCACCCTCATGTTCCAAACCCGTAAGACCTTTGTTCATCTTCGGAACACAAATGAAGATATATTTTTGATGAAATCAGAGAGCTCTCTGACCCCTCCATAGACAGCAATATAATTAACACTTTCAAGGCCCAGAAAGGTAGTAAAAACTGCGTAGGAGACTGACACAGGCTAGAATGAAATTGATTAAAGTTGTTATTTTTGTTTGTTTTTGCTCACAAAAAGTATTCTCGTCGCTTCATAAAATTAAGATTGAACCACTGGAGTCACATTGACTATTTTAACAATGTTTCTACTAACTTTTTGGGCCTTTAAAGTGTTAATTAAATAGCTGTCTATAGAGGGGCCTGAGAGCTCTCGGATTTCATCAAAAATATCTTAATTTGTGTTCTAAAGATGAACGAAGGTCTTATGGGTTTGGAACGACATGAGGGTGAGTAATTAATGACATTTTTGGGTGAACTTACCCTTTAACGGGATTTCCAGCACTAGTCAATGCATTTGTAAGTTGCATCTTAGGCCCTGTCCACACGAACACAGGTATTTTCAAAACCACATCTTTTTCTATGCGGTTTGGCCGTTCGTCCACACGCAAACGCAGTATCAGGTCACTGAAACCAAATTATTTTGAAAACTCCTGCCTGGGTGAACATTTTTAGAAACATTAGAAACATTTAGAAACATTTTTTGGCTTGTTGCATCAGAACCGGAACCGGAACAGGCAATAACCTTTTTTCTAGGTTTCTGATTGGCCAACATGGCTTTACAGTTAGGGTTATATTGCCACCTGTTGGTTTGGCATGCTCTTGACAACGCTTCATAGTGTGTTTTGTGTCATGTGGACGCGATACAAACGGTGAACCGGTAAGGTACAACAGGGCTAAAGGCTCCATGGGGTAAAAGGCTCTTTGATTTTATTTTCCTCTGAACCACTAGCCTCAGCACTTTCCAAAACAACCACTTTTCAAGATGCACATGGAAATTTGTCTGATCTTTTACGTGATCGCATGCTAATTTGATCTAATATTTGATGTTTTTTGAAAATGTTGTAGATTTAAGTAGCAAATAAGAATCGCTAAAATTAATGAATATATTTTGAGACAAAGGTCTTAATGATTTAGGACGGAGGGATATGTGGTGATGGAGGAATTTGTAAAAGTATGGTATTTGGGGTAAAAGGCACCCCTGCTGTCAGGGCTAAAACCGTATTTAACATGATGATAAATAGTTAGCTGACTTTTCCATTTGTTGACATGACATGGTTAGATTCAGATTGTAAATATCATATTAAGTTGGGTATCCACCTTAGAGATAATCACCATATTTATAATGAAACCATCATATTTAAAAAATATGGTATGATATAATAAAATATAATATAGTTACTATTACATTTTTATGGGATCTCCTTCAATGCTTTCAGAATCTTTACTTTTTAAAATTATTTTGCTTCTATATTTTTTTTAATATATTTCGAGAAATATAGAAAATAGTTCAAAAATGTTTTTAAAGTGATTGTTTTGAACAATAATTAACTTGTGATCCAATTAAACATATTATTTTAGCTAAAGTACTTGTTTAAATAATGTGTGCCTTTTGCCCCATGCTGGTGAGCCTTTTACCCTGTGTGTGGAGTAAAAGGCCCCACTCACCACCCCATACATTTATAAGATTTTTAAACAAAATAAATCACTTGTATGATTTATTTTCACACAACATCTGTTGCTCCAAAAATGTTCAATACAAACATATATATATATATATATATATATAATTTTTTTTCATTTTTCCTGCAATCATACACTATGGAAGTAATGAAAAGCACATTTTTTAAGGTGTGCCTTTAGCCCCGTTGTACCCTAACAGTGCTGATACTGGGAGAATATCACACGGCTGGAAAAGGCTATCAGCCAATCAGATTTGAGAACTCAGATCAGAAAGAACTGTTAATAAATTTTCATATTTAATCATTTAGATTTGCATTATAATTATTTAATTAAATTTTATCAATTTATAATTGAAGTATGTGTTCTTAGAAAGAAGTCAAATACATTTGGTGAACATTCTCTTTCAAAGCAATAATTGTGCTTTGTCATGATAATGCCCCCAACTACAAGACACTAACACTAGCCGTACATGTCAACACCAGTCTAATATTACCAAAAGAAATTCCAGATTTCATAAACAATATGCCAAGAGAATGGAAACAACCATAGGAATGCACTTCATGCACCAAAGTCAATAGTTCCATTGCCTGTGAAGTGTTGCAATATGTTTTTCTCACACGTTTCTCCATCTGAATATGCCTGAGGATCCTACTGAGATTTTAGTGTGATCCAAAGATCATTCCAGGTGGTCAGATGATGAATAAAAAGGAATCTGATTTTGTTCTGTTTCCTTAGTAACAGTGACGTTCTCATTGTCCTTAGACACTTCCAAGAAAGTGTATACAGTGAGATCCAAAAGTCTGAGTTCAATGTAAAAATCTGGGGTTCATATTTAAATTTAAACTTGGAAATAAACAGATGGTTTTAGGATTTTGACAAAAAAAAAATATATATATATATATATATATATATATATATATATATATATATATATATATATATTATACACTCACCTAAAGGATTATTAGGAACACCTGTTCAATTTCTCATTAATGCAATTATCTAATCAACCAATCACATGGCAGTTGCTTCAATGCATTTAGGGGTGTGGTCCTGGTCAAGACAATCTCCTGAACTCCAAACTGAATGTCAGAATGGGAAAGAAAGGTGATTTAAGCAATTTTGAGCGTGGCATGGTTGTTGGTGCCAGACGGGCCGGTCTGAGTATTTCACAATCTGCTCAGTTACTGGGATTTTCACGCACAACCATTTCTAGAGTTTACAAAGAATGGTGTGAAAAGGGAAAAACATCCAGTATGTGGCAGTCCTGTGGGCGAAAATGCCTTGTTGATGCTAGAGGTCAGAGGAGAATGGGCCGACTGATTCAAGCTGATAGAAGAGCAACTTTGACTGAAATAACCACTCGTTACAACCGAGGTATGCAGCAAAGCATTTGTGAAGCCACAACACGCACAACCTTGAGGCGGATGGGCTACAACAGCAGAAGACCCCACCGGGTACCACTCATCTCCACTACAAATAGGAAAAAGAGGCTACAATTTGCACGAGCTCACCAAAATTGGACAGTTGAAGACTGGAAAAATGTTGCCTGGTCTGATGAGTCTCGATTTCTGTTGAGACATTCAGATGGTAGAGTCAGAATTTGGCGGAAACAGAATGAGAACATGGATCCATCATGCCTTGTTACCACTGTGCAGGCTGGTGGTGGTGGTGTAATGGTGTGGGGGATGTTTTCTTGGCACACTTTAGGCCCCTTAGTGCCAATTGGGCATCGTTTAAATGCCACGGCCTACCTGAGCATTGTTTCTGACCATGTCCATCCCTTTATGACCACCATGTACCCATCCTCTGATGGCTACTTCCAGCAGGATAATGCACCATGTCACAAAGTCCAATCATTTCAAATTGGTTTCTTGAACATGACAATGAGTTCACTGTACTAAAATGGGGGCACAGTCACCAGATCTCAACCCAATAGAGCATCTTTGGGATGTGGTGGAACGGGAGCTTCGTGCCCTGGATGTGCATCCCACAAATCTCCATCAACTGCAAGATGCTATCCTATCAATATGGGCCAACATTTCTAAAGAATGCTTTCAGCACCTTGTTGAATCAATGCCATGTAGAATTAAGGCAGTTCTGAAGGCGAAAGGGGGTCAAACACAGTATTAGTATGGTGTTCCTAATAATCCTTTAGGTGAATGTATATATACACACAGGTGCTGGTCATATAATTAGAATATCATCAAAAAGTTTATTTATTTCACTAATTCCATTCAAAAAGTGAAACTTGTATATTATATTCATTCATTACACACAGACTGATATATTTCAAATGTTTATTTCTTTTAATTTTGATGATTATAACTGACAACTAAGAAAAATCCCAAATTCAGCATCTCAGAAAATTAGAATATTGTGAAAAGGTTCAATATTGAAGACACCTGGTGCCACACTCTAATCAGCTAATTAACTCCTAATTAACACCTGCAAAGGCCTTTAAATAGTCAGTCTAGTTCTGTAGGCTACACAATCATGGGGAAGACTGCTGACTTGACAGTTATCCAAAAGACGACCATTGACACCTTGCACAAGGAGGGCAAGACACAAAAGGTCATTGCAAAAGAGGCTGGCTGTTCACAGAGCTCTGTGTCCAAGCACATTAATAGAGAGGCGAAGGGAAGGAAAAGATGTGGTAGAAAAAAGTGTACAAGCAATAGGGATAACCGCACCCTGGAGAGGATTGTGAAACAAAACCCATTCAAAAATGTGGGGGAGATTCGCAAAGAGTGGACTGCAGCTGGAGTCAGTGCTTCAAGAACCACTACGCACAGACGTATGCAAGACATAGGTTTCAGCTGTCGCATTACTTGTGTCATAGATAGATAGATAGATAGATAGATAGATAGATAGATAGGTGTAACGGTACACAAAACTGATTCCTGGTATGACGTTCCTCGGTTTTGAAGTCACGGTTCGGTATGGGTTCAGTTACAGCAGGGGAGAGAAAACTAAATATAAAATTGCTTATTTTTTATTAAACAGTGGTTTACTGAACAAATTGTATCTGTCCTTAAATGAATGCAATTATAACTAAAAGTTTCTTAAAGATAAAATTTGCTGCTAATGCTGTTAAGTGTAATCTATATAGGGAACCCTTACTTGCACATTAATATAATAAATTAACATTAATATAACAATAAAATTATATTTTTACGTCAATTCATTGTTGAAATATAATAATTTGTATGGTGGCTGTCATTTTCATGACAGATTTATTTAAACATACATTAAATAATCAAGACATCACTAACAGGTTAAGTAGAATATAATGAATATATAGGCTAATATATTGCATATATTTAGTGAAAGAGTTCATTTCTCTAGTGAACTAACCAGCTGTAGACACTGAATGACTTGCCTGAGGTAAATGTAATGCTAAGTGACATTGTTTATAAGCTGTTTTATTGACGTCTTTCTGCCGTTGAAACAACTGATTGAACGATTACACGACATATGATATGTTTCAGTAAGTTGTAATGTATCCTCAACATACCTTCAGATGTTGATTCATGTTTATTCTTTGACTAGGAAGAGATAATCGCATTAACCTATACAGTGATCTCTCATGCCACATTAAAGGTGGGGTAAGTGTTATTTTAAAAATGCTTTATAAAAGTGAAGGCTTAAGAAGGCTTATGATCAGGCAAGAAGTATCAGCTTTCCAGCGCTGGAGAGAACTCAAGGAGCGGGAAAGCCTGCAATCGGAAGCCGAGGTTGCTTTATATCTTCTCGATAGGCGAGTAACATTGATTTTGTTTTGTTTCACAGAAGTAATATATGCTAGCTTTTGCTTGAATATGCTCGTGTGTCATGTTCGCTTGTTTGTCCATTTGCAATCGTATCGTCGTTTACTTCAGCGATGATAAAGATCCATTTATTTCCACATCCTATAAACCACTGTCTGTTTCAAGTGTCAGCTCACAGTGTGTCCGAAAAGTAAGATAATAAACTCCTAATATATGTTTGTTTTCTTTGGTTCCTCATTTTGTGATCGATATAACCCTCTAATCTTGTCATAATTGTAATATGTTCGTTAGTTGGACTGTCGTGCTCGTGCTATCGAGTTGTTCATGAGAACTGTGTTTGTGTTTTTAGGATGTAAGGGATGACTTTTTTAGTGAACATTCGACCTGGATTACCATAGTAACACACATTGCTTTCACTTATTGATGACATCATACCCTCGGCCGGCTGGCACAGCAGATTCTGCAATAGTCGTTGCCTGTGTTGCATACGTATGTGTGGGGCGGGGCTATCAAAATAGGGGCGAGACCCTTTTGGGGTAGGTGGCGTGTTTGTTTTGGTGATTTGAAATATCAACATCAGTTACCAGAAAGCACTTACCCCACCTTTGAAGAGCGTCAAAACAGCATTTATCGTTTGAATTTCGTGATAAAACGGACAGAATACTTAATATGTTCATAAATCAAGCCTACTGTTAACTGTTAAAGATTGCATTCGGTACCGTTCGGTACACACGTGCACCGTACAGGAAGTCCTGTACCGAAACGGTTCAGTACGAATACGTGTACCATTACACCCCTAATAGATAGGTAGATAGATACTTTATTTTATTTTTTATTTTTGGCCGTGTTAAAACAAAAATGTATGCATTTATCAGAAGAACATTGTTTTGGTTGTGCTTTGGCTATGTGAGACTGTATGGATGAATATGACCCTTCACAATAGATAATGCTTTACAATGAACTTATAGTAGAGCATATGGCATTTTATCTGTTCAATAAAATACCGTACTTACCTGTTGAGTAATAAAAACATCCTCTCAGTGTAGCTTTTACAACATTTCAAATCCCTCAGTTCTCACCATCTCCAAAAAGCTAAGCCAATGTTGATTCTTCTTTTATTATGAGCTCTATACGTTCTCTTTTTGCCAGTAGACTCTCTTCTGTTTGTTTTTTTTTAACAGGTTTTTCCTCTGAGGTTATAGATTTAGCGTGTTCCATATCAACGTTTCTCGCTCATTGTGACCATAGATATGTATATGTAGAATCCAAATTCAACCGCTTCAGACACGTCGGTGCACCCGCCATCTTTGAACGGTCAGTGTGTCACTCACAGTAAGAATCAATGATGCCACAACATTAAGCAGCTTCTGGTTGTGAAACCACCAAGATTTAAAGTGTTTTATATGTACTCAATATTACAGGTTTTTACTATGGTACTTTTTAATGTTTTTACTTTTATTATGGTAACTTTTTAATGTTGTGTTAGCTGTCGTCTTGTTGTATTGTGTTAGTTTAGCAAAATCCTCTGCTTAAGTCTATTGCAGACAGAGTCTAATGCCTCGTTCCATGCAACCCGTAATCCGTGTTTTTCCAACCTTCTACCCGTGAAAGTGCACTGGAACAGCAGTCAAACCCGTGACTTCCCACCCGTGAACTTGTACTAGATCGATGTACTCCCAGTTATGAGCTCTGACGTCACATAGCCCGCGAAACAACAATGGCAGCCCCTACGGATGCAGTGTTTAAGAAAGGTAATAAAAGGTTTAATAAAAGGTATAACAGCTTCTCTTGCCTTATGCTCCGTTTTTTTCTCCTCTGTTTCCCTCAGATAAGCAAGGAGTAAGCACCTTTGGCGATAGAAACGATTGTAAATGAGCATAAGGCCCGTACGGTCCGCCATGCTTTGTTTACATCTAGCTAGGTTACCACAATTCCTTGCGCTCAGGCAGTTTGGCGTGACTTTGCCTGGAACGCTACAAAGTCGTGAGTCGTGGTTTGAAGTGTAACGTACAGGCTCAAAAACCTGCCTGGAACGCAGCATAACTACAGTTACAGACACTCAGACAACTTGCTCTCGAATGTACACTTTGACTGTTCCAATATGGCGAACGGCTTGTTTATAGCGGCCCATAGAAACAGCCGGCAATGATGCATCTATGTATGTATATCTATTGCTGTGACAACTAACCTCTGCCACTCCCACACCACATGTCAAAATAGCCAGAGCAACTTTTCTCTAATTACGGATATGACGAGACACGAATGGGGGAGTGACATATGTACGCAATTTCCCGAAAGCCACAATAGGTTTGCCATAGTGAGTCAGGGTAAGACAAAAGCACATTCTGAAAGAAGGATTGATGATGTAATGACTGATTATTTCAATGTTGTACATTTTGTGAAAAAAGGTACATAGTGTACCTTTAACATTTTATCCAATGTATGATGGGGACTTGAAGATGTATGGTTTGGCTGCTATAGAAATCACTTATGAAAGGTGCCTGCGTGCATCTATTTAGGCAGTTATATTTATAGCTCCCTTTCTGCAATGTTAGTAGCCTAACAAGGCACAGTGAGATTACATGCTTTATTTTTATCACCTCTATAAAAAGACACAACAAACAAAGACGTTTTAATGTTTTATTTAGATCGTGGATCAAACCCTCCTTTTTCTTTCCTGTTCCCTTCTGTGAGACAGACGTTTCTGTGCCAAGGGATGGTGGCATCTGCAAGACATTTTTGGCCTAGATGAAAAACAAGAGGAAGATTCCCTTTCGTAGGCATTCCTCTAGATTTTCATTCAAGAATAGCTGAATGTTCTTAGTTCGGCATGCTTTCCAATTCTATTTTCATTCAGGAAAAAAAGTGTAAATCAAAAAGACTTTTATACGTTGAAAATGCTTTAAATAACATTTATAATATCCTTTTATATTGGAGAAAAAAAATTATTTGTAAATTACATAAATCTGCTTTGCTTCCCACGTTTTGCGTGTTTGTTCAAATTTGACCTTATTATCTATTCCCAAAGGCGTTTTGCTGTCTTATCAAATAAGCTGTGATTAGTGTATACACTTCCTCTGTCTTTTCCCGGATGTATCACGGTGAACCTGTGTGCGAATGCATGCACACTGTGGGCAATAAGCTTTTTTGATTATGTCAGCCCACGTGCGCCTGTAATGCGAATTGTTTTGCTTTTTAGATGCAAGGCGAAGTTCATTTGCTATAATTATGTTGCGTGCAGTTACAGTCTTCAGTCAGAGACAGGAGCAGATGGTATTGTCCTGTGTCCAACGTGATTCACATTAGCTATCTCTGAGTTGCAGCTATCAAAAGTGACAAATGCGCAAACTGTTTGGAGTGAGTGTGAGTGTGTTTTGTTGAAGATGATTTCATTTTCAAGTCAAGGTCGTTAGGTACAGTAAGGTGTAAATTGTTCACTCGGCACTAACTTTAACATAGGCTACATAGGCTAAGCTTGCATGCACCTTGCTTATACATGCATGTTCATGGTTAATATGACTCTGTAGTCCACATAGGCTATTGGACGAAGCCCAGGAGCGTCCAAATATCATCAGCAGTGTATTCAATACATTTTTAAGGGTCTTGGGGTCTTTGCTTTCCCTGTGAATTATGCAGTCTGTTTCATGCATGTATGACTCAGGCTGAGCCACCGCAATGATCGCCAGAGAAAGATATTTTTTGCAACAAACAGAGCCAGGGAAATGCCAGCACACCATAAATCTGTCATAATTTTATTTCAGATGGAATATTAAATGTGCATTAGATTAAAATGAAATATTTTTCTTTGACTTTGATTTAGGTACATCAGACACAACAAAATGAGTCCATCCAATGGACACCACCACTATGCACACCACCACCCCCATCCCGACTGCTGTAGAGCCCTCCGTAGATTGTGAATAGTTTAATTTGTCACCTTCGTCACATATTGCATATATCATTGGACACTTATTTATTATTTTTTCACATCTTAAGGACAATAAAGAATGCTTGAACCTGTTTAATCTGCACTGTGGAAATTGGAATTTTCTCCCAGGAGGAAGCAACTGAAATTGACAATGGAAAAATCGATATTTAATCTTCAGTGTCAAGTCATGTCAATGTATTAATGTAAACTTTTACGCAATGCAAACTTAAACATTAATGCATACATTTTACATCTATAGGCTACTGTAAAAAGGTGTATGGGCAGTTGTTACCTTTTAAAAGCTCGTTCTACGTCTTAAAAAATACTTTGATTATTCTATTGCATGGTTCCGTTATAATACGTTAGGGCCAGATTTACTAACAGTTTAATGTAAACATTTATGCATAAAACCCTCTTTTGGCGTAAAAAAATAAATAAATAAATAAAAACTACTGTCACGATTTCCTAAAGACGCGCAGTGAAAAGGCGTGGACAGTTATTTTTGCGGCTGACCTTATTGGATATGTATTTGTAGGAGTTTCCCTTTCAGGCACAACATTTATGGGAGGAGAGTATTTAAATGAATCATGCAAGTTGATTTACTTAGGTTTGCGCTCGTAAATTTACTGGTGTTTGCGCCATTATTTACCACCCAAAAAAGCACGTCTTAAACCAGACGCTAACTAGATTGCTGGTCATTATGGAAATGATCCAGCTGCGTGTGTGCTTTAATTTGTGCGCCGTCAGTAGATCACACGCAGAACTTTCCACTCCCATCGGCGCAATTGGCTCGCATGGAATTGCGCGCTCACGCTAATTTGCCCTGTTTAGTAAATCTGGACCTTTAATTCAGTAGATGTTACCACATTAAGCACATTTTAAGTTGCATTGTTTATTCATTATTTATCTGTTTGCTTGTTTATTTGTTTGCGTATAGCCTATTTATTGTTGTAATTTATATGCACTGCAAACATTTCAAGTACCAAAAAAAAACCTTTATTGATGAAACACTTTTTACCCCAGTGTTTATGTGATGATCTGGTGGTCCTCTGAGTTTCTAGGAATGATCTTGTTTTTACAGACATGAAGTGAAGCACATCTGTACTAGTCACTCCTCCATCAGCAGGACGCTGCTCCACCCTCTCCAGTGCGTTCATCTCTCCGTCCGTTACTGTCCCACGAGTGGAGAGGATTTCAGCACCGGGACAGATCCATCACACATCCACCACCGTCTCAGGCATCATGGCGACAGAGGTAAGAATCATTAACACGTTCATTTGAGCTGCATGCGAGAGGAACAGACAGCGGAGAACGGGTCTGTATTCGTATCGTTTGTGTGAAGTTATTTTGACACCTGCTGTGGGGTTGAATCACGATGTTTCCTGTAAGCGCTTTAGATGAGACACGTTCAAAGAAACCAATTAAGAAATGGAGACGTCGTGTATATAGGCTGATATCGTCGACATGACACGGAGTTTTCCATTGAAATCTGCCAGAAGTATCATTATCATTATCAAAGCAGAGGATCTACCGAAGAAAGAGTAAATGACACAGACGGACTGATGTATTATTCAGCACCCTGGACAGAGACATTCATATACAGACTGAATAAACCAACAGATGCTAAAGTAAAAGTATTTAGTGCGCGGCTCTCTAGAATACTTGCTTCTGATTGGTCAATTGCGCCATTCATTATTTCCGATTAATAACCGTGGCAACTATGTAACTGAATATTGAACGGGGAAACCCACGTTTCTACCTGTGCTCCGGTCTCTTCAAGTAAGAGAATTAATTGTAACGAATTGTGTCTATTTATTTGGTAAGCAGCCATGTAAAAATGGACAGCAAAATAAATAGGCCCTACTGATACATTTATCACGAGTTTATTTTACAGTAATGATGACCTGTGAAGTGTACATTATGCCTTACATAGCCTCTAAAAACCATAATGCTACAACCAGCGTCTTTCCTTTACTATTAAAGGCACAATATGTAATATTTTTGGATTAAAATATCCAAAAACCCCTAGAACAATGTTATATATTTTGTTGACTTGTGTAGGCTACTTACATTATCCCAAATGTTTCCAAGAATGTTTAAATCCAGAGAAATAAGCTATTTGAATCAAGACACGGACTGTGTTACCATCGATTTCCGGTTTTATTTTGTAGAAACCATGGAAACACCAAAGATGCTTTAATATATTATGTGTTTTATTAGACAGGTGAGCAACTGTTTGGATACATTCATCGACAAAAACTAATCATTGTTATATAGCTCAACACAGTCTTATTGTTTAAATCTCGTTTTCTTGATTTACCGCGAGTACCATGTTTTGCCATGCTTAATATCGATCTAGCTTACTGCAGTCTGCAACAAGTGTCTCATAGTAGCCACCGAGCGAACACAGAGTAGCATTATAACATAACTTTCAACACACTCAAATGTACCAAATATGATAAAACAGCGCTGCGTTACCCCACATACGCATGAGCGGAAGAAGTGGAAGCGCTCGTCTGTGGCATAATAAAAGCTCCACTGCTCTCAAGCCGTATGTCGCGCTTGTCTCTCATTAGCAATCGCTTCAGCGGCCTCGTTCCACTCCACCCTGCTTCATACTACAGTACCGTTAATAAATATTTAATACATTAGATCATCCATGAATATGATTTCTGCCCGAGTCCCATCGGATTCTTTTCCACCGGCTGTAGAGGTGAAGACAACAACTCCCATGAATCCACGAAATCAAGGGGCGTCATCAAGCTATGCCTTTGTTTTGAATAAGCAACCTAGCGGCGAAAATTACATATTGTGCCTTTAAAAAGCTATATGTTGATATAGGGCAATAAAGCTGAAAAGTTGGGACACATAACAGTTAACAGTTTTCTTTAACCAGTTTACCAACAGATGCTCTTGACTCAGATGAATAGAATGTAAATTTAATATACTTATATATGATTTTTTATACGCAGTATAGTTTTCATACATGTACAAAAAATGTAGAGGATACTGACAGCATATGACCAATCATTCTGATATTCAAATAGCAATTATCATAGGTGATCTTTCAAGCCAATCAGCTTCCAGGATCACTTTAATGTGTCATTAACATCAACAGTGGAAGAGAAACTTAGGCAAAATATTGATGAAATCCAAATGAATGAAGGATCTTCATCCATGCGTTGGTGAGTAGATGTTTGATGGAGTGGAGCTCTCCATTTATTGACGTTGCTGATTGGAGGATTATAACAAATTGTTAATTATCAATACTCTTTTAAGATAGCTTTAGAATTATTATTAAATTATTTTTGTTATTATTTTTTAAATAGAGTATGCTGCAATGTTTTATTGATTTGACACTGACAACCACCTGTCCTGCAATACTTTAGCTGTTTAGCATCATGGTGTTATGCATGGCTAAGCACCACTTATTCATAAATTCAAAATGCATTTTTTATGCATAACAAGCTTCCACATCTCTTTTCTCCTCTTTTATTGGCATACCACATTTAATTTTCTTTTTAAGAATAATGTGTGTTTAGCTGCCCTTTATCCTTACTGCATCATCAACCCCTATCCAAGCTGCATAATAAATGGTTTATATTTAGGCGTCTGTTTAGATTGCATGCACTTCCTGTTTTATCAGCCATCTTGTTTACAGATTTATTCAAAAGGTAGGCAAGACAAATCCCTCCAGTGTGAATACACAATGAGATTCCACAGTTTGTAATGTATTCAGGAAAAAACAATGCTTTCCCTCAGCAGCATATATTTTCCTTTTACTGGGATATTAAAACTGATTGTTGACTCTCACCTAGCCAACATTCACTGGGGAAAAAAGTTTTTGCTGTCACAAGAAGAGTTATCATGCACTTGCTCTGAGCATCTTGTGGTCTTGTTGTCCTACAGCAGGCTCATTTTCATTAAAAATATTGTAATGAGTCATCACTGGTCAGTTTAGCATTCAGAGCCATAAACTCTGAGGCTTCTTTAGATGGATCTCTAGTTTCTTCTTTGATAAGCACCTAAAATTAAGTTCAGTTAATCCTTAAAATAACTATTATCATACTAACTATATTACTAGTTTTATGTTCTGGGGCTACTGTGACAACTGATGTGTGATGTGTTTCTGTTTTTATGCAGAGCTGCTGCATTAGAGAGTCTTTAGAGGTTTGCTTGCTATTCATCTAGATGAGACTCCAAAGTGTTTTTACCCTTGTACCGGGGCCACAGCAAAAGACTCCCACGTTGATTTGATGTGTTTGGGCCTGGGGCCTGGTAGCAACACACACACACACACACACACACACACACACACACACACACACACACACACACACAGATAGTCACACATATACTCGGTTTCACTATCTTTGTGGGGACTCTCCATAGGCGTTTTTATACTGTACAAACTGTATATTCTACTGTATATTCTATCCCCTAACCCTAAACCTACCCATCACATAAATATTTTTTAGATTTTCAAAAAAAAAAACATCATTTAGTATGTTTTTTAAGCCATTTCCCTCGTGGGGACCGCTGGCTGGTCCGCACAGTGCAGGTGATTTCAGGTTTTACTATCCTTGTGGGGACATAAACATGTAATATAAACCTGCACACACACACAGAAAGATACACTCACATTTACTTTGCTATCTAAATAGGGATTTAATAGTTTATATATAGCAAATTATAAACAGTTGGCGCTCTCTGCGGTGGACAGGGGTCAGCATGGGCACCCTGACTGGTCTGTGGCTATGCAGAACCTATACGCAACAAACTACACTGATGCACTGTGTATTCTGACACCTTTCTACCAACAATAACCTCTTGAGCAATTTGAGCTACAGTAGCTCGTCTGTTTGATCAGACCGCACGGGCCAGCCTTCGCTCCCCACATGCATCAATGAGCCTTGCCCGCCCATGACCCTGTCGCCGGTTCACCACTGTTCCTTCCTTGGACGACTTTTGATAGATACTGACCACTGCAGACCAGGAACACCCCACAATAGCTGCAGTTTTAGAGATGCCCTGACCCAGTCGTCTAGCCATCACAATTTGGCCCTTGTCAAACTCGCTCAAATCCTTACGCTTGCCCATGTTTCCTGCTTCTAACACATCAATGTTGAGTAAATGTTCACTTGCTGCCTAATATATCCCACCCACTAACAGGTGCCGTGATGAAGAGATAATCAGTGTTACTCACTTCACCTGTCAGTGGTCATAATGTTATGCCTGATTGGTGTATATACCTGTATACTGTATATATAGTGTGCATGCATAACTATTATGCAAGTTGATTCTGATCCAATATTCTGTAAAAGAAAACCTGCTTAATAATTATGCACACCTGAATATAAGGCGTTTTTTCACTTTCAGCCTTCCTTAAGGGGGGGGGGGGGGTGTCTAATGCTATTTCATGCATTCTGACTTATTTACAGTGTTAAAGAGCACCTATTATGGATTTTTGAAAATTATCTTTCATGTAGTGTGTAACATAGTTCTAAATGAATGAAAACATCCTGCAAAGTTTTAAATCGGAAAGTGCAGCATATAAGTTACTAGATAGCATCATGTCGAGAAGACGCTGTGCTCTACAATCTGTTTATTTTGTTTCATATTGTGTAAGTATCTGGCTAACCGGCTAACTCACGTTATTTCTGTAAATTTGCTGTGGGCTGCACTATTACCTAAAACTGTGTCTATTAATGCAGATTTTCTGTCATTCTTACTACTTTGAGTAAAGATAAAGGATGGAGCCAGATTTATTTTGCAAACGTTAATGTTTACATCAGCTGGGCTAACATGCACTGTTATTAATACAGTTCCCACATGTGCACCGCAATACATTAGACACACACACACACACAGGTTTGTTGATGGACGCACACTTGCTAACACTGATGGTGAGGAATTACAGTTGAAACATCTCATAATGTACCTCAAACTGAGTAGCATCACTGAGAAACGTCCTGCTCAAGGTTTGGGATGAATAACTAGCTCTTCCAATGTTTCATCACTGATTCGGACTCACGCTGGGATTGATGTAAAATCAACGTCATCATTACTGTCTTTACAGTGCGTACTATCGCTGAGCTTTAAGAACAGGAAGCCTTCTGAACGGAGCTGGAGTTCAGTTATGGTAATGGGCATTTGTTTCCGAAATACACGCTATACGTGGTAGACCAATCACAACAGACTGGGCCATCTGACCAATCAGAGCAGAGTAGGCTCGTGGAAAGGAGGGATTTAGAGAGACTGATTCATCCATCGATTCGTTTGAGAATCATTGAACATTGTGGTGATGTGCAATGTATATTATGAGAAAATGAAACCTTTGATGCATGTAAACCTGTTGTTGGAGACTTTGAAAACTAAATTTGGAAACTTTAAAATAGCATAATAGGGGCAATTTAAAGACATGCTAAACATGGCCAACATTTAAAAAAAATTAGTTGCCATATGACGGAGTATATCTGTGCCAAATACACTCCTTCAGATTCTAATATGTTTTGTAAGGTTTTTTTTCGAATATGGCAGAGTTTGACTTGCTTGTATGGGCACTTCTCCTGGATGAGTGCGTGCGCACATCAACTGAAGCAAGAGCAAGAGCACGTTAATCAACGAGCTTCGTTTGGGTTATGGAAGCTGTCGGCAGCACTGTCATTTTGTTTCTAGACCAAAATCAACAATGTCACTAAGTGTAACAATGTCATCTAAAAACAGAAGTGTGTTTTTGGTTGTGAGGGAAAGATAACCTTGTTCAACTTCCTAAATAACCCAGTGTTAAGGAAACAGTGGATGCAGTTTGTTTTTCCAAAGCAGCAAGGGAGTCGTGCAAGTGTATTTGTTTGTTCCTGGGTTCCCGTGTTTTGTTGGCAATCTGCACAGAAGTGCATGTATTGTAAACAGCACGAACGTATAGCGATTCGAAAGTTATCCAGCGATAACGCCATGATGTATTGTGTGTGTCATAGGTGTGTGTGTGCTTGTGACTCTTTATCTCCGCCCACTGCACTCCTCCACGAGTTCGGCTGTTTTCGGAAAGAATCGGTACAGCGTATCTGTCTTATATAAATATGATAAAACGTCTCGGTTACGTATGGTAACCCTCGTTCCCTGAAGGAGGGAACAGAGACGTACGTCGGACGTCACCGACGAATTGGGATCACTTCTGGGAGCCCCTATCAACTTCGAGATATAGAGAACGGGCCAATGGCCATTGGCGTGCGAGATTTGCATCTCGCGCTCCGCCCCGCGCTGCGGGTATAAACAGGAGGCGAATGCAGCGCACTATTGTTTTTCACTGAGGAGCCGAACTAGTGACTCGGCCATGCAGTGATGGTACAGCAACTGTGGCGACGGGACGTACGTCTCCGTTCCCTCCTTCAGGGAACGAGGGTTACCATACGTAACCGAGACGTTCCCTTTCAGTCGGTCACGTTCGACGTACGTCGGACGTCACCGACGAATTGGGATCCCTTTGGAAAACGCCACAGTTACTACCACTTCCAGCGCCCAGCGAGAGCCCCTCAGACCCCGTCTGTTCCGGGCGGGGAATTCACGCAGGGAAGTCACACTGCTGTTCCGCAAGACCCACTTCAGCAGACTATTGGATAACGCTGGGAAAGCGTGCCCAGAGGGACGCTGCGGAAGCCACATCATGCCCGAAGGGAGTTACCATGTGGAAAATACACGTATGGACTGGCCGTGGGCAGTGCAACATACGGAAGTCCCAGGGGTGGCCCCGGCCAAACAGGCGGGGGAACAACACCTAACTGAGACGGCAGAGAGCTCTGCCGAGGGAAAGACACGGGCTCGCCGTAGGGAGCCGTACCGTGGAAGAATACACATATGGGACCGCCGTGGGGGTCACAACATATGGAACCCAGCCTAACACAAGTTCCACCAATGCATACGAGTGTTAGACCTGGCGTCGGACGCTCCGCCACATCCGACTGCCGCGGGTTGCGGAGGACTCAACAGGGTTCGCCGTTCTGGGGAACTCGACTGGAGCATATAAGCGCACGTATCCGTTCCAAAGGGAAGGGAGTGGCGCAGCAAGCCGACACTTAGAACGGGCACTTCGGTGTTACTGACTATGGGAAGCGAGCACACAGGAAGATACCGGCTCTACACGGAGGCTATAAAATCTAGCGAACGTGTTAGGTGTCGCCCAGCCCGCAGCTCTACAATATCTGTCGGCGAGGCGCCACGAGCCAACGCCCAGGAAGAAGCTACACCCCTAGTGGAGTGGGCTCTTAACCCGAGCGGGCAGGGCACGTCTTGGGTTAGGTACGCCAAGACGATGGCATCCACTATCCAGTGGGCCATCCTCTGCTTGGAGACAGCCTTTCCCTTCTGCTGGCCTCCATAACAGACGAAGAGCTGTTCTGAGGTCCTGAAGCTTTGCGTTCTGTCCACGTAAGTCCGCAGAGCGTGGACTAGACAGAGAAAAGCTAGGGCTGGGTCTGCCTCCTCCGAAGGCAGCGCTTGCAGGCTCACCACCTGGTCCCGGAAGGGAGTGGTGGGAACCTTGGGCATATATCCGGGCCGGGGTCTCAGGATTACATGAGAGTTACCGGGCCCGAATTCCAGGCACGATTCGTCGACCGAAAATGCCTGCAGGTCCCCTACCCTCTTGATAGAGGCCAATGCAGTCAGGAGTACTGTCTTCAGAGACAGGATTTTTAACTCAACTGACTGCAAAGGCTCAAAGGGCGCCCTCTGCAGTGCGGTTAGCACCAGAGTTAAGTCCCAAGAGGGTATAGAGGGAGAGCGAGGCGGTTTTAGTCTCCTCGCCCCCCTCAGGAACCTGACGATCAGATCGTGCTTCCCTAGAGACTTACCACCTACCATGTCATGATTAGCGGCGATAGCGGCAACATAGACTTTGAGGGTGGAGGGAGACAGCCTTCGCTTCAACCCGTCCTGTAGGAAGGAAAGCACAGAACCGACCGAACATCTCCGGGGGTCTTCTCAGCGAGAAGAACACCAGTCGACGAACAGGTTCCACTTCAACGCATAGAGGCGCCTCGTAGAGGGAGCTCTAGCGGAAGTGATGGTGTCTACCACAGCCTGTGGTAGGCCACCTAGAACCTCCGCGTCCCGTCCAGGGACCAGACACCGGACGCGGGTGCCATAGGGTGCCCCGTCTCTGAGTCAGGAGGTCCTTCCTCAGAGGAATGGGCCAGGGAGGTGCTGTCGCGAGAACCAAGTCCAGTTGGGCCAATACAGAGCAACCAACAGGACTTGCTCCTCGTCCTCCCTGACCTTGCACAGAGTCTGTGCAAGAAGGCTCACTGGGGGAAACGTATACTTGCGTAGGCCCCCGGGGCCAGCTGTGTGCCAGCGCATCCGAGCCGAGGGTCCCCTCGGTCAGGGAATAAAACAACTGGCAGTGGGTCGTGTCCGGGGCGGCAAACAGATCTACCTGTGCGGTCCCGAAGCGACTCCAGATCAGCTGGACCACCTGGGGATGGAGTCTCCACTCTCCGGGGAGCACTGGCTGTCGTGAGAGCTCGTCGGCCGCACGATTGAGCAGGCCCGGAATGTGAATGGCACGAAGCGACCTCAGATGCTTCTGACTCCATAGGAGGAGATGGCGGGCGAGTTGAGACATGCGACGGGAGCGTAGACCACCCTGTTTGTTGACGTACGCAACGGCCGCAGTGTTGTCCGTACGGACCAGAACGTGCTTGCCTAGTAGCGGCGTTTTGAAGCGGCCCAGCGCAAGACGAACTGCTAACAACTCGAGGCAATTGATATGCCATTGCAGTTGAGGCCCCGTCCACAGACCCGAAACTGCAAGCCCGTTGTACGTGGCACCCCAGCCGGTGGATGAGGCATCCGTGGAGACAACAACATGCCTGGACACTTGTTCTAGGGAAACTCCTGCCCGTAGAAACGAAGGGTCCGACCACAGGCTGAAGGTTTGGCGGCACCTCGGAGTCACGGGGACACGGAGGGATCCGCTGTGCCACGCCCATCTCAGGACTCGGTCGTGTAGCCAGCGTTGAAGCGGTCTCATATGAAGCAATCCGAGCGGCGTTACAGCGGCTGCGGATGCCATATGCCACAGGAGCCTCTGAAAATGTTTCAGTGGTACCGCTGTCCTGCATTTGAACGAATTCAAGCAGTTCAACACCGACTGGACACGCTCCTCTGTGAGACGCGCTGTCAGATTGACCAAGTCCAGCTCCATACCGAGAAAAGAGATCCTCTGCACGGGGCAGAGTTTGCTCTTTCCCCAGTTGACCCGAAGTCCCAACAGGCTGAGGTGACTGATCACCGTGTCTCTGTATTCACACAACAGGGACAGTCCTGAAGGGAACGACCTTCAGGTCGATCGCTGCAAACCAATCTTGGGGACGGATGTACTCGAAAGTGCGCTTCTGCGTCAACATCTGAACGGGCGGTTTGTGAAGGGCCCGGTTCAGGACTCACAGGTCCAAGATTGGTCATAACCCACTGCTTTTCTTGGGCACAATGAAGTAGAAGTTATAGAACCCCAACTTCATGTCGGCTGGAGGGACCGGCTCCAATCGCGTCCTTCGCCAGTAGGACTTCGATCTCTTTCCACAAGATGGGCGTCGCAGCTCCACACAACAGTGAAGTGGACGCCCAGAACTTGGGAGGATGCCGTGCGAACTGAATCGCATAGCCGAGCCTGGTGGTGCAGGTGAGTCAGCGGGACCGTCCCGGAAGTGCTAGCTAGGCTTCCGGAAACCGTACCATGAACACACCCGCCCCACAGACGTACCCGCAGTAGGGCAGCGAAGTGGAGGGCAGGGACCCGACCCAAGAGGCACAGCGTCCTGAAGTGGGGTCTGAGTGCGCACGCAGCACCTACCTGCCCCCACGGTTGGACGGAGGGTATGAGAGAAGGCATGGTAGCGTTCTCAAGCCATACGCTGCGGTCCGCTGGCGACTGAAGGAGGGGCAGAGAGTGGCAAGGCTTTGTGGCGTCACACACTGCCTACCTCACCTCCTTCCTCAGCGGGGAACAAGAGTGGCGAGGCATAGCGTCGCGCACTGCCGTCCTCACACCGCTGAGAAGAGGGGAATGAGAGTGGCGAGGCTCCCCGGCGTCGCACACTGCCATTCTCGCCCTCTTGTGGGGAGGGGAATGAGAGCGGCGCGGCTTTATAGCGTCACACGCTGCCATTCCTGAACTCCCGAGACCCAGAGGTATTGGAACTGCTCTTAAGAATTTGGGTACCACTGGCTGTAACACCGGTGGCGGAACAAAATTTAGCAATGATTCTCCACCCGGCCCTCCTCCGGGGAAGAGCAGCTTCAACCAAGTCCAGGTCACCCGTCTCAGCTGACTGGCAGCCAAGACGGGTGGCATCGTGGGATGCCCATGGCGAGCAGACTGAGGGGTTCCATCTGCTTTGCACTGTGGAGGACTGCTGCACAGTCACCTACAGTGTCGCCGAAAAGGGTCACCTTGTGAGATGTGAGCATCGAGAGAGCGTACTCTGGCGACGTCTCACACCCCTGCAAGGTAGCCCAAGGGTGTTTCTGGACCAGGGTGGACATCGTCTGGCCAAGGGCCAGCGCTGTGACTTTAAATGTAAATCAGTCACGGTGCGCAGCTCAACCTCAGCTCAGAACTACCCTCGTGCACTAAGAGCGCAGGGCGGAGGTGGCCTGCCAGTGGCACTGCCACCTCACCGATGAGGGTAGTGAGAGAGAGGAAAACTTTATCCAGATTATGGCACCATTGGCACCCCATATTTTGGCACCAAATAGTTCCACACTGCCAAAGCTTTCCAATGCACATCTGGGAAAAAGGCAAGGGGGCGGGCAAGGCGATTTACGCGTTGCACTACGCCTCAGCCACCCAGGAAAGCATGGCTGTCAAGTCTGAATCTGATTCAGCATGAGCACACACCATTATAGTGGGAAACTCAGCATCATCTTCATTTCCAGCTTATAACAGCCCTCTCTCCGATGCAGCGATTGACATCTGTCCTCTGCTAGAGCCCCAGATGAAACGCTAGGTCCCCTTTATTTATTTATTTATTATTATTATTATTATTTTTTTTTTTGGAACCAGCAATCCCACCTGTAAGCTACCAGCAGGCATGCAAGACTGTGAGCGTGGCCGTCGAGACGGCACACGGCGCGCTGAACACTCAAGCCCCTATGAAGAAGGCGAGACGAACAACGCGCCGACGTGGTCATGCTCTCATGAGAGAACATGAACCACCCACGAACACAGTCTCAGCATGCTTGCGATGCGATAGAGGAGTGAGGGCCCACGGAGATGTACTCGGCAGGGAAGCCCCACTGTAATCCTCAGGTCACCAAGGCTTATTAGCCGAAGTAGCCCCTTTCTGGTGCACCAGAAAAGAAACTAGATCGGGGAATAGGCGAAGGGACTCAACCCCGTTTGAGGTTAAGTCTCGACCGCGCATCTAAAGCGCCGAGTGACGCGCTGGGTTGCCGTGACAACCCGCGCTGTCAGCCGGCAGCTAGACGGCACACGGCGCGCTGAACACTCAAACCCTCACGAGGAAGGCGAGACGAACAACGCGCCGACGTGATCCCGTTCTCCTGAGAGAACATGGATCACCCACGAACGCAATCTCAACATGCTTATGCGAGAGGGATCGTGGCCGTCAAAGGACAGGAAACAACCGCATCCAGAAACGCACGGGTGGAATGACGTCTTGAAAAAGACGCAGTCACACCCGCGCTGCTCTTTTAGAAGAAAGCTCTTTTAAATGTGCTGAAGCACCCAGGAACGACCGCGGCAAAACACAGGAGAGTAGTGCAGCCTGTGTATGCACTCACCGTTGGGAACGCCCTCACCAAACCAACAGTGCTGTAAAAACAGCAGTTTATCACTGTATCAGTGAGCTCGCGGCCGCCGCTGATCGTGCCTTCTCTCCCAGCACTCAAAGAAGCGTCTTCTCTCGTTCTCTCTCTTTCTGCTGAAGCAGGAACAGTCTCCTTCATCAACACCGTGTTCGGCTCCGAAGTGAATGACAATAGTGCGCTGCATTCGCCTCCTGTTTATACCCGCAGCGCGGGGCGGAGCGCGAGATGCAAATCTCGCACGCCAATGGCCATTGGCCCGTTCTCTATATCTCGAAGTTGATAGGGGCTCCCAGAAGTGATCCCAATTCGTCGGTGACGTCCGACGTACGTCGAACGTGACCGACTGAAAGGGAACTAAAGACTCTTCAGAGATATGTTAGGATGCAATACTACTCTATAGGTACTCAAGGTTAACATGAGATTGGCAAAAACTGTGTGTGTGTTATGTACCCTTTACCAATTATGTATCACGTATAAATGATTAAATACAAAATGTAGTTATACAAAATAGTAGTTATCATTGATGTGATTTGGAATTGGTAAAATGTGCTTGGAAAAAAATAAGATCAGAATATCAACTTGCATAATAATTATGCATTATGTGTGTATACATATATATATATATATATATATATATATATATATATATATATATTGCTTATTTACTACATAGGTTAGTCTTCACCCTTATCCTATTCTCTACAAAACAGCTTTTTTGCATTTAATATAATTCAGAAAAAGTGAAACTTAACACATTTATTATTAGTATTTTATTTATTCATTTTATTTACAATAATGAAGGGAAGTTTTTGTCAGATTTAGCAAACTAAACTATCTGGGGATAGATTCCCCCAAGTAAATCCACACAGATAGAAACACAGCCATCTCTGGTTACATACTTACACCCCCTGTGCCAAACCCAATTAATTATACACAACACAATGAACTGTTTTTGACTTGTGTTACTTGTTAACTGTGATCTCCAGAATATCTTGAGTTGATTAGAAGTGAATAGACATTACCGAACAAGATTTTAATCCAAAGTTTCAGTAATGCAGTCATGTTGCACGTATTGAACTGAATTGACCTAACCAGAAAATGTATGCTGATCTGAAACAGTTTTACAGTTATAAGACTAACTGAATGCTTAATGAAAAGATATCTAGAAAGAAAGGAGCGAGAGAGGGTGGACAAGCGAAGAAATGAGCTAGCACGACAGAACAACCCTTTTAAAGTGTCACAGCTAAAGCAACCTGTAATTTGTTTCATTTGACCCTGAGGCCATGTGCACTCAGCATCTCTGGTAGCGCTTACAGAACAACATACTGCCCTTTCAAGACCTGCATTGCATCCATGCACTGTTTAATCTCAATGAATCTTATGAATCGTTCTGATGTTCTCCTTCTGTTCAGTCTCTGGTAGGTGGCAGATGTTTAGCATATGTGAGGAGGTCAGTTAAAAGTTGACAATCTGAATGTAACCTGCACAATTATTCAATGATAACATTTCATAATGGTGCACAAATTGAGTCTATTTTCTAAATTATAGACGTTTAGCAGTAGGATACTTCATTTTGAGCAGTATGTAGCTATAGCTTTATCATTTAAAAAATATATATGTTTGCTTGTAATGTATGTACTTGTGCTGTCTTTCTTTAAAATGTATGCCACTTAGTTTGCTATTTTGTTTCCTAATGCAATGAGATTAAGTTTTTTTTTTTAAATGTGGTTACTTAAATGTACTTAATGCTAAATACATTCAAAGCAATTCCTGTGAGTTTATTTTTTGCCTAAGCTGTTCAGCTGATTTTCTGTGAAAATCTGTTTAGTATGACAATCCTTCACTTATAAACAAGCTTCAAAAGGCAGCCACATTCAATTTAAAAGCAAATGAGTCTCTTGGGGGACCAGAAATCTCCTATAATCTCCTGGTATTTAATTAACATGCATAACAGAATGTGCTCAAGATCAGGAGTGTTTGATTATACAGGCATGTGCACAAGACAGGTATCAAATGTTATATTGATCTGTTTAGTGCATAAAGTACAAACGTTGTTGTTCCAAACCTGTATACATTTCTTTCTTCTGTTGAACACAAAATAATATTTTGAAGAATGTCAGTAACCAAACAGTTGATGTCAATGGGGCCCATCTACTGTTTGGTTGCCCATATTCTTCAAAATATATTTTTTTGTGTTCAGCAGACGAAAGAAAATTCAGGTTTGGAACTTGAGGGTGAGTAAATGATGACATTTTTTTATTTTTGGGTGAACAAGGGCAAGATTTACTAAACAGGGCAAATTAACATAAGAGCGCAATTCCAAAAAAGCGCCGATGGGAGTTGAAAGTTCTGCACTTGATCTACTGACGGTGCACAAATTAAAGCACACAGACGCAACCGGATCATTTCCATAATGACCAACACAATTTACCAGTTAGCATCTGGTTTAAGACATACTTTTTTTGGGTGGTAAATAATGGCGTAAACACCAGTAAATTGAGGAGCGCAAACCTAAGTAAATCACCTTGCGTGATTCATTTAAATACTCTCCTCTCATACATGTTGCGTCTGAAAGGGAAACTCTTACAAATGCATATGCAATAAGGTCAGCTGCAAAAATAATTGTGATTTAATTGTGATAATTTGCATGACCTGTGCATCAGTGAGTACTAACATGACATGATTGATATATATTATATTGCATTAGAATGGTTTCAGTGTGTTTTACTCCTACAAATGCATATGCAATAAGGTCAGCTGCAAAAATAATTGTGCCCACGCATTTTCAGAGCTATTTTCAGAGTAAATCCTGACAGTAGTTTCTTTAACGCCAAAAGAGGGTTTGCGCAGGAGCAAGCTGTTTGTAAATCTGGCCCTAAGTATTTAGAATTTACAATTTTTAAAAAACATTTACAATGTTATACATATTATATATTGTTCAAAAGTTTGTGTCAGTTTTTAATTGTGATCATTTTTTAATGCTTTTGAAGAAGGTCCCTTATGTTCACCAAGGCTGCATTTGTTTGATTAAAAAAAAAAACAGTAAAAAAAAAATCAGAACAGTAATACTATGAAATATTACTACAATCTGTTTTCTTTCAATGCTGAATTTTCAGCATCATTACTCCAGTCTTTAGTGTCCTTCAGAACTCTTTCTAATATGCTGATTTGCTGCTCAGTAAACATTTCTTATTATTCATTTAGAAGAATAGAAAGTTCAAAAGAACAGCATTTATTTGAAATAGTCTTTTTTCCTTATAAAATGGAAATGGTCTTTACTTTAACTTTTTGATATGTTCTAACTGAATTGAAGTACTAGTTTCTTAAAAAAGAAAGTACTGACCAAAAACTTTTGAACAGTAAATGAACTCATTTTTAGAACATTGTGTTTTTTCCCCACCACATTTAATCAGCCATAATTGTCAGCAGCCTGTATAAAACTTACTGAGTACAGTACACACACCACGGTAGTACTTCTACTAAATTTATGCTGATTAAAAAAAAAATACATAAGTAATGTTATAAAGCCTATTGACTATAATGATTTCCATTTTCACCACCAATAAGAATTGGTGTCAAAATACAAACAATTTTATTCTTCATATGCTTCATTTACTTAAAGCCATAATTTCTTTTGTTTTTCATTTGTTTTGTAATATGAAATTCACCCCTCTAACACCTTAGAACATCATTGTTTTCCTTTATTTCCATTTTATGTACACAATCACATTTTGACTGTCGTCTTGTATATGTGGATCTACATAATGAACCTAAATAGCTACATACAGTATTACAGTACACTAGCGGTGAAGAGTTCAGGGATGTTGGGCAGCTGACCTGTGCATCAGTGAGTACTAACATGACATGATTGATATATATTATATTGCATTAGAATGGTTTCAGTGTGTTTTACATGCTGCTTAAAACTGAGTCCATATAAGCTGACTTACTCTTTCTCTCTGTAATGAGACCAAAATATTGCTTAACAGGGCAGGGAAGAGTTTTTTTGTCTCTCAGTTGATTGGTGTCCTTCACTTATGGCACGTAGGTCCATAAACCACTGTTAAACTGAAGCAAGTCTATCTTTTGCTTCCTCTGCGGTGTCTCTCAAGGGTTTAAGAGAACATCAGCATTTCTCTTTTTCTGTGGGAAGAAACCCGAGCGCTGTAAATGTTCTGCCTCTGTCACATCTGTTTAAAATCATCTTCCCCATTCACAAAGGAAGGAAGAGGAAATGCCCCGAGAGCCTGTGAAGTCTTGAAGGTACACATCTTTCTTCCTAATATGCCTCTGCAGATCTGCTCAGCCACTTATGAAATACGTCTCAATGTTGGCAGCATCTAGAATCAACCTTTGACCCCTCAGATGTGTCTGCTGGACAGGATGTTTCATTAACATTCATCCTTTTCCTGAACTGATGAATTTTAATTAGCCGTGACCATCTGACTGCTGAGGGTTGTGATGGCCGATGATGCTAATAGTCTCACTTCAGGGATGTCACTGTACCCTTGCTCACCTTTCAGACTTATTCACCAATTACAGCAGTGCAAACTTTGGCAGTTCAGGACTTGCAGAAATTGTTCATCTTCCTCGTCTCAGCTTAAGCCCACTAACCACCTACACCTTTACAGACCGTCTGATGCCAATTGGACACAAAAATAGCAAGATCTGGCATATATTGCCACTTCCAATCAGATTGGCGGATAAAATTGTATTGTTGTATGCCCTATACAAAATAGAGCTGCACGATTAATTGTTAGAAGATGGCGGTCTTGATTCAAACACCCATGCGATCTTAAATGACAATGATTTGTCTATTTCTATTAAAACTTTGACAAGTACGATCACAGCGAACATTCAAATCTGCCTTGGCGCTGCTGCTGCTGACAGAGAGAGAGAGAAGTTGTCATGTCTAGGTATGACTTTTCAACCACACACAGTATCATTATTTCTGTTACAATAATCCAAATTATTGCAGAAGTACAGATATAAACTCATGTCTACGGCAGAGATCACAATAGAGTAAATCATCTAATAAAGATTATATAAACTACATCGTTACACCAGTGCATGGCGTCACCGTTTTCACAGATTTACACAGAGATGATAATGGTATTGTTTTCAAATACTTGCGCTTTGAAACCTATTTCACAGTTTGCATTCTCAGTCGTGTAAATGAACAGCCAGAACACATTAAAAGTTTTCTGTTTTCAGTTGAAAACGGTGTTGTTTAAATTTTTACAACGGTAATGAATCAACGCTGAACTTACTTAAAGGATTAGTTCACTTTAAAATAAAAATTACTCCATGATTTACTCATCCTCAAGCCATCCTATGACTTTCTTCTTTCTGATGAATACAATCAGAGTTATATTAATAAATATCCTGACGCTTCCAAGCTTTATAATGGCAGTGAACGGGGCTCACGTTTGAAGCTCAAAAAAGTGCATCCATCCATCATAAACGTAATCCACACAACTCTGCGGGGTTAATAAAGGCCTTCTGAGGCGAATCGATTGGTTTTTGTAAGAAAAATATCCATATTTAAACTTTATAAAGTAAAATATCTAGCTTCTGCCAGACCGCCTTCCATATTCAACTTGTGAAGAAAGTGTAACACATCTCGCAGTTCCTACATCATACGCAGCGTCAGTTACGCTTTCTTTGTAAATTGAATATGAATGACTTTACACATTAATCCCAGTAAATTACTTTACCGGTAAATATGTTGTTCACACGTGATCTCTTAACGGTAATTTACCAGTAAAGCCTGGGTTAAATGGAGCTATTGAATCATTCATTCAAACCGATTAAAAAATAATAATAATAATTCAAATTTATTAAATAGTTTTTAAATAGAATCCAGCAATTAACATTTTATTAAAACCTCTAGTAAATGACTTTATTTTGCTTAGTTGTCTATTTAGAATTGTGGGATAAGACTGTTTAGACAATATTTATTTTGCCTGTTTTGGACAGATTATGAAGTGTTTATTGTAAAATATCAATAAAGCTTTTGTTTGCAAATGTCTGCTCAGATGTTCTAAATATAGTACCAGTAAAACCGTATTTTGTTTCATACTGATGTGAATTTGTGAATTTCATTTTGTATAAATTGTATCTTAATTTTAATCAATGTTTTTAATATATTTGCTTCTTATTTAATAATAATCAAATATAGCAGACAATAGCCTTAGCGCTGTTGTGATCATGCATTGCACGCGCGTCTCATAAATGAACCGAAACTCGAAATGATATTTGAGTATTGTGTGTATCGGATAGTTTACAAAATCAAATGATTCAGAAAATGTTTGCCATTGAAATTACTGGGGGAAAAGTGTCCCAATCAACCTGAATTCACCCTATACTCTTTGGATTCATAATTGCATTGCATTATGTTGTTGTAAATCCCAAATATTTTACTTATAACATTCATCATTACCATTTATTCAGTTATGTGTATTTACTGAATACTGAATTGTGTTCAGTGTCACAATATTACTGTTTTTTTAGCATGAGACTTAAAAAAATATATAGTACACTGCCAAAGATGCTCTTCTTAGTATTTTTGTCTTGTTTCTAGTCTAAACATCTAAAAATTCTTAAATCAAGATGCATTTACTAGATAAGCAGAATGACATAAGATATTTTTTCTTGTTTTGTTGAAAATAAAATTAAGTGAAATTAAATTAAGTAAAATTATGTAATAAAATAAAAAAACAAGCAAATTTAGGTAAGAAAAATAATCTTGTTTCTGATTGAAATCTTGTTTTTGTCCCAAACAGAAATAAGATTTTTTTTCTTACCCCATTGGCAGATCATGTTGCTTGTTTTAGGCAAAAACTCACTTCATTTTGTTTTGACTTACATTTTTAGTTTTTTCAAAAACCACGCATAAACATTATTCTCTCAAAAATACAAGCATGTACATACATGTTGCTCACATATTATGGTAGCCCAGTTTGTGCTGAATACAGTGCAATTACACTGTGCCATTACTGTGTTTATAAGCAACTGAAAAAAGCACAAATGTCAGAGCATGTCAAAACTTCTAAAGGGACCCAAAACAGCTCAGACTCCTGGGGGTTAAACTAAAGAAAAACATGATTCTCAATTTATCCAGAATCGTGCAGCTCTGTACAACTTTGAGTACACCAGTTGCTTTTACATGGATACAAATTGGCAGAAGTTTCCAAATTAGTACCATCAAATCTTTAAAAGCTATTCAAATTGTTTTGTTTGAGGCAGAATTAGTTGCAAGTAAACAAGATGTCTATATGCAGAATATATTCTGCCTTTAATATATTCTATATTCCACCGTTTTGATTTGATTTGTGGAATAATAGTGAAATAATGTACGTTTCTATTAATTTCCTCTTTGTATTATCATAATCGGCTGTGGACAACACTGTATTGTTTTCACTAACCAACCAAACAAACAAATACAATTTTGTCAGTATTTACTCACCCTTTAAGCTTGTCATAATTTAACAATGAGCTTTCATTTGTTAACCTTAGTTAATGCCTACACTAACCATGAGCAATATGTTTTACAGCATCTCTTACCCTTTCTTAGTTATTAAAAATGTTCATGTATTTCTCAGTGCTTTTGATCATAGAAAATGTATTAGTAAATGTTGAGATTAACATTAACTAAGAGTTTTAAATGCTGTAGAAGTGCAGTTTATTATTAGTTCACGTGTAACTAATATTAACAAAAGAATCCTTATTGTAAAATGTTACCATACGACTTTATTTTTGTGGAACGCCAACAATTTTTTTTAAAATAATGGGGTCTAATATTGTTTGGACAATGAACACCAACATTCTTCTGACTTTCTTCTTTTTGACTTTCTTATTCTCGGTTTGGAATGACATGAGGGGGAGTAAATGATGACAGAATTTACATTTTTGGATGATCTGTTGTTTTAAGATAAACTTAAATGGCACATAAAGCAAACTGTGTCACTTTTCATGTTGGTTAGACAGAACTTTAGATCTTGTTCAGAATAAGCTGCAAATTGTACAAGACTTTATGTTGATAGTCAAAAGCCTGACTATATAAACGTCTCTCCTTATAACTTGTAGATAACAGTTTAGATGACCTCCCAAGAGTGAATAATTTATCATGTCTTCTGGGAGAAATCCAACTGTGGACAGTCATGTGGCCAGATAAGCCACTTGCTTGTGGTTATGCTAACAGCTGCTGTGGGATTTCAGACAGCAGAACAGCTATTATGAGCGTCCTCAACCTGAGTCTCCCTGAGCGATGCCTCCGTGGAGGAGTGCAGGGATAATTAGGCTTGTCTCATTTGGCGTGAACTAAAAGGCTTTGTGTGTCCTTGCAACAATGAAGACTAATTATAATTCACATCCATCCTTATGAAGCTGTGGTTGCTAATTCTGACTTTCTTTGTATATTTTCCAGTGCTAGGTGTTGTGAAGTCATAATGACAGCATGTAGATCAATTTATTGCTATATGCATGAAATCTTGTGCCTTTTTTCCCCTCATCGTCTATATCAGTGGTTCACAGATTTGGGGGCCCGGAGTTATAAAAGGGTTAGTCAGCGAATTATGAAAAAAAAAACTCTTCAGTGTGATACAAAAGTGAACAAAATTATCCAGTTTATTTTGCGGCCACTTGCCACATAAGTAAATAACTGAACATGACATTTTAATTTGACATTTTATTACCTTAAGATTACTCACAATACCAGTAGGTGGTACCTGGAGCGGTCTGTTATTAGTTGTAATAGTTGTTGTCGGGGAATAACAGACCGCTAGATGGCACGATTGAAGAATGAGAATCTGAGTATTGCAGTGCTTGTAAACCCTAGCACTCAGAATAATGAACTGGTTTGAGTAGAGCTAGTCTCAGCCTCAGACATCACACCCACGGACCGTTGACTGAACATCTGATGCATATGGCACACTTATCTGGAAACACTTCAGGAATTTCGAAGTCGTCATCTGATTTGAATTCAACAGGATGTCCGCAAGAGGAGTGTGTGTTACGTTCTTTTAACGGTCCGCCTAGAAACAACTGCCGTGACGCCAAACTAGTTCAAATTAGTTCAATCAAATAAACCTTTATGAGTATGAAGAACTTTTTTTTTCTTTTGAGTTCACAAAACTGACACATTTTAAGTAATCTGAATTGTTTTATTGTTTTGAGTTTTATGAACTTGTTTCTTTTAATTTAGACAAACTTAAATTTAACTGAAACTGGGCTGGGATTCCTATTTCCCAGCATTTAGTGTTTAATGTTTAGCTATGCTAATTTAGAAGAGTTTCTGTATTTTTGTAGGGTTACCATCATGGTGATGGGTTGAGCATGAGTTTGGTTTGAGAACAGATATTTGTTTTATATTGCCGTACTCATTCAGCAATTGCTATGCTATGCTGATGCTATCAAAGCATTGTTACCAATTAGCAATTTAGCATTTATTGCATCAACTACATAAAGCCAAGTTTCCATTACATAATTTTAAGCTAAATGTATGAATTAGCCTACTTAAATATTTCAAGTTCAGAGTAATTAAAATGTATGAGTACAAAATATAAATCTGCAAGTTTTGCTTACATGAACTTTACATTTCTTAACTTAAATAATTTGATGTAACTGATGACTTCAATTTTTTGAGTTTTGCTAGCTCATTCGGGTTTACAGTGAGCTGTGTAAAAATATAAATAGATGCATGGTTCTGCACTAAGCATGGACAAGTTTGTGAAAGGACTGGCAGGTAAACGTAAAGAAGACAAGGAATCTACTCAAGACGTCATAAATACCAAGGGGTCCATCAACTATTTGATTACCCACATTCTTCAAAATATCTTCTTTTGTGTTCAACAGAGCGCCACGTTGTTTAAATAGCAAATGCACTCGTGCCCATCTGTTCGCCCATGGGCGTGCTGGTCTGAAAACGAGGTGTGTTCAGGCGCATTGTTGGCACGTTGTTATTTTGAGGCAACTGAAAACGCAGTATTTTTTGTGTTATTTAAAGAGCGTGTTAGTAATATGCGCCTATAGGCGGGTGCACAACGCACGTACACTCTGCTTATTACACACACAGGGATGCTCAGCAGCACACAAACATTTTTAAATATTAAAAATAAAAGGATTCCTCTCTGGAGAAGCGTTGTCTTTTCGCTTGCAAATTTCGCCATGTAAATAGTGAATCCGCCATGGTGAAAGCACAAGTGGCTTTTAAAGGGAATGGGAGATGAGACTCTGATTGGCTTATTGCACGTTACACCAAAAAAACACACCCATGACTCATTAAGAGACTAGGTACAACCCTTTTAGACCATGTGGCGGGAGCGCCGACCATTTCTCCTGCCGTTAAACTAGAAAAAGTGGATTCGGACCTGCGCTATGCACTTTAGACCAGAGGTTTTTAAACTGGGGTCCGGGGACCCCCAGGGGTCCTCCAGAAGGTTCTAAGGGGTCCCCAGAAAATTTCAGAGAATAAAAAGACAAAGCAAAAATGGATGAAGTCTACTGAACATTCTAAATGTTTCAGTTCTAAATGTTTCCCTCCTTATACATACTTTCCAGAACTGTATATGTTTGCTTTGTAGCTTTCTAGTGAGTTTTTCTCACCATAGTCCCCTTTATCTTGCTCACTGGGGTTGTAAGGCAGTATTCTTAATGCAGTACGTAAGCTGCTTACATACAATTAATGTGAAAGTTGCTTAGATAAATCATTTTTAATTGAAAACCTTCTTCAGGTTTATACATCCAACATTAAGTATAGCCAATTTATGTTTGGAAACAATATGTTGTATTTATAATGTCACACTTACTATTTATCTAACAGTTTAAATATTTTTTCCATACATAAAAAATATATAGACCCTAAAAGGTTTATCATATTTGGGGGTCCTTGGCATCATAAAGTTTGAACACCCCTGCTTTAGACCATGCGCTCAGATCGTTAAAACAGGGCCCTTTATGACAAATGAATTTACATGACTTTTCCAGTATTTACTGATACCAGGATAAGGTTTTTGAAAATCTTTTATTTTACACACAAATAGCAATTTCTACCTGATAACATATTTTTGAGCTTGACATAGATATAAGCATATGTAAACTCATTAACTACTAACTCATCATCAAAAACTAGTCTAACTATTAAAGTTCAAGCATTATTAAAGGCAAGTGAACAGTAAGTCAAAAATAAGAACAAATACTCTAATTTCAAGCATAGATAAATACATTATAACAAAATTACAAATAAAGTAATTTCTAACTGTAGTATTCAGGAAAAGAAATGTAATAATTAGGCCTAAATATAAAAGAACACTATAGTATTCTGTATAAATGAAACTTGTTAAAGCTGTTTTGTTGTTTGATTAACACTAATGATAGACGGCAGCAGGTATTTCATCATTTTTGAGTGTCAGTTTAAGCACGGAGACATGAAAGAGATATGAAAATGTCTCCATTTGTTTTCTATTTAATCTTATTGCTTTCTAGGAGAAACAATGGAGGTATTAAAAGATTGTAAAAAGATTTTTCCATCATGTAATTTCTACACTATTTTCTGTGTATGCACACAAATACTGTATGTATTTTGCCCATGAAGTCATAATTTCCACCTGTAAAGGACCATTCAACCTTTATCTTTCCTTCTGTTCAGCGCTGGCCTAACTTAACTATGTTAGCAATAGAGCATTAACAATAGACTTATTTTTGGCATCAAAGCTTTCAGCAATTACACTAATGAGGCCGCAACTGTGAGGCCAATTAATTTTTGCTGAAAATAAAGCTGTGAGCCTTGTCTTATATCTTGATCTGTTAAAATACGGATTTGTTTACAAGGGTGAAACAAGGTCTCAAAAGAAAGAAAGAAACTGATGCATTGCTTGCAGTGTCTTACAGAAAGCTTCAGGAATTTCAGTACAGCCTGAAGAAAGTCTGTTCTTAATTCATGTAGTTGTTGTTATTTGAAAACGAAATTTCTGAAACATAATTGCCTCCTGCCACTGTGGATAGACCAAGTTCTGGAATATGTCTGTCCGGCTGTATTGTCAATTAGAGAATTAGGAGAAAGAGGAATGGTCAGCAACCACAGCGAATGGTCATTAGAGCTGTATTTGCATCTTGGATCCATCAGGTTACATTCTCTCTATTGGCTCTCTATAAATTTATGATGTTTCCAGAGCTGGTGAAGATGTTTTTAACACATAAAGGCCTTAAACAACTCATTGAGTGTTTCTTTTCCTTCTTTTGATTTATGCTCTGTCTTCTTTCTGGCCCAAATTTTATAAACATGCATACATATTCCTTCATATTTTAAAATATTATTGCTTCAGAGGCCCCTGTCCGTTTTTCATTTTGATAGACTGAGACTCTTGATGTAGGTCCAGGTTCTATCATTTTATATTGTAGGTTTTCTGTGTGTCTTGGAAGTGATAGAAACCATAACTCATTAAATTAGTTGACACAATATCATACTGTCTGGACCCTCTCAATTTAAAGTGTCAAATCTCAATTTGTATCCACATGTACAATGATTTAACTGTGCAAGTAAAAATCTACATAGAAAGTGTATAAAATGATATACACACAAGGCTCTAGTTATATCAATGGCCTAGTGACTGCACCATTTGACATTTTAAGTTTCAGAAGGGTGCTTAGGAGCGCCCCCTTTGAGACCACCATCTCTTTTGTCTCTTTGTAGTTCCACAACCTCCAGGAGCTGCGTCACAGTGCATCTCTGGCCACCAAGGTCTTCATTCAGAGAGACTACAGTGATGGCACCATCTGCAAATTTCAGACCAAGTTTCCCGCAGAGCTGGATAGCAGGGTGAGTTTCAAATAAGGGTTCGGGGTCACATCTGATGTATTACTGCCATTTATGTGGGGACAAATCCTATGAGGCATTGCTTTTTTCTTAAAACTTTTGATTGCATTCAATTTTAAAGGGATATGACCATTACGCTACATGACAATAACTGACCAGCCTCGACGACTGTGTAAACAAAAACATGGAGACAGACCTGCAAGCTTAGCTGACTTTGATGTCATTTTTAGCAGCCATTGTGCAGTTAAACTCTGCATATAATACTGCTGCTGCCTATATGCACAAGAGGCAAGCTATTATTAGAGCAATTGGCAACAGTTTACACTTGCATGCGCATGCCCAATGTGCATGAATGGTCATGTGACATGCGTTTTCGGACATGTACTGTTTGGACGGAGATCTTTTCTGAAACACAGTGGAAACGCCAGTGTGGATGAGGATCATTTTCATTTTTAAACACTGTTAAAACGAAAACACACTAGTGTGGACACTAAATTGTAAAAATGGCTCAATTTGAACTTTGGAAATTTTCGGACATTATGGCACTATATTGCCAAAAGTTTTGGGACGCCTGTCTTGATATGCACATGAACTTTAATGACATCCCATTCTTAATCCGTAGGGTTTAATATGGAGTTTGCAGCTATAACAGCTTCAACTCTTCTGTAAAGGCTTTCCACAAGGTTTAGAAGTGTGTTTATGGGAATTGTTGACCATTCTTCTAGAAGCACATTTGTGAGGTCTGGCTCGCAGTCTCCACTCTAATTCATCCCAAAGGTGTTCTGTCGGGTTGAGGTCAGGGCTCTGTGCAGGCCAGTCAAGTTCCTCCACACCAAACTCGCTCATCCATGTTGGAACAGGAAGGGGCCATCCCCAAACTCTTCCCACAAAGTTGGGAGCATGAAATTGTCCAAAATGTCTTGGTATGCTGAAGCATTAAAAGTTCCTTTCACTGACACTAAGGGGCCAAGCCCGACCCCTGTAAAACAACCCCACACCATAAACCCCCTCCACCAATCTTTACACTTGGCACAATGCAGTCAGGCCACTGCATCCGACACTTTGCATTGCACTTGGTGATGTAAGGCTTGGATGCAGCTGCTCGGCCATGGAAACCCATTCCATGAAGCTCTCTACGCACTCTCCTTGAGCTAATCTGAAGGCCACACAAAGATTGGAGGTCTGTAGCTATTGACTCTGCAGAAAGTTGGCGACTCAGCAGCGCGCGCTGACCCCGCTCTTTGATTTTACGTGGCCTACCACTTCATGGCTGAGTTGCTGTTGTTCCCAATTGCTTCCACTTTATTATAATACCACTGACAGTTGGAATATTTAGTAGTGAGGAAATTTCACAAATGGACAAATGGCAAAGGTGGCAACCTATCATGGTACCACGCTTGAATTCACTGAGCTCCTGAAAACAACCCATTCTTTCACAAATGTTTGTAGAAGCAATCTGCATGTCTAGGTGCTTGATTTTATACACCTGTGGCCATGGAAGTGATTGGAACACCTGAATTCAATGATTTGGAGGGGTGTCCCAATACTTTTGGCAATATAGTGTATATATTGGCGTATGTCCATCCATGTTTACACGTCAAAAGCACTTCAGCAACTTGCCCAATTTTATGCTACCATTCAAAAGTTTGGGGTCAGTAAGATTTGTTTTTAAATAAATGTTTTATTCAGTAAGGATGCATTAAATTGATTAAAAGTGAAAGTATAGGTTGACTTACATTGTTACAAACATTTTCTATTTCAAATAAATGCTGCTCTGAACTTTTTACTTTTAAAATCATATTTTCCACAAAAATATTAACTGTTTTCAATGTTAATAATAATAAGAAATGTTTATTGAGCACCAAATCAGTATATTAGAATGATTTCTGAAAGATCATGTGACACTGAAGACTGGAGTAATGATGCAGAAAATTCAGCTTTGCATCAGAGAAATAAATTACATTTTACAATATATTAAGAGAGAAAACAGTTACTTTCAATTGTAATACTGTTTAGCAATATTACTATATTTACTAAACGCAGTCTTGGTGAACATAAGATGCTTCTTATGATTCCAAACTTAGGAACAGTAATGTATATTATTTTTAATAATAAATGTAATACATTGGTAACACTACAATAAGGTTTCATTTGTTAACAGTTAATGTATTAACTAACATGAAATAACCATGAGCAATACATTTGTTACTGTATTTGTTAATCTTTGTTAACGTTAGTTAATACAAATGCAGCTGTTCATTGTTTGTTCATGTTAGTTCACTGTGCATTAACTAATGTTAACAAATACAGCTTTTGATAATGTATTAGTAAATGTTGAAAATAACAATAACAAAGATTAATAAATGCTGTAGAAGTGCAGTTCATTATTAGTTCATGTAGTTAATGTAGTTAACTAATGTTAACTAATGAAACTTTATTGTAAAGTGATACCAATACATTTTATCAGTTAATCCATTCCCTGGGAATCATTTTTGTCTTCATAAAAGTTTTTCGTTAATGAAAACATTATTGGTTTGAGCTGACTGTTGTGTGCAGATCGAAAGGAGCCTGTTTGAAGAAACGGTGAAGACACTCAACTGCTATTATGCAGAGGCTGAAAAGATTGGCGGTCAGTCCTACCTGGAAGGCTGCCTGGCTTGTGCTACGGCCTACATCATCTTCCTGTGCATGGAGACACGCTATGAAAAGGTATCGAGATAAAGTCTTCTCTTGTTTCATTTACAATACACTCAACATTCATCAAGATGCCAATTCTGAGATGTAAGATTGAGAACAACTCCAACCCATGGACGCCTTTGAAGATCAAAGAACAGCATTCAGGCCTGGTCATCCAAGGATTCACAAAGAATCAAAACATTAGAAAGTTTGAACATTTTGATGTGCCGGCCCATTTGAATCTGACCACACACGTTCGCAGTGACAGATGGAAATCACTTTCTTTGAATAGCAGTCAAACGAAGTCGAGATAAGGTTTGATATGCGTGGATATGTCCTACTTAGACAATAGTTCCATTGTGGTGAGCACCTGTCCACCAATGGGCATGCCCGACCGAATCATAACATGACATTCAGTGCTGCGTATACTTCCAAAGGGCAGCTAATTAGTGCACACAGGTGTGCATCACCTGCACTGAGATAGAGCGGATGTAAAGTCCCTGCTATCTCTCTCTCTCTCTCTACCTCATACTATATTCATCTTCATGCTTTAACATGTTTAAAAAGTGACGTCGTTCTAACCCGCATTATACAACTCCGAGGTCACATCAGGCTTTTCCAGAGAGTTATTTGTAAACTTCAGCCTATAAAAATGCCCACCTTAATGGTGAACTTTGATAAACGGCACCCACCCATGATGAGCACTTTTGTTTGTTGCTCCAGCTGACAGGAGGCCACACATGAGTGGACACGGATGAGTTCCCTCATGCCCCGGGCTAGCATGATAGCATCTTCCTCATCAAAGACGAGTGATTGCACACACAAGTCAGGGCAGCAGAGACAAAGATTTAGAGCGTGCTGCACTGTCACACGTCAAGGCTCAAGACCGTAAATTACAGAATGACCTTTCGTTCTGTACAGAAGCAGCAGTTTTTAACCTGTGGGACACGAGTTGGAAATTTTAAAGAGTACATTTCACATTTTTTGTGTGTACATACACTACTGATCAAAAGTTTGGAATAATTAAGATTTTTTTGTATGTTTTTGAAAGCAGTGCTAAGACATTTATTTGATCAAAAATACAATAAAAACACTAATGTTGTAAAAATAATTTCGAACCCACTTTATATTAGTGTCACAGTTATGTTCCGTTTGTTTTAGTTTTGTATCAAGCATCGATACAAAGCTTCACTGAAAATCGTTAATTTTTTTTTGACATTTAGGCTTCGGAGCTTTGGTGTCACTGTTAACATCACTACATAACGGTGATCAGACCAAGACTGAGTGAAAGGGGAGAACTTAAGTAGCAAACAGAAACGTGGTGATTGAACAGGCACAGCTGAACTAATTGAACTCATAATGACGGTGACTATGGAGACAGACAAGTGGCGGGAAACTAAACAAAGAAACGTGACAAATGAAAACAACTCCATGAACAAAACTAAAACAAACTGAACATAACTGTGACAATTAGGTGGTACTAACATTTAAATTACTCATTAGATACAATGCACTTATTGTGTGCATACATGTTTTTACATTGTACTTACATTTTAAAAATTACCTGCATGTAATTACATCTGTAGTTAATTTCTGTAGTTACAGATATAATTACACTGTTGACACTTCCCTTACTCCTAACCCTACCCTTAAACTTACCCATACCACCACACCTGTCACTAACTTTACCCGTATCCACCTCAATATCAGCAAAAGTGTTTTGCAATACAATATGAACACAATAAGTACATTGTACTTATTTTTTTTATTAAGTACATAGTAGTTAAGGCCACCTAATATAAAGTGGGACCATAATTTCTATTTCAATATATTTTAAAATGCAATTTATTCATGTGATTGTAAGATTAAAAAAAAAAGTAATACTTTTGTTTAACAAGGATGCATTAAATGAATCAAAAGTGACAGTAAAGATACTAAATAATTTTATTTCAAATAAACTGTTCTTTTGAACTTTCTATTCAGCAAAAAATCATGAATAAACGTACGAGTTTTCACAAAAATAGTACAGTTAAAACTGTTTTCAATGCACACACACACACACACACACACTTATGTCTATGGGGACTTTCCATAGACATAATAATTTTTATACTATTCAAACTGTTTATTACACTAACTCTACCCATCACAGAAAGCTGAACAAAATATATTTGTGTGCTTCAGAAATCTAAGACAATACTGTGTAAATAAAAGGTTTCAAGATTTTTTTTAAATGTTTATTTTTAATGTTTTTTCAAGTTATAATGTATAATAAAAAAGTGTAGGATTTTGTAAAATGTCTAAGTCACTAATGAAATAAGCAAATGCAATGTAAGTTGCTTTGCATAAAAAAGTCTGCTAAATGGATAAATGTAAATGCAAGATCATGCAGCTTGAGTGCTGCTGCCATTTAAAGCTAAAGGTCAAAAATACCAGACACTGAGATATTGTTGATAATGTTAATTTTTCTACTTAACTTTCCACTCAATTTATTATGCTGATATAAGTTGTAATGAAAAAGCATTTCCACTGGTGGTCTCAGGCTTTTTGACCTCCCTCCATATTTACGTGGAATTTTTATCATGATAAATGAATGTAATTTTTTGGATAAATGTGTACTTGTACACTTTGTTCTGGAAAAACGTATTTCACCTTGTGCTGCGCCAAGTAGCATATTAGCAGCATGTGTTGGATTTACTCCTGTGAGTCATTGCTCATCCTGAAGTTTGTTCATGGCCACTGAACTCAGAACAGATCCGTTTTCTTTCCTTATTACAAACATCTCGTCCCTTTTCATGGCCGGTTCTGTAGAGTGGAAAGCAAAGCGAAGCAAAGTGATGCACAGTTTCACCCCACTGGGGTAGAGAAACACAGACAGCCTTTGCAATGCTCACTTGAAAACAAATAAACTTGAGTAATCTAAATAAGCTACTGTTAGATGCTTTTGATGCATAAATGGCCCTGACAGTATACAATACAATAATATTAGCATTAAAATTAAGCAGCACAACTGCTTTCAACATTGATAATAATAAGATATGTTTATTGGGCACCAAATGAGCATATTAGAATGATTTCTGAAGGATTGTGTGACACTAGCTATGTTTCCATCCAAATATTTATATGCACATTTTGGGATATTGCATAAAAAATGCTGTATGGAAACACCAAGATGTGCATAGATGTGCTTAAAGGGTTACTTCAGCGATTAACATTAAGCTTTGTATCAGTAGAAACCTGGTAGTATATTCGAATGATCGTGCTTTCCCCCCTCATATCCCCCTGAGACGAGGGATTTGTGTATTTTAAGTCTGGAAAAAAGGAAAAAGGCTTTTTTGGCCAGAGGCTAGAGACTACAGCTAGTAGTAGGAGCTAGTTCTGCATGTTTTCAACCCGCCCATAGGGGGTGGGATCTCACTCACAGAATGTAAATGAGCACGGCCACTCAGGCATTCATAGCCGAGCGGTACGGAGCAAAGCGAGTGTTTCAACTTTTCAATTAATTCCTATAAAAGTTAAGCTTCCATAGGCATGATCTGAAAACGCGCCAGATCAGCTCAGCTCAGCTCTTATCCATATCAGCAATCACTGTTTCTGAACTCCCTGAAATGCCTTGATTGTAGTTTCGAGTTTTCTTCTGGGGATGAACACGTCAGAATATTCCTCATTTCAATAATTCCTGCCCAAGGCACGCACAAAAAAAAAAGAAAAAAAAGAGGGTGGGACCTGGTTGAATTGCATTAGTAGTATGTTGAAGATTTTGGTTGTGGCAGGTACGGGGATTGATTTCTCTGAAACAAACTCTGAAAAGTGGTTGACAGATCACAACACACTAGTCCAGCTGTCCAATCAGAGCACACTGCGCTTTTCAGAAGGAAGAGCTTCATAGAGACAGGAACTAAGCAGAGCGTTACTGACAGACTGTGTGAATCGGATGAATTGGACTCCATTCTGTCCGCGAGCTACTCTGCTCTGATTGGCCAGACGGCCCAGTCTTTTGTGATGGGTCTACCGCTTACAGCACGTGTTTCGGAAGCTAAACTGCCATTTCTCCGGAGGACTCCTAAAGCTCAGTGATTATACACACTGTAAAGACAGTAACGATGACGTTGATTTTACCATCAATCCGAGCGCGAGTCGGATGAGTTCCAGATGAAACACTGGGAGAACTAGTTATTCAACTCGAACTTTCAAGGATGACTTGAGCAGGACGTTTCTCAGTGATTTTGAGGTACATTATGAGATGGTCCAACTGTAATTCCTCTTCCATCAGCATTAACAAGTGTATGTCCATCAACAAACCAAAGTGTATATTTTAGTGCTGGGGAAAAATTTATTTATCGCATCCAAAATAAAAGTTTGTGTTTACATAATATATGTGTGTGTACTGTGTATAATTATTATGTATATATAAATACACACCCATGCATGTATATATTTAAGAAATATTTACCTGTATATATAATTTATCATATATATAAATGAAAAAATATTTTAAAAAAAATTATTAAATATATACATGCATGTGTGTGTATTTATATATATATATATATATATATATATATATATATATATATATATATATATATATATATAATTATACACAGTACACACACATATATTATCTAAACACAAACTTTTATTTTGGATGTGATTCATCACAATTAATTTTTCCCCAGCACTAGTATATTTCTAATTTATTGCAGTGCACATGCGGAAACTGTATCCATAACGGTCCATAAGTTAGCCGAGCACTAACGTGAATGACTGTTTGTAAAACAAATCTTGCTCCATCCTTTATCTTTACTCAAAGTAGTAAGAACGACAGACAATCTGCATTAATAGACACAGTTTTAGGTAATAGTGGCCCACAGCTGATTAGCAGAAGTATTTCAGTAAGACGTGAGTTAGCTGGAAACTTACACAATATAAAACCCAAAACTACATATTTTGAACACTTGGTAATAAGTAATTATACTTACGGGTTGTGATTCTGAGGAGCAAGCTGGTCCAAATAAACTGAGTACTGACCCATCTTTCAAGAGCAAGCGTTTTGGGAATCCCGCGTTGAACTCTAAGATTTGAGAAGCAGTCGTCAGTGAAATTACGTGTTTGAGGGCTGGTCAAGTTGTTCATGGGCAGACAACATAGGCGGGCATTACGCAAATGTATTTTCTAGTGATGTAGAACTGTAACAATTATTTCTTTTGGGAGACAATAACTTTGTTTGTTGTGCACTTTCGACTTTACAACTTTGGAAAGCATTTGCATTCACAAACAGCTATATTACACACTTCATGAAAGGGAATATTCGAAAAAACATAATAAGGGCACTTTAAAAAAATATTCTAGTTTCAAAAGGCTATTCCATGACAAAAAAAATTACTTTTTATCTCACAGAATTATATGGATTGTGAAAAGTGGGTGTTGCGTACCAGAGTGGAGCCAGGTGATTGGAGGGGAGTGGATGAAAAGTGAAGAGTGATTAATGATGTCAGACAGCAAGGAAAGTTGTTTTAATCAAGCACAATAAGACCAGAAAAGTGTATTAAGTAAATAGGGACACTTTTTATTTTATGCTGACTTTAAAGGCCCTATAGAGAATGATGTGATTGCAAGCAGACTGACTTAAGGACCTATCAGCCTGTGCCGTCTAGAGTTTCATGACGGAACTTTGTATTAGCGCCCACACCAACGCACAGTATCGTTCTGTTTATTAAAAGCACGTGTAGCAGTTTTGTCATCTGCCACATTAAATGTTCGAGCTCTTTAAAGCAGGATGGATTCTGATTGACTGTCAAGGTTTTTATCATTCATCAGCTGGAAAAAAAATTGCTGTGAAAGTGATTCCAAAGATATTGTTTATCTGTGCTATTACCGTTATAGTTGTGGTGTAGACTCTGCTATACTTTTACATTTAGAGCGATTTATAAAAATATGTCTTTATTGTTGTCATTATAGTTATCAATCGTGGTGTGAACAGCCCTTAACAAATTAGTAAGAGAATTATGATATCCTTTCTTTTCCTCTGTTTGTCCTCCTCACTCCTGTCCTTTCTCTGACCCCCACAGATACTCAAAAAGATCAGCATGTATGTTCTGGAGCAGAATGAGAAGATCTATGCACCCAGAGGTTTGCTCCTCACAGACCCAATCGAGAGAGGCATGAGAGTGGTATCCTTTGCAAACAGTCTGGGATGGTTTTCAGTCTTATGCTTTTTTGAAGTGTTGGCACTTCCACAAACAGCTGAGCATGATCTAGTTGGGATCTTTGATGACTTATCCTGTTTGCTTGCTGGAAAGACTTTGTTCTTTCAGCTGTCAAGCTAAGATACTTTCCCATGGCCATGTTTTCCTTTCACTTCTGATATTCCACAAAAAAGCAGCAATATGGTTTATATTCGGTTTGGCACAGCATGATGCCAGTCAACACTGTTGTGATTGTGTGTCTTCTATTCTTTCCAAAGTGGGATGTCACACTTTCATAAGAGTCACATACTATACAATGGATATCACTTCACCTTCAGCCGTTCAGTCGACGTGACACTTCGATATGTTGATATAAAGCAGAGAGGGAACTCTGCTTTATTTGTAGGTATTTCTTTACATTTTCCAGCATCATGGTTATAGCTAGGAAACTGTGTGAGACCAAAAAGGTGCCCGAGGCCAGACCTAAATGGAAACACTTTGTCTGTGAGATTAAAGAATAACTAGAAAAGGAAAGTTTGTCAAGACAAACAACTTATAGAGTTTGACAGCTGGAGTTTGAAGTCATTAATATTTCAAGCCAGACTGAACATCCGTCAGTGGGATTTATTGGGATAACATTTTAAATCTATACAAACAATAGGAAAATAATATTAAAAAGGGAGCAATCTCCATTCTTGTTTTGTCGCATCACAACAAACTGATGCTTCCAGTGCATATTTAACCCAAATGGTGTCATTAATTATTTTTTTCCTAATTAAATATTACTTGAAATGTAATAATAACTTAAATATCTACATTATTTTAACTCAAAATAAGTACAAAGGCTGTGGAAATCCCCAATCCCCTGCTAAAATAAATAAATAAATAGATAAATAAAATAAATAAATAGTTTCTAAAATAATTAACTACATGTACTTACTATAGGGTTAGGGTAGGATTAGTGTCACATGTCTGTCCTGTCTTGTGTAGCACATGTGGTGTTTTGTTATTTTGGGCCATGTGCTTGTGTCTCTGTCTGATCCCTCCCCCTTGTTATCTGATTAGTGTTTGATTTGCCCCACCTGTTCTCCCTCATTACCTGCCTTGTTTGTACCCTTTATAATCTCCTTGTGTTTGCAGTCCTGTGCTGGATTGTTGTTTGACGTCGTTGGTTTCCTGTAGGTTTCATGCTCCCGCTCCCGCTCCCGCTCCCGCTCCTGCTCCTTAAGTTTATTTCAAGTTTGGTTTTCCCCATCGTGGGTGTTTTGTTTGTGTTTGTTTATTTTGTTGTTTAATAAAACCCCTCCTCCTTCCTGCACTTGAGTCCTCGCCCCCTTTTCAACCACACCAACCGTGACAATTAGAGCTTGGTTGAGGGTTAGTTGCATGTAATTATGCATAATTTACTGTTATTACTAAAGTAAGTACATGTAACAAGGACACTGTAAAATAAAGTGTTACCGTATTTTTTTTCGTTTTAGGAAATTCATAATTTTATTCAGAAAGGGTGCATTTAATTGATCAAAAATCAACTTTATCAAAATATCCTGATGATTTTGTTTAAACCAAAAATTTTAATCACCACTACTGCTTTCAGCATTGATAAAATTAGAAAATGTTTCTTGAGCACCACATGAGCATATTAGAATGATTTCAGAAGGATTGTGTGACGCTAGCTATGTTTCCATTCGCCTATTTTTATGTGCATTTTGGGATATCACACAAAAAAAACGCTGTATGGAAATGCCAAGATGCGCATAAATTCTAAAAATGCGCTCCACTGAGGCAGATCTTTTTTATTTTTATCCGATAAGATGTGCATAAATTACAATGGAAACATTTACAGAATAAATCCCTTAATGCACAACAAAAAAACGTATGTGACACTGCCTCAACAGAGGATATAATTGCATAACTGGACTAACCAGTGGGCCAATCACATTTCACAGCATCTTAAATGTTGGTTTGATAGTTCTGAAATGCCTGAGCCATGAGTCTGTCATCAAAATGATCCCAGAAGTCTTTCACACGACTGCATTCACAAACACCAGGCATCCAAACATTGCGTTTCATCTGTGCACTCTGAGGCGCAAGTCATGTAGGAAAAAAAGAGCCACAGTGGCTTTTCAGTCCATTTTTATTACAGACATGTTGTGCCAATTTCCCAGGAAGTGACGATTTTGTTCTCTTGAACACATGGGATGGAAGCACTGCTGTATTCATAAATGTTTTATGCGATATTCCAATATTGCACACAAGTTAAATTCACAACTTTGGATGGAAACATAGCTAGTGAAGACTGGAGTAATGATGCTAAAAATTCAGCTTTGCCATAACAAAATTGGGACTAGTTTACAAGTTTTGGGACTAGTTCTTCATCAAACACCAAATTACAACAGATCAGCGTGTGTTTCACAACCTGTGTTTTTTGAAGCAGTTTGAAAATGATGGTTGTGTTTCTCAATATTATAAATCCAAAAAGCAACTTGAGAGTGTTTGAAATGTTGCTGCTTGTTAGGTCATTGTGAACCAGACTAATTGTTTCTAAGCAACTAACCTAATGAGATGTTGCTGCATTGCTCCTGTCAAGTCTTTTGAAGCATGGCTGAATACTTGTCAGTTTACAGATATCAGGCTCAACACACAGCATGTACCCCAATAGCCTACTAGTTGCCTTGGCAACCCATTCCCTTTTTGATTATTATTTTGGTTTAAACTTTGTTTTTCTTTTTTCAGAGTATGTATAAAAAGAAATTAGCGCCCACACTTTAGGAAACCCTGCTGTAGAGAGATCTGGGTGTGTTTCCTCTCTCTCTAGGTCTAATATATGTCAGTATTGTTCAGGTATGACAGTAATAGATCATCCAGGAACATATTATTCTTTGGATCCCTTAATTTTGGGTGATTCCTTTTGGGAAATCTATCCAGTAGACCATCAAGCTAGCTTGGCAATCCTGTTCCTCCTCCTTCCCGCTGACTGCAGGCCCGTTTGGCTTTGGCAGCCCGTCATCAGCTCACAGCCCTGCGGATTCCAACCAGCTGTCACCTTAGGAGCAATGGGCAAACAATAGCTGCCATTCAGTTCCTACCACACTGACCACCAGTAAATCATCACAGAGCTTTGGTTTAGCTCACAGGAAAGACGTTTTCAAGTTAAATTAAATGAAACAGTTGATGGGTTAAATTCCATTATTGCTATGCTACCACGTTTGCAAAATATTGCATATTCTCAACATCTGATTAGGTCTAACTTTCTTGTGGAGAGGGAATGCATTTAACAGCTGTCCAACTCTCATCTAAATCATTTTAGGATCCAGATTGGAGTCTTGTGGCATTTAGTCCATGTCTGTAAGCTTTGAAGATATGTGCACTTTACAAAATAAACATTTATTAAAATTACACTACCGTTAAAATGTTTGTAAAGAGTCAGTAAGATTGTTTAAATGCTTAATAAGTATCTTATGCTCACCAAGGATACGTTTATTTGTTAAAAAAAAACAGTAAAAACATATTATTGATCTTATTATAATCAATTGTGCTTTATTTTTACAGTCCTGTTTCACATACAGTACATACATTATATTGCCAAAAGTTTTGGGACGTCTGCTTTTACATGCACATGAACTTTAATGACATCCCATTCTTAATCCGTAGGGTTTAATATGGAGTTGGGCCATCTTTTGCAGCTATAACAGCTTCAACTCTTTCCACAAGCTTTAGGGGAATTTTTGACCATTCTTCTAGAAGTGCATTTGTGAGGTCAGGCACTGATGTTGGACGAGAAGGCCTGGCTCGCAGTCGCCGCTCTAATTCATCCCAAAGATGTTTTATTGGGTTGAGGTCAGGACTCTGTGCAGGCCAGTCAAGTTCCTCCACACCAAACTCTCTCATCCATGTCTTTATGGTGCGCAGTCATGTTGGAGCAAGAAGGGTCCATCCTCAAAGTGTTCCCACAAAGTTGGGAGCATGAAATTGTCCAAAATGTCTTGGTATGCAGAAACATTAAGAGTTCCTTTCAATGGACTAAGGGGCCAAGCCCAACCCCTGAAAAACAACCCCACATCACAATCCCCCCTCCATCAAACTTTACATTTGGCACAATGCAGTCAGGCAAGTATCATTCTCCTGGCAACCGGCAAAACCAGACTCGCCTACTGGATTGATTTTATACACCTGTGGCCATGGAAGTGATTGCAACACCTGAATTCAATGATTTGGAGGGGTGTCCCAATACTTTTGGCAATGTGGTGTACTATGTACTTATTATAAGAATTACAATAACTGGGTTAAAATACTACTAACCCTGAACCTAACCCTAAACCTAACCTTAACACATGTAGTTACCTTATATTACCAGTACTTTCCTGGGTAACTACACTGTAAATACACATACTGTAAAATAAAATGTAACAATGCTGTTTAATATGTTTATGAAAATCTTTTTTTTTTACTTTAAATTGTTAATTTCTTTAAAAATTGAATTGACCTCACAACTTTGAACAGTAATGTACTCATTTTGATTCTCTTCTTGGAAATTAGACCAACAGTTTTGATGAATATTGATCTTGCACTCATGGGTGTATATGTTTTGTTTAATAAAAATTATAAAATTATTGTGTGCATGCATGAATTGTGTTGACTACTAATTATACAATAGTTCCCATTCAGTCGGTCACTCCCGATGCCACGTCAGGGACCGACGAATAGGAATCTCGCTCGCGAGAGCCAATCTACTTCGAGTGTAACTAAACGAGCCAATGCACACTGGCATGCAATGATTCACCAGGTGCTCATGCCACGCAGCGCGGGTATAAATGAGACACAGGTGCTTGCATCAAATTAGCTTTTTGCTTCAGAGCCGAGTGGTAAATGGTTTGTCCAGATATCACTCTCTTCTACATAGTGAAACTGACTGAAGCCTGCCTTTTTGAAGCAATCTCTTCAGTCGGTGTGACAGCACAGCAGCGGGTCGTATGATTCTTCGATCATCTCTTTTTTTTGTTTTATAGAGCAAACACAAAGGCTGTTCTCACAGCTTGTTCGGTGCGCTAGGTGGAGAGCGCTGAAAAGCCGTTCTTACGGCTGGTAAGAGAGCGCCTTCGTGAGAGGGAGTGCGCACGTCAGGCTGCACTATTTCACTGCCCTTCCTCCTGCGTGCACCCCGGTTCCTTTCTTTCCGGAGGTGCACAAGGAACTCACCAGGTCGTGGACGGCACCTTTTACTGCCCGAAACCGGCCTAGTGGGTCCTCCTCCCTCACCACCCTCGATGGCGGACCTGCAAAGGGTTACACGCAGGTTCCTCCTGTGGAACGGGCCTTTGCTATGCAACTGTGCCCTAACTCCACAACTAGGGGGAACCCGTGTCTCCCCTCCCGGGCCACGATGGTGATCCAGGAACGCCATCTCTGGCTGTGTCTGGCCGACATGAGGGAAACCGACAAGATCAGGTTTCTTAATTCCCCCGTGTCCCAGACCAGCCTCTTCGGCGACATGGTCCAGAACTTCGCCCAGCAGTTCTCGGCCGCACAGAAGCAGACTGCTGTCTCCACCCCACCACCGGCAGCGCCTCAGCCTGCTCGTCGCCGAGGGCATCGCAGCCTCTACCCAAGCGACGTTGAGGAGCCGGGCGCAAGCAGGCCGCCCCGCCTGTCCAGGCCTCCGCCAAGAGGTGTGGCAAGGGCAAGTGGCCCTGAGACGGGCGACCCGGAGATGGAGAGGATTGCTCTTCAGGAGACGGTGACCGCACCACTCCATCCCCTGGAGGAGGGCCGGGCAGAGAATCTTTTGTTCCATTTTCTTTGTGTCCCAGTCCCAGCGGTACCCAAATTTTCAATAAAAGAGCAGTTTCCTCCATCTCCGGATCCTCAGGGGGCTCAGAGAGCTGTGGCTAGTCAAATGCCGGACCACACTCATCCTCCCCCTTCGCTGCGGGCCGCCTCCACGAGACAGCCTCCCCAGCCCGGTCCCTTTGGTCCCGCTTGTACGGTCTCTGCGAGCCTGGCTAGTGCTCCCCAGTCCGTCTCGCTGGCTCATTAGGGCTCGGCTATGCGATTCAGTTTGCCCGGCATCCCTCTAGGTTCATGGGCGTTCGCTTCACTTCGGTGGATGCCGCAGATGCCTATATCCTGTGTGCGGAGATCGCAGTCCTACTGGTGAAGGACACGATAGAGCCGGTCCTTCCAGCCAATATGAAGCTTCTACAGCCCGTAATTCATTGTACCCAAGAAAACCGGTGGGTTACGGCCAATCTTGGACCTGCCAGTTCTGAATCGGAGCCTTCACAAGCTACCGTTCAAGATGCTCACGCAGAAACGCATTTTCGAATGCATCCGTCCCCAAGATTGGTTTGCAGCGATCGACCTGAAGGAAGCGTACTTTCATGTCTTGATTCTTTCTCAACACAGGCTGTTTCTGCGCTTTGCATTCGAGGGTCGAGCATATCAGTACAAAGTCCTGCCCTTCATGCTGTCTCTGTCCCCCCGTGTCTTTACAAAGGTCGCGGAGGGGGCCCTTGTGCCCATGAGAGAACAGGGCGCTCGCATCCTCAACTATCTTGATGACTAGCTCATTCTAGCACAGTCCAGGGGCAGAGGATCTCTTTTCTCTGTATGGAGTTGGATTCGGTCGAACAAACGGCGCTCCTCACAGAGGAGCACGTTCAGTCGATGCTGAACTGCCTGAACACGTTTCAAGGCAGGATGGCGGTCCCACTGAAACAATTTCAGAGGCTCCTGGGGCATATGGCGGCCGCGGCGGCAGTAACACCGCTCGGCCTGCTTCATATGAGACCGCTTCAGCATTGGCCTGCCGCCAAACCTTCAGCCCGTAGTCGGACCCCTTGTTCCTTCGGGCCAGGGTGCCCTTGGAACAGGTGTTCAGGCATGCTGTGGTTTTCACGGATGCCTTTGCCATGGGCTAGGGGGCCACGTACAACTGGCATGCAGTGTCAGGGGTTTGGACGCGCCCGCACCTGCAATAGCACATCAACTGCCTCGAGTTGCTAGCAGTACATCTTGCACTGAGCCGCCTCAAAAGGCTGTTACCGGGCAAAGATGTATTGGTCCGCACGGACAACACTGCGACCGTTGCGTACATCAACCGACAAGGTGGTTTGTGCTCCTGTCGCATGTCGCAACTCACCCGCCATCTCCTCCTCTGGAGTCAGAAGTGTCTGAGGTCGCTTCGGGCCATTCATGTCTCTTGTGTGCGCAACCGTGTGGCCAACGAGCTATCACAAGCTGCGCTTCCGGGATAGTGGCGACTCAACCTCCAGGTGGTCCAGCTGATCTGGAGACAGTTCGGGGTGGCACAGGTCAACCTGTTTGCTTCCTCAGAAACGTCCCACTGCCAGTGGTTTTATTCGCTGACCACTGACACTTCGCTGACACTTGGCACGGATGCACTTGCGCACAGCTAGCCCCGGGGCCTGCGCAAATATGTTTCCCCCAGTGAGCCTACTTGCACAGACACTGTGCAAGGTCAGGGAGGACGAGGAGCAGGTCCTGTTGGTTGGCTCGCGACAGCCCCTCCCTGGTCGATTCCTCTGAGGAAGGACCTTCTGACTCAGAGACGGGGCACCCTGTGGCCCCTGCGACCAGACCTCTGGAAACTTCATGTCTGGTCCCTGGACAGGACGCGGAGGTTCTAGGTGACTTACCCCAAGAGGTAGTTAACACCATCACTTCGGCATGAGCACCGTCTACGAGACGGTTGCCTTGAAGTGGAACCTGTTAGTCGAGTGGTGTTCTTCTCGCCGAGAACACTTCCGACGATGTTCGATCGCGTCTGTGCTTTCCTTCCTGCAACAGGGGTTGGACCGTAGGCTGTCGCCCTCCACCCTCAAAGTCTATGTTGCTGCAATATCCACCTATCACGATCACGTAGAAGGTAAGTTGTTGAGAAGCACGACCTGGTCGTCAGGTTCCTCAGGGGGGCGAGACGGTTAAATCCTCCTCGACCTCCCTCCATACCCTCTTGGGATCTTGTTCTGGTGCTCTGAGCACTTCAGAATGCCCCATTTGCGCCTTTGCAGTCGGCAGAGCTAAAGATTCTGTCATTGAAGTCTTTGCTGTTGGCTGCACTGGCCTCCATCAAGAGGGTAGGAGATCTGCAGGCATTTTCGGTCGACGAATCGTGCCTAGAGTTCGGGCCGGGTGACACCCACGTGGTACTGAGACCCCGACCTGGCTATGTACCCAAGGTTCCTACCACTTCCTTCAGGGACCAGGTGGTGAACCTGCAAGCGCTGCCCTTGGAGGAGGCAGACCCAGCCCTAGCTTTGCTCTGTCCCGTCCGTGCTCTGCGGATCTACGTGGATAGAACGCAAAGCTTCAGGACCTCAGATCAGCTCTTTGTCTGTCACGGAGGCCAGCAGAAGGGAAAGGCTGTCTCCAAGCAAAGGATTGCCCACTGGATAGTGGATGCCATCACCTTGGCTTACCAAGCACAAGGTGTGCCCTGTCCGCTCAGGGTGCGAGCACACTCTATTAGAAGTGTTGCATCCTCCTGGGCGCTGGCACGTGGCGCCTCGCTGTCAGACATCTGTAGAGTTGCGGGCTGTGCGACAGCCAACACGTTCACTAGATTCTATAGCCTACGTGTAGAGCCGGTTTCCTCCTGTGTTCTCACCTCAAACGGGTAGAAGCACTGAGAGGTCCCGGCTCTTGTTGGCTTGCTGGGCTATGGCGCTTATATTCTCCAGAAGAAAACTCTGTCGAGTCCTCCATCACCCTCGGTGCCGGACGTGGCGGAGCGTCTGGCATCAGACCCTTTACTGCTGAATCCTTGAGAACCGGTACTGGGCTGGGGTTATATGAGTGACCCTGCGGGGATCCCTTATATTTTTCCACGGTCGCTCCTACAGAAGCCTGTGTCTTTCCCTTGGGAGAGCACCCCCTTCAGTGAGGCTAGAGCCCCCTCTCAGTTGCGGCCTACGGCTCAGCATTGTACTCCACATAACTCCTTCGGGGTATGATGTGGGTTCCGCAGCGTTCCCTTCCACTAGGGCACGCTTTCCCAGTGTTATCCAATAAGTCACTGAGCGGGTCATGCTGAACAGCAGTGATGGACTTCTCTGTGTAGTGCACTGGAAGGGGGCAGAGGCCATGGCTCTTTGGTAGGGATTCCTATTTGTCGGTCCCTGACGGAGTGACCGACTGAATGGGAATGGGGTTTGTCCTGTCGCCATGTCCTCTGTACCCTGCTGGGGTGCCAGTTACCTACTCGGCTCCTCAGCAAAAAAGCTAATTTGATGCAAGCACCTGTGTCTCATTTATACCCGCGCTGCGTGGCATGAGAACCTGGTGCAATCATTGCATGCCAATGTGCATTAGCTTGTTTAGTTACACTCAAAGTAGATTGGCTCTCGTGAGTGAGATTCCTATTCGTCGGTTCCCAACGTGGCATCTCTTTTCCGTCCTTCAGGGAACGAGGGTTACATACGTAACCAAGACGTTATATAATGAAAATGTTTTAACATATTGCTTGATATAAAAAAAACCCCATTAAAATAACATTTTATAAAAGATATCTTGTATGAAACAGTAGGGTTCAAGAAACACTATGTATGGATTCAATCACATGGCCTAATAAAATGTATACCTTGAATGCAATGTAAGTCACTTTAAATTATCTCCCAAATCCATAAATGTAAACACGACACAACCTGCTATTGGCTATTTTTTTAAAGGGTTGAACCCTTTGATATATTCACCCAAATGTCCTGTTTAAAGGGGAAATATGACCACAAAAACAAGAATACTTATTGTAATAAAGTCCCTCACGGACGTCTGCCGCATATAAACATATTAAAACAGAAACATAAAGTTCCAGGCCTGGTCCTCTCGTCTTTCACTGTCTTTACTTCTCCATTTATCCTTAACATTCGCTCCGCTTGCACAGCTTCAGGCCCCACCCTGCTTCACACCACAGTCATCAAGCAATTTAATGGGGTCTTTAATATTTAGACTTATTGTACCAGCACTGTTATGTTTCAACAATGCAAATTTTAACCCTTGACTGTGGCCATCCAGATTGAAATCTCCATCTTTGAGGACAGTGGCTCCACCAGCTCCAGCTCTAGTGGAAGTTCTCCAGCCAGTAGCACGGCTCAATGACTGGAGGAGCAGCACCAGGGGTATGGATACAGGGGGGTCTGTACGCTCCCCCAAATCCGCATGTTGAAACATGAGAGCACCAGATTTTAAAGAGAGAGAGAGAGGAAGTACAGGTACTGCTCACTCGCTCGCTTCTTCCAAACAAAATTGCAAAGCCAGGAGCTTTAACTCACAAACACACCTCCCTTTCCCATCTCATTCAATTCAACCTCATTTGCATTTCCATCAGTGTTTCACACAAGTTGATCAGACGCACTCAATAATGAAATAAAGAGGGCTAGCAGATGGGTACAATGGTCGGAGTGCTTCCTACAGATTTCTCAGTGCCTTAGCTCTGGAAAATCAGGTTAAGATAGTTTTGAAACAACATAGATGGTTTCTAGGTGGTCTAAACTGGCAATTAGCTGGTTATCAAAAGACACTTTAGACCAGCTGATACCTGTAGGCTACGTCTACACTAATCTGGGTACATTTAAAAATGCATCTTTTTCTCTATGTGTGGTCCTTCTGTCCACACTGAGACAGTGTTTCTGTCCTGCTAAAACAGAGCTTTCTGAAGATGCGTTGCCAAGTGGAAAAATTTGACAATGCAGTTTTTACTTTATAGTGTGAACTGTGAAAATGAAGGTATTTAAAAATTATGACGCATGTTTAGTCATACTGTACCTATAGATATCTATGTTTATACCGGTATGTGCCTGCTTTGTGCTATTCACTTTCACGGTGTTGCTAGAGATAAATGCTACTTTGTACAATCTTCATATTACATTCCTGCAAAAATGACCAAAATGTACTCGCACTTGCTGTCCTTTGGACAAACATGAGGGCAGTTGCGTTTTAGTCAATACATGGAATGGCAATTGAGTGCGACCTGAGAGAAATTTTGCAAATAAAATATTCATGCAAGAAGAATAGCGTAAGAATTTATTATGCCTGATCTCTCAGTATCATCTCAGTGAGCTTTTATTCAATTTTACGCAGGAGGTTTTAGCTTTTTTTGTGTGTGTCAGTGTGGACAAGAAACTCTTGAAATGAAATTGTATCCGGATTAATAGACGTAGCCTAAGATGGTTCCATAACATAGCAACCAGCTTAAGCTTGATTTTCCAGCAGGGCTTTGGTGCTTATTTAGTTTGGACAGTGACTGAGCTCTCTCTATTCATCCCCCTGATGTTCCGCAGGGGCCAAATTCAGCAGTGCCTCAGTTCACTGGCAGTCTTGACCCTTTGCAGCGCTCCAGGCTCATGTTCCTTCTGTTAGTTCCACCACATACCTGCACCTCAGAGATTCAGTGTTTGGTGTCATGGACAATATGCCCAAACCGGGCAATGCTCTCCTCTGCTCATGGAGGATAATAACAAATGGCAGCCCTTATAACAGCATGTTTCTTTATAATTTATTTATTTATTATTATTTTTTTGTACGATAAAATCTACCTCTGGTTTGTGCTTCTGCAGATAGCTGAGGGAGCCAGCGTAGACAGGATGAGGTCCAACATGTAAATACACCTTAGATAAAGTTTATTTTGACTGATCTGGTTCAGAGGAGATTGACTCACCAGCTGTTCAGAATGAGCTGTGAGATTTTTCATTGCTCATGTTAAGCATATTTGCTAGACTCGCAGACATAATTCATGCAAGAATGCATACTCATTTATCTCTTAAAAGAAATAACACAATCGGCTATAATTGAATTCCCTTCAGTTTATGAGTTTGATGAAGTAAAAAGGTGGCCAGAAAAATAGAGTTTTATCAATAAGGCACATTACCTGTATATAATAAGACCAATTTACATATGAAGGAGGTACCATATGTAAGTTATTGTTAGGGAATCAGATGGAGGTTTTTGCACTAAAATACCACATGCAAAGTGGCACAACTGTTTAGTGTATTTGTATATAGACATATATTTTTGAGCTGTTAAATTTGATCGTCCTTATCTTGAAGAATTTATTCACTAAAGTTAAAACAGGAATTTAAATAAATATTTAGTATTGGATGGGACTAAATGTAAAAGAGAACAACCCATATTTATTGACCATTGAACTGAATATTAGGGGACGTCCTCAGTGTCTATAATGATTACAACTCTGGAATAAAGAGAGGAAAATATGCAGCTTAAAGGAAGGCAGGGGATGCTTTTATTGGGAATGCAGATTATGTTTTCTTTGCCGTCTAATAACTTTTTATTATTATTATTCAGATTTTTTGTTAACAGAATTTTTTTTTTTCATGTGTTCATACAAAACCGTTCAAAAGTTTGGGGTTGCTAATTTCTTTTTTTTTTTTTCTTTTTTTTTAAGTAGTCTCTCATGCTCACCAAGGCTGCATTTATTTGATTAATAATACAGTAAAAACATATTGTGAAATATAATTACAGTTTAAAATGTCTTTATTTTTACTATTTATACTATATCTTTATAATTTTCCCTGTGATGGCAATGCTGAATTTTATTCTGCAGCCTTCACATGTATAGATGCCAACATTCCTTCCCCCCCCCCCCCCCCCCTATTTTATGTATTAAAGTGGTCATATCATACATATGTAAACAATTATAAATAACTTTTTTCCTGAATATATATATATATATTATATATATATATATATATATATATATATATATATATATATATATATGTGACCCTGGACCACAAAACCAATCATAAGTAGTACAGGTATATTTGTGGCAATAGCCAAAAATACTTTGTATGGGTCAAAATTATTGATTTTTCTTGTAAAAATCATTAGGAAATTAAGTAAAGATCATGTTCTCTGAAGATATTTTGTAAATGTCCTACCATAAATATATAAACAATGTATTAGTAGTAGTAATATGCATTGCTAAGGACTTTTAAAGCCGATTTTCTCAATATTTAGATTTTTTTGCACCCTCAGATTCTAGATTTTCAAATATTGTCCTATCCTAACAAATACATCAATGGGAAGCTTATTTATTCAGCTTTCAGCTGATGTATAACTCTCAATTTCCAAAAAATGTACTGGTTTTGTGGTCCAGGGTCACATATATTCTCTATTCTCTCTCTCTCTCTCTCTCTCTCTCTCTCTATATATATATATATATATATATATATATATATATATATATATATAATATTATTATTATTAATATATATTTAATTGCATCCAAAATAAAAGTTTGTTTACATATTATATGTTTATACTGTGTATAATTATTATGTATATATAAATACACACATGCATGTCTATATTTAAGAAAAATATGTTATATTTATACATAAAATATTTATATTTATATATATAAGATAAATTATATACATACATATACAGTATATACATGCAAATATTTCTTAAATATATACATGAAGGAGTGTGTATGTATATATACATTATAATTATACACAGTACACACACATATATTATGTAAACACAGACTTTTATTTTGGATGCAATTAATCGATTGCCCAGCACTAATATATATAAGATCCCTTTTTTGTATTTAAAACGAGCAACAACACTGGTGCAAGCAGTGGATTTGCTGTCTATTATAGTTTTTAATGGTCCCATCCTCCAGTAGCTAGTGCATAACATAAACAATCAGTGCAAGATTGGACTTTGCAAATTATGGGGGACCTTGTTAAAAACCAGCTGAGTAACTGCCATTGAGATGAATAGCCTACTTTAGCTATCACACTTCATCCTTCATTGCCTCACTGGTACCGGACAAGCAAGTTTCTAAACGCCAACATTGGATTTTCAGTGTTGGTGGTAAAATGTTCATGTTTAAGAAGGTTTCATAATGAGCTGTTTTTGAACCTCAGCTCCAGTAAATGCTCTTTTTGGACTGCCGATATTTTATCTCAAAATATCAAGGTAAATTTGTTTCCACATGATATGACCCCTTTAACTGCCTGTTAATTATTTTATGCCATTTGTTTCCCCTTTTTAATGAACAGTTCCCCACCTGGCCACAATTACTGTAACCCACCTTTGAGCTTCTCTGGGTTTCTCCTCAGTTCATTTCTGACAGCTACTCATCTGATCTGTAGTATCGTAGCGTTCATAGATCTCCTGTGCCTGCTGCCTTCATGTTTCACTGCTGTGGAGATACCCACCCTGGCGCTGATCCATCAGGACTGTGGACTTCTGTAAATTGTACATGACTTGCACTATTAATGCATGAGAGTCTTTGTCTACATGTGGACTTCAAGTCATTAGTGAGTGAATATCTGTATGTTACATTTTGAAGCGTTATTTGAGTTGGGGAGATGATTATGAAGTCACCATGAAGCTGTTCACAGCCCATTTGTTTTTCTGTCATATGATATATTTTTGAGAACAGTTTACAGTGTGACTTGATTTTATCCTTTGATAATTGATTGGATTGTGGAAAAATAGGCATTTCTACAATGGATTTGAAATCATAAGCAACAATAACATCATGGAACATGTGTAGAAAGTATATTTTCATTGTGATTTCATGTTGACTGTTTGTTGGGCTGGACAGGCATGTTTTTGACAAGTTGCTCAGGAAAGATTTTACAAGTAAATCTGCCAAACCTCTCTCACCCACAGCCTTTATGTTTTAACAACACTGACTGAAAATCTGAAATATTTCTTGGCATGGTTTGACCGACTGATTTTGACTCTAATGATGAAGTGTGAGGGGCCCTTCAATATTTACAATATTTAGTCTGAAAGGGCCCCGGGCTGATCCATACAAATCAGTAAAACATGACATAAAAATGTAAGTTACATTAAAAAGACATATATTACTATGTGTTTATATGGACAATCCTGCTATTTTGGACAGGTCGTATATAATTTATATCAAGTGTCAGGCAGTGTGTCTAGCGTCATGCCATGAGTTTTCCACAATACTCACTTTTCATTTATATCAACAAATATTAGGTATGTCAGCATAGGTAAGATGGAAAATCGTCTACACATCTGTTATAGGAAAAAAAAGAAACATCACACATGTATTAAAAAGTACTTTATTATGGCAAAATGTAAATACTAGTTTTGTATTGTTTATTATATTGTTTTGAACCAATTGTATAGAGAAAACAGTGGAGTATGATTTAAAAGAAGCAAAAATATTCATGTCTTCCTAATGTTGAAGCATAACTTTCCATTACCTTAAATCTCTGGCTCATTGCTGCTACAGAGACAAATGTGTTTTATTATCTGTACTAATATACCTTGAAATGGAGAATATATATAATAATGTAGCAGGTATTTCTTCTGCTGTTTGTTTATTACTGTTATGTTGCACTCAATGTATCAAAAGAGAGTTTTGTACCATTTATATAAAAATATATTTATCCCCCAAAATGTCTGGATGTGAGCAGGATTCTGAAAAGAGGTATTGTTTTCTGCTTTTATCCAGAATGCCAACAGAAATAAAATGTTTTGTTGTTTCTCTGGAAACGGAGATCAGATGATTTTTTCCCCTTGCACATACACAGACAAGAGCTAAAATAAAAACAGACTGTTTTCTGGGCATGTGAGCTAGGTTATCAAACATGGGTTCATCATTTTGTTAAATCTCAACAGGCTAATTAAAGGTCCAGCTCACACACTCTCCAAAAGTCATTCTCTTCCATAAGACATTAAGCAGCATTACTGGCTAGAAGAAGTCATATATTCTTATTTGAGAGGAAATGGTATTGCCCTTGATGTGACAGATGAGTATTCTACGCCAGAGATGGAGGATTAGAGTTATGACTTTGGCAACCCAAGGCTGCGTTTGGTTCTGCAGTTTTATAGGGCATTTGCATTGGGTCTGTTCTTCCTCCAGGATATTAGTGCAGAAGAACAGATTCACCTGCTGATATGAAAGCCTTTCAAATGGCAACAATGATGGGAAATTATTTGCTCCATGTGGATTGTTTGGAAAAATCCGACAATTGAAATCACACAGTAAATGTTTTGTTTCTCTGAGAAAATTTTAACTTCAAAACAGCTTTCATGGTGAAACAGTGTAATAAAATTTAAACATGTTGCATTTAAAGGTGCAGTAAGCAATTTCTGAGAAACACTGTTGATATTTGAAAGTAACCCAAAAAAACACACCCCTCCTTTCATTGCTCCACCCCCAAAATGCACAAACACGCATCCCAAGAGTGGATGTCTCTTTATCATAGCTGAAGCCAAGCAAAATAATGCGTCACGAAAAATAAAGCAATGATAGCAAACAAAATGAACATATAGTACACAAGAGTATATACAAGCAAGAGTTCTTTGTTAGTCGCCAGCAGCACACCATCTCCAGGTAAACAATGACACTCAAAACATTAAAACAATAGCTTGGTTCTGTAAAAAATAGCAAACCCAATGTTACTCACATATGGAGCAGAAACAACGCAGCCTCAGGCCTCCCCTTCTTTAGCACTGGAAAGCTTTTCTAATATCAACGCGTGCCCTAAAGTTCTTGCCTGATTATAGTTTTTCTTTTTCCAGTGATATTCCTCAGACCTTTTCTCTTTTGTAATGTCTCTCAGCCATCTCTCTTCCAGTCTTTCTTCAAATCTCCTTCTTGCTCACTCTCTCTCCTCCCCCATCATGAGTGGACACGCCCCCTACTGCTGATTGGCTAAAAGTGTGTTGCGCTGCTCGGTCTGATCAACATTGAACAGCGTTTCTCAGAAATTACTTACTGCACCTTTTAAAGGCACAATATGTAAGATTTTTGGAATAAAATATTAACCCTCTAGAGTCAGCAATCACGCCGGCATGATCAACTCGCTTTTTTTCTTATCAGTGCCAAAGAGATTTATCATTCAGGCAAGTGTTATACATCATTATAATCTGTTACGTTTCTTTTTTTTTTGTGTACAGTCACAATAAAAACAGATTGTTGTACTTTTTGCAAAATAAAGAAAACGATCTGCAGCCTCTCTGTCAAAGACGTTCATTCAGAAAGTCTTCAGAAAAGGAACTCTAACTTAGTAAATACTTGTCTCACAAACATGAGACATATGCCTAAAGAAACGTTGAAATGACAGGTTTTAAATAATGTAAATAAAATCGAAAACAAATGTAATATGTAAAATGTTTATGTAATCTGTTTGAAAAGAGAGAGATGTCAGTCGTGTCTCATTATCGTCTCATTATCGGCTAATGCGCCACGCCCACAGAGCACGCGTCCTTTTAAGATTCAAATACTGACCGATCCATGCAGAGCAGAGTCGACGCCCACATCAACTCAAATAAACACATCAAGTGTGGTGCTATACTTTAGCTACATCGATTTGAGGCGTTGAGGAATAACCCTGGAATAATTTACCTCATGAATAGCTGTTTATTTCTAAGAGCAACGGGTTCAGGCAATGATTGTGAGGTAACTTTATTCTGTTAGTCTGTGAACATTAAACGCAAAAATACCGTTTAAATATGAATCCTGCTGCAACATAAAATGTCATAAATGCAAGACTGTTTAGACAAGATTTCTTTGGCCTGTTTTGGACAGATTATGAAGTGTTTACTGTAAAATAGCCTAGTGTCACATAAATACAGTTTTTATTAGCAAATGTCTGTTCAGATGCTATAAATATAGTACCAGTAAAACATATTTTGCTTCATATTGATGTTTAAATATTATAGCCTAATGTTATTTTTTAATTTAATATATGTTGATTGTGAAAAGTGAACAGCACGAGTAATAAAGGACACATCATTTGATGTGCAATATATCATGATAAATGATTTTGACCACTTCATTAAGTTTTGTAGAAAGCCGTTATTTAAAGTGAATTTCGTTTTGTATAAATTGTATCTTAATTTTGATCAATGTTTTTAATATATTTGCTTCTTATTTAATAAGAAGCAAAGCAGACAATAGCCTTAGAGCTGGCCTGTCTTATAAATGAACCGAAAGTATTGTGTGTATCGGATAGTTTACAAAATCAAATGATTCAGAAAATGTTTGCCATTGAAATGACTGGGGGAAAAGTGTCCCAATCAACCTGAATTCACCCTATACTATTTGGATCCATAATTGCATTGCATTATGTTTTAAATCCCAAATATTTTACTTACAAATAACTGAATAATTGGTAAAGATGAATGTTTTATTTACTGAATACTGAATTGTGTTCAGTGTCACAATATTACTGTTTTTTTAGCATGAGAAAAATATAGTACACTGCCAAAAATGCTCTTCTTAGTATTTTTGTCTTGTTTCTAGTCTAAATATCTAAAAATTCTTAAATCAAGATGCATTTACTAGATAAGTAGAATGGCATAAGATATTTTTTCTTGTTTTGTTGAAAGTAAAATCAAAATGAAGTGTTTTTGCTTAAAACATGCAAATTTATCTGCCAATGGGGAAGAAACATAATCTCGTTTCTGATTGAAATCTTGTTTCTTGTGTCTGTCCCAAACAGAAATAAGATTATTTTTCTTACCCCATAGACAATTTTACTTGTCTAGCAAATGAATCTTGATTTAAGAATTTTTAGATATTTGGACTGGAAACAAGAAAAAATACTAAATAAAAAGAGCATTTTTTGCAGTGTAGTCAAATCTTTTGATCATTTAAAATATAATAGGCCTTTGTAATGTGCCTCTGTTGACTACATTCTAAATAAACTACAACAAAATCTATTTCCTTTGTCCTGTTGCTTAGCTCTCAGTCACATACCTGAGGCTCATTCATTATGCAGCTCGTTATGGGTTCTTTTGTTCTCTCAGGTGTGATTCCCAGCATTATTCATGATCATTCACACCCATTCACATACGGCCTTTGTAAAGAAAAAGTGTCTACAAAATGTAAATCAATATATTGTGTTATGTGAATAAGTAGGCACAATGATTCTCACATCAGTTTGAAGCAAAAACTCAAGGCAACATCACCCATTAGTCAAAAGTTTTGTGGACACATATCTATTGTGTGTTTTGAGGCTTTAATTTTAAAACAATTTTTTCAGTTTTTTTAAAAACCATGCATAAACATTATTCTCTCAAAAATACAAGCATGTACATACATGTTGCTCACATATTATGGTAGCCCAGTTTGTGCTGAATACAGTGTAATTACACTGTGCCATTACTGTGTTTATAAGCAAGAATAATGTTATATATTGTTGCCTTGTGTCTGTGCATCGCCTATCAATGACATCAAATGACATCAAACCTCGATTTCTGGTTTTATTTTGTAGAAACCATAGAAACACCAAAGATGCTTTAATATATTATGTTTTATTAGACAGGTGAGCAACTGTTTGGATACATTCATCAACAGAGAACTAATAATTGTTTTATAGCTCAACACAGTTAGTCCGCGAGTACCATGTTTTACCATGCCTAATATGCCTCACTACAGTGTGCAACAAGTGTCTCATAGCAGCCGTGGAGCGAACACACAGAGTAGCATTATAACATAACTTTCTACACACTCAAATGTATCTGCACATATGCGGTATCCAGAAGAAGCGGAAGCGGTCGTCTGCAGCATAATAAAAGCTCCACTGCTCTCAAGCTGTGTGTCGCACTTGTCTCTCAATAGCAATCGCTCCAGCGGCCTCGTTCTGCTCCACCCTGCTTCATACTACAGTAACGTTAAAGGCCGAAGTATACTTCACTGTTTACGCGTACACAAGGGTCAACGTACAGTGCTCGTGATGCAAATTTTGTCATCAAACGAGTATTTTATGTAACAGAAGAGATTTTTGTAACCACGCGGATTACTTTTCTTTTCCACCGGGTGTTTAAGTAAAGATAACAACTCCCATGATTCCCATGAAATCAAGGCGTCATCAAATTACGCCTTTGTTTTGAATAAACGACCTCTAGCAGCGAAAATTACATGTTGTGCCTTTAAAAAAAATCACCATAAAGTTAGTTCACTGTGCAAATTCTGCTGTGCACAGTCATACATTTTTGTTATTACTGCAACATCTCCAGGGAAAAACTGATAGCATGGTCATTTAAAGAAAGGTTACTCTAAACCCTACAGTCATATTGTTTTGGACAATGATAAAAGACAACAAACTAAGCAGCTACAGTATAATGAATTCAAGGCCAGTGTGAGCAAGAGTTCCCATGTATTTACTTATATTCCTCACAGCAGTAAACACGCAGGTCAGGGTCAGCAGATGAGAGAGTTATTGAAATGCAGTTGATTTTACATTTAAAGAGCAAACGTCATCCTCTTTGTCAACCAAGGGGAAAATTAAAATCACTCCAGCGTTAGAACACAGTCCAGCTTTGCGTTCTGGACTTTTAAAAACAAAAAGAGTAATGAAATAGAAGGACTAAAGCAGGCAGAGGCTGAAAGAAATATTGTTGTCTGAGAAGCAGACGTCATCATATATGTTAAATAGATCAGATTTTGTTATACAGTCTTGTAAGATTGCTTTAAATAAAGTGACAATCATTTTGAAACTACCGGGAAATGATCTTTTAAAAATATTTCAATTTCTGACAGGAACACAGATAGATGAGCCAGTGAAATGCACATTTTTGTTGTCATTGTTGTCAACAAAACCTCTATGACTGAATTCATTAAGATCAAGCAATCGCTCATCCTTTGATATCAATGTCACATTAAAGGGATAGTTTACCCAAAAACGATCCCTTTAAAAATACAGTGTTATAATATTATAACTGACTTATAACTTATAACTGAACAACTGATTTTTCTAGGATTTTAGTTCTTTAAATCTTAAAACATTATTAACAATAATGTATTATTTATAAATATCATTATACATTTATAAAGTTTTTTTATGGATTTCTAGAAATGTGCATAAATACCCATTATGCATTTTTTTATATTTATATATATTAAAAAAAAAAATGACAATGATTATTTGCCGCTCAACACTACCAGCCTTTGTATTTACGCCATCTTCTTATACAGTCATATGCTTCGTATAATAAATATGTCATTTTTCCATGGCTTTTCATGTGGCCGATTCATGCAATCCGATCACATCTACGTGTGCAGCTGATTCAGTACACAGTGTGAATGAGATCTTAACAGAGGGAAAACTCCAATTCTTCACGCTTCTGATTGTTACATGGCAGTTTAATTGTGAACATGATCCTTTCAATCTTCATGGCACATTTAATTTATTATTTAAACACAGCCTGCAAAGCTTTCATAACACAGGATGAACACAATACAGTCTTCATGACGTTTCTCTTTCATTTCTGGCTGGATTTAGTGTCTGGAAATATTATGGTTTGACTACATTTGGATCTCTCCTTTTAAAAGCCGGCCTTGTTGGCTTTGGCTAATGCTGTTCAGCCTCAAAGACTAGCACTGAATGTGTGGTGTCTTTTGTAGGATGTAACATCTAGTGTAAGCTGAATCTAAATATGTGCTGTTGCAATAAGCTTTGTTGTCAGATATATTTACCAATGGTCTACGGAGCTCCTAAAAGGACATGGTAAACGTTGCATTCGCTCGCAAAACTTTTAACTCTTTCCCCGCCATTGACGGAAGTTCCCCCCCTCCAGTAATTGGGTCTCCTTTTGTCACAGAGTCACAGCCAACACCCACCAACGCACAGGCATCGTCACCAGATCTCCACGCTCCGCCCACTCGTTCACAATCCCCTGAATACTGATCACCTGCACCTGCACCTCATCATCACAGACACTATATAGACTCACACTCCCTTCACTTCAGTGTCTGGTCTCGTTATACGTACCTGGACTCCTTACCCGCTACTCACCTGAGAATCCTCCGTCTACTTCCAAGTCTTCCTCGTCTCCTGTGCCTCGTTTTCTCTGTTTCCTGCAATCAAGAACCTCCATTATCTTCAGCTAAGTGACTTTCAAGAAGTGCTTGTTTCTCTACTCGCCTGCATATCCGCTTCAACCTGTGTTCGTGTCTCTGTTAAATAAATACCCCTTGAGTTCACCTCATCCTCTGCTCTCGTCTGTGTCGTGACAGAAGACCAGACCTCATGCAGAGCGCCATGGACGCAGGCGGAGATTGCCCGCCAGATCCCTTCACCACTCTGATTGATCTTCATTACAACCGTCATCCATCAGCACTTCTCCCACTGTCCCATCGGCACCCACACACCCAGCACCCGCTGCTTCTTAACCAGCTGCCTCTGTCAGTCCCATGGCCCGACCAGCGACATTCTCCGGCGCGGTGGAGGATTGCAGTGGGTTCCTTCTTCAGTGTTCACTCTACCTGGAAGCCCAGTCACAACTCTTCCCCACCAAACGCGCCCGCATGGCGTTTGTAATCTCCTTGCTCTCAGGACGAGCATTACAGTGGGCGCAACCTCTCTGGGAACGTTACGCTCCTGTAACTGCTACTATCGCTGCTTGCTTCAATCACTTCTGGGAAGTGTTCGGTCAGAGTACCGGCTATCTTGCTATACACGACCAGCTCTACCACATTCGCCAAGGAGGAGAGACCGTGAGTATGTATGCCCTTCGATTTCGAACCCTAACTGCCGCTAGTGGCTGGAACGAATCTGCGCTCTTAACAGCCTTTCGTCAGGGTCTAAATCCTCAAGTGAGACAGTTAATGGTCGTGTATGACAATACTATGGGGATTGAAAACCTGATCCAAAAGACCATGTGGCTCAACGCTATTCGGCATGCACACTTCACATGCCAACTGCCAATCCTCTGCCCGCTGCACCATCCGTCGCCCTTCCAGAACCTGAACCCATGCAAGTGGATTCAAATCGCTTCACTCGTGCGGAGCGTCAGAGAAGAATCTTACACCATCTCTGTCTGTACTGTGGGGGAGAGGATCACATCATCGCCTCCTGTCCCATCCGGCCACCACGCCCAGCGGTGAGTATCATCCAATTACCTGCCCATATAGCATCTCTCACCAGAACCACGGTGTATCTCAGAAATTCTTCTGTCTGTATTTTAGCCCAAGCCCTCATTGATTCCGGCTCTGCAGCGAACTTCATCAGCCCTCAAATTCTCCAAAAAACGAATGTCTGTCGTAAACGCTGTCAACAGGATCTCCGTATCCATACAATCCAAGGAAAACCGCTGGGCCATTTACACTCCGAGGAGATCACGTTCATGGTGCTGGAAGGCTCCACCGCGGACATCATCCTGCGACGCCCCTGGCTCACACAACACCAGCCTGACATTCACTGGAGCATGGGTGAGATCCTCAAGTGGAGTGACGAATGCTTTCACCACTGTATATCTCCCAGTGACCATATGTGGTCCCCCGGCCTTCTTCTCCCGACTCGGAAGTCCTTCCACTCCACTTCCATCGAAAGTTCAGAAACCAGTCATCACATGGAAATTCCTCCGGAATACCGGGCGTTCCAGGATGTGTTCAGCAAGTGGTTGGCAACGCAGCTACCACCTCACCAGCCATGGGACTGCGCTATCGACCTGCTGCCCGGGGCTACTCTACCCAAGGGTAGAGTTTACCCATTGTCCATCCCGGAACAGAAGGCCATGGAGGAGTACATGCAAGAGGCCCTCAACCAACGTTTTATTCGTCCATCTACATCCCCTGCCGCTTCAAGCTTCTTCTCCTACCGGCCCAGAACCAAGAACTGCAAGGCAGACACCTACATTAGAGGCTGCTCAGTTTGTGCCGTTACTAACACTCTTACTAACACTCTTATGAGGCTCCCTGAAGGTAAACTGGTCCCTCGCCGACCGTGGACGGACCTGGGCATAGACTTCATGACCGACTTACCACCATCCAATAACCTCACCTGCGTACTGGTAATTGTGCCATCTACCAGGTGCGGGCAATCCTGGACTCCCAACGACGGGGTCCCCGTATTGAATACCTCGTTGACTGGGAGGGACTACGGCCCAGAGGAACGCTCCTGGGTCAAGCCTCGCTCCTCACTCAATTGCATGCTGAACATCCAGATCGTCCTGCTCCTCTGGGTCGAAGTAGACCCAGTCGTCGTCGCCCCATCTGGTCGTCAGGAGCTGCCCGTGGAGGAGGGGGTACTGTCACAGAGTCACAGCCAACACCCACCAACGCACAGGCATCATCACGAGATCTCCACGCTCCGCCCACTCGTTCACAACCCCCTGAAAACTGATCACCTGCACCTGCACCTCATCATCACAGACACTATATAGACTCACACTCCCTTCACTTCAGTGTCTGGTCTCATTATACATACCTGGACTCCTTACCCGCTACTCACCTGAGAATCCTCCGTCTACTTCCAAGTCTTCCTCGTCTCCTGTTCCTCGTTCCTCTTGTTCTCCGTTTCCTGCAATCAAGAACCTCCATTATCTTCAGCTAAGTGACTTTCAAGAAGTGCTTGTTTCTCTACTCACCTGCATATCCACTTCAACCTGTGTTCGTGTCTCTGTTAAATACCATTTGAGTTCACCTCATCCTCTTCTCTCGTCTGTGTTGTGACACCTTTAGGACCCAGGAAGTAATGCCTGATCAAAAGCTGTTATCACAATGTCTAATTATAACCTATTTAACTATTGCATGATGTTTATTACATTAAGTGCACAAACAACATGCTTGAAACATAAAATGAATGCCTATGTATTGCATAATAAAACAAACTGGAAACACAACCATGCCTAACAATGTGGGTTTTTTTTTTATAAGGATTGTTGCAACATACTATGTTCTGTAAAAGTAATTTAATATTAATTCCACACAATAATAGTAATGTGGTACAGTATAGGCTATAATAATATTATAATAAATTAATTGTCATGCTAAGTACACACAAATGTCATTAATTTGAAACCTGCAATTGGGAATTATTGGAAGCAAAAATCATACCTAATATAAGCTAAGCTAGCAGGCTAATTGGGTAGATGTATGCTATGCTAGATGTATGCTGCTAACTTAAAACAGTAATAACGAAAAATGCTTGATTTCACAACCTAGCTTCAGTTATATACTAGTACATGAACCATGTATTTAAAAGACATTAATGGTCATTGTAACACATTTTGTAGGAATTGTAATCAGGTGCTGAAAAGTACTGCCCATTAAAAGTCCGTTGAACAAATGGGATCACTCGGGGTCCTAAAGGAGACCCGATTCCTGGGGGGACTCAATTTCTTACCACACCGGCTTTCCGTGTTTTTACTGTTATACGGTAGGGAGTGCTATTATGCATCTTCTGGAAGATGCTCTTTTGGGAAACTTACCTACATTAAAATGTTGATAAAAAAAAATGCATAAAGCTGAAATACAACTTTTTTCTTTCTTTCTTTCTTTCTTTTTTTAATATATTGCATGTTCAGATATTCATACAATAAAATATTCTGGAGGCCATGAATTTTTTCTAAAAAAAATATCAAAGACACTGGCGGTGCCTGGAAAAAGAAAATGCTGGCGGGAAAAGAATTAAGTTCTTTGCGAGCGAACGCAAAGTTTCTCTGGGAAATTCAAAACCTTTGAGAGAGAATGCAAAAGCATTGAAATATATATTTTCATCACCATGTCCCTTTAGGAGCTTTTTTTTGGTGGCCTAAGGAAGATGTTGGTCTGTTCAATGACTCATTGGCATTCAAAAATAATCTTTCAGCCACACACTAAGACTGAAAAACATTGCACAAAATGTTAATGTTAACTAGTGTAAAATTGTATAATATATCAGCAAAAAATGTTTTAAAAAATATTAATTATTAATATCCAAAAACATCAAGCAAGAAAAATATTTGAAAGCTGACCAAAACTATCTGTGTTCAGAACTTATTTTATTTCATAAATGCCCAAACAAATCAACGGACATCAAAAGAAAAAGTCCAGAAGTTTTAATTCTTTAATCCATCATAGCCAAGTGTCCTCAAGTGCTTCATTTATGAGAAGGAGCCATTTTGGTTTGGCCTATTTGCTATGTGAGGAATGCCAATGGCAGCAAACAATGGCAGTCAGTGATGTTCAGACCTCCCAAACTGAGCTACAGCATTCCTACATCTAGAATATAAGCTATCAGCACCAATTTGAATCCCATTCTCTTCAACATCTAAGTGCTCTGCTCTTTTTCAAGCCCATCAATAGTTTATCAGAGCAGCACAGTATTGAAGCATGAGAGAACAGCGAGAGAGAACCGAAGAACTGGCCAGGAGATTAATAATAGATTTGAATTTGAATATGACTCTATTCTTGCTTTCACCAAAGCCATCAAATACAGCTCTGGAAAAAATTAAGAGACCACTTAACATTGATTTCTCAATGTTAAGTGGTCTCTTAATTTTTTTCAGAGCTGTATATAGTATATGGACAAAAGTATGTGGACACTCAAAAATCACACCCATATGTGCTTTTAAACATTTAAAATCATAACATAGCTACATGAGTTAGTACTCTCTAACAGCTTGTTTTATACCCATTCAGTTGAAGATGACTCACTTTCACTAGTCTCACAGAAGCCTACTTTTTCACAACTGGCTTAAAACCAGGTCAAACAGAGATGTGTTCATGGTAACGGTCATTCTCACTTCTCAAGAAACCATGGCTAGTACCTTTAATAAATAGAAAAGACATAAAAATCATCCTGATGAGAAGCTGACCTGAGTGAGATGTCTTTCAGTGTAGTGTCTGGTACCACGTTTCTCATCTACCTTGCTGGCTGGTCGCCCAGTAATGGCCAGAGGAGGGCACCTGGGTAAACAGGTATGTCAGTGGTGTGAGTGTATGTTCCGCTAGTACTGAACCATGAGACTAATGACCCAGTGCCGCCCGCCATACCCTTCAACCTTTTAAACCCAGACCCAGCCTTTGGAATCTAATGTTGCATTCAAAGACAACAAACACACTGCAATCTCGACAGACTAGGACCGTTTGCTTTCCCCTCCCGAGATTTGATCTCGCTCCAGTTTTTATTTATCTCTTGGGCTAACTTGGGGTCTAAAAATCTGAAATATGTCCTGAAAACATGAGTTAGACCCTACAAGAAAGAGAGCTGTAACAGCCTCGGGTAACCCAACGTACCCAGCGCTGTCTGAGACACAGACCTTTAAAGTGACCCCTCCATACACCTGCTGAAGTTTGTGTTTGCTTTGGAGACCATGAGGCACTGAATAAACATTCAAACCACTCGCTTCATGAATGTATATATTTATTTTGTTTAAAGGCATAGTTCACCCAAAAATTAAAATGTTGTCATCATTTACTCACCCTCATGTTGTTCCAAACCTGTGAGTTAAAAGTGGCACCCATTGACTTCCATAGTATTTTTTTTCCTACTATGGAAGTCAATGGGTGCTGTCAACTGTCTGGTTACCAACATTCTTTGAAATATCTTCTTTTGTGCTCAACAGAAGAAAGAAATTCATACAGGTTTGGAACAACTTGAGAGTGAGAGTGATGACAAAATGTTCATTTTTTGGTGAACTATCGCTTTAAAATGGATGGTTTTGTGAGAATCATTACAAACAAAGCTTCAACCAGGTGTCCCTGAAGGCACTTCATGGGGTTTGTAGTTAGGATTAATACCAAAGTTTAAAAGTTTGGGGATGATTTTTTTTGTTTTTTATGCTCCCTAAGGCTGCATTTATTTGAGCAAAAATACAGTAAAAAAAAAATAATAATATTGTGACATTTTATTCCTAGTTAAAATAACTATTTTCTATTTAAAGTGGTGGTTGATTATGATTTCACTCTTTTAACTTTAGTTAGTGTGTAATGTTGCTCTTTGAGCATAAACAACATCTTCAAAGTTACGACGCTCAAAGTTCAAAGAAAAGGGAGATATTTTCTTTTAAAGAAATTGCTTTCTAAGGACTACAACAAATGGCCGGTAGGGACTACAACAAGCTTCTCGTGGGTTAGTGACATCACTAACCCTAAAATTTACATAAACCCTGCCCCCGGGAACATGCAACAAAGGCCATGTTGAGAAGAGGAAGAGTTAGTAGTGTTGTTGCCATGCCATCGAAACGCTGAACCTTCCTGAACATTATAATCCAAATATAGCTCTCTGTGCTGCAAATTTTACGGAGTTCCCACTTTAAAAGCAGAAGCTGCTGTTTATGGGCCACAAACTGTAAGTATGTTTTATTCTTTGTTGATGTGTTTTCCATGAATAGTTTCTATTGTTATTTTTATGCTGTAGCATAAGGTGATCAGATTTCTGAAATGGAAACCGGGGACATTTCCTATTTGAGTGGTCAAAATATCACTAAAATCTCATTTGTTATTATCTTTTAATTAAAAAACAGGGACAATACATTTTTTAATTTTTTTTTTGTTGTTGTTGTTGTTGTGGGCTCCCTATATTATTATTAACATTAATAATTATTAGGATTTAGTTGGATTATTAGGATTTTTGGTCTGGATTTAATACAATTCAACGCACCCGCAAGAAACAAACAAAACAAACAAACAATGAAAACAGTGAATGGTAACCATTGTAAATAACAAGCAGTTCAAAAAATATTATAACATGACTTAACAAAAACACATTACAAAAATAATGTGTAATGCATTTTAATAATATAATAATATTTTTTAATATAATTTTATAATTTTAATAATTAAAATACAATTATTTCAATAATAATTTTTAATAATAGCATTTTAATAATAATTATTTATTATTATTAAAAATAAAACAACATAAATATGATAAATAAACCTATTTAACAAATATTTCAAAATTTTATAATTGTATTTCATATTTTAATTTTCACAAGTTAATATTATATTTTATATTTACTATTATAAATTATATTTTTTTTACTTCAAATGTTTTGTTATGTTTGTGCTTGAAAATAACTATTACTATCCTCAGTTGGTCTTGTTATTTTGCATTTTAGGCTTATTTTAGGCTTTGCAAGTGTAATTGTTTAGGTCTTTTATATATATATATATAGTTAAGGTGTGTGGTAATCACTGCTTTGTGACTGTGGAACTTTTGGGGACAAAACAATCCCGCACCCTTTTGAGGCTCTGTTATAAAGCACATATAAACAGTATTACTTTAATTTAACATGAATAGTTAGTATGTTACTACCTTGAAAGCAATAGCATACGTTTCTTTTGATATTTGACGATAATGGCAGAATGACTCTGCTCTCAGTTACATTCTTCATGAAGTAGCGGGCTAGCGGCGCGCGCGCGACCAAGTAGAGTCAGCGTATCTCACAGCGCCATCTGCTGGTGCAAATAATCACTACGGTTGCACCTATAACGAACCGCTGCGGTATGTAGTTTGGGCGCTTTTTTTGCAATATATATGCGGGTTGTTTTAAACGAGCTGTAAAACGAGGACACTTCGGGGACAGAATACCAAAAACCGGAACTGTCCCCGGAAAACAGGGACGTCTGGTCACCCTACTGTAGCAAGGACGTAAACAAAGGCAAATGCTGTTTGGCTCCGTTAGCCAGTTACCTAATTGCTAATAAAAATGTATCCGACAAACACCTACAAACTTCTTTTTAATCCCACTAGCGAACTTCGAATGTTGGTTTTTGTTGGCGTTTAAGTGATCAGTGTAAATGCAGGCACACTAAACATGGTTCTGTATTTGATATGGCCACTGTAATAAATCAATGATTAGTCTTCGTAATGGTCTCATTGTTCTGCCGACATATATTTGGCTACACTCGTTGTATAAAGACAAAACTAACGGTGATATACAGTCAGTAGCGATCACTATAGATCTACAGTCTGTAATCAAATAATCCCTTCGAGAACTGTAGTATCATTTGTTAGAATGATTATATGGGAAAAAAAAGGCTACAAGGCAATCATGTATTCTGCTGTACTAAAGCTTTAATTAGGCTAAAACCGTATATCAAAAGCTAACATAAACAGCAGTAGCATTTACAAATAACAGTGTATCTACAAAGTATGAGACAACTACAAATAAAAAACATACCATTCTGAAACATCCTGTAACAGCTGTTCTTGTGCAGGTTCTGATCGAGTCTGATTCTGGCTCAAATTGATAAGGCAATATTGACGCCATTGTTTATTACAGTACACCTGAGCATATGCAACTAACCATAATGATAAGGGGCATGACGTTTCTGGACAACGTGCACTAGGCGGTTAGCGAATCACAACTCCATGGGCCAGCTAACCAATCTGAGCCCATTGCGTATTTCTGAGGGAGGGGCTTCATAGAAACAGGAACTCAACAGACCGTTTTTACGAGAAGGGACACAGTGGTGTAGAATAAAGTTAAAATATGTGAAAAATAATGTTGTTTTTAAACGAAGCATGAACCCATGTTACAGCGCACCCCATAAACACAATCAAGCCTTCGAAAAAAGCTGATCAACCACCCCTTTAAATTTTCAGAAGTCATTTTTACCATCATCAGTGTCAAATGATCCTTCAGAAATCATTCTAATAAGTTGGTTTTCAAAAAACATTTCTTATTATTACCAATGTTGAAAGCAGCTGGTTGTGCTGCTTAATATTTTTTATGAAAATGTGGTGTGGTAAAAAAATAATAATCTGGAAATAGAAAGTTCAAATGGACATAATTTGTTTGAAAGACATTTTTGTATCAATGCAAGTCTTTAACCGTAACTTTTGATCAAATGAATGCATTCTTATAGCACAGAAGTAGCACACACATACACACACATTATATAAACAAACTTTTATGTTAGGTGAAATTAATCGATTTGACAATATACAATTTTCATTTTCAACTAGTAAGTAATTTTGAACTTTCTAACTAAGCCGCTAAATATTTAATGTTATTTAGTATTCTTAATGAAAGTTATTGTATTTTTTTACTTTAAGGTGGAAACAGGCTTCTATAGTTATTCTGGGAGGCTTGTGGATGTTAAACATTGCTGCGACAAAAACCAAGACAAATACCAAGACAGAAAAAGATCTTGACTTTATTTTACACATGGATCCCAAATTATAGTGAATTCTGCAAAAGAAAGGAGCAACTATTCATTCAAATACCAAAAGACTGGATCAAACCTGTTTTTAAGTCAACATTGCCATCTTTTCTCTGAAAGTAACAGACTTCTGTGCTATTTCCAAATAAACCATTTTTACATAAAAGTAGAGATGACATCATCATCAGGTGCAGCTCATCATATAATCTGATCGGTCATTCAGTACTTTGCCGTCCCTGTTGAAAACACCAGTGTATGCTGTGTTTTGCATGCTGGTCTGCCCACCAGGCTTCATCTTAACCATCTTAACCAGTCTTCTTCTTTTTTTTTTTTTTTTACAGGAAAACCATGCTGGTTAAGCAGCTCTAACCAGTCTGGACTAGCATAGAAATGAATGCTGGTATTTTCAACAGAAATTGCTATAGCAGAAAATATGAAGGCCGATCATAGTCTCACATCCCTTTAACATGACATGCAGTTTTTGGAGATTCTACACTGTGCCTTTCCTTGTAACCATGTCACTGAGGTAAGCTTGATTTCATCTGCCCTGTAACAACATATCATTATAATTTTAATAATAATTATAGGTGGCATCTGTCAGCTCATGTGAGATCTGACATTCTCTCCATGTTCTGCCTAAGTCTCGACAAGGAACATTAAAACAGTGTAATAAAATAAAGAGAATATATTCTCCCCCAGAGAATGAAGGATCTTTAGCCAATGCACACATTATGAGTCAGTTCAGAAGTTATTTAACACCTCCATCACAGACCACAGTGGATTCATATCAAATGTTACTGGGGCAGCTGTTCAAAAGCATTAAGTCCAGTTATGACAGCACACAATGTTTAAAAAATGCAACGAATGTGGATTCTGAACTCTGTAACAACAGGGATGCGCTGAAATCGACGATCCTGTCTAAGCAGTCTCATTTCAGTAAAGGACATTCTGTAGGAAATAACAATATTTACATCCAAAGCTAACGGCTATGCACACGGAGCTCGCTCTTCATTTTAAAATGCTTTTTCAATAAACCACACATGGTTCATTAACCTTTGGTGAATCTTCTGCATAGCAATCTGTAATATTCCCAATAACTAGGGTTGAAAAGGCAAAATTAAATCAATTTATAAAAAAATAAATAAAAAAATAAGTGTCTACAATACATAGTGGTGCATTTACTACTGAGACTGCTGGTTTATTAAAGGGAATATTACCAGAGAATAATGACCTAAAGGGCTAGTTCATCTAAAAATAAAATTCTGTCATATATTTACTTGAAACAAAACACCATAAAGGTGGTCCATATGACTTTTGTACTATCGTTGCAGACTTCTTAAGCCATTCACTAGCTCTGTGTGAGAAACAGACATATTTTCATTGAATAATGACCTGAACTTTGGTCTGTTCTTGAGATAAAATTATTATGGCCTAGGAAGACTGTATGGACTATACACAAGCAGACTGTTTTATGGTGCTTTTATGGGTTTTGGGGTCCTATTTTTTTTTAGCTTTCTGGACATGGTCCCTATGTCAATGTATGAAAGACAAACGCTGTGTGAAGAAATAACAGCATACAAATTTCCACCTATTTCCCACAAAAAAAAACGAATAATAATAAAACAAAAAATTATGTTGGCCATGGTAATGGCAAAAGAATAAAATAAAATAAAAAAGCAACAACCAAGACTCTTGGACATACTGTAGTACACTCCTAAAAATAAAAGTTTTTTTATTGGCATCGAAATTTCCATGAAGAAGCTTTAAAATCTATTAAATCTTTCCATTCCACAAAAGGTTCGTTAAAGTAGAAAAAGGTTCTTTAGATTATTAAAATGTTCTTCACATTTAGAAAATAATGGTTCTTTTAAGAACTGTTCACTAAAACTGTTCACTGAAAATGGTTCTTCTATGGCATTGCTAAAAGAAAAAAAAAAGAGCAAAAAACCTTTTGGAGTCTTTATTTTTAAGAGTGTACTGGAACATGACAAAGTCTATGAAAGTATGCTAAAATTAAAAAGAATAAAAGCCTTTTACCTCATCACATGGGTCTATGTTTTTGCAGCTAGATTGCTGTGAAATCCCATGTGTATAAATCTGAACAACATTTTGCTAAATGAATCTGTGTTTTGCGACACTCATCCATGCCAAAAACATGCACCAATCCCGAGGGCAGTCGTGAGTACTGGTGAGGGTCAAAAGTGTAAGGTACAAATCTCATGTGAATGTATTATTTAGAGCACAAGGAATGTAACCTTGCGTGAAACAGATGGCCGGGCATATGCTCTCCTGAAAAACCTGCTAACACGCTGATGCCCATATGAGACTTTACGCGCTAGAACTCATCATCGCCTGTTTATTTGCCTGTAACACGCTGGGACATGGCCTTTTATAAAGATCACTACAATTACAATCTTATCCCACATCACAGTTGAAGAACATGAAGGTCATTGAGTTCCCCTCAATCTAGATGGAGTGAGAATGTTTGTTCTGTCCTAAAAACAGGGATCTTTTGTGGTTCCCAACTGGAAAGCGAAGCATTATTTATACAGGTCTGTTAGTGACGACATTGCAGGAGCGACAGGTCCATGGAGAGTTCATTTTACATCTGACGCCCAAACACCTCAGTGCGAAAATGAAAAGAAAGCAGAGAATCGGAGACCAAGCAGGGTGGCAGAGATGTCAGGAGAGGGGAGGCACTGCCTTTTATGCCCCAAAGCAAGCAGTAAAGATAGTGAGGAGAGTTAGTACAAGAGGCCAAAGACGGGACTTGAAGAGTTTGGAGGCTGAGGACCTGTTTCCTCCAAAATAAGCCACCTGAGCTGCAGAGAAAAGGGAAGAGAAGCAAACTACACTGTATAAAAGTATTTTTGAGGTACATTTTACAAGAAAATATTATCTCAGTGTTTCTACTTTAAAATAATTTGTAAAATTTACTAGCACTTTGAGTGAAAACTGTTTCAAATAAATCCTACACTTTTTTTGAGGGCATTTACTACTTTCAACTTAAAATGAATGTGGTGAAATGAAAATATTAGACAATATTTAATGTAAAGTAAGAATATATAGTTATAAAATTTATTTGTATCATTTGGTCTTAGAAATTAGAAATGTTTTGAGTTCATATTGAAATTCCCAACTTGCAGATTTTGCAAATCTGAGCACAGTTTTGAGACATTATTGAGACCGCATGGTCATGGCAAACTAACTAACTAACTAACTAACTAACATTTAGAAAATAATGGTTCTTTTAAGAACTGTTCACTAAAACTGTTCACTGAAAATGGTTCTTCTATGGCATTGCTAAAAGAAAAAAAAAGAGCAAAAAACCTAACTAACTAACTAACTAACTAACTAACTAACTAACCAGAGCAACAACCAAAACTGAAATGAAGGCCTGATATATTTCTATTAAAGTATTGAAACTTGGTGCGACGCAAGTGTTTTTTGCTAGTTTCAGCCCGACGCAGTTATCATTTTCACATCCAGCACCACGTTTTTTAAACAGCAAATGCATTTGCGCCCATCTGTTCGCCCATGGGCATTCTGGTCTGAAAACGAGGTGTGTTCAGGCGTATTGTTGGCATGTTGCTATTTTGAGGCAACTGAAATAGACTGTGCCATTGACTAACAAAAACCTGGTCTAATGTCAATGGAGCAATATTTTTTTGTTATTTAAAGAGCGTGCTAGTAATATGTCCACAACATGCATACACTCTGCTTATTACACACACAGAGATGCTCAGCAGCACACAAACATTTTTAAATATAAAAAAATTAAAGGATTCCTCTCTGGAGAAGAGCTCAGCCTTTCCGTTCGCAAATTCCGCCATGTAAATAGCGAATCCGCCATGGCGCTAGCGCAACTGGCTTTTGAAGGGACTGGGAGATGAGACTCTGATTGGTTTATTGCACGTTACACCCAAAACACACCCATTACTCATTAAGAGAATAGGGACAACCCTTTTAGACCATGTACAAGACACGGCGACCATTTTTCCCGTCGTTAAACTAGCAAAAGTGGATTCAGACTAAGTGCACTAAGTGCACTTTAGACCATGCGCTTAGATCGTTAAAATAGGGCCCTATAATTCATTGTAATTCATTGTTACTGGCTGTTTCTTTGTAAATATTTGTGAAATGTACTAGCAGTTTCTGAGTGAAAACTGTTTAAAATAAACAACACCTACTTTTAAACTTAAAATTAATTGGGGGAACTAGAAAGGTATAGTTGATGTAAAGTAAGAATCCAGAGATAGAGAATTAGTTTGCATAATTTGGTCTTGGAAGTGAAAAACGAGTTTTTGAGTTTATATTGAAATCCCTGACTTGCAGACTTTGGTATCTTTGCAAATCTCAGCAGTTTGAGACATTATTGTGATCTTTTCTGACACCCTAGAGCAGGGATGTCCAAACTCTGTCCTGGAGGGCCACTGTCCTGCAGTGTTTAGCTCCAAGTTGCCTCAACATACCTGTCTGGAAGATTCTAGTATGCCAAGTAAGACCTTGATTAGCTGGTTCAGGTGTGTTTAATTGGGGTTGGAGCTGAACTCTGCAGGACAGTGCCCCTCCAGAAGCAGGATTGGACACCCCTGCTTTAGAGAATACATTTTAAATTATTAGTTTTAGTATTTTTCTCAACTACACCCCCAGCCCCAAAGCTGAAGTGAAACTCTACCCATGTGAAATGTGAGAAAACAGCTTTGCTCCAGGGCTTCTTATTGCATCCATCCACCCATATCATGGCTTTAGTCTCAACTCACCTACACATGCTGTCCCTTCATCATTAGGCTCGTATCCCTGGTTACACCTCTTGTTTGCACGGCACTTGAAGCTCCCGTAGGTGTTCGTGCAGACGGGTCGCTCAGAGGGACAGACAGACGGAAACTGTGTGCACTCATCTTGGTCTAGAGAGTGAAGAGGAGTGGAATAAACATGAGGTATGATACATGATGCTATGGTCATCTACACACTGCAAAGTTTTCTGAGTGGCAGACACATTTATTTGTGGAAGTGGATGCTTTAGGTTATCATTATGTGTCAGTATAGTTAACAGTATAGGAGTCACTCCTACTACCTTAAGCTCATGATGACTGACATAGCTTCTGTTCCAAAACCTGCTGAGCTGTCTTCCTGTCTTTTGCCTAGACAGGTAGCTTCCCATTAAGGCAACATCCTAACTGAAATGGAACTTCATAACTCAAGGGACTGATTTGGACTACTCTGCACCACATTATACAAACAGGGATTCAAATGTGAATCACATAGGAGAACTGACTCACAATTTCAATAAAGTTTGCCATTAGCATGTTGCTAAGCTAAAGACCCAATAACTTGATTTTACTTTAGGGCTTTTTTGCCTTTATTTTTTCAAGAGAAAAACCAAAACATTTTAAAAAGCTAAATTTTTAAAAACTTTAATCAAAAGTCAAAAGTTTGAAATAATTCTATAAATTTGCTTTTTGTGTGTTTTTGAAAGAAGTCTCTTATGCTCACCAAGGCTGCATTTATTTGATAAAAAATACAGAGATCCAGTAATATTGTGAAATATCATTACAGTTTAACTCTTTTAGAGTTAAAATAACTGTTATCTGTTTGAATATATTTTAAAATGTAATTTATTCCTTTGATGGCAAATCTGAATTTCCAGTAGCCATTACTCCAGCCTTCAGTGTCACATGATGCTCAATAAACCATCCTAACATATTGATTTATATATTTTGTAATTGACATTACTCTTGCTTTGTCCACCATCTTTCATTTTGTCACCTTGTTGCAATCCATTATGGTATTTAGACCTTATGGGAGGTTAACCCTCTGAACCCGACGAACGCACCGGCGCGTTCTGCTGGATTTTTCCTAATGACAGTGTAAAACAACTTAAAATACTCCATCATTTTTGGCCTCACAAACATGAACGATATGTCTTTACAAAGCTTAAAGTGTCTACTTTTATTTGTGTACACTCAAAATAAAAACAAAATGTTGTGCTTTTCGCTAAATAAAGAAAACAAACAGGATGCGTGTTCTCCCGTCTGTCTCTTTGTGAAGTCCACCCTGAAATGCGTCTGAAAATGAACTGTAACTCAGCGAATACTTGCCACACACACGACAGATATCTCTTTAGAAAACTTAAAACTTGGAATGTCTACTTTTAAATGAAGTAATGTATATAAAAAACAAATATTCTCTGTTTATGTAATCCGTATATAAACAGCGAGAGGTACAGTTCCTCCAGCGGAGCCTCATTATTTTTAATGTGACCACACCCACGCGCGCAAAGAGATTCAGATGCTCATCATCCACATGAAGGAACGCAAAACTGTAAACGCCCCCCATCACCTCAAAACAAAGAATCAGCTTCATCATTCTTCTGCTTTTCATCGAGAAGACACGCTGTGAGTTTACCTTGGATTTACCTCAGAAGAAGAAGAACGCGATTTTAAGACAAGAATTTTTAAGGTAAAACATTTCTTCTCACTTATATTAGTGTTATTGTTGCATTAACATTGTAGGCTCGTTGAACTATTGCCAGACTAAAATGTGTGAAATCAACAGAAACATGTTAAAATATGAAATGTAGACAGGTAGGCAACCTTAGATATTTTTATGCTCTATAATATTAAACACAGCATGATATAAAAGTAGGGTTGTCCCGTTTATATTACTAACCACTATCTATGGGGCTGTTCACATATGTTGCGACTTTTGTGCGCTCAGGTTTGTTATTTTAAATGTAGACGCGCGACAAGAGAGCTCAAATAGAGAGCAACACCGTCGTGACTCTCAATGCGGTGCAGCGCGCTCGTTTTTCCTAGGAGCTTCTATGCCCAACTAGATAAAAAAGCTTAGCAATGCCAGACACCATGGGAGCGTTTAGTTTGACGGTTTAGTTTGTTCTGCAAACTAGGCGAGTAAAATGACTTTAAACGTGGCAGGAACATCTGTTTGTGTATGCATTTGTAAATTATATTGCAAACAAATCACACGGTGATACTGTAGTGAGAAATACATGTTGAAAACAGTTGTGTACATTTTTTCAGGATTCTTTGATGAATAGAAAGTAAAAAAAAAAAAACAGCATTAATCTGAAATATAAAGCTTTTATAACATTAAAATGTCTTTACTGTCACTTTTGACAGATTTAATGCATTCTTGCTGAATAAAACTATTAATTTCTTTAAAATTATTAATTATTAATAAACCTATTAATTTAAAACAAATTGTTACTGACCCGAAACTTCTGAACGGTAGTGTATAATGCTACAAAAGTTTTAGATGGTTTGTGTGTAACAATTGACATTTATTTCTATGATGTTAAAATTATTTTTAGGATTAAATTGTGCATTAATAGGTTAAGCAAATCAAATGTGTTTATATCTGAGAGCCTTTTATACACACACTTAACTGCAGACACTGAAATGACACACACTGTGTGGTAGCTACAGTACAAACATTTTGAGAGCCCCTTATAAATAACCACGATTGTCCCTTATTTTTGTCCCACTTTTTGTCCATACGTTATGTATATTTGTTTTGGATTATGTTGTGTTGTAAATAAATGCAAACAAATCAAAAAGCCATTCTTTTAATCTCTTCACATTCTTTGTTCTAGTTCCCTCACAGTCCCATTCAGCTGATATAGGGCCATCAGGGGAGTGTCTTTGTCTTTCCAGGTCTGAAAAAACATCAGTATTCATGATGATTCATGCCCTCCCCCCATAAGCCTTTCTGACACAAAACATGTCTTACACATTTTTAATCAATATATTGTTTTATGCGAATGAGTGGCCAGAGTGATTTTTACATTGTCTTGAAGCAAAGATTCTAGCATACGTGATCCAGTCTTCAAAAGTCTTTGATAAATATTCAATATGGGTTTCATTGCCTTATTTCAGTGACTTAAAAAAAAAAAAAAGGTCTGTCAAAATTAACGCGTTAATAACGCATTAACGCAAACGCATTAACGCATTAACGCATTTTAACGGCACTAATTTTATTAACGCAGCGTGCATTTTCTGTTTGATCCGTGGCCTAGCCTGTAGTTGGAGAAATCGAGAGCAGCCATAGACGTAAAGGTAAGCAGCAAACAGAAATAGGGAAAGAAAAGGGCTAACATTAACATTATTCTGAAACAAGTGACATTATATAGCCTACATAAGCTACCATTTTTTCTGTTTAACTTTTATTAGACTATAAAAGAAAAGGGCGTTTTTACCATGAGCACGTTTGCTGCAGGCCACGTCCGAGCACGATAGTTCTCGGTCTCCCCCGCAGCGCTGGTCAACTTGATTCTATTGAACCCTGGTGCATTTGCAACTTGATTCTTGATTCTATTGAAACCTGGTGCATTTGTGTGCATCTTACATAATCACAAACATGCACAGGGCATGATAGAAAACAGAACACGGGTCAATATATTGTTTTTTTAATAATTATTTTGAATTTAGTGCTTTTATGCACATGCAGCTGAGTAAATGACATTTGGGTTTACTGTAGGCTATGTGTGTCGGATGAAGGTGGCTTTCTGTTGCATGCTTGCCAAGGGACTCTGAGGAGATGCGCAATGCGCGAATACACTGCAAGCTCGCTCTCGCTCGTATCCAAGCCTCCGAGTTAAAGCATTAACACCATCACCACTTACACATGTTTTGTTGAACTAAATACATTACAATCAGCTAAAAAGAATGCGCAGGTTACTTTTCTGAACGAGCGCTCCCGAGTCCATGTTTGTCATACTGTTCACGCGAATCGCGGCACAGTTCGAGTGCAGTCTAACTCAGAGCACCTCCTCCGGGTAGGCCCGGGTGTGGTACCCTGGTGCGCTTTTTCATGCGAACCGTGCCGTTCTGAACTAAACTGCCAGTGTATAAACGCCTATTTCTATTTTTAAAATAAGAGAAAGTACTGCTTATTCTGAATTTTTAAGTTTAGGCTTAAGAGACATTAACAAGTTCTATAAAAAAACCTCTATGACCTTTGATACATGTCTAGTCCTTATGCTCTTTTGAGTATGGTTTCACTAATAATAAATCATGCATATTTGTCCATACCCATGTTGATTAGAGTATTACAAACTTGAAACATATTCATATAAGGTACATTTAGAACTGATAAAAATGTGAGATTAATCGCGAGTTAACTCATGACAATCATCCGATTAATCGCGATTAAATATGTTAATCGATTGACAGCCACAAACCACGCATAAACGTAATTCTCAAAACTACAAACTTTTACATACATGCTGCTCACATATTACTGTAGCAGAGTTTGTGCTGAATACAGAGTAATCAGACTTTAACCATGAAAATGTTACAAGTAACAGAAATAAGCACAAATGTCAGAATGTCACAATGCCTTCAGGGCCCAGAAAACAGCTCAGGGTTCAGTGAGGTTTAAAAGTTAAAAACTTACCAGTGCAACGGCCGTTTTCGTTGACCTCAAATCCTGGCCCACACTGTGAAAATAAAGAGCATTTGTTGAATACAACAATTACACTTTTCAAAGAAAGAAAGAAAACACATTACTGTTTTCTCCAGAGCTCCATAATTGATGATTTTTACACAGTTATTGAACCAAACTGAATCAACACTGAACTGATTTCAACTAAATAATTACTGTTTAGTATTGTCTTTTTAGAGCTGCTTTGAAACAATTTTTATTGTATAAAGTGCTATATAAACAAAAAGGACTTGACTTTAGTATGACAGGTATGCACCTCGATCTCCAGCGTTGGGGTCACCTCCTCCTCATTCTCAGGGTAATAGATCTCCATCACTTTGTTCATATCACTGGGCTCCAGAGGCCTGGCCACAGAATGTCCATCTGGCCAGAAGACTTCCACACTGGTGGCCACATCTTTCCCTGTCAGGGTGGCAAAGCAGCAATCCTTTTAGTACTTTACGAATAGTCTGCCTTTATAACTTCCCCTCAGGCTTAGTAGACATAATGAATGATTTCTTTTCTTAATGTACAGCTCTCCATGGAAAAATACCATTCTGGAGAAAGGGCCCTCCCAAGAAGTTTCTCGGCAAAAGCCAGGTTGGAATAGGCTCTGGTTTGGCACATACCATGTAGACTCTTAAACAAATGCACAAGAATGTGTTCAGTCTCAGCTGTGGGCAGCATCGTGAGCAGCGAGGCCTGAACACGTCTCATTTGATGTCGGCAAAACCGGTTTCTCATGACTGGCGGTGTGTGGGGTTCACAGGCCAGAGAGTTTCTGGCATAGCAGCCACTGAGGCATTACAGCAATGAGGTTCTCATATGCCAGACCGATGAAATCTGTCTGTTGTTCAGTGGCTGAAATAAGGAGCCATATAAATGGCACGGTGGTTGGAAAGCACTTCATTTAAGAAGGTTTACAGCAGCATCCATATACTGACTTCAATCTGATTGTCAAAGACACTTTCTCACAGACAACAGGACAGCAATTAACATGGCCGTTAGAGGAGACTGTCATAGTGATCATGAATGGAGAGATCATCCATTAGAAATGAATGTGGTGGAGGAGGAAGGCAGAACTTCAAAGGAGCAGAAATGGAGGGACAGGGTGGGCTCATAGACTTTCCTTCCATTATAGCCTTTAGTCAAGCAGGAGAGAAGCTGACTGCCTTCCCAGTTCTTAATTAAAGTGACATTTCTTAGGTAAACAGATCCACTAGCCTCCTGGCATGGCCCGGACTGGCACAGGTGCCTCTTCAAGACAAAAAGCATGACATTTCAACAGCGCTTACTGACAGAGTTTAGTTGGAGAAGACATACTGGGCATCTGCTGGGTTTGTAGTTTATAAAGGGGTAACACTTTACAATAAAATCTCATTTGTTACCATTAGTTAATGCATTAACTAACACAAACTAACAATGAGCGATATATTCTTTTCTAAGCTTTTCTCACCTTTGTTAATTTTAGTTAATTAAAATGCTCATGTTCATGCATTAACTAAAGTTAACGATTAACTACGATTAATAAATGCTGTAGAAGTATTGTTAATCATTAGTTCTATCGTAGTGTTGCGTAGCCAGAGTCTATCGCAGCTTTCATTGGCCAAGGACGTTTGACTGACATGTAACACGTGCATCGTTTTGTTCCATGTCATGTTTAGGGGCAATAAAATGTAAAGTCAATGTCCCTGCAATAACAGACCAGCGTGCATCTATAAATTATTCTTTCAAGAACGTTGTGCAAGTTTACTGCCACAATAGAGCCGCAAACTTCACATACTTTTAAAAATCCAGCGTTTAGTTACTGGTAAGTGTTCATTGTCACAGTTGTAAACACAATGGCGTTCTTCTTCCACGAGGGAGTTTGGCATCACGGCATTTGTTTCCAGGCGGACCGTTAAAAACGCAACACTTATGTCTCGCGGACATCCTGTAGAATTCAACAAATCAGATGACGACTTCAAAACTCCTGAAGTGTTTCCTGAAAAATGTGCCATATGCATCACACGTTCAGCCAACAGTCCATGGGCGTGACCAAATATCTATAGGTATCTATATTTTTTTTTTCTCCATGATACCACAATTGTTTGATTAACATTAATGAAACAGACAGCCTATATTTTAAGACATACTGTAATGCACAGATCTAATATAATGTTACACATCAGATGTTTTCCCCAACAGTTAACCAAACATTCACTTAAGACATAAGATTTAATATTTGCGTAAATACTCGCCAAGACAGATATTTTGAAATAGTGTAATTCTGTGTAAATGTGTATATAGGGATTGTGCGCTGTCTGAGAGTCTTTGTGCGCATGCTTCGGATTTCTCAGTCAGCGCGAGTAAGATTGTTTTGTTAATATTAGCATGAGTTTAAAAATCGATTTTTCATTGGTACATGCCATCGAGAACTCGCTATGAATATTCACAAAGTTGGAATGCTGCGCTTTACAACAATACCAAACTTGTGCTGAGGGGAAGCACCAGTCGCCGAGAAGCGAGCAGAGAAAAACTGCATTTTTTTCATGGATTATTAAGACAAAGGAAATATTTAAGAAGGTACACCTCTCAGAAAACGTACAAAGAAAGAACATTTTAGATGTTTAATTACTATTTGGAGCATTGAGATCTTTAGACGAGGACTTGGTGAACTCATTTGTGTTAAAAACAAAAATTTGATCAAAATTCACATTTTTCACTTGTTTTGCCTGTAGCTCGTAATTAGCGTGTGTGCATTCTGGCTCATTTTGCTATCAGGGGTCACATATATAAAATTACCCATAGCAGATCTATACAGGTGGAGCTGGGCAAGGTGGATGATGTCAGAGGAAGTGTGAAGTGTGCTGCAAATTGCTATAGCAAACTCTAACCAGCTATTTAAATGTTGAACAGGAAGCTCATTGGCTGCAGATGCAACAGGAACCAATCAGCTTGTGTCATGTAGTAAATTATGTAAATGTCATCAGGTTGCATTAAGGACCCATCAGCCTGCGCCATCTAGCATTTCATGACAAAACTTGGTATTTCATGTTAACTAATGTAGTTAACTAATGTTAACAAATGAAACCTTACTGTAAAGGTTCACTATCAAAAAAGTACTATTGGTATTTCATTAATGGTTTTTTAATTATTATTATTATTCTTGGACATGCATTATTTTATTTTTTTTATGTTATTTTATTTATTTTGTTTGTCTGAGAAACGTAAACATTCAAATGATCTAACAATCTAAATAAAAAAAATATTCATTAATTAAATCTTTAAATTAAATAATATCAACACAAAATTACACTTCTGCACTATTTCTAGGTCTCTAAATACACACATTTTGAAGAAATATCCATCCATCCTTTGGATGAGATGTTAAACCGAGGTCCTGACTCTATGTGGTCGTTAAAAATTCCAGGATGTCCTTCAGAAAAAGAGTAGGGGTTTAACCCCAGCATTCTGCCCAATTTTACCCAATTTTACTGTTCATCATGGCTTCCTAATCATCCTCATATACCGATTGGCTTCATCACTCTGTCTCCTCTCCACCAATAAGCTGGTGTGTGGTGGGTGTTCTGGCGCAATATGGCTGCCGTCGTTGGTGGTGGTTGAGGAGATATTCTATATGTAAAGCGCTTTGAGTACCCAGAAAAGCGCCATGTAAATGTAACAAATCATTATTATTGTTATTAAATAAAGATGCAATTGTAAGATATAGGGTAATATTGTGAGACAAAGTCATCATTGCAAGAAAACAGATTTCTATAATCTGATACCATAAACTGTATTATGGATTTACTTTATAGTGTAGACATTTTACATCAATTTACAAATACTCTTACTGATAGAAACATTGATGAGAGGCCTGAACACGTACGCACATATTTACGAGCCCTCAGGGTGATCCTGTGACCACTGATGGCTATCGTTTTGTTTTTCACAGCACATTCAGAAAAATTCAAGCTTCCAGCTGGCAGCCTATTCCTGCCACAAATATATCCGAGAGCTCCCAAATGAAGCCATGTGCCTCCAAGCATCTGTAACACGGCCGAGCCGTGGGGAAAAGGTCCCGGTCTGCTGCCACTGACTGCTGCACCTGCAGGCTTCTCTCCGGGCCTCCAGTCTATGAGGATATTCAAGGAGCCGGCCTCCACGCGGAGGATTATGTTACTGAGATGTTACCCCCAACTGAACATGACCTGGAGTTACATCATAATTGTTTCTCTGTAATGAGTCAGCAGAGCGAATGCTTATTTTCCTGCTGCTCGGCGACCCTGAACATTTCCGAGACGGTGGATGCACTTATGAAATAGATATTTTACAGGTCTGGTCAACTTCATAGCTGTTTCTTTCTTAATGTGATTTTCCCGCAAAGATTGTTTAGGCAGACTTTTTGCAGAATGAGAGTGTAAAAGAAATACATACCGAGTCCAAAGTGAGCCACTGGCTCCATCTCGCACAAGTACCCTGATCCTCCGTCTATAATGCGTGTGTGAGGGCCGTTTCTCTTGGTGTAGACGATCACCTTTGCCCCACGAGCAAAAGCCCCAAACTGTGTGCGTGGAATCACACGGAGCCATTTATTAGATGAGCCCTGTGATGAGAAATCAACAATTTATAAACTCCGTATCAGAGCAACAATATCAGAGCAAACCTTTCAGTTGTTAAAATGAACCAAAAATGCAAAACACTTTCACTAAAGTAACAAGTTACTGTTTCATGATACATGTCTATTTGGACAAATTAGATCTCTTAAAGTCACCATGAAATAAAAATTTACAATTCTTGTTTATTTTGCAGTATTTATTATAAATGATTTATCTGTGCACATCATTATTTTTGGAAATTCATGTGCCCTCATAATATTTAATCAAAATAACTTTCCCTCCCTCTTGCAACACATCTCTTCTCTTCTCTGATGGTGTGTTTACTGGCGTGAGGGTGGGGCAACCTGTCACTCACATGAGATCAACAAACAGCAAACCACAACCATCCAATCAATTCTCAATGGATAAAAAATCAAGTCCTGCCCAAATTTTTTCCTTATTCAAGAAGCCATTTCACTTGGATATACTGTATGTCATTAAAGGGAAGAAGAACGCAACTTCCGTTTCATGCCAACTTTAAATCTCAAGATCAAAAGGAGAGACAATTGAGACAATTTGCCAAAAGTCAAAGACTTCAAATTGAACTCAAATAGTTTCATCACATATCCTAGACCATATTATTTGATCTATGCTATTCATATTCATGTTATACTGTATGTCTGTACTCTTTTATACAGTTGTCTGTACTTTCACTTCTCCAAAGGAATATTAGGAGAAACATCTGAGATGACGTTGATTATAAAACCAAGTGTAAATGATTTCACTGATTTCCTATGTAAAAGTGGCTGACCGGTCAAAAACACATGTTCTCACCTGAGTGACTCGATACAAAGAAATGGGTTGAGCTGCACTTTCCCCGTGTGTCACCAGAAGATCCAGCTGTCCATCTCCATCAAAATCAGTCACAGCTGCTCCTGAAATACAGATCATTCTTCTCAGACACAGCTGTAACAAATGTTGTTTCCAATTCTCAGTTTAGTGCTAAAAAAAAACACATAGACCACTTTAGACTAATTCTACATTAATACTGTGGTTTTAATGATGATTCAGCTGTGAGTGGTGACTGCAAATGTCAGTAAATGATCAGGGTGCAGCTCATGACTACAGTTATACACAAGCCTGGATTTATAATGCCATCTAGTGGAACAGAGAGAGGATAACCAGGATTAAGGTATGAAGATACACTGAACCATTCCATAACTGCACAGTTTAGGTGTTTTGTTCTTCAAACAAACCTAAAACTCATCATCTCTCCATTACCTGAACTGAGTGTGCCTAATTAATATACATTACCGTTCAAAAGCTTAGGGTCAGCATTTATTTGATTAAAATACAGTGAAGCACTAACACTGTGAAATATTATTATATATTAAATATTATTAAATAACGGTTTTCTATTTTAATATATTTTAAAATGTAATTTATTCCTGTGATGGCAAAGCTGAATTTTCAGCATCATTACTCCTGCCTTCAGTGTCACATGATCCTTCAGAAATCATTCTTAAGGCCCGTTCACACCAAGGACGATAACTAAAAAGATGGCGATACAAGTTATAGTTCTAAAATCATTTTCAATATTAAGAAATAACCAAAGCTAAAATGATATCGGCACAGAGAAACGATATCGTTGGAATCATCTTTCAGAACTACACTTTATTGCCAAAAGTTTTGGGACGCCTGCCTTTACATGCACATGAACTTGAATGATGTCCCATTCTTAATCCGTAGGGTTTAATATGGAGTTGGCCCACCCTTTGCAGCTATAACAGCTTCAACTCTTATGGGAAGGCTTTCCACAAGGTTTAGGAGTGTGTTTATGGGAATTTTTTACAATTCTTCCAGAAGCGCATTTGTGAGGTCAGGCACTGATGTTGGACGAGAAGGCCTGGCTCACAGTCTCCGCTCTCCCGAAGGTGTTCTTTCGGGTTGAGGTCAGGATTCTGTGCAGGCCAGTCAAGTTCCTCCACACCAAACTCGCTCATCCATGTCTTTATGGACCTTGCTTTGTGCACTGGTGCACAGTCATGTTGGAACAGGAAGGGGTCATCCCCAAACTGTTCCCACAAAGGTGGGCGCATGAAATTGTCCAAAATGTCTTGGTATGCTGAAGCATTAAGAGTTCCTTTCACTGGAACTAAGGGGCCAAGCCCAACCCCTAAAAAAACAACCCCACACCATAAATCCCCTCCACCAAAAATTACACTTGGCACAATGCAGTCAGGCAAGTATCGTTCTCCTGGCAACCGCCAAACCCAGACTCGTCTATCAGATTGCCAGATAGAGAAGCGTGATTCGTCACTCCAGAGAACACGTCTCCACTGCTCTAGAAGTCCAGTTGTGGTGTGCTTTACACCACTGCATCTGACGCTTTGCATTGCACTTGGTGATGTAAGGCTTGGATGCAGCTGCTCTGCCATGGAAACCCATTCCATGAAGCTCTCTACGCACTGTTCTTGAGCTAATCTCAAGGCCACATAAAGTTCGGAGGTCTGTAGCTATTGACTCTGCAGAAAGTTGGCGACTTCTGCGCACTGTGCACCTCAGCATGCGCTGACCCCGCTCTGTGATTTTTACATGGCCTACCACATCCCAATTACTTCCACTTTGTTATAATACCACTAACAGTTGACTGTAGAATATTTAGTAGTGAGGAAATTACACAAATTGTTACAGGTGGCCACCTATCACGGTACCACGCTTGAATTCACTGAGCTCCTGAGAGCGACCCATTCTTTTACAAATGTTTGTAGAAGCAGTCTGCATGCCTAGGTGCTTGATTTTATACACCTGTGGACATGGAAGTGATTGGAACACCTGAATTCAATGATTTTGAGGGGTGTCCCAATACTTTTGGCAATATAGTGTATTTTATCCAGCTAAATGATAAAAAACATTGACAGCCAAACAGAATCCATCCTGCTGTAACAAGCTTTAAAGTGAAAGACAAGCAGTCACTTGGAATAAACAGAACAATATCATCAGCTGGTGTGAACGCTAATATAGTTTTCTTTATAGTTATCTTTATAGTTATTGTTCTTGGTGTAAACAGTCCTTAATATCCGGATTTGCTGTTTGAGAAACGTGTTATTATCAATGTTGAAAACAGTTGTGATGCTTAATATTTTTGTGGAAACTGTGATTCATTCTTTTCAGGATTGAATAGAGAGTAATAAAAAATACAGCATTTATTTGAAATAGAAATAAAATTTAAAAAAACATTATAAATGATTGCACTGTCACTTTTAATCAATTTAATGCATCCTTCCTGAATAAATTGCCAAATTTCTGAATGGTAGTGTAACTTTTTCACCATCCACAATTCATCACTCTGAACAAATGGGTAAACAAACTTACCCCTGCATTTTTTTTCTTTTTGTCAATTGACTAAACAATTATGGTTAAACTACCTCAACTGAATAATAATAAACTTCAACGTGATAAACTGTTTCTTTAGCTTGACATGGTGACTAAACTCACAATGTCCAAATGGATTATAAGGGCAAAGTTCTATGGTCCATGATGAAGAAGCTACACACTGGTGACTTTCAGAGTATTGAACTAAAGGCTGAAGAGATTCATTTAAACTAATTTTAAATGTATCGGGGGGAAAAAGCACAGTGAATAATTGACAAGCGAGTAGGTGGTCCTTTGATATTGTCCAAAATGCATCAGGACGGATTAGATTTTGCACAACAAATATGATGTGGTGACACGCAGTGAAACAACACAAAGGTGAATATATTAACATTGTCTTTTAAATTTTTTTTTGACAGAACACACTCCTCAATCAAAAATTGAGGAGTGTGTTCTGTCAAAAAAAAAATTTATTTTAGTATTTTTTAACAAGCTTTGAGTCAATTACATGTTATTTTAAGGGGAAAATCTTAAATTTACCATTTGTAAAACTCATGGAATGGATTTACAAAATAAACAGTCCTAAATTTTGATGGAATGAAAGAGCCAAACCCTTCATACCGGTTCCCCGTCCCTCTGGTTCCGCAGCCTCCCCGACGTTCAGCTCCTCGATCTGTGGATCTCCGTGTTCTCTCCGAGAAACTCTGCCATGGTAAAGATTAATTACTTACTCACTTTCCCTTTTGGCTTGAGAGAGCTCCACACAAAGGAACAGTCAAAGACAAATGTACCTTGTCAGCTGCATGTTATACAACATGTCTCAAAGGAGATATTCATTTACAGGCTCATGAAACCCCGGCAATATTGATTCAGTTAAAACATTTCTGGGCTGGTAGTTCCTACGTTGTATTTTGATGACTAATAATGCTAACTAAGAGGGTTCTTTATACAAAAAGCTTAAGTCTTTACTTTCTGAGAACTGAGGTCCAGATTGTTTGAGTTTGGGATTAGAAACAAATTTGAAACAATGTTCTGTTTAATGCTACATCCAGAAACCGCTCGCATAACAAGGTCGGATGTAGGGGAATTTCCCATCAGGTAACGTTGTGGTTGGACTGGGTTGTGTTTGTGGTCTGGTGGTTGGACTTTCTGGCTTGCCGTGCCGTCTGGGTTTACCACCAAATCCCCAAAATAGAGAAAGAGTTTCCATAATTATTTCCTACCTTACAAAGTAAATGTTAAAGAAATAACTCTGTTATATAATGATAATACTGTTTTGTGGGGTCATTTAGATCACGCAGGCAATTGTATAGATACATGAAGAAATAAATTATTACAGAAACACAAAAGATAGTTGGGAGATTATACTTATTGTTTAATTGTTTATTTTTTTAAACAATAGAATGTGTTTTTCAAAGTGAAATAAAATAAGCTCTCTTACTGATATGTTCTATGAAAGTGACCAGCAGTGTTGTTATTTTTAATTAAAACTAAAACTTGTTTTCATTCATTGAAATTAAACCTGAAATAAATAAAAATATAAATTAAGAGAAAATGGCAACTAATTGAAAATATATGTTTTAGTAAAATTAATAAAAAAAAAAAAATTAAAGAAAAATAAAAAAAACAATTAGGGGAAAAAGCACAAAACAAAATCTCAAAAAGTTAAACTAAAAGACACTATAACATTAAAAGCCAAATCAAAATATTAATAAATACTATAATAATTTATAATTAATACTCAAATAAAATGGTGATGAGATGTAAAGTTACAAAAATAACAAAAACTATATTTCTATATTCCTTATTAGATTTCAGGGTAACACTTTAGTTTAGGGTCCAATTCTCACTATTAACTAGTTCCTTATTAGCATGCATATTACTACGATATTGGGTGTTTTTTTAGTACTTAAAAATCACATATTAATGCCTTATTCTGCATGACCATATTCTGCATCCCTTAATCCTACCCAATACCTAAACTTAACTACCTTACTAACTATTAATAAGCAGTAATTAGGAGTTTAATGAGGCAAAAGTCGTAGTTAATAGTTAGTTAATGGTGAGAAGTAGACCTATGAAGAAGGGATATTTTTTTTCTGTGCCCCTCTAAAATCTAGCCTATTGCATTTTATTATTATTATTTTTGTACATACCTAAACAGTCTGTTGGCTGATGGTCCTCTGTAGGCAATGTTGTTGAAAAAAACCTCTAGTTCATTGTCATTATCGAAGTCAGCTGCGATGACAGTGCGAACAGGAGATGGCATGGAAAACTTCTGTGTGGCAATGTCCTGTTACAGAGATCAAAAGTTGAAAGCACACCGTTTATATTCTTTACACTTGGGATCAATCAACCAAAGAATGACTCACTTATAATGTATTTGTCTCTACAGATTAAACTGGGACAAGAATGTGTTTTTTTTTCCCTTCTCTGATAGGACAATGTCAACTTTAGTATTTGGACAGTCAGATGTATGATATCTTATGACATAAGCTGCAGGTAAATCAATCACAGTCTAAAAACTTCAGGGAGTGGGAGCAGAAAAATGTAACTGCTAACGTCACGCTTCAATAGTGCAGCAACGAGTCATGGAAGAGTTATTGAGCATGTCGGCACTCTCTCAAGTATTAACCCCAATTTTAATTATAGGGCTCATAAAACCTGCAGGTGAAAGCCCATGAAGTGACCTTCTGCTGTCTGGTTGAAGGAGAGGTGATGGCCAACTCTGGACAGGACCCAGGAGGGGAGGTACAGTTGAGCATGAGACAATACTGATTATCCCATGGATGGATAGATGGATGAGTGTATGAACAGACATTTTTTTTCATAGATAGATAGATTGGCAGACAGACAGAACAACAAAATGATAGCTAGCTAGATAGAACGATAGCTAGATAGACAGAACGATAGATAGAACGATAGAACGATAGATAGATAGATAGATAGATAGATAGATAGATAGATAGATAGATAGATAGATTTCATCTACCACAAATAAAATCTATGATCCAAGATAAATTTGTTCACCTTTACTATAACTAGCACATGCACTTACACTAGCTGGTGACCTTGTTCAGCCAAAGTTTAATTAACACATAGGATAACAGAGCGTCTTAATCACAATGCAATTATACATGGCAAAGGTCACAATACCCTACGCTGATGCACAAATCCTTCTGTAAGCTCTCCCATGAGACATTAACCCAACAATTGACCCCCATAAAACAGCTTCCTGCTGACATTTATCTCTGTGCTAAAGAAGCCAATCACTGCCGGTAACACTGGGATCAAACTAAAGCCAAAGACTTACGCAGACAGCGCTGATCCATCCATAACAACAATCCAGTCAAACAGAATTGTCTGACACACTCTCTGGTAATACAGCTTCATGACTTACTATTGCTGGAAAATAGATACAATTTATATGTTCCTTCTTTTTTGTGTGCGTTTTATTTATTTAAGAAAAGGTTTGCTTACATAGCATAATTAAACCATTAGTTCTAGATTAGCAGACTTCCAAATTCCGATTGGCCCCGTAGGACAAATGTTTCTCTTAGAAAAAAATAAGATTAAGGAGAGCAGATTAAGTTTCTTTAAGACTTCTGCATCTCAGATGTCAGTCTCTTCTTCTCACCAAGGCTGCATTTATTTGACTACAGTAAAAACATCATTATTGTGAAATATTATTACACCTTAAAATATGAACGGGATAAAACTACTACAGATGCAGAAGCAGGGCAGAGCAAAAGGAGGAGGCAACACTCAGAGTGGAGTGAGCCCTCACTCTGAGGGGGTCTAACTTACCTTACCTTCTAAATTATGGCGCATGCTTTCAATGCCGTAATTTGCTGAACAGTTAGTTTATGCGTTCATGACCTCAAGGCTAGATTATTGTAATGCTCTACTGGGTGGTTGCCCTGCTCGCTTAATAAATAAACTGCAGCTGGTCCAAAACACAGCAGCTCGAGTTCTTACTAGAACCAGGAAGTATGACCATATTAGCCCGGTTCTGTCAACACTGCACTGGCTCCCTATTAAACATCGCATACATTTTAAAATCTTGCTAATTACTTACAAAGCACTAAATGGTTTAGCTCCCCAGTACTTGAGCGAGCTCTTAACGCATTATACTCCATCACGTCTATTACGGTCTGAAAATTCTGGCCAGTTGATAAATCTGATGACCAGTTTAAATCTAGACTAAAAGCACATCTCTTTACTATGGCATACACATAGAACATTATCAATTTATATTATTCAAATCAGTTAAATTATTGTTTTAGGCTGCATTAACTAGGTCAGCCGGAACTGGGAACACTTCCCATAACACCTGATATACTCGCTACATCATAAGAGGAATGGCATCTACGCTAATGTAAGTCTCTCTGTTTATCCGGAGGTTTGCTGCAGTCAGCTGGATCCGGGCCGTATCCAGATCAGATGTTGGACCTGCACCTAGACATGACCAACGCATCCCTGAAATGTTTGCAGAGACCGTGTCAATTAAACTCCTCCCTGTAAATGCTGCATCGACACAACATCCTCATTAAACCCGTCTCCGGCGTGACGACTCCAATCTTTCGAATAATCTTACGAATATCTTTTGATCTAATATGACTTCTGACCTGTAATGTTGCCAGAATCATAATCATACATTTGTTCGCCGGCCAGAGGAGAACTGGCCCCCCGACTGAGCCTGGTTTCTCCCAAGGTTTTCTTCTCCATTCTGGCCCTTGAAGGAGTTTTGGTTCCTTGCCACCGTCGCCTTTGTCTTTTTGCTTGCTCAGTTGGGGACACTAAAATTTCAATTATATTACTGATCTGCCCGCATTGACACTATATGATAATTGAAATTAGCTGGATGACATCACCGTTTTCTCCAGATCGGCAGAGCGGCTGTACAGCCTAATCAAATTCTGTTGCATTATTTTCCTGTTTAACACTGTGAAGCTGCTTTAAAACAATCAGCATTGTAAAAAGCGCTATATAAATAAAGGTGACTTGACTTGACTTAGGATTGGTACGCCAAAGTGAAGTCATCCACTATCCAGTGGGCCAACCTCTGCTTGGAGATAGCCTTTCCCTTTTGCTGACCTCCAAAACAGACAAAGAGCTGCTTAGAGCTCCTAAAGATCAGTGTGTGTTCCATGTAAACACGCAGGGCGTGAACAGGAAACAGCAATGCCAGGGCTGGGTCTGCCTCTTTCAGGGGCAGCGCTCGCAAGTTCTAAGACCCACCTTGGGAATCTGCACATAATCTGCACCATTGCGGGTAGTGAGAGTGGAGGAGGCTGCAAAGCAGCTTTGGGCAGCGACTTCTAAACCTCCTCATGCACTTTCAGAAAGAAAGGTACCAGGGCGGAATGCGGCTGTGAACCGCGTGCCACACACAGGAACCAATCATCCAACCTCAAGTGCTCAGGACAAGGTGGAGGGTTCCACTCGAGTCCGATGCCCGCAGCGGCTCCAGCAAGCATGCCGTCAACTCTGCATCCGACTCAGCCTGAGTGACCATGCCCGAAGGGGGAAGGTCAGCTTCATCTACCACTGCAGAGGACAATAGCCCGCTCTCCGAAGCAGCTATCGAAATCTGATCCTCACTTAGAGCACCAAATAACACGCGGGGTTCCCCGTGAGAAGGACCTGCGCCATCACTCGGCAGCTCGACAGCACAAGACACTGCAGAGGAGCGGGTCTCCCAGAGTGTTAACCATGCCTGTGAAGCAAAAATCTGAACGAGTGGATGCGTGCCGCCATCTTCTATACCCGTATGTACAGGGGATTGGCTCAGCATGCAAATTCCACTCGCCAATTTCTATTGCCCCTTTTTCTAAAACTCAGAAGTGATTGGGGCTCCCAAGTGAGATCCCATTTGTCAGTCAACATGATGTTCTAGTGACTGATGAGGAACAGCATTTATTTAAAACAGAATTTCTTTGTAACATTATAAATGTCTTTACTGTAACTTTTGATCAATTTAATGCATCCTTTCTGAGTAAAAGTATTAATTTATTTTTTAAAAATCTTACTGACTCCAAACTTTTAAACAGATTAATAAATTAACAAATATTTATCACAACATTCAGACTTGATTCAGTCAAGCTCTCAGCAGATTATAAAACTTCCTGTGTGAGTCTCAGAAAAAAAAAATGAGGTTCTTCGATCTTACTGTGAATAATTACAATCACTGTGCTTTACCAGCTGAAACAAAGGCCAGGTCGCTGCGCAAACAATAGAACAATGATTAGAGAATAATTGAATACTCTAATCAGACAGCAGATGTTATTATTTTATCCTCTGTCTTCTGTCATAAGGATTTAATTATGCAGCTTAAAATGTAGGGATCATGTTTTGTTCTGCATTACAGAGATGAAGCCTACCATTCAGTATGTGTTCACATCTAATAAAAACAAAACTAGATTTGCATTTCCTGAAGAAAATACCATTGCTTGCCGAGTAGCTAAAGAACAACATTAACATCTCAGGCCGCAAGCACTGTAATAAACTTTTATTGTCCTCCATTACAAATAAAAGCATAAGAAAATTGTGATTTTAAAATCTGCACCTTAAACCTTTGCTTGCGATTGTTGCTGAGCTGTAGAAACAGACGATGAGGCCCATTCCAGTTTCCATAGACAATGTCTGTCTTCCCATCACGATTAAAATCGGCTAATGCCACTCCACGGCCATGCTGCATTGGGTCATCGACCCCTGCAACAACAAAAAAGCACATATTTAATTTCATATTTGCTGTAAAATGGTAACAAATTCACCATTCATAACAAAATCATCAAGGAAAAGAAAAGCGACAGCTCTTGCTTACCCGCTTGTGCCGCTACATCTGTAAATGTACCATCGCCGTTGTTGCGAAACAGGAAGTTAGGGCTGTACTCATTGTCACAGAATATATCAGGTAGGGTCTGACTGAGGATCGGACCGACCACGACCCCCCGTCCCCCTATAACACACAGCAGAGACGGCCATTATCACCAAAAGCACAGCAGAAATCGTTAGTGGCTTTCCAGCTCATTTCCCCAGCCCCGGCTCACTGCTGCTTTTGCTGACACAGACTCTGGCTGCCCATAATCACATTACAGGGAGTGTGAACATGTGCATTTAAAAAGCTTTCCTTCAACACATCTTACCCAGCGATCACTATTCTACAGCTTGACCTCTAGTTGAATTACAGCAGCAAGTCAATTTTAGTTGTATAGCATTTTTCACAATGCACAATGTTTCAAAGCAGCTTTAACGAAAATCGTGCCTTAATGTCTATAAGTCCAGCGCTACCAAGCTTTTCTGTATGCTAAATATGAGCATAATATTAACAGTTTTAAAGGCTCTTACATTGGAGCAGAAATTTGGGAGTTCTTTTATGATTTTTTTGTAAGATTTCTGATAAAATTTTTGTAACTTATTACATAAAAAATAAAATAAAATAAATATATTGTGGTGGAAACCATACCATGTTTTGTGTCATTTAATTGTGACAATATGTGAATAACTGGAATAAAGTATGTAAAATATGAAATATGTTAAATATGTAAATAAAATAAATTAATAAAAAAAGCATTTATAATATAAATTAAATAAAACTATAAAATAAAAGCTATTTCATGTTTTGTGTCGTTCAAACTTGTGAAAATATGTGAAAAATGTGAATAAAATATGTTTAATATTAAATATGTTACATATTAAATATGTAAATAAAATTAAATAAAAAAATATATATTTTAATATAAATGAAACAAAACATATTGCGGTTGAAGTCATTCCTTGTTTTGTGTCATTCAAACATGTGATAATTACAACCAATCTCACGGCAATTTGTACATATTTTACGAATGAAAATCGTACAACCTCGCTCATACAAATTCGTACAATGTTTGTTAAATCATAAGTATTTTATGAGTTGCCCAATTCGTGTGTGTGAGGCTGTACGAATTCATACGAATTAGCCACTTTGTAAAATACGTACGAATTGATCGTGAGATAGCCTTGGATAATATGTGAAGTTTGTCAAAGTTTTGACAGAATCCTGCACTGAGGTGAGAATATCACAAGAGCTCCATTTTGTTGCTTTCGGGAGGCACTCTTGTAGCTTCATTTTGAGCTACAAGAGTGCCTCCCCGAAACAGCTCTGAACAGTAGTCCGAAGCCCTGCTCTCCCCATAGAGATTAATGGAATGGTTGCTTCATTGAGTAAGTCAGAGCTGAAATATGGCTCACTTGTCCTTGTGCCTTCACATGACTTTCAGTGCAGTAAACAGCTGAGTGGGCCAAAACCTCAATCTCTTTATTCAGCGCTGCCTTCCAGAGCCCTGTTCTCTCTATTACTGGCTGCTTTAGCTGATAAACATTGTCTATAACTCAGTGATTCAAAGCTGATATGAGCACTGAGCTCTACTGTAAATCAGCCACAAGGCAAAAAACCTGGATCCTACAGCTCATGGCCGTTAGAGAGTCCTGGGTAATATATTCACTGTCTGACATCATCGTACACTTAATATTCATAAATAAGCGGACATGCACCTGTGAACTTGTTGACTCCAGCCTGCTCGGCCACGTTTGACAGCGCAATGATTCCCTTGGACGGGTCACTTGAACTTTCATCCATTTCAATCAGAGCATGAGGACCTACAGTCCCACTGGCATAATTGGCAATGTAGATGGAATAACGACCTGTTCCCTTAAAAAAAAAGGGAAACAAAAGCATTAAGTGTACAGAGATAGCTAATAACAGATTTCATGGACAATACAACAGAGACTAAAATATACAAATGTTTTTCTGTGGTGACTTCTGCCACCGTGGACTTAAAGGAGTAGTTTGCCCAAAAATGAAAAATCGGCATCAATTACTCACCCGCATGTTTTCCCAAAAACCAGTAAAACTTTCGTTCATCTTCGAAACACAAATGAATACATTTGAATGTAATTTGAGAGATTTCTGTCCCTCCATTGGTAGTCCAACTGCCACTTTGTTGCTTCAAAAAGTTCATAAAGAGGTCGTAAAACTGATTATATGAATTAATCGTTTTAGTGCAAATTTTCTGAAGAGACATGATCGCTTTATACATGGAAAAGATTTAATTTGGGCTTTTATTCACATATAAACGTTCATCAACTCATAACAGTTGTGGTAAATGGAAGCTCAAGCATGTTGGCTTGACATGCGAGAACCAATGAGGTTCATTACTTGTGTGTTATGCAGCACGTTTGAGCTTCAGCAAGAACCAATAAGGTTCATTCTCATGTGTTACGCAGCACGTTTGAGCTTCAGCAAGAACCAATGAGGTTCATTCTAATGTGTTACGCAGCACGTTTGAGCTTCAGCAAGAACCAATGAGGTTCATTCTCGTGTTATGCAGCACGTTTGAGCTTCAGCAAGAACCAATAAGGTTCATTCTCATGTGTTACGCAGCACGTTTGAGCTTCAGCAAGAACCAATGAGGTTCATTCTCATGTGTTACGCAGCATGTTTGAGATTCAGCAAGAACCAATGAGGTTCATTCTCATGTGTTACGCACCACGTTTGAGCTTCAGCAAGAACCAATGAGGTTCATTCTCGTGTTATGCAGCAAGTTTGAGCTTCAACAAGAACCAATGAGGATCATTCTTGTGTTACACAACACGTTTGAGCTTCAGCAAGAACCAATGAGGTTCATTCTCGTGTTATGCAGCACGTTTGAGCTTCAGCAAGAACCAATGAGGTTCATTCTCGTGTTACGCAGCACGTTTGAGCTTCAGCAAGAACCAATGAGGTTCATTCTCGTGTTACGCAGCACGTTTGAGCTTCAGCAAGAACCAATGAGGATCATTCTTGTTACACAACACGTTTGAGCTTCCGCAAGAACAGATGAGGTTCATTCTTGTGTTACGCAGCACATTTGAGCTTTATCAAGAACCAATGAGGTTCATTCTCATGTGTTACGCAGCATGTTTGAGCTTCAGCAAGAACCAATGAGGTTCATTCTCGTGTTATGCAGCACTTTTGAGCTTCAGCAAGAACCAATGAGGTTCATTCTCGTGTTACGCAGCACGTTTGAGCTTTAGCAAGAACCAATGAGGTTCATTCTCGTGTTATGCAGCACGTTTGAGCTTCAGCAAGAACCAATGAGGATCATTCTTGTGTTACACAACACGTTTGAGCTTCAGCAAGAACCAATGAGGTTCATTCTCGTGTTATGCAGCAAGTTTGAGCTTCAGCAAGAACCAATGAGGTTCATTCTCGTGTTACGCAGCACGTTTGAGCTTCAGCAAGAACCAATGAGGTTCATTCTCGTGTTATGCAGCACGTTTGAGCTTCAGCAAGAACCAATGAGGATCATTCTTGTGTTACACAACACGTTTGAGCTTCAGCAAGAACCAATGAGGTTCTTTCTCGTGTTATGCAGCACGTTTGAGCGTCAGCAAGAACCAATTAGCTCCATTCTCATGTGTTACGCAGCACGTTTGAGCTTCAGCAAGAACCAATGAGGATCATTCTTGTGTTACGCAACACGTTTGAGCTTCAGCAAGAACCAATGAGAATCATTCTTGTGTTACGCAGCACATTTGAGCTTCATCAAGAACCAATGAGGTTCATTCTTGTGTTACGCAGCACATTTGAGCTTCATCAAGAACCAATGAGGTTCATTCTCATGTGTTACGCAGCACGTTTGAGCTTCATCAAGAACCAATGAGGTTCATTCTCATGTTATGCAGCACGTTTGAGCTTCAGCAAGAACCAATGAGGATCATTCTTGTGTGTTACGTAGCACGTTAAAGCTTCAGCAAGAAGCAGTTAGGTTTATTCTTGTGTTACGCAGCATGTTTGAGCTTCCGCAAGAACCGATGAGGTTCATTCTTGTGTTACGCAGCACATTTGAGCTTCATCAAGAACCAATGAGGTTCATTCTCATGTGTTACGCAGCACATTTGAGCTTCATCAAGAACCAATGAGGTTCATTCTCATGTGTTATGCAGCACGTTTGAGCTTCAGCAAGAACCAATGAGGTTCATTCTTGTGTTACGCAGCACATTTGAGCTTCATCAAGAACCAATGAGGTTCATTCTCATGTGTTACGCAGCACGTTTGAGCTTCATCAAGAACCAATGAGGTTCATTCTCATGTGTTACGCAGCACGTTTGAGCTTCAGCAAGAACCAATGAGGTTCATTTTAATGTGTTACGCAGCACGTTTGAGCTTCAGCAAGAACCAATGAGGTTCATTCTCGTGTTATGCAGCACGTTTGAGCTTCAGCAAGAACCAATGAGGTTCATTCTCATGTGTTACGCAGCACATTTGAGCTTCAGCAAGAACCAATGAGGTTCATTCTCATGTGTTACGCAGCACGTTTGAGCTTCAGCAAGAACCAATGAGGTTCATTCTCATGTGTTACGCAGCACGTTTGAGCTTCAGCAAGAACCAATGAGGTTCATTCTCGTGTTATGCAGCAAGTTTGAGCTTCAGCAAGAACCAATGAGCATCATTCTTGTGTTACACAACACGTTTGAGCTTCAGCAAGAACCAATGAGGTTCATTCTCGTGTTATGCAGCACGTTTGAGCTTCAGCAAGAACCAATGAGGTTCATTCTCGTGTTATGCAGCACGTTTAAGCTTCAGCAAGAACCAATGAGGTTCATTCTCGTGTTATGCAGCACGTTTGTGCTTCAGCAAGAACCAATGAGGATCATTCTTGTTACACAACACGTTTGAGCTTCCGCAAGAACAGATGAGGTTCATTCTTGTGTTACGTAGCACATTTGAGCTTCATCAAGAACCAATGAGGTTCATTCTCATGTGTTATGCAGCATGTTTGAGCTTCAGCAAGAACCAATGAGGTTCATTCTCGTGTTATGCAGCACTTTTGAGCTTCAGCAAGAACCAATGAGGTTCATTCTCGTGTTATGCAGCACGTTTGAGCTTCAGCAAGAACCAATGAGGATCATTCTTGTGTTACACAACACGTTTGAGCTTCAGCAAGAACCAATGAGGATCATTCTTGTGTTACACAACACGTTTGAGCTTCAGCAAGAACCAATGAGGATCATTCTCGTGTTATGCAGCACGTTTGAGCTTCAGCAAGAACCAATGAGGTTCATTCTCGTGTTACGCAGCACGTTTGAGCTTCAGCAAGAACCAATGAGGTTCATTCTCGTGTTACGCAGCACGTTTGAGCTTCAGCAAGAACCAATGAGGATCATTCTTGTTACACAACACGTTTGAGCTTCCGCAAGAACAGATGAGGTTCATTCTTGTGTTACGCAGCACATTTGAGCTTCATCAAGAACCAATGAGGTTCATTCTCATGTGTTACGCAGCACTTTTGAGCTTCAGCAAGAACCAATGAGGTTCATTCTCGTGTTACGCAGCACGTTTGAGCTTTAGCAAGAACCAATGAGGTTCATTCTCGTGTTATGCAGCACGTTTGAGCTTCAGCAAGAACCAATGAGGATCATTCTTGTGTTACACAACACGTTTGAGCTTCAGCAAGAACCAATGAGGTTCATTCTCGTGTTATGCAGCAAGTTTGAGCTTCAGCAAGAACCAATGAGGTTCATTCTCGTGTTACGCAGCACGTTTGAGCTTCAGCAAGAACCAATGAGGTTCATTCTCGTGTTATGCAGCACGTTTGAGCTTCAGCAAGAACCAATGAGGATCATTCTTGTGTTACACAACACATTTGAGCTTCAGCAAGAACCAATGAGGTTCTTTCTCGTGTTATGCAGCACGTTTGAGCGTCAGCAAGAACCAATTAGCTCCATTCTCATGTGTTACGCAGCACGTTTGAGCTTCAGCAAGAACCAATGAGGATCATTCTTGTGTTACGCAGCACATTTGAGCTTCATCAAGAACCAATGAGGTTCATTCTTGTGTTACGCAGCACATTTGAGCTTCATCAAGAACCAATGAGGTTCATTCTTGTGTTACGCAGCACATTTGAGCTTCATCAAGAACCAATGAGGTTCATTCTCATGTGTTACGCAGCACGTTTGAGCTTCATCAAGAACCAATGAGGTTCATTCTCATGTTATGCAGCACGTTTGAGCTTCAGCAAGAACCAATGAGGATCATTCTTGTGTGTTACGTAGCACGGTAAAGCTTCAGCAATAAGCAGTTAGGTTTATTCTTGTGTTACGCAGCACGTTTGAGCTTCCGCAAGAACCGATGAGGTTCATTCTTGTGTTACGCAGCACATTTGAGCTTCATCAAGAACCAATGAGGTTCATTCTCATGTGTTACGCAGCACATTTGAGCTTCATCAAGAACCAATGAGGTTCATTCTCATGTGTTACGCAGCACGTTTGAGCTTCAGCAAGAACCAATGAGGTTCATTCTTGTGTTACGCAGCACATTTGAGCTTCATCAAGAACCAATGAGGTTCATTCTCATGTGTTACGCAGCACGTTTGAGCTTCATCAAGAACCAATGAGGTTCATTCTCATGTGTTACGCAGCACGTTTGAGCTTCAGCAAGAACCAATGAGGTTCATTCTAATGTGTTACGCAGCACTTTTGAGCTTCAGCAAGAACCAATGAGGTTCATTCTCGTGTTATGCAGCACGTTTGAGCTTCAGCAAGAACCAATGAGGTTCATTCTCATGTGTTACGCAGCACGTTTGAGCTTCAGCAAGAACCAATGAGGTTCATTCTCGTGTTATGCAGCAAGTTTGAGCTTCAGCAAGAACCAATGAGCATCATTCTTGTGTTACACAACACGTTTGAGCTTCAGCAAGAACCAATGAGGTTCATTCTCGTGTTATGCAGCATGTTTGAGCTTCAGCAAGAACCAATGAGGTTCATTCTCGTGTTATGCAGCACGTTTAAGCTTCAGCAAGAACCAATGAGGTTCATTCTCGTGTTATGCAGCACGTTTGTGCTTCAGCAAGAACCAATGAGGATCATTCTTGTTACACAACACGTTTGAGCTTCCGCAAGAACAGATGAGGTTCATTCTTGTGTTACGCAGCACATTTGAGCTTCATCAAGAACCAATGAGGTTCATTCTCATGTGTTATGCAGCATGTTTGAGCTTCAGCAAGAACCAATGAGGTTCATTCTCGTGTTATGCAGCACTTTTGAGCTTCAGCAAGAACCAATGAGGTTCATTCTCGTGTTATGCAGCACGTTTGAGCTTCAGCAAGAACCAATGAGGATCATTCTTGTGTTACACAACACGTTTGAGCTTCAGCAAGAACCAATGAGGTTCTTTCTCGTGTTATGCAGCACGTTTGAGCGTCAGCAAGAACCAATTAGCTCCATTCTCATGTGTTACGCAGCACGTTTGAGCTTCAGCAAGAACCAATGAGGATCATTCTTGTGTTAAGCAACACATTTGAGCTTCAGCAAGAAACAATGAGAATCATTCTTGTGTTACGCAACACGTTTGAGCTTCCGCAAGAACCGATGAGGTTCATTCTTGTGTTACGCAGCACATTTGAGCTTCATCAAGAACCAATGAGGTTCATTCTTGTGTTACGCAGCACATTTGAGCTTCATCAAGAACCAATGAGGTTCATTCTCATGTGTTACGCAGCACGTTTGAGCTTCATCAAGAACCAATGAGGTTCATTCTCATGTTATGCAGCACGTTTGAGCTTCATCAAGAACCAATGAGGTTCATTCTTGTGTTACGCAGCACATTTGAGCTTCATCAAGAACCAATGAGGTTCATTCTCATGTGTTACGCAGCACGTTTGAGCTTCATCAAGAACCAATGAGGTTCATTCTCATGTTATGCAGCACGTTTGAGCTTCAGCAAGAACCAATGAGGATCATTTTTGTGTGTTACGTAGCACGTTTAAGCTTCAGCAAGAAGCAGTTAGGTTTATTCTTGTGTTACGCAGCACGTTTGAGCTTCCGCAAGAACCGATGAGGTTCATTCTTGTGTTACGCAGCACGTTTGAGCTTCCGCAAGAACCGATGAGGTTCATTCTTGTGTTACGCAGCACATTTGAGCTTCATCAAGAACCAATGAGGTTCATTCTCATGTGTTACGCAGCACGTTTGAGCTTCATCAAGAACCAATGAGGTTCATTCTTGTGTTACGCAGCACATTTGAGCTTCATCAAGAACCAATGAGGTTCATTCTCATGTGTTATGCAGCACGTTTGAGCTTCATCAAGAACCAACGAGGTTCATTCTCATGTTATGCAGCACGTTTGAGCTTCAGCAAGAACCAATGAGGATCATTCTTGTGTGTTACGTAGCACGTTTAAGCTTCAGCAAGAAGCAGTTAGGTTTATTCTTGTGTTACGCAGCACGTTTGAGCTTCCGCAAGAACCGATGAGGTTCATTCTTGTGTTACGCAGCACGTTTGAGCTTCCGCAAGAACCGATGAGGTTCATTCTTGTGTTACGCAGCACATTTGAGCTTCATCAAGAACCAATGAGGTTCATTCTCATGTGTTACGCAGCACGTTTGAGCTTCATCAAGAACCAATGAGGTTCATTCTTGTGTTACGCAGCACATTTGAGCTTCATCAAGAACCAATGAGGTTCATTCTCATGTGTTACGCAGCACGTTTGAGCTTCATCAAGAACCAATGAGGTTCATTCTCATGTTATGCAGCACGTTTGAGCTTCAGCAAGAACCAATGAGGATCATTTTTGTGTGTTACGTAGCACGTTTAAGCTTCAGCAAGAAGCAGTTAGGTTTATTCTTGTGTTACGCAGCACGATTGAGCTTCAGCAAGAACCAATGAGGTTTGTTCTTGCACAAAAAGCAGCTTCAGTTGAGCATCTGTTTATGTTCGCTGATCAATGTTTACATGTAAATAAAATTCCAAATATCTTAAAATGAAGTGAAAAGAAATGAATAAAAGTCTTACAGGTTTGGAATGACATGAGGGTACGTTTTTCATTTTTGGATGAACTAACCCTTTTTAATAAACTCGTAAAACCTATTTTACACTCTCAATATATAATTTCTTAACACCACGTCCAACAGTGAATATACATTCATCACAGGATATTTTTTTATTTTTCTCTGAATCTCATGAACATTTACACAACAGTGCCATTTCCACTAATTCTCAAATGTTATATTCAATAATGAAACATTTAGAATTTTATATGCACTAAATTGCTGTATCCTAGTAAACAAGTACACTAAAAAAAAATATTGTATGATGCTGTTCACTTTATTTAAGCAATTCATCTTGATTTAACACCATTATATCAGGTTTCTGGTTCAAATGTGATTGCTTCATGTTAAATTGACTTGAAACAGCTGCTCTTTGACTTAACTTGATATTTTCATTTTGTAATAACATGTTTCAATCAAGTAACCCAAACAAACAGGACTTTCACTTCCCATCATGCTTTGCAAAGGGGCTGAATTCAGGGAGTAAATGTTTAAATAAAGTGCTATTTTATGCATTTTTAACAATATGAGAAAATGGAGAGACTTTTTAATGTTCTGTTATGTTGGTATTTAAAAGTTTCTGTTAATTTGAGTGTTTTTGGGGGGTTACCATTGTTGTGAAGTGTAGAGCATGTGAACAAGAATTCAAATAGCTTTAATAATAAAGCAACTTCTATGATAGTGTTCTGGGTAGAACCAATAGTTGCCTTTCAAGGGAACTCGCGCTGCATCAAGCACTGCGCGAACGCCTCTGCGTGATTGCGTCATGAAGCACTTGTGAAATCAGTCCAATGGCGTGCCGGGACGTCATAGGCGGGTGACGTCATTGACCAGGAAACTATAAAGCACTCCTGAACCAAACAGTGTCAGCTTCTGTGTCTTCACAAGCGCTCCGTGTCAAATCGTTTGTCAAAAAAGTGTGTGTCTCTCTGTAAAAAAGTAAAAAATGGCAAATAAGCAATTCAGACAGTGTGTGCCTCCTTGCCCTCGTTATCTTACGGGTGGTGACAAGCATTTGCTCTGTGTTGTTTGTCTGGGACTGGAGCATGCTCAAGCAGCCCTCGAGGGGGCTGATTGTGAGCACTGCGAGAAACTGGCAATGAGAACGCTCCGGTCCTGCCGAGCGCTCTTCGAGGAGGGCGCTTCGGCACGCGTTCCTCAGGGCTCGGGTCCCGCTGCTGCCGAGGCACAGCGAAGGCTCGCGTCCTGGGGTTCGCAAATGGATCTAGTAGCGGGGTTAGAGACGGGCGATGCCCTTTCTCTGCCCTTACCTGCTAGATCTGGCGCTTCAGATCGCAAGTCAGAATCACGCTCTGCGGTTTCTTCTGCTCGCGCTGAAGCGCAGGTGCAGCAGCATTCCAGTTCCGAGGAACTGGATGTTGTGAGCCTTGATAATTTAGATGAGGATTCGCCACGTCATACACACGCTCACGAAGAGCTTATGGATGTTGTGACTTGTGCGGTAGCCAGATTAAAAATAGATTGGCCGGCAGAAAAGCAGGAAGTTCGTCAAATGAACGATTTCTTCCCTCGAGATCACAACCTGATCTCTTTCCTGATCTCCACACCGAGGTGGCTTCTGATGGCAGTCCCCTGCGGGGAGAGTCGGTGCTCACCTTATTACACGGTGCCCGGGGAATGGAGACTCCACCCCGAGGTGGTGGAGCTCCTCTGGAATCACTTCAGGCGAGCTCAGGTGGATCTGTTCGCGTCTCGAGAGACTACGCACTGTCCACTATATTATTCCCTCACACATACAGCCCCTCTGGGGTTGGATGCCATGGTGCAGACGTGGCCGAGTTCGTCTGTACGCCTTTCCCCCTGTGGCATTGGTACCAGGAGTTCTGGAGAGAGTACGCCGGGACGGGGTCCATCTGTTGTTAGTAGCCCCGTTCTGGCCGGGTTGAGTATGGCTCTCAGATATTGTGCCTCTCCTCAAGGGCCCTCCATGGGAAATTCCAGTCAGGAGGGACCTTCTCTCCCAGGCGAGGGGGTCAATTTTGCACCCACGCCCGGATCTGTGGAAGCTGTGGACTTGGCCTCTGAGGGGGCCCAGCTCATAGATTCTGGTCTCTCTACTGAGGTAGTAGAGACCATACTACACTCCAGAGCTCATTCCACGAGGAGGCTTTATGCCCTTAAATGGAGAATCTTCATCTCATGGTGTACAAGCCATTCATTGAATCCAGTTGACTGCCCAGTTGGTTCAGTACTAGAGTTTCTTCAGGAAAAATTATCTTCAGGGTTATCCCCTTCTACCTTGGGGAGACATCCGTGGGTAACTCGCTTCCTCCATGGTACTCTGAGGCTAAGGCCTGCGGCACACTCGAGGGTGCCGACCGGGGATCTGGCCGTAGTTCTCGAAGGTCTAGCTCTGGCTCCCTTATGAGCCTATCGAAGAGGTGCCAGAGAAATTTCTCACTCTGAAAACTTTGTTTCTTATAGCTATCTCGTCTCTCAAGAGAGTCGGTGATTTGCAAGCGCTATCGGTTTCACCCTCCTGTCTTGAGTTTGCACCTGGTATGGTGAAAGCATTTCTATTTCCTAAGGAAGGATATGTCTAATGTGGTCCTATAATGTTGCAGGCCTTTTCTCCGCCTCCTTTTCAAAACCCAGACCAGGAGCAATTAAATCTGCTCTGCCCAGTGAGGACACTAGATGCTTACGTCCAGAGAGCTGCCCTGTGGTGTAAGACTGATCAATTGTTTGTATGTTTTGAGTCCCAGAGTAAGGGAAAGCCTGCATCTAAGCAGAAGCTAAGCAAATGGATCGTTGAGGCTATTTCAATCGCTTATGAGTCAGCCGGTCAGCCCTCACTGTTAAGGGTCCGAGCTCATTCAACTCGGAGTATGGCTGCCTCTACAGCTTTATTATCGGGAGTTTCTCTCCAGGAAGTATGTGATGCGGCGGGTTGGTCCTCTCTGCATACTTTTGTCAGATTTTATAACCTGGACGTGGCTTCAACTCCGGGGTCCCGAGTGCTGGTAATATAGTGTGCGCTACAATTTCACACATACATGCACTTGGGATTATGGCGGCGTGGGTATTGGGTTCCCGCAGCGCTTGACGCAGCGTGAGTTCCCTTGAAAGGGAACGTCTCAGTTTACAAATGTAACCATGGTTCCCTGAGAGAGAACGAGGAGCTGCTTCGCTTTGCCATACTCCCAGCATGCCTGTGACCGACTTGCTTCGACCGATCAGAAGCTGACACTGTTTGGTTCAATGACATCACCCGCCTATGACGTCCCGGCACGCCATTGGACTGATTTCACAAGTGCTTCATGACGCAATCACGCAGAGGCGTTCCCGCAGTGCTTGACGCAGCGTCTCGTTCCCTCTCAGGGAACCATGGTTACATACGTAACCTGAGACGTTCTATCACTTCTGGACTGCCAGCACTGAACATCACGTGTAAAGAAATGTTATATTTGGTTTGTAGTTATTTAAATCTCAGGACTAAACAATAAGCATTAGTTGTAGGATTATTTGAAGAATTCAAATAGAATGAAAACCTATTATTTAAGTTAAACTAAAGCCATTCATTCAAGTTTAATGAACACCGTTGATTCTAGTTAGGTGTACATGGTTGATTCTTTTAGGTTTTACTTGCTTCGATCACATGGAACCACTGTCAATGATTGAACCATGTTCAGCCAAAGAGCTATTTTTTTAGTGACTTTATTAGGGGCAATAAAGTATAAACCTCAATTAGGGACAAAATTGTGAGATGTGCTAAAAGTGACTTTTAATTAAATACTTTTTTATTACTGTATATAATTTTTTACAGTAAATATTGAAATGATTTATGTTCATGTATTAATTCATATTTTCATGATATACATAAGGTCTGGGTCACCTTGAGGTGGTTAAGGTTGAAAACAATAAAATCTATACATAAATGGCATTTAAAAAGTAGCAAAATAGTTTACAAGACATTTTCTATGTGATCTTCATATAACATATAAGAAACAAGTTGAAACACTCATTCATATAGCATATACACGCACATATACTCACACACCACACACATATTTCAACTGCCTCCCCTTGGATATTAATTTCACACCCCATTATCAGAAAGATTCCCTGTGGACATGAAGTCAGTGAAGTAGCCAAGCAAATGAACTTACGCACACAGTTTCAATAAAGACACCTACGATCCAACAGCATGGAAATGGTGAAATAAAGAAATATATACATAAGTATATAAATATCAGCAGCTCGTGACCAGAATCCTAATGAGGCTCAACAATGAAAATGTCAAACGCTCTCTGGTTTCTACATAACCGCCACTTCAGGTCACAAAATACAGATTAAAGCATAATTGAGTTAAAACACATGCTGTCCCGGTATGTATTAGCAGCTTTAGGTTTTAATGTTATGATTTTCATGTTTTTCATGCTCTGTTTATCAATAAAAAAGAAGATATTCAGAAATTTGCCCAGTAACAAGGGCCAGCAGAGGATCTGAAATTAATATTTTTAAAGCACATTTTGTACCAACTCATTTTTGTACTATTGACTTTCCACTCCACTCCATGAAAATAACAATTTAGGAAATGTTACCACACCACATTATTACTAATACTATTTCGTTTTAGTCAATATTTAGTAATTTGTGCATAAATAAATATACATACATAAATGCAGATATATATGGGGCACCTCTGTTGTAACACATCAGAACCCTATTAAAACAATTTTTTGTTGTTTTGTTTTGTTGCAGTCTAAACTGTAAAATTTAGCCTTTTTTATGTACCATTGGGAGAGAAAACCTCAATAAGCACATAATGCAGGTAATCACTAACCCATGCAGATAGACGAATGTGAGGATCAATCCATCTCCCTACAGAAACAGGCCCATGTGTCTTCCAGTCCACTTTGAAGTGACAAGTGACTGTTTCAGTTTCAAAGAGAGAAAAACTACACATTGCATTTGAATATTAATCTCTCTGAAGCTGAAGGGAATACACAGGGGTCATTCTACAACTGCGGTGGCAGAATGATGTCACTTGCTTTTAGATAGAAAAAGTCTAACTTCAATGTACAAACTTACGGGTTGGGAATGACATGAGGGTGGGTAATTAATGACAGAATTGTTTTCAATTTTGGGTGAACTATCCCTTTAATGTAATGTTTACCTTCTCTACTCTTCAGCATGGTAACCACAAAAACTTTAACATTACAGAAACTCTTTTAAATGTCAAACATAACAGCATTAAACACTAACAGGTCTTTGCCTTTCCCTTCACTAAAAAAAAAACAAATAAATTAACTGAATTTCAACATTTATTCTCCTTAAAAGGAACACTCCACTTTTTTTGAAAATAGGCTCATTTTCCAACTCCCCTAGTGTTAAACCGTTGAGTTTTACAGTTTTTGAATCCATTCAGCCGATCTCTGGATCTGACGGTAGCACTTTTAGCATAGCTTAGCATAATTCATTGAATCTGAATAGACCGTTAGCATCTTGACTAAAGAGTTTCTATATTTTTCCTATTTAAAACTTGACTCTTCTGTAGTTACATTGTGTACTAAGACCAACGGAAAATGAAAAGTTGTGATTTTCTAGACGATATGACTAGGAACTATACTCTCATTCCTGCGTAATAATCAAGGAACTTTGCTGCCGTATCATGGGTGCAGCGGCGCAATGATATTACGCAGCACCTGAAAATAGTCCCCAGCTAGGTAACTTCTAACGTGACTGGCACGTGTAGTTGCAGAGTTACAGTCAGCAAATTAGGTAGTGGATTTACCTGCGCGATTAGCCATGGTTCTGTGCGTTGTAAAGGTTAAAATCTGCTCTCCTCCTCCCTTCTGCCCCAGTCTGTTCAGCCACACTTTCTTTCACGTTCCAAAAGCTCATCTTCAGTGTATTCTGGTTTAAATAGATACAGTTCAAGATCTGCACCAAAGTAAATGGCCGTTTCTCAACAGGCGAGAATGTACTTGTTTAAAGCTCAAATCGGTGGTTTATTTATACAGAGAGTGCCTATTTAAAATTTGATCTGCCGTTTTCAGAGTTGTGAGATCCAGTCGACCACCGGGCGCTCAGCGCTCATTAACCCCGGCGAGAGCAGCCTTTCCTCGGCTAGACCTTCTGCCGTTTGCCGCTGGCTCTGATGTCTCTGTAGTGGTTAAACATGAGGTATAATTCATCTTGTGTATATCTAACGGGCGATCTTTGGTCTCATGAATCTATAATTTGTTCCCTGGCTATTTGTTTTGGCTGAGGGCAAAGTGAAGTTTCATTTATTTCTTTTATCATTAAAACTGGCATTTAACAAAAAGAGACTGGGTTGTGTTTTATGTCATATTTAATTTTATTACAGTGAAGATAATCATATATGCACACTTATTGCGTGAACCACATATTAATATATTTCTTTTTTTTTTTTTAAATGTAAATGAAAAGAGGCAGGGTTGTGTTTTTTATATTTCGTTTTGTTACAAATATATGCAGTGAAGATAATCAATGTACTACATTTGTGTGGCTATTAATATGTTTAAGATTTTTTTAAATGAAAACAAAAAGAGGCAGAGTGGTGTTTTATAACATATTTAGTTTTATTGTAGCCTCAAATATACATACAGAGATAACGGGAGTAGCCAGAGCGAGCTGAGTGACGCTATCAAGAACGCTGCTGTTCCGTTTGCAGAATTACCAGACTTCCTCTGGAGTTTGTTCTCCTGAGTCGAACTTGGCAAGTCTGAACTAACAAGGACGCAAGTCTGAAGTTCGCGTACTTGGTTTTGAGAAACGGCCAACATCTTCTGAATCGTCTCTCACAAACGTCTCCATGGTTACATGGCTCGCTCCATGTGCAAGCAGGTTGTCACATTGGTTATGTTGACGGAAGTTAGCCTATTTTCAGGCGCTGCGTAATATCATTGCGCCGCTGCACCCATGGTACAGCAGTAAAGTTCCTTGATTATTACGCAGGAATGAGAGTATAGTTCCTGGCCATATCGGTCTAGAAAATCACAACTTTTCATTTTCCGTCACGATGCAACGATACACGATGCAACTACAGAAGAGTCAAGTTTTAAATAGGAAAAATATAGAAACTCTTTGGTCATTTTTGAGCGAGATGCTAACGGTCTAATCAGAATCAATGAATTATGCTAAGCTATGCTAAAAGTGCTACCACCAGACCCAGAGATCGGCTGAATGGATTCGAAAATGGTAAAACTAGTTTAACTCTAGTGGAGTTGGAAAATGAGCCTATTTTTAAAAAAAAGTGGAGTGTTCCTTTAACTAGAAATCCACTGCCTAATTTCCGAAGTTATCAAGACAATTTGATTAAGTTCATTACTACAACTTAATTTAAAAAATGTATGCAGAAATGTAAGTGTAAATTACAGACGATATTGAGTTGTGATGATCAACATTATGTCAACAGAAATCAACAAAATAATGTTTGCAACTTAAAAGGGTTCTATTAAAACAATAAATTAGAATTTTTAACTTGCAACCATTCATTTATTTAAGTTGTGGTAACAGGTCCCCTAAATTACTTTTTAGAGTGCATTTGACACCTTTGTGACCTTGTATGACTGTAGTTGGGAATAAATTAGGCAAACTCAACCATATGCATTAGCAGTAAATTTCAACTTTGCAAAAGTCACTATGGGGATCGACTGCATTGCATCCAATGACAGGGCGATTTTACATTTTTTTCCCCAATTCAGTTCCATGAAGAGCAAACACATTTTGTTTTTGTTTTTTTTCTCTACAACCCTATTATAAGCCTGATCTTAAATCATTTAAATCATAAAATCATTGGTGAAATACTTTTAAGCAGCATCGTCTCCCTATCATCAGCCCAGTCAAATGACTGCGGGTGAAAAAAATCCATTTCAATCCCTCGCAGCTCTTCCCCAGGATTACCGAGCATCCTTCACTGCTGACTGCTCCACACAACAGCATTGCGTCCAGAAGTAATTGCAAAAATATGCTGTTCAGCTTATTGTGTTTTGGACTAAATACAAATCATTGACATGTTTGGCCATTCATCATGCTGTCTGGGATTAGGTACCAGTGAAGCGCGGTCAGATGGTGGGAGCTCTGATAACCTACGTGCAAAGAGACAAATTAAGGCTGCACTTCCCACCTAATACGTCTCCTTACAAAAAGAAACAAATGAGGCCTTGAGTTTTCTAATTATCACAGCACATGATTTAATGTCAGAGACAAATATCGCAGATCGCTGGAAATGAACAATCATATTGGTTGGCTGAGGGGGCAGGACTCGACGCTGATGGCGGACAGTAAATGATGGCCATAGAAGATTTTAAGTCTGTGAGGGTGAAACGATCAGTAATGAGATGTAAACAGTCATTCAGCACCCTCAAGAACTCACTTGCCATCAGATTCAGCATGCTGCTGTTCTGCAATTCTGATGATCAATACATACCTCTGGCTGCAACTTCCTATTCACATGTTCTTTTCATACATTTTGACCTAGGAATTTCCATGATTTTCGGTCATTCATGATTACTGAATGGGCATTTCTAAAAAGCATTTTATACATACTGCACTCAAGAAGAGCAATTTCTGGTCTATGATATATTTTAGAGCTGAGCATAACAGAAAAGTTTATATTCACTGCAGCAGTGGTTCTCAAACAAAAATGAGCCACATGTCTAGCCATGTATTAATGCATAAATGGAAAAGAAAAAAGTAAAAAAGATCAGCTTATCAACTTTTAACCCTTAAACGCATACCTCGGGTGACCCGGGACGTCATTCACTACCCTCCTCCTCATTCATTAACTGTCACCGTTGGCGGGACGCCTGGCGCTCTTTTTTTGATCGGCTTTTTTTCGTATCATATATTACAGTAATTATCATAAATTAGGTTTCATTCGAAAGCTTACAAAATTGAAATTGGACGTTGCGTTACCATGGAAACGGTACTCTAAATTCTACTAGCAGTCTCCTCCCCTAGTGGGCGGTGTCGTGTTTCATATTACAAAATTACAAAACTACTTTATTGTCAAAATCTTTTCTAATCTTGACAATACACATATCGTCTATCGTCTTATAGTCTTAAGGTTCCATATTTGGTGACTGATTTGTGATGAAAGTGATATTTAGACAGAAATTTTGAAATTTGTTACAGGAAAATGCATCAAAAATGGAATGTGGACACCCGGTGGCTATTTTTGTTACAGCGCCTAAACAAAATCTCATGGGAACTAAAATTTTTGTGATATCAACTTCAAATTTGGAACACAACTTGGTTAGACATATGGCTTTGATTTTATAGTAATGTTAGAGTAAAAAAATATTTGTAAAATATATATTTTATATAAAATAAAAAATATTTAGTACAGTATTTTTAATTTACAGTAAATTTAAACGTCCATATTTTAATGATCTAAACGCATGGTCTGAAGCGCATGCCGCAGGTGCACTTACAGAATCTACAAAACGGTCTGCACCAGGCGCATGGTCCAAAAGGGTTGTGCCTAGTCTCTTAATGAGTCATGGGTGTGTTTTGGGTGTAACGTGCAATAAACCAATCAGAGTCTCATCTCCTAGTCCCTTTAAAAGCCAGTTACACTTGTACCATTCGCTATTTATATGGCGGATTTTGCGAGCAGAAAGACTGAACACTTCTCCAGAGAGGAATCCTATTATTTTTAATATTTAAAAATGTTTGTGTGCTGCTGCGCGTCCCTGTTTGTGTAATAAGCAGAGTGTAAAATACTGCGCTATTGACTTTAGACCAAGTTTTTGTTGGTAAATGGCGCAGTCATTTTCAGTTGCCTCAAAATAGCAGCACGCCAACAAAACACTTAAACACACTTCATTTTCAGACCAGCACACCCATGGGGGAACAGATGGGCGCAAGTGTATTTGCTATTTAAACAACGTGGCACTAGACATGAAAATGATAACCGTGTCAGGCTAAAACTAGCAAAAAACAGTTTCATCACGCCTGGCATAGCATTGCGCCGGGTGTATGATACCCATTATCTTTGATGACTGAATAAGTGCAATACACCTTTATTTCACAAGGTGGCAATGTCTGATACACAGTAATGAAGTGACGTTTCACTCACAGTCACTGCAGGCAGAAAACAAAAGAATAGGAAGAATCATCAGCAAAACTTGAAATGGCTCAGTGATTTACTGCAGAGCAAGAGCTGAACACAATTAAATATAAGCTGTCAGCGATCAAAATATTGATTTTGAAGAAGTTGAAAATTATAGTTTTGAGAATATGTTTGAGATCGCGAGTATATATATCAGAATATAATAATATCAGGAGAGTTTTATATTATTGCGACAGGTAGAGAGCCATCTGTGTAAGATTTAGAACTGGGTCGCCAAAGACCCTAATATGTAATAATGATTGGTGAAACATTCAAAGGTTAAAAGGGAGGAGAAATCCACCTTTGTATTATTTGACTCAGATTCATCTGTCACTTGAAACTAGCCAAACTAGGAAGATTGATAGGTTGCTTGACATCCCTCATTCACAAAACAATAATTAAATAAATACATTTCTGACTGTAGATTCTGGTTCATTTGTAACACAGATACACGTGGTTTGTGCAGACCACAATGTGTTTTGTGTCACCACTTGATGTTCCAGATAAACCAGATAACCACTGCACTATTAAATTTCCCATGAAACTTCCATTAGAAATCAATTTAAAAATCCCTGAAAACGATGGGAATCTTGATCTTAGATGATATGTGAGAGTGTGTAGGAAAACATACAAATTATTCCTTTTTCCACCTGGTTGGGATGAAGTGGCAAAAGCTTTCATTTAATGCAAACCTTAGTAGAGGTGTTACCTTTCTGTCCACACATGCGACTGATCGGCCAGCCACACGATTGGAAACGTCTCTGTGTTCGTTTATGTCATCGTTTAGGAGATCCTCAAACCGCCCGTTACGAAACTTAAAGAGCTTGTCAGTGTACGTTGCTCTACCTGCATGAAATGACAAGAACAATTACATGAAACTAACATCCATTTACTTTACCATTACCTTCAGAGCGTCGTTCATGAAACCGTTTCATACCTGAGAAGGCATTATTAGTGTTAAGGACATAAATTTCCTCTCTGCCATCACCATCTATGTCACATGCTGTCACTCCGATGGCATTGCCGTGTCGATCTCTGAGAGCGTAATATGGAGAACTGCGGTTGTCAACTGCAATGTTAATAAGCCTCTTCTTAAACTTGTCGTACTTTAACACCAGATTTGGCCCATTGTAGCTAAAGAGAAAAAAGTAGAGCATACATATAAGTTAAATATTTAAAACAGAACATATTTAATACTATTAAATATAAATATTTCAAATATTTGAAATTAAAATGTAATATTGAATATAGTGTGATTTACTAAAAACTTATACACACACACTGGCATACACACACCCCATTGCCATTTTTTTTATTGCTTCAAGCCTGATTGTCGTTAGATTTATGTTTTAAAACAAGAAAAATTGTCATTGACATAGGAAAAATACATTTCATTCAAGATATATTCTCTGAAAACTCAACTCAAATAAAAACATGCCTTGAAGGATTACTAATATAACCATATTCCATTTATTTAGTCTCCTGTATCCAACAAGGCACATCCTTGTTGGTGCATTTAACTGACCTGCAATCCCACAATTCAACCTCGGCTGTCATTTAATAGAAGGAAAATCTAATTCTAGTATCCCTAGAGATAAAATTCTGTCAGTTGCACTTCATTTCAGTCTTGAGCACAATTCAAACTAAACATTGAACTCTCCAATTACATCTATTTTCATCAACACAAATCCACTGAGATCCAAATCATTTCACAAATGCTTTACAAATAAGCTCAATTAATTGCTTTGACATTTCTGTTTCTCCTAGAAAATATCACTTTCAAGCCACAAACTGAGGTAATGTTCTTGGCCAGTATTTCTGTTCTGTGTCAATATTCCAAAAATGTAAGTTCACTCAAACAGCACAAAAGGACCATATAACTTCTAGACACTGATCAAGTTATTTCTCTAAGAAACGTTATGTCATAAACGCTGAAAACAATGCATGTGATTGGGAATCCAATCATGAGAGGACCAAAACACTCACCCTGAGACAAACATCTCCAGATCTCCGTCTCCATCCACATCAGTGACAGCCACGCCGTAGTTGAGCTGCGTGGGGTTATTCTCATAGTCCGGAGGGAAAACACTCTGAGTTACTGAGGCAAACATGGGTTCGGTCCGCTGACCCCAGGACAGTCCAGACACACCCACAGTGAGTAGTAATATCCACACTAACATTTTCATCTGTGAAATTCATCAAGTTTTATAAAGAATAAATCACTCTTTAGAATAAAATTATGACAAGATCACCGTCATAAAAACGATCTGTGAAAAACAGTGTTGTGACACACTCAAGAGAGAGGAACTGTAAAACATCCTGAACTGAGCCACACAGTCGAGATATTCCACTTTCATTGAGTTTTAGGAGACTGAATTGCTTTCTACAATGTTAAGAGGCAATTACCTTCCCAGCATTACACTCACAGGACAGAGACATAAATACAGAGACTGCAGACATGTGACAGGTCAGAATGGACCAAATTAAGATCTGAGAGTCGAAGCCATTTCACTGCACATGAGACAGACATTTAGGATGGCAAAATCCATATCTTACAAAGAGTATAAGGACGTGATCTTTCTATCTCCAAGGAGGAAAGGGAGGCTCAAAAGAAATGTACAAAAATAAAACAACGCAAACATTACAAATTGTGACATTAAAAAAAGTAAATAAATCACATTTTTTTCTAAAGTAACACTGTTCAACAGTGTCACCAGCAGGTAAAGTTACAACAAAAGTCCGTGTCTCTCTTGCCTCCCCTGAGCCCATTGAGTTTCAACAGAGCCCCTAAAGTGTGCGGTGGATTTGAGGTAATTGAGAATGAATGGGAGAAATTCACGTGAGATGCTATGATTGGATATGATTTGTTCGTGTTATAATTACCGACTCTCGTTTTCGTGCACGTTCATGAATCGGTCTGAATTAACAAAATGATGGTGTTGGGAAAACGAATTAAAAACTAAATAAACAACTTGACCACAATATCACTGCTTTATGTCACATCAAAATCAAACTTAAAATGGCCTGAAAACATGACTGGGAAGCCATCAGCTTGGTGAAATTAAAGGTACATCTTCATGTCTGTGACCAGTGTTTACTGAGCTTTGATGACTGATGATGCGAAACTAATTTGTAAATAAGTTGACTATTAAAAAGAACAGCTGAACATCAGGTCACAAATAAAATATATTGTTTAAATTGTTACTGCCTTTAGTTATTATTTTGGAATAAATGTAAATAAAATGCGTAAAAACACTAACTTGATGAGATGTTTAACTTGGTTTTAAAGTGCCCTTATTATGCTATTTTAAAGGCTCCTAATTTTGTTTTGGAGGTCTCCTACAACAGATTTACATGCATCAAAGGTCAAAAAACTATTTTATTTTCTCATAATATACATTGCACATCACCACATTTTTCAATGATTCTCAAACAACTCGATAGATGAATCCGTCTCTCTAAATCCCTCCTTTCCGTGAACCTACTCTGCTCTGATTCGCCAGATGGCCCAGTCTGTTGTGATTGGTCTACCGCATACAGCGAGTGTCGAAAGCTAAACGGACATTACCATAAACTTCAGCTCCGGAGGTTTCCTAAAGCTCAGTGATTGGACACACTGTAAAGACAGTAACGATGATGCCAACTTTACCATATCAATCTGAGCGCATTGGAAGAACTGGTTATTCAACCAGAACCTCTATCGCAAGGACAACTTGAGCAGGACGTTTCTCAGTGATTTTGAGGTACATTATGAGATGTTGCAACTGTAATTCCTCACCATCAGCATTAACAAGTGTATGTCCATCAACAAACCAAAGTGTATATTTCTAATTTATTGCAGTGCACACGTGGGAACTGTATTAATTGTATCAATAATGGTGCATACATCAGCCCAGCAGTAACATGAATGACTGATGTAATATAAACGCTTGTAAAACAAATCTTGTCCATTCTTGTCCAACTTTTATCTTTACTCAAAGTAGTAAGAACGACAGACAATCTGTATTAATAGACACAGTTTTAGGTAATAGTGGCCCATAGCTGCATAGCAGAAGTATTTCAGTAATTCAGTAATAACGTGTGTTAGCCGGTTAGCCAGAAACTTACACAAAATAAAACACAAAACTACATCTTTTGAACACCCGGTAGAAAATATATACATCAATAATTATTTATACTTACAAGTTATGATTCTGAGGCACAAGCTGGTCCAAATAAACTGGGTACTGACCCATCTTTCAAGAGCAAGCATTGAACTCCGAGGTTTGAGAAGCAGACGTTAGTAAATTGACATGCTTGAGGGTTGGTCAAGTTGTTCAACGTACAACATAGGCGGGCATTATGCAAATGTATTTTCTAGTGACGTAGAACCGTCACGCAGTGGGATTCGAAATATAAACGACTCATTTAGGCGGTTCAGAGTCGATTCTTTCTTTTGGGAGACAATAACTTTATTATCGTATAAAAAGTCTCTTATCGTGCACTTTCAACTTTGCAGAACATTTACATTCACAGACAGCTATATTACACACTGCATGAAAGGGAATAAAACCATAATAGGGGCACTTTAATAAATATAACATTAATTACATTGTTAATGTAAAAAATACAAAATAGAATTTATTATATATGTATCTCTTTTAATCTAAGACAATGTAGAACTGACTTGAACATTTATGTTCCGAAAACTGCTAATTTGTTCACCATTGAATACATAGCAAATCGCATGTGTGAACATAAATAACCCTCTTTTCTTTTTCTTTTTTCTCCCCAGTGGAACACAGAGGTATTTATTTACAGAATAGTCAAGCTGATTTTATCCATACAATGAAAGTGGTGAACAAGCAACATTTTCAAGGTGAGATTTTCAGTGAATAGCAACTTAAATATTAGTCTGTTTTCACAATAAGCCATCATACAGAAGCATTAAGACACTTCCGGTTTCCGAAGATTTGGAATATAGAAAATAAGCGGTATGGGCTTTTAGTCTTTTTTTTGGAGCTTGACAGTCCAGGTCTTCATCTGATTTCGTTGTAAGAGCACAGCTCGAACATTCTACTAAACATCTCCTTTAGTACTGTATTGAAGTCAGTCATACAGGTTGAAATGACATGAGGGTGAGTAAAAAATGACAATAATGTTAATTATATGCTGTATGCTACCAAGACATTATCCATTCATTTACAGACTTTTCCTTAAACCCTAAAACACAACACTAATAATATTTTGAAATACAGGTAAAACACCTGTGAAAGATCAATATGGAAAGTTAATTCAGATTAACACACTATTGGGCCCTATTTACTTCTCTTAGCGTATAGGGGAAGACAAAATCTGGATTCAGACAACGGCATATGTGCAGTATATGGCAGAAATGACATACTCAAGCTGGTGAGAAACACAAAGAGGAGAGAGATGAGTGTATGTGTTTGCAGTAACGATTTCAAAAAAATATGCATGCCCCAACTCCATTAATCAACCCATTGAACTCTAACATCAAAGCCATGTAATTAATTTAGATTAAGGTAGTCTTAATATGCGCTCCTCTGTTTGACATGAAAGTGTAATCAAAGCACACAAATAAGTATTGTATTAGTCATATTACTGGACCAAAGGTTTGAGCACAGTGATAATTTGAGTGTTGATGACAGAATGTCAGACTGATTAAAGGCCTCAGCAGAGGTTGTCACTTTGTTCTTTCCTGTCTTGTATTGGTAGCATTATTTTCCCCCTTTCATATTAATAACTCAGTGTAAAACAGCCAGGGCAGAAACTGTGAAAGCAGAGTAAACATGTCATTTTATAGTAATTTATTTAGTGTTTATAGCTTTAACACTGCGAATGGCTGGATAAGGGCAGTGGAACACCAGTGCTCTGAGTGTACCGTATGTACTGTCATCTGTCATCATAATATGATGATGTAAAAGCTTCTCGGATGAGGTGAGAGCTGGATGTGTTCCAAGCTAAAAAGTCTTCACATCTACGGGGTCATAAATCCAAACATAGACAGGCAGAGGAACCACAAGAAGAGGTGAATCTGTCCTTGCACCAGTTTTGCATCTCGAGGAGGCAATTTGACTAGAAATGATGCGATCAGCTCCATCTCACTGCAGTTATCACACAACACTGTTACTGCGGTTACAAACAGAGATGTTAGATGATATGCATTATGATCTTTATGAAAATCCCCCCCTGTTTTTGTAATATGTCTGTATTATTAAAATGATACAATAGATTTCACAATGTGGAACCATAAACTCTCTTTGCTTTTATTGCCTGTGACCTTCACCTCGTAAGTAATATTTACTCTCATCTTGAGTGTGTATTCATGCATTTCTGGACTCTGATCGGACTGCGACAAACACCAGCACAGTCAGTCCCTCAAGCATCTTTCATTTTACGACAAGACACTGCTTTAAAGTAAACTTAGAGAAAATACAGCTTCTCATCCCTTAAAAGTGAGAGAAAAATCTGGGTCTAAATGAAGGTGATGATGCCCTTAACTTGAATTCAATAAAGTTTCATAATGTGCTTTTCTAAAACAATGAATTAATTAAATACACCTGAAAAAAACACAATTATTATTATTATTATCAAAGCACACATCAAAGCAAAAATAATGTTCACATACACAAATGAAAAACATTCATATTTGTTTAAAAAGTCTTTAAAATCCGATGAGCAGAACAAGTGAAAATAGTAGTAAATAATGCAAAATATGAAAAAAGCAAATCGACCTGAAGCTTACGATCTCCCGCACCTTTATCCACACATTATCACATCTCATCTGATCGGCTGAGAACATTTAATTAGATGCGCATTAAAAGATCTGATCAAAGGAGCCGCTTTTAACTTCAAAGACGCTGCGGCAGACATGAAAGCACCGGTACTTACATGAATGAAAGTCCAGCGCCGCTCATAAATGACTTCCCTCCTCATAGATTAAGAGATTCCCTGTGGACCTTGAGTATGTGTCTTAGTGATTTTACACAACTTCCCAAGAATTTGCTTTATGAAATCAGCTGTGAAGAATCTATCCAATTGCAAGCCCTTGCGGTGAATATTTAAAAGAGGCAGCCAATGACTGCGTTGAAGGGCGGAGCTATGCGTGCGGAATGACGCTTACCTGAGGCTTCCTACTTAATAATTCAAAAGCACGGGTCTGACACAAATAGAAGAGGAATTTGACACGATTTTGAATACGTTTAATATTCAAAATGTTTCTATTTGAATAACTATTGCACTTAAATAATCTGTTACTTTGAGAAATAAGCCATCTTGCATTATGTGCATTCTAGCATATTCTTTAAATGATTACGTGGGGGAAAAAAGTCATTTTCTTAATTAAAGTACTGATTGCAAGTCTTATGATCATATAACCATTTTATGTGAACATTTCATGGATCCATGCCATTTATAGTAAAGTGAGGGCTCATCTGCTGTCTTGGGAAGTTGGCAGAATTCCACCTTCTAAATCTCTCTTTTTTAACAAATGTTCATCAGTATAACCTTTTACAGCAGGGCAAAAAAGACAAATATAGTACATCTAAAATACATCTTTAAGTGAGGTTAAATCAAAATTAATCAAATATTCCTTGATCTTTTGCAATCAAATAATTTTACAATGAAAACATTCTGTACCCTATCAAAACTTCCTCCTTATAGTCCAAAAAAAGCGAATTCTTGACACAGAGCTGAAAAACCTCTCGCTCAGAAATCTGAAATATTAAGATATGACTGCCCACAGTGATGCCCAATCATAAGGAGACAGCATTATGTACTGGATAAAGTACAGTCTGTCATTACAGTACAGCCATTATCGATAAATAAACTTCAATGCAAAGCAGAGTAATCGTTTTACCCTGAAGGGCCAATATTCTGTAATAAGCACTAGCTGACTGTATTATCCCTCACACAGCTACTTAACAAAAAATAATAATACATGGACATGAAATATTGATCTGAGCTGAAGATATTTTACTAGCTTACTTGTAGAGACCATGGAAAGGACACAATGACATTAGGAAACACTGTTTTTTTCCCAGATGAGTTACATAGTGTTGCCCTAGACAAGTCATTTTTCAGAAATATTTAACCACTGAACACAGAGATTGACCAATCAGAATCAAGTATTCCAGAGAGCCGCGTAATAAATAAATCCTCAGCACCAGAAAAACCCCAGTATGTGTAAACAGTGGAGAGGTTCACCAAGCCTTGTGCAGTTTCTGGAGCATCCACGCATAGCCTTCTGAAAGATCTCAACCTTGGAAAAAAGAGGCTGAAGTTTGCTTTTAACAAGCCTCACAATCATCTCACGCCAATCTTATCAGTTTGTGTGGCACATTGTATGCTAGCAAGCGCTCATTGTTAGCATAAATGCAGCTGTTCTACTAGTAAAAAGTGCAAGTAAGTAAAAAATGTATTCCAGTGGCATTTGTAAAGTACTTTGGAAGGTAATTGCGACTTGCGATGAGATATAAAGTCACAATTGCAAGATATGAAGTCAGAATTGTGAGATATAAAGTCAGAATTGTGAGATATAAAGTCAGAATTGTGAGATATAAAGTCAGAATTGCGAGAGTTAAAATTGCGTGAAATTTTTTTTCTCAGAATTGCAAGTTTATATCTCGCAATTCTTACTTTATAACTCACAATTCTAACTTTTATCTCAGAATTCTGACTTTATATCACACAATTCTGACTTAACATCTCGCAATTCTGACTTTATAACTCACAATTCTGACTTTATATCTCACAATTCTGACTTTATATCACACAATTCTGACTTTATTTCTTGCAATTCTGACTATATATATCGCAATTCTGACTTTAAAAGGTTTCGTGAGCGAACGCAACGTTTCTCTGGGAGCGCAAAACATTGGCGAGAGAACGCAAAAGCATTGATAAATATTTCCTTGACCATGTCCCTTTAGGGGCTCCATAGTAAAGTAATAGATTTTTGCATAAAAGAACAAGTAATTAACCAAGGCTGTATCCGAAAATTGCATACTTCCCTAATCCCTACTGAAGGCGAACAATTCACATGTCCATGTGCATACGATGGACACTTTACTATCCCATGAGGCCACGGGAGAAGATTTATGAATGGAAGTGAAGCGACGACACTGGTAGGTCAGATGATAGTGACAACATGGCGAATGTACGTCCAGATTACTTTCAGACTACATATTCATAATATATAGAACAAACTTTTTTAGCGGTTGAGAAGTAATTACTTAATAAGTACCTACTCAAGAAAGTATGCGATTTTAGATGCAGCCCCCAAAACAGCCCCAGACAAAACATACTAGGAACCAGATTCAGTTAATGTCAATAAAATTATTTCTTTAATCTCAGCACAAATGGTTTAAGTAAAAATCCCACAGTTTTTGCATAAGGAAACATAGGGAGAGAATGGAAAATAGTTTGGATTTAATGATAAATATAACTAGATTTTGTTTTTGCCGCAAAATATATGCTAACATTATATGTGGATGATATTATTTTATTTTCCAGTACATAAAAAGAGCATCACTTACAACAGAGAAGACTGTTAACAGTAAAACATTCTAAGGTTTAATATCTTGTTCTCTGAACAAAGCAAGGCTTTTCAATTCATTAAACTTCAATTAAGGCTCCAGATGTCCTTTCTTTCTTTGCATTTTATTGTTCATTTGTTGGCTCTGCACTTCAGTGTACACTTTGACCAGCACAGCATAATCTGTCACTACAGGCACTGCATACATGTTGAGACCCATTCTGTCTCATAGAAGAACTTCTCAACCCCTACAAGAAATGATCCACAATAGCTCAGCCATCCTTGAACGAAGTCAATTACCTTTCTGAAGACACCTGATGTGATCCCATCGCCAATGAAATTCAAAGTTAGATCACAGCGATTGGATGTAGCATGTATTGCCATAACCCTTTCCCCCCATGTGCCCCATTTGACCTTGCTTCTGATAAGCAAGCTCAGGGTTAGTTTGTGGTGTAAAGTGTCCTTTACTGCTGTTTTGATTCTCTGTTTTATGATTTGCTTCATTATGATTTGTTCTCTGTAGATTAGCATGAATTTGGGATTTGAAAAGAGAAAAGCACCTGCTTGGATCTAGTATGGGTTTAACCTTTAGCAAATCCATGCATCACCTTCCTCTGACAGCACAATACAATGTCCTTGGCAGATTCTGCATGGGCTTTCAGTATACCAAACAGCTGATGGATGCCATCATGTGTCTCCTGCTCTCCCCAAACGCACAATCATCATTGGCTCTCGTAATGCATGACACTGCAGGCTTAATCTATACAGATCCTATTAAGAATCACTGGCAAAATGAGTCCCTTGGGTCAAAACCAGGAAATGTGACAAAGCACTTTAAGTTAATTAGTGCACTGTAAGCTGCAACTAAACTATGTGCTAAAAACCAATTAATGCATTTGTTTTGTTTGAATGAGATGCAATTGAGTTCCATAAGGTGATTTTAGTGATTTAAGTACATTGTGTTGTTCACGAGCAGTAGTGGACAGTGTACAAAGTAGCATATTTTTTTAATAATCTGTACTTTATTTTTATTTTGGGAAACTTTTACTTTTACATCCCTAAATTTCAAAGCATAAAATCATACTTTTTACACCACTACATTTCATAAAAACATGTCTTTCCTCATTATTTTGAAGAATCAGGAATACGAGATAGAGGTGTCCAATTCATGAACCCCATTCATCAGTCAGTCATTTTTTTATTTTAATACTTAAGTACATTAAAAATCAAGTACTTTTGTACCTTAATACTTTTATTTAAGTAATATTTTAATAGAAGTACTTTGTCCCCCACAAGCTATCTCATATTAATTGAACAAACTACTCATTTAAAGGAAAAGTTCACCTACACTGAAAAAAACAAGTAAAATGTACTTAACTAAATTTATTTTTAAAGTAAATTTCACATAGGAAATTAAGTAAACTCTAAGTTAAGTAAAATTAAAGAAAATAAGTAATTTTAACTTGGCCAGTAAAAGGTTGAGTAATTTCTACTTAGTTGAAGTTTCCTTTGAAATACTTTTTAATCAAATAATATAACACTGAAATAAACCACGCTTTTAAAGAAACAACTAAGTAAATAACACAACAGATATTGTGTAGACACCATATTTACGCAATAGTAGTACTACAGTACCTGAACGCAGAGACCTCAATACTTTTTGCGTATGAATGTGTCATTTTGAATAGAAAATGAACTCAAAATGGCACAAAATGGCAAGTTACTAAACCTCAGGGGCACTGCTAGCAATCTTGGGCCCTATGAAAGAATATGAGGTTGGGCCCCCTACCGTACCCATTCCGCACCAAACATACAAGCCAACCTAGCTATTGTCTGCAATTTAATAATACTGACCTATTATTACTTTTGCTTGTGACCACTAGGTATCAGTATTTAGTCAGAGGCCTACCATGGCTGTAGCTATCAAATGATTTATTATGCAAATGTAAATGTAATAGAAAAATACAGTACAGTAATCAAATATTCATAGAAAATACACCATTCTTAAGCAATGATTAAACACATTATATTAAACAGATAATTTTGAGATTGGATAATTTTGCCGGAAATGCAGAAATAAGCTGTAATTTAGTTTTATTTGTAACTCTTTGGTAGATTATACATTTATACTTTCTATTAGATTACTACTAGTGCTGTTACTACTAATAAAACCGTGTAGAAATTACATTTGTTTTTTCTGTAGTATTTACTTCACTAAAGAATCATTTTTATCAGTGTAAAATAAAAAATAAAAAAAATCTATATGTTGTTGCAAACCCATATGACTCTTTATTCTGTGTATCACAAAATAATTTTTTGGGGTAAATCATGTAATGAATTGTGTTCATGAGAATTCATGGTTTGTAGATGAATCATTCTTTTGAGACAAATCTTTTTAATGAATCAGTTGATCCAGTTCGTAAAACGGTCTGAACGATTCATTTGACGATTCTCAAGTTCTCAAGTTCAAGGTTGCAATTGTTAACAGTTCAATGGAGAGGGTGATCTTTACTGAATAACAGCTTCATGTTTTAGACTGTTCCTCATACAATTTCAAGGCATGAAATATAAGTCATATAGATAGAGCATTTTTATGGTTCTTTTTGTCATTAAAGTGTGGCCAGGATATTCTTTAAAAAATTACACAATGTTGCAAGGAAGACAGAAAGTCATACAGGTTTACAACGACATGAGGGTGTGTAAATGATGACAGAATTATCGTTTTATGGTGAACTATCCCTTTACATATTTGGCTCACCTTGCTTGCCCTTTAGTCTACTTAATGTAAAAGCACTGATTCTTATTTTATAGGATTTCAGCAAGTGAAGCACTCTAGAGTGAACCCTCCTATGATATGAGGAATGCCCTTTAATTGCCAAATAATACAAAACTCCAAAAATGGGATCACACTTGTTTTTAATACTTATTCCTGTCTCTTGCACTAATATTTAATCTGCCCATTTTTTTCCACTCTCTCTATCTAAACACCATCATTCACTGTTTTAATTTAAAGTATGAATATGTGATTTATTGTCCGATGGCAGAGTATAAATCTACTTTGCTGTGTGATAACAGAGGTGATGTCTCCTATATTGATCGGGAGCTTAATAGTGTTTGTTCTTTATAGCTGATCTCAGGAAACAAGGGGAATATACGGGTTTGAATGAGTTCTCTCATGGTATCCAGCAGAGGGATGGAGCTACAATGGAACAACATGCATTTCCCCCCTGCGCATTATTTTAATATATGACAGCACTGCATAAACCTCAGAGAGGTGACTTTGGTTCAAGCAAACACTGAGGAGTATTTTTCATAAATAAAAAAAAGAAAATGAAAAGATTCCAGAGATTGCAGAATCTCAATCAATGTCTCAAATGATTTTTAGTTTCTGTTCTTAGATTCGCAGTCTGCAATCAAAAGTAAGACATTTTAAAATGCACATGTAAAATTCCTCAACAAATTCTTCCAAAATCAAATTGTCTTTGATATTCTCTACTCTTAGGCCTGGTTTTCAAGGCCTTAGATTAAGCCAGGATTAGACCTTAGACCTTAGGACATTTAAGCAGCTTTTATTTAAAAAAAAAAGCTAAGCCTTGTCTATGCCTTAGAAAAAAACATTACTGGTGTGCATCTTGAGACAAAATAATGGCACTGACATATTTTAAGATATCTCAGTGCAAGTTGCTTTCAGTTAAAACATGCTTAAACATAAGTTTAAACATGCATTTATTCTGGGACTATAGGCTTAAGCCTAGTCAGTGAAACAAGGGGTAATGTGTCCCAACAAATGTCTCAGTTTTATTTGAAATAAAGTCTATTTTTATCTTGATACATGCTAATCCTTCTCTCTCAGAAATCGCTAGTAAATTCCAAAATTAATTACAAAGAAAATGCAATAAACACATTGAATTCAACGTGAAAGCTTGAAATATTTTTTATATAATGTATTACAATAAAAAAAATTTGGTAACACTTTAGACTAACGGTCCGTCATTAATAGGTAAATATGCAGGAAGTAATGCAGGACAAATGAGTAGTACATTAACGCTTCAGTTATATTATTAACTAATATGGAAACAAGCTTAACTAATCAGTAAGTAATATCACATTTAGGACTGAGGTAGTTCCTTATTAGGTAATCAATAATTACTGAATGAGATTGGCATCATTAAGAACTAATAACTAACTATGACAAAATTACTGGTTGCACTTTATTTTACAGTATGTGCACTCTACGTGTACGTGTACTTACCTAAGAAAGTACTGGGTAATATAAGGTAACTACCTGGGTAAAGGTTAGGTTTAGGGGTATGTTCAGGGGTATGTTCAGGGTTAGTACCTAGTTATTACCCAGTTATTGCAATTACTGTAATAAGTAAACAGTATGTACATGGTTAACAGGACCGTAAATTAAAGTGCTACCATTATTACTAATCACAATATTAACGTGTTTGAGCAATTGTCTTTTTTTTTTTTCTCAGAACATGGTCATAAAATGCATCATAAATACTTATCATGTGTCTGAGATGTAATCAATCATCTCTTTTACTCTGAATATGGTCATAAAATGCATCACTACTCAAGTGTTACATAGTCACTCTTCAAGAACTACTTGTGATCTAGATCATTATTTTAAAGTGAAAAGGATGCTTTTCTATCAGCTTGAATCAGTCGGCCCATTCTCCTCTGACCTCTAGCATCAACAAGGCATTTTCGCCCACAGGACTGCCGCATATTGGATGTTTTTCCCTTTTCACACCATTCTTAGTAAACTCTAGAAATGGTTGTGCGTGAAAATCCCAGTAACTGAGCAGATTGTGAAATACTCAGACCGGCCCGTCTGGCACCAACAACCATGCCACGCTCAAAATTGCTTAAATCACCTTTCTTTCCCATTCTGACATTCAGTTTGGAGTTCAGGAGATTGTCTTGACCAGGACCACACCCCTAAATGCATTGAAGCAACTGCCATGTGATTGGTTGATTAGATAATTGCATTAATGAGAAATTGAACAGGTGTTCCTAATAATCCTTTAGGTGAGTGTATATCTCCTTACCTTAGCCCGATTCACAACGGTAAGCTTGTGATAATGTGTTATAATTTGAGTGGTACTGATAGCTTTCCACAGGAAATTTGAGCATGCCGCCATTCGTCTTTGCGTCATTACGTAATGTCTGTATGTATAAAGAAGAAGTCCTGGGTAGGCTATATCGCATGTGAGGATGCTGCAGGTGGCAGATCATTTATAGCCTTTTCTCACAGCAGTTGGAATATTTAAACATATCATTTTGATGGTGGATTGTAATCCAGAAAGGACCAAACAACAATCATCAGTGACAACTGGAGATTCACCTGTAGTCAAAAGCAAAAGTTTAGACTGTACAGAAATGTAAATCTTCTACAGGTAAATACTTGAGAACAAAGTATAACAATAATAATGATTTGCACGGTTTGATCTGATATGAGCTAAGCGATCGTTAGATTTAATCACCATTGGTAGCACGATTTATTGTAATGCCTTTTTTCTCAGTTGGTCTGAACAAAATTTGCAGACATGTTACTTGCTCAGATGACATTTTCCCGTGAAAATTCTTATTTTGGTAATACTTCCAAGATGTAGAATCTGTCATTCCGAAGTACAGTATCCACACCAGTGCGGTGACTGACAGCCAGCCACACGACACATACTCCTCAAGATATTAGATTTATCCGCGCTGAGGAGCCGTGTAGATGCACAACCCATGTAAAGATGATAATTCCGCAAATAACTATAAAAAAAAAAAAATGTAAACGGGTGCATGACAGCCCTGGTCTCCTGGAGCTATAAAATAGCAACCTCTTCTGTGTGTTCCGTTAGTTAACGCTAAATCTGAAAAATAGTCTTTGACAAATACTTTATGTCAGGGGCGATATCTGCTCCATTGAACACTGTATCTATCACTGTAGTGTTATACCATCATGCGCCTGATAAATGGATGAAGAAAGTTTTCTGCCATTGGCCTACAAGCTTCCAAACTTTCCTAATTATTTTTCTCAGTGTTAGTTGCATTCGCTTTATTGCCTGAAATCCTGCTTGTTGAGCAAATAAAACACACAAGGCCATCACTCTGCCTCTGCTCTCCATGCCGGTGGTTCATGGCCTGAGGATCTGTCAAATCAATAAGAGAAATCAAAGAGTGATTCCCACAGTCATGGCACTGGCAAGCTGGTGACGAATAGAAATGTTCCAGATGTCTCAGCACATCAGCATCACAGATAAACCCTGTGCGAAATGCCCTAAAGGTGATGTGTCATTTTTGTCCTATATTAATACGATCACAGCTTAATATGCAGAGGCTATAAGTAAGCTATTAGTAGGTTGATTGCCCCAAAAAGATTAACACTGTGGATCTGTTGGTTTGAGTATCCTAACAAGGATCTGTTTGCTGCTGACCAGTGGAAGAAGGATTGTTAAAGTCACCATGAAATCAAATTTTTTTTTTTTTTTTTCATGGAATATTGCAGTATTTATTATAACGGATTTATCTGTGTACATCATTATTTTGTTTTTTAATTTGTGTACCCTTTTTGGGTAAATCTTTAATCAAAAAAACTTCCTCTTGCTGTGACATCTCTTCTCTTCTCTGATGACATGTTTACTGGCATGAGGGCAGGACAACCTGTCACTCATATGCAATAGCAAACCACAAGCATCAAATCAATTCCCAATGGACAAAATCAAGTCCCGGCGTACATTATTTCTTGCTTGAGAAGCCGTTTCACTCAGATATACAGTAGGTAGTCAAACAAAGTGCCTATTACCATCGCCGCAAAGCTATGGTGTTAAATACAACCAAGTCACATGTGACACTCGTCTGCGAAATCACCACTAGATGCGCACAGGGACAGTTTACAACATTGCTCAGTAAAGGCCAAAATATACCTTGTTTTTTTTTGTTGCTAGCGTATGCATACAGACGAATGCGTAGCCTTTCAAAGTATACTCCAATTGATAGTGTGCGCGAACATAAGCTGTCGACGCATGCGCTGTAGAAAGTTTAATCTTTGTCCATTGTCTGCCCCGGAAGTTATGACTGATAAAAATGTCTTTGTATTCTTTTAAACTTGAGTTGCAGCTATCTCATAACCCCTCACAGATGCGCTTGTCAATGCAGGCATCTGTTGTTGTTGTTGTTGCAGTCTCTTTTATTTTTCTGTTGTTGTTCTGTCCATTTAGTTTTGTTTTGTACTGTGAAACAACGGCTCGGGTTCCACCTTGTGGAACAACTGATTAGTGCAAAACAAATTCATTGTGCATGTGCGAACTGTGCACACAAAGTACATGCAGTTACAAAAAAAAAACGGACGGCGCGTATACATTTCTGGTGATGAAATTTGCATCATGCGCACTGTACACGAACCCTCACATATGTAGAAAAAAATCTTCCTCTTTGGCCTTAAAGGGATAGTTCACCCAAAAAAATGTATTCTGTCATTAATTACTCACCCTCATGTCATTCTAAACCCGTAAAACTTTTGTTCATCTTCAGAACACAAATGAAGATCTTTAATGAAATCTGAGAGCTTTCTGTCCCTCCATTGACAGCTATGCAACTACCACTTTCAAGCCCCAGAAAGGTAGTAAAGACATCATAAAAGTAATCTGTGTGACTCCTGTGGTTTAACCTCAGCAAGTGCTTTGTTTGTGCAAAAAACAATTTACCAGTTTTACAAAATATTCATGCTCTGGTATCAACACAACACTCATGCGTCGTGGTGCTCTTGTGTATGTGCGTCGGAGACGTTGGACATAAGGGTGAATAATTAATGACAGAACTTTCATTTTTGAGTAAACTAACCCTTTATGGCTGGAGTTGTGACATTTTTACTTGTAATAAAATAATGAAATAAATTACTGGTAATAATAATAGCAATAATAATATAGCATTATAACATTAAATGATCTAAAAAACATTAAATTGTCAAATAAATGCTTAATGTTCAAGCTATTTGACTACTGTTACAGTGAAATATTACAGTGACGGCAGTCAGTGGTGAAGTGTGCTTACTTTACTGTACATGTTAAAGGCACAATATGTAAGATTTTTGTAATAAAATATCCAAAAACCACTTGCACAGTGTGATATATTTCATGCAGTTGTGTACTTAGATTATCCCAAAAGTTCTAAAGAATTTGTAAACTTGTCCCCAGAGCTGATCCTCCCTATACACAAAGTACTCTCCTTTATAGTGTCATCAAGATTTGCCTTTGTTATTGTTTTGAAAATGCGACCTCTGGCGGCGAAAACGCAAATCTTGAAATGTGCTATATAAATAAACTTGCCTTGCCTTGACTTACGTACATTTTTATTGTAGCACTTTGGTGGTGCAGAAATTAAACATGAGTTAGCACAATATGTGAAGCATTAAAAAGAAAAGAATTAGCCTATAATATTTTTACATAGAGCATGTTGGAAGACTCGCTCACGTGCAGGGCGTGAACAGGTGGGCAGGTCAGTACAGATGAATCAGTGCAATTACTGACAGGCACTCGTGCCGATGGACCCGCCCTCAGCTAAACCAAACATAACTTGTTGTGTTTAGACAAAGCGGGCTGTCAGCGTGAGGTAAAGAACTTTCTAGCATGTAATCTCTCTACTGATGCCTGTAAATTAATTTTCCATCGATTTGCAGAGGTCTCGGGGAGGAAACAGGGGGATGATGTCCATCTCCGGGGAAAGGGGAGTGCGGTGCAGTAGCAGGCTAGATATCTGTACGGATACCACGGGATGTGAAGACTGGAGGAGGGAATCCATGACAATGATGAATCACTGTAATCTCTGTCTTTCACAGAAGATGAGTAGAAAAGCAAGAGTGTCTACAAAGACCTTTGCTGACCTTTTCATATCAGCACAAGTTTCTTGGGAGAGGACATGCAATTAATACATTACAAGCGTCATCTCTATTATATATATTATTCTAATTGACAAGAAATCAAACATCGCACTGATTTTACTTTTGCTAATATGTCCTTAAAACTTCTTTAGTTCTTCTTTTTATGGACAATTAATAAATAAACAAAGCCATACAAACAGGTTTAAAAAGCATATTGACAATTTACCTATTGCAATATTTGGTAAATGCAAGTAGAATAGAATAGAATAGAATGTAAACCCTAATGCTCAAAATAATTAATTGGTTTGAGTAGAGCCAACTCAAATTAAACAAATTAGTTCAATCGAATGAACTTTTATGAGTATTTAGAACTTTCTTTTTCCTGTGAGTTCACAAAACTGACACATTTAAGTAAACTGAATTGTTTCATTGTTTTGAGCTTTATGAACTTAAATTTAACCCTCGTCCTTCCCTTGAGAGTTCATCGAAGTGGTCCAAGACACTAGGACTTTTGTTGCACTTGAACCACGAATGCACAATTTTTTTTTACTGGATGAAGGTTTTGTGGTTGAAATTTTTAAAAGTAACAAATCCTTCCCTCATGGGTCAATTTGACCCCCATAGGAATTAATGTAATGCAAGGAATGCTTCAGTATACCTAAAAAAAAATCATGGTAATATACTATATACAGTATGTTAAATGTTCTATATTGCTGTATTCATTCAGCAAGTGCTATGCTATGCTAATGCTATCAAAGCATTGTATTACCAATTAGCAAGGTAGCATTTATTGAATTAGCTAGTTAAAGTTAGCCAAGTTTCCACTACTACAAATATTTAAGTTCCACTACAAAAAAAAAAAAATTTTAAATGTATGAATTAGCTCACTCAAATATTTGAAGTTAAGAGCAATTAAAATGTATGAGTACAAAATAAAAATCTGCACTTAAACTTATTTATGCTTACTTAAACTTTAAATCTCTTAACTTAAAAAAATGTAATATAACCGATTGCCTCAATTTTTTTGAGTTTTGCCAACTTATTCAGGTTTACGGTGTGCAAAATATCAGCAACATCGGAAAAAAAAACAAGCATCACCGCTAAATAGTGTCCGACAGAACATTGTTATGGCTCTGATAATTATGTTCAACTAAAATGTTTACAAGTATGCATGCTTTCATTAAGGATGCCTCCAGGTTCCAGCCACCTGCCTGCAGGGAATTATCAGCTTTCGATGTGTGTTTTTGCTTCGCTTTGCTCTACGTGAATATTCATGCACTGTAACAGCAGCAGTGTGGCCTGCTGGGGAAATTCACTTTCATTTTTAATTTCAGGATTATTGATCTCGACTCGCTTTATTGCTGTATGACATCCATAATCAGAACAACAGACCGACAGTGGAGATTAATAAGACAGCAGGAGGAAGGAAGGGGAGTGAGGGAGGGGAACTCGAGTCCATCTCTCATAACCTCGCTTTAATTACACATTTCCCTGATCTTGATGGATTCCACTCCATCAGCCATAAATTTGCCTTTTTTCCTGCGTGATATCTGTTTGTTTAAGAACACATTAGAGTGTGGGGATTTGCCGCAGTTTAAATTAATCAGTTGGCTGGTTGTTAATTATGGTTGAAATCATTAACACAATTATTCCTGAAGTTAAAATGGGGGAATCAGTGCATTGTGCCATAGGCATATACTCAAATCATCTACAATTCAAAACTACAGATATATTTCATCCTTACAGGTAATGTAAAAAAATGTCAATAATAAAATAATTATAGTAATTTCAGTTTATATAGAAATATAATAGTGCTAAACAAAAGGGAGTGTGCTGACCTGTAGCCTTTCTCTTTGCAAATCGAAATTCTTCTATTCCAAATTAATATGCAGAGACAACTAATTCATTGCAGAAAAGTGTCAGAGATCATCTTCAGCTTGCTTGTATAATGCAAGCTCCTAAACTGAAGGGCAGCCTTCCAAAGAGTAACTTGCTGTATCTGTTTTCCACTCTCCGCTCACAGTAGCCTGCAGAGGATTTCTGCTCACTGTTTAGTTGGTATGCAGAAAATACAGGCTGCAGGAAGCCATGTGTCACTTTGCTCAGTGTTTGCATACAGTTAAGCTTATCAGTGCTTAAGATGAATTGAGACACAGGGCTATGGTACTTCATCTTGGTCAGGAGGGCACACTTATCCTTGCAGGATAGAAGACATAGCATCATCCCCATCTTGAAACATTTAGGTTTCAAGAACAGGTTCCTTTTACACAGTGTCCATAAAACAACGATGATAACTGCCTGGGCAACAGCAATTTTTAGTACGCTAAAGTCATTTTATGACAATGCATAGTAAAATACTTAAAACATCAACAACATATAAACCCTTTTGTAATTTAACACTTTCGCACATACAATCACACCGGTGTGATCAGTCTTGGCTGGTCCCTGGAGCGTACGATCACACTGGTGTGATTAGCTGCTAAACTGCTAAATTCAAATGTGCTTTCGCGCATTGGCTGGCGCTGAGCCAGAGACAGACGCGCTAATTACTTGTCATATACAACACCTATTCAGTGTTTTCAGCCGCATAATGTTTATTTTAGGTTTCAGACATTTAAATACACATAAGTAACAGCAAAACCATACATTTAGAGTTTGTAAAATACACACTGATGTCAATGGAAGAGGCAATAATAATCATTTTCATTATAATTGGACAACAAGTTTTATTCATATCAGATACACATTGTGTAAGTATAACTTTAAAGTTTACTCTATTCTTCTCCCAGTTCACCGGCCACTTACTTTCATGTATTTAAGAGTCAAACAAAAAGCACAGGTTATAATTGAAGATTGTTCTCATCCCTTGAATATTAAATTTCAGCTTTTACCATCAAAAAGCCATTTTAGGCAACCTCAAGCAAGGAAAAAGGTGTATCAAATGTCATTTATGCCAACTGCCGTTAGAATTTTAAATACTGGGATCTGAGTGTGAGGGGTGATTGTGTTACTTGTTGTCTTTTTATGTGATTTGTGTGATGATATTGCATGTGTTTCTTTGTGATGAAGCCAAAGACAAATTTCCTAATTAACTATTTCGGGAGAAGTGGAGGAATTCACGAGTTGTAAATCCAACAGATCTGATTCTCTGAACTGTGGCACAAACTAAAATGGTGGCACCAATCGCGCATATAGCGCAACTAATGCAATCGTTATAAAGGTGTTTCAACAACAAAGCACATCCACTTGCCCATATTTGACCATCAGAATATCAGATATTTCATGCTATAGTTAACAAATCTGTGAATATTTTTAATAAAAAAGGAAAAATTAAATAAAAAGCAGGTCATCAGTCATAAAGCACTATTGTGACTGCGGTGTGTCACGTGACAAGCAATGACGTGTCACCATGGAAACGATACGTTCTAAATAACGGTCTCCTTGAAAACCTCACGTTGGTGGGGCAGTCAGAATATTTTAATTTACGTGTGAAAGGGTAAAAGGTGCAGAAGGCGAGTTTTGAGAAACGCTGCTGAATGTGGATCAGACCGAGCAGCACAACACACTTTTAGCCAATCAGCAGTAGGGGGCGTGTCCACTTATGATGGGGGAAGAGAGAGAGAGAGTGAGCAAGAGGGAGATTTGAAGAAAGACTAGAAGAGAGATGGCTGAGAGACATTACAAAAGAGAAAAGGTTAGAGGAATATCACTGGAAAAAGAAGGGCTATGATCAGACAATTGGTCCAGACAGTTTTAGGACCTGCATTAATATTAGAAAAGCTTCACTTTATTTTTCGCGAAGCATTATTTTGCCTCGCTTCAGATAAAGACATCCGATCTTGCGTGGATTTGTTTGGATTGAGTTCAAATATCAACAGTGTTCTCAGAAATCGCTAACTGCACCTTTAATTGGAAATGTTAATATTTTTAGAGCTATATAAGAAAAAAACATTCATATATTATATTATATTATATTATATTATTTTATATTATATTATATAATATTATATTATATTATTATTGGGTAATTCTCATGCACAAAATCAAAATCTAATATTTAATGACACTGGAAAACTTTAGTAAATGCAGTGATTAGTTCCTCTTGCTATTTTTGTGATATGCATGCATGATATGCATCATACAATCAGTGAATAGACTGTGGGTGGTCCGTGGATGGGCCATTCGTGGCTGAAACTATAATAATGAAGGCCTAAACCTTATCAGGCCTGAATGACCTTTGGTATTGTGAGTTACAATAATGTTTGTACCCAGTGTAGTTATTTTAATTGTAATATGTTTGGGCTGGTGGGCACATTGCAAAGTTAATTGAAAGGAAGAGGAAACAGCAGGAGTAAACCGAGACAGGTGGGGGCAGTGACAGGATCCCACCAATAAAATATTGATATAAGTGATTTGGTAAGGATGGAGGATTTTAAAGCTATGCGGTGCTGAGTTTTATTTTGGTGTGGGAGAGGTCAGTACGGCAGCAGGGCAGAACACAACTGGATCTCACAACCACTCCTAAGAGCAGGGGAGGGGCTGAAAAGACCCCTCTCATGGTTTAAGACAAGTGACAGCCCCATAATTCTAAATCATAAACGCACAGCTGGAAATTACAAGGCAATAACAGTAAATCATGTACTTGTGATGTCTGATGAATGTGTAAACCGTAGAAACTTCCTGGATTAATTTCCTGGCTTCAGTTGGCATCCTTGTTGTTTACTTTAAAATTATTACCTTTGATTTTTGCGGCATTGATTCAGCAAGGCACTGGAAACATTCCTCAGAGATTTTGGTCCATATTGACATGATAGCGTCACACAGTTGCTGCAGATTTGTCAGCTGTACATCCATGACACCAATCTCCAGTTCCATCACATCCCAAAGATGCTCTATTGGATTGAGATCTGGTCAGTGTGGAGAGTATAGTGAACTCATTGTCAAGTTCAAGAAAACAGTTAGAGATGATCTGATCTTTTTGACATGGCACGTTATCCTGCTGGAAGTAGCCATCAGAAGATGGGTACACTGTGGTGTATTAATATTAAACAGTGCTCAAGGGGCCCCAAAGTGTGCCAAGAAAATATCCCCCACACCCTTACACCACCAACCTGAACCGTTGATATAATGTAGGATGGATCCATGCTTTCATGTTGTTAACACCAAATTCTGAATGTCGCATCAGAAATCGAGACACATCAGACCAGTCAACTATTTTCCGATAGGAAAATTGTAACCTCAGTTTCCTGTTCTTAATTGATAGGAGTGGCACCAGTGTGATCTTTTGCTGCTGTAGCTCATCTGCTTCAATGTTGGTCTTGTTGCGTGGTCAGAGATGCTTTTCTGCAACCTCGGTTGTAACGAGGGGTTATTTGAGTTACTGATGCCTTTGTATCAGCTCGAAACAGTATGGCCATTCTCTTCTGACCTCTGGCATCAACAAGGCATTTTCGCCCACAGAACTGCCGCTCACTGGATATTTTCTCTTTTTTGTACCATCCTCTGTAAACCCTAGAGGTGGTTGTGTGTGAAAATCCCAGTAGATCAGCAGTTTCTGAAATATTCAGACCAGCTTATCTGGCACCAACAACCATGCCACATTCAAAGTCACTTAAAGTGCCCCTATTATGGTCTTTCGAATATTCCCTTTCATGCAGTGTGTAATATAGCTGTTTATGATTGTAAACGTTCTGCAAAGTTGTAAAGTCGAAAGTGCATGATAAATCTAATTATTGTCTACCAGAAGAAAAAATAGACTCTGAACCACCTATATGAGTCGTTTATATTTAGAATCCCACTACGTTATGGTTCTACGTCGCTAGAAAATACATTTGCATAATGTCTTTTGTACGTTGTCCACCCACGAACAACTTGACCAGCACTCAAACACGTCATTTTATTAACGACTGCTTCTCAAATCTCTGAATTCAACACGGGATTTGCAAACCGCTTGCTCTTGAAAGTTGGGTCAGTTTATTTGGACCAGCTTGCTCCTCAGAATCATAACCTGTAAGTATGAATAATTATTGATGTATATATTGTCTACCGGGTGTTCAAAATATATAGTTTTGTATTTTATATTGTGTAAGTTTCTGGCTAACTCACTTATTACTGTCTTACTGAAATACTTCTGCTAATCAGCTGTGGGCCACTATCACCAAAAACTGTCTATTAATGCAGATTGTCTGTCGTTCTTACTACTTTGAGTAAAGATAAAGGATAAAGCTAGATTTGTTTTACAAACATTAATGTTACGTCAGTCATTCACGTTAGTGCTGGGCTATCGTATGCCCTGTTTTTGATATTCCCACATAAGCACCACAATACATTTTAAATAGGCTACACATCTGTTTGTTGATGGACATACACTTGTTAATGCTGATGGTGAGGAATTACAGTTGCAACACCTTATAATGTACCTCAAAATAAGTGGCGTATCACTGAGAAACGTCCTTGCGATGGAGGTTCTGATTGAATAATTAGTTCTTCCAGTGTTTCATCATCAGACTTGCGCTCGGATTGATATGGTAAAATCAACGTCATCGTTACTGTCTTTACTGTGTGTACAATCGTTGAGTTTTATGAAGCCTTCGGAGCTGAAGTTTATCCGAAACCATAGTGGACGTTATTGAGTGCACTCATTCAATCCCACATTGCACCGCAATAACGAGTGTACAGCCGATGTACGCTCAGCAGCTGTCCGAATTCACTCACTTATTTTCATTCACTCCTTCAAGTGAACTGTATTAGTGGACTAATGTAGGGAATAGTGAATGAGGGTTTAGGGGGCAATTTCAGATTCAGCCTATGTCCACATGCCTAAATGAATTGAGGTGCTGCCATGTGATTGGCTGATTAGATATTTGCATTAATAAGCAGTTTAACATGTTTGCAAACATTGATGACGAGTGTAGCGAATTAGCTCAGAGGGGAAATATTAATAATTATTCATAACTCATTATGATTATTCATTATGATTAATTATGAATATTTGAATCTGTTAAATTGATTAACTTGATGTAGCTACATTAACATTACAATCAATCAATCAGTTCATCCTATGAACGTTCAGTATTGATTATTAATTAATTCTAAGAAAAGGATATTTTTCCTGGCCACAGATCTTGCATTTGCCCGGGAAGGCGTCCAGATATACGGTCGCAGGAGAAAGTCTTGATGGTTCCGTCCGATGGCTTTGCAGGGCGGATCGTTTCCTTTCGTGTTGAGCGAAGGAACGACGGTGAGCTTGCATGGTTGCTTTGACTCCATCGAGGTTGAGGAAGTTGCACACGCCATGAGGAGTTGGGCCTGCTGGCCTGCATCTGGTTTCCTGTCCCACACACACACGTGAGGCTGTGTGTGCAGGCCTTATCTGGCCTGGCCTGCTGGCCGGCCAGATAGACAGCCAAGATGACGCGTCGTCTTGGTCCAGAGAGTGAGGAGAGAGAGCGTCTCTCTCTTAAGAGTCATAGAGAAATCCCACCCTCGATGGTCGAGTTGGCCAATGGGATTGTTGGGATTTCCCAGCGGGAAATTCCTATGTGGGAGATTTATGGATCTTTGTTTCAAGCAAGATTCAATCGGCCTGTGCCCATACATACTCCAATTAATGCAACAAACACGCATTACTTCCTAAGAGGAAGTGACATACATGAAAGTGTAAGTCGTGAAGAGAGCATTAATTTGATAGGAGACACGACATATATGAACTTAAATGGACTAGTAAGTTGTTCATAAGACATGCATAAACGAAATAACATACAAGGGACACTTTACAAGACAGTTATATGCGTACATACAATGTCCTGGGGTGCATATTCATTTATAGACGGTTGGTCTATAACTTGAGGCAAAAGTGTGTGTTTTACAGAGTGTGTGCTTTGTGTCTTAACTATGGCCTTTTCCATGTGGCTACATTTTTTAGGGCCATAAAACGTCTTATCAGTTGGTATCCAGGGTAACAGAGGACCTTTCTCTGTTGTGTTGGGGAAAGGTCTGTTACTGAGAACAGAGCATTTAAAACATATTTGTTAAATGTAACAGGCGATTATGTCGCTACACGAGTTTTGTAGGCGGAGCCTACCTGGTGGCAGAAAATTACAGTTTTGACATCTTTTTTGCATTCCTTTTCTGACATCCAAATGCACAAGACATTTTTTCTCTTATTCTGTGGATTTTGCCCATTTGTTCTCCACTTGCTACCACTGATTTTCTGCCACCACAATGCGCACACAGCTGAAAATGATGTAACTGTGTCATCTGCTCACAAATGGTCTCTCTCTCTCTCTCTCTCTCTCTATATACACTCACCTAAAGGATTATTAGGAACACCATACTAATACTGTGTTTGACCCCCTTTCGCCTTCAGAACTGCCTTAATTCTACGTGGCATTGATTCAACAAGGTGCTGAAAGCATTCTTTAGAAATGTTGGCCCATATTGATAGGATAGCATCTTGCAGTTGATGGAGATTTGTGGGATGCACATCCAGGGCACGAAGCTCCCGTTCCACCACATCCCAAAGATGCTCTATTGGGTTGAGATCTGGTGACTGTGGGGGCCATTTTAGTACAGTGAACTCATTGTCATGTTCAAGAAACCAATTTGAAATTATTCGAGCTTTGTGACATGGTGCATTATCCTGCTGGAAGTAACCATCAGAGGATGGGTACATGGTGGTCATAAAGGGATGGACATGGTCAGAAACAATGCTCAGGTAGGCCGTGGCATTTAAACGATGCCCAATTGGCACTAAGGGGCCTAAAGTGTGCCAAGAAAACATCCCCCACACCATTACACCACCACCACAGTGGTAACAAGGCATGATGGATCCATGTTCTCATTCTGTTTACGCCAAATTCTGACTCTACCATCTGAATGTCTCAACAGAAATCGAGACTCATCAGACCAGGCAACATTTTTCCAGTCTTCAACTGTCCAATTTTGGTGAGCTCGTGCAAATTGTAGCCTCTTTTTCCTATTTGTAGTGGAGATGAGTGGTACCCTGTGGCGAGCGGTGAGGTGAGGGACCGTGAGAACGGGCCGGTGACGAGCGATAATGAGCTCCAGCTGCACGCCACACCGGTCTCGTCTCACGGAGGAGTGACGGGAGCATAAAAGGAGGAGCGACGACAGTGCAAGACGAGAGAGGACCAGGCCTGGACTTATGTTGTGTTTTTGTTTACGTTTTATTTTGTGTGTGTGCGCGGCAGTCGTCCGTGAGGGGCTGCCGCGGCGACTTTCATTTTGTTAATTTATTTGATTAAAGTTTTAAATGTTCGCCGGTTTCCCGCCTCCTTCTTCCCGGAACATACTAACGGTGTTACATTGGTGCCGAAACCCGGGAGGAAGGAGGGACATGCTGTCGAAGAGCCCTCGCTGCTGAGGGGGATCGCGGTGCTGAGGAGGTCGGGCAGCGCGGATGACTGAAGACCGCGAGGGGCTGCCCGAGGCGGTGGTGCTGGAGCGAGTGAAGATCCGGTGGGACGGAGAGCTCGCTCCCGAGCCCCTGGGTCGAGGTGGGGTGGCTGCCGTCTGAGAGGGAGCGGAGGAGTCGTCGGCGTTCGCCGTGGGCCGAAGCCTGCTGCCATCCGCCATGATGGGGAGGAGCAGGGAGCGCGGGACTCGCTGCCGGCTGCCCTCAATAAGAGGAGCCACCGCCGGCCGCCAGGGGGCGGAGGAGGATCGAGCCGTCCACCGAGCGTCCAGTACCATCGCATGGCACCGCGAGGAAGAGCCTCTCGGTTGGCTGAGGACCGAGCGGCAGTGTGTCGGGGAACCGGACCACAATTTTTTTTTTTTCATTTCTCCTCTCTCCCCTCTCTCGTTTTGTCGCTCCTCATGCTCCTGGCTCCGTTTCTCTCGCCTCTCTGTCCTTACCCCCAGGTACCGCGGCCGCCGTGATCGCCCCCCCCCAGAGGAGGGGGGGGGGGGTAGAGCGCAGTCTCGGGAGTGCCCCCCGGCCTGCGAAGGGTGTTGGGGGTATGTGGCGAGCGGTGAGGTGAGGGACCGTGAGAACGGGCCGGTGACGAGCGATAATGAGCTCCAGCTGCGCGCCACACCGGTCTCGTCTCACGGAGGAGTGACGGGAGCATAAAAGGAGGAGCGACGACAGTGCAAGACGAGAGAGGACCAGGCCTGGACTTATGTTGTGTTTTTGTTTACGTTTTATTTTGTGTGTGTGCGCGGCAGTCGTCCGTGAGGGGCTGCCGACTTTCATTTTGTTTATTTATTTAATCAAAGTTTTAAATGTTCGCCGGTTTCCCGCCTCCTTCTTCCTGGAACAAACGAACTGTGTTACATACCCGGTGGGGTCTTCTGCTGTTGTAGCCCATCCGCCTCAAGGTTGTGCGTGTTGTGGCTTCACAAATGCTTTGCTGCATACCTCGGTTGTAACAAGTGGTTATTTCAGTCAAAGTTGCTCTTCTATCAGCTTGAATCAGTCGGCCCATTCTCCTCTGACCTCTAGCATCAACAAGGCATTTTCGCCCACAGGACTGCCGCATACTGGATGTTTTTCCCTTTTCACACCATTCTTTGTAAACTCTAGAAATGGTTGTGCGTGAAAATCCCAGTAACTGAGCAGATTGTGAAATACTCAGACCGGCCCGTCTGGCACCAACAACCATGCCACGCTCAAAATTGCTTAAATTACCTTTCTTTCCCATTCTGACATTCAGTTTGGAGTTCAGGAGATTGTCTTGACCAGGACCACACCCCTAAATGCATTGAAGCACCTGCCATGTGATTGGTTGATTAGATAATTGCATTAATGAGAAATTAAACAGGTGTTCCTAATAATCCTTTAGGTGAGTGTATACATATATATATATATTTCAAACACTCTCCGCTCAAACTTATGCACATTATTTCACTGGGCTGGTCAAGATGTTGATGAATTGCTTCTTTAAAGTTGACTTGAAATGGGATAGGAAAAAGTATTCTAACATCAAAAATTGCACACTTCACCTTTAACATCAAGTGTTAAGTTGAAAAGCCCTTTTCTAAGAAATCTGCCCTTGAAATAATTTGCCATCGATATGCCATCTTGGCTATATCTTCATGCATAGGCACTTTCAATTATGCAGGCCAGTGGAGGGAGACAGAGTGTGACGTTTCCAAAGTTTAAGCCCAGCCTATACAAAACGTGTTCCTACAGGACCCTTGAGGGAACAGTTTCACACTTGAGAGATGGTTAAGGGGGAAATCTCTCCACTGCTGCCGCTTCCATTAACTTTCACTGAGTGAGGTTCGGAGATGAAGTAGGGTTATGAGATAGGACTTTTGGAAGCCTGCAAGAGAGAATATGTCATTTCATATTGTTGTAGTGAAGCATTGGGGGCGACAGACCGTGACTAAAGGAAACACCACCTACTATTCTCTTTACACTTGTGTATTTGGGTATGTCTGGGTAAGATTTTTTCTTCTCTTCCAATAATATCTCAGAATGTGTGATAGTGGTGAAATCTGTCATTTTAAGGAACATTTAGTCACATCGGAATATTGTTTAGAACACCCATTTAGCAACAAAGCAGAACATCTGCATAGCAATGCACTGAAAACCACTCAGAACACCTTAGCAACTGCATAGGAATGCTCTGACAACCACTAAAATAGTTGTGGTGGCACATTTCTTCATAAAATATAAAAATCTAGTTTATAAAAATCGCTCACTGTTTATGTACATGGCATGTGCATCCAAGGCAGCGCATCACTTGCTTGCCCTCAGGTGCTTGAATATTGAATCATTGACCACTAGGTGGAGACATATTTATAATAATCATAATTTGAATTTATCTCTCACTGTCAGTTTACCAGCAGTCACATCTGAAGTATTGACTCTCAGTATACAAACCAAGTACTGTAGCAGTGAATTATACCATGGTAAAAGCAAACTGAAATAAAAGAAACGTATTTTGCTCAGAGGGATAGTGATCATTATATATTCTACACTAAATCAGTGGATCTCAATCCACACCACACAATTTATACCCAGTAAAATAGTTTGTTTGGAATAACTAGAAAGATGTATATAAAGATGTATCTAAAAATAACCAAATACTAAGCAATGCCTTGATTTTCTAGTTGTTTTAGCTTAATTTAAAGCTTGTTTTGACTTATTTTAAATCAATTTTAAGTAATCCTGAGACCCCCTTGAAAGTCTGTTGAGGCCCCCTAGTTGGCCCCGGCCTCTTGGTTCAGAACCACTGGTCTAAATAGAACCATATCAATGGGCTAGTGCACTTCATCTCTTTTTTTTTTTTTTTCCAAATGAAAAAGTTTTAAAGAATTGTACTTTTGAAAAAATGTATTGTGAAGATAAATACTCATGATATGAATGCAGTAAGTTTATGCATAAGGGTGTTGTGTACCCACCTCATGCTGGCAAACGTATTGAGATCATAATACTATGTTTAAAAGCGGCAGTGCATTCTAACAAAATTAATATTTTGCAAGCTACATACAAATAGCATAATTTTCATGACACATGAAATGGACAGGTGATAGTAATGGGCTCGGGACAATGCATGTTTTTGGTGCCATCTAATGATACTGAAGCTCTGAAGCTTGATTCGCTTTGCCAAAAGCATGTGATCTATGACGTCCGAAGCTTCGTTCGCCCCCACTTTCTCCTGAAAACCACTTGACTGCTTCAGTATCTGGTTCAAAAGAAGCAAATCGTAATTTGTATATGAACCCCAAATGAACTTCATGAAAAAACAGTCTAAGGACTGAGGCAAAGTTAAAATAGATATATCACAGATTTAATTTTATAATTTATGTTTCATTTATTTTACTTATTTAAGTTCCAGTACACCGACACAAATTCATCACTTCGACAATGACCATTATTTATATACAATAAAATAAAGAATCTGTTGTGTAATGGAACACAGAACTTTGGTAGTTGCTATTCATTTTTATGGCCACAACGTACACTGTGTTGAAAAGCTTCATGCAATGAACCATTTTGTGAGAGGAGAGCTTCATTTATCCATCACTACCATCCAGCATTGTCAGGCCACCATTTTCTTCCAGTTATTAGTCACATGGCATTTATAGCTCATTTGATTGGCTCAAAAACACCTGTATCTAGATATCATTGGCAACATCCAAATATGCATACTTCCCTACAACATTTAAAAATGAAGGTTCTTTATTGGCATTGATGGTTCCATGAAGAACATTTAGTCAGGAATCAGAGATAGTTTCAAGTGCGAGTGAATGAAATGGGAATGTTTATTCCAACTCAAAACAATGATGATAACAACAGTGGTCAGAGTCGATGGTAGGCGGTACTGAGTCTCCAGGCAGCGCTGGGTCGCAATGGGCAAACCAATCCTTCCGTGAACACAGGGAACCAGACGACCAGGAAGACAAACACTAGATCCAGACACGAAACACAGGAACACCGAGAGGACCAGGACCAGGACCAGGACCAGGACCAGGACCAGGACCAGCTGGTGGTGATGATCGGATCAGCTGCAATCAGCGACCACGCCTCTAACACAACCACACACACACACACAGAGAGAATGAGTCAGTGAATTCATGAACCGTGACACATTTACCATCCGTGGGACCTTTCCATTCTACAAAAGGTTCTTTATAGCAGAAAAGATTTCTGTGGATTATTAAAACATTCTTTAGGCTACACTAAGAAAATGTTTTAAGAACTGTTCACTAAAAGAATCGTTCTTCTGTGGCATTGATGCGAAAAACCCTTTTTATTTTTAAGAGTGGCTTGGATTAGGCAAAAAATAATGGCTGAAATCACATACTTCCTTACTATATAGTATAGGTGAAAAATATTTAAAAAGAATAGTATGTCAAATTCACATTATTCATAAAAATGTAGGCACCTACTACTTCCGTAGTGCGTATCTCATGGATACTTTACTGTCCTATGAGGCCACGGGAGACAATTTGTAAATATCCGACGCAACTGATACTGGTAGGTCACATAACAATGACAACATGGCAAATTGATTACGTCTGGATTAAATTCATACTACACATTCATACAGTATAGAGCTTTTTTTTATCAGTCACAAAGTAATTATTTATTCAAAAGAATTACCTACTCAGGACGCAGCCAATATGTGAAAAGATTAGTATATCCAAATCCATTGATATTAATGGGAATGCTTTCTTCAGATACTGGCCCTGTCCCAAATAGAATGGTGCAGGGATGACGTCAAAACCCGGAAGACTAATTCACCACCGGTTCCCTTGAGATTTTTCTATGGGGTTTTATAATGGGGTTTTTCAATTTATGAGTAAAATAAGGTCTGTGGTAAACATAACTTGACGATACTTTGACATTTTGTTCTACAACGTAAATTACACACACTCACATACAGATCTTCTTTCTCATGCCCCCTGCTGGATGCTAAATGGTGTTAACACAAAATCCACCTAGCTATTCTAACAATGTTTGGTTATTAGCACATCTTTAGAGTATTCAGTCCGTGCTCTGGGCCGTGTCGGTCTGTGGAGCTCTCAGAGGAAGCCTCCTGGCTCGTCTCTGTGGCATGGGCAGAAAAACGTCTCTGTCCCGATTCCACCCTATAATCAGTGCTTTTAACAGCTCTCATTTTCTGCTGTATATATAACTGTAATTGTCAGGCAATACTCCCATGGCAATGCATATGTTCTGCCGTTTGCAGTAAATTTCAGAGCAGAACTGTGAGGACAGACAAATTTACTCAAACACACACACACACACACACACACACAGTATAACACAAAAGCTACAGTATGACTAAATCATGTCAGTTTAATATATGTTTGCAAAGAGGAAATCACAAAAAGCCAACATTTTTTTATATGAAACTGTAAAAAATGATAGGCTCAATAAGTTATGACATCATATGTTTTTAAGTTAATTTAACTCATCAAAATAAGTTAAGCAATTTCAACTTTTTAATTTAACAAGATTCAACTCAAAATTGTAAGTCAGTTAAATGTAAATTGTAATATAGTAGGTTGAAATAACTTACATTTTTAAGTAACGTAAAAGTAAGGCAGCAACTGAAAAGTTTTTAAGTTGAAATAGGTGGACATTTTTTACAGTGTAGAAATTAGTAAATATAATTCAAAAAGATATATAATTCTATGTTATTTATCAAACATATGAAGTAGGCCTACATATGAATAAAGAAAATTAGCCAGAACACATGACACTTTTCAACAACATTTTCTTGATACTGCATTAATATTACCTGACTTTTTAAATATGTTTTCATGAATATCATAATTTGATAAAATGGGGGTTGGGGGTGGTGGGAATATTGCTGTTTTTATTTAATTTGTGGTCATTCAGTCTATATTGTAAGTTTATAATAATATCATTAGCATTATTTGTGTAAGGCCTGTTTCTTAGCTTTTATAATAACTGAGTTAAGATTAACAAAATGACTTGGTCTTCGTAAACAAGTCTGAAACTGAATGTATAACAGCTCGTAACGTAATCTTGACTTCAGCTGCACTTGTTTTATTGCTTTCCTCTGCAATACAACAGTTCATTACCAGTGAACATAACAAAGCCATACAAAAATGACTGTAGAACTGCCATACGCTCTCATAAAAGTGTCACACATCTGTTGATCAAATATAGTGTGTGTCACCTATAGTTGTGCCATGTACAGAATAGACAAATGCATTGATATGAGGGCTGGACTGTGGTATGTCTCGTGAGTGTGCAATGCTTTCAGTTAGAAAATGTGAATGTCTTGGCTTGCGGTTGCAACAAGCATTTTCCAGAGCTCTTACAGGAACTAGGTGACCCTTCAGGGAAAATTTAGGGTACGTTTACATGAAAACGATGTACTAAAAATGGTAGTGTTTTTCACGCACAGACGACAAAGATCACCGTTCACACAAAAAAACGCTGTATTATTCATGCCAGGCAAGTAGTTGGCGATGTCACTTTGTAAAGAAACATTTCGCGCTTATAGACTGAACACGTAATACGCATGACGTCACCATTTTTGTTTGTTTATACAGAGACAGTATCATTTTCAAAAATTAGCATTTTCAGGCCCCCAAAATGTTGTTAAGTAAATGAACGGCCAAAACGCATAAAAAGTTTTAAGTTTTTAGTTGAAAACAGTTTAGTGTAAATGGCCCCTTAGGGCTGTTATCGTCTTTGTGTAAACTACATACTACATAAATAAATTTACTCAAGTTACTGTAGTAAACTCTCCACAAATGTATCGCTCTTTACAACGTCGGACACATAGCGGTAATTAATATGATTAGCCTTTTGCTACGTTATCAACAGCTAATAATGTTACACAAACCATGTTCACGTTCGCCATCTCAGTCTGCCTTCTAAAAATCAGGGCCCGTATTCTTAAAGGACCCCTGAAATAAAAAATTTTCAAAATGAAGTTTTTTAGCTTTTAGTATGACTGTGTTAGCCTTAAGGTTAGGAAAAAGCTGGTGTGCTCCACAACAATGACAAAATTCGCATTTAGGAGATATAAGCATTCAAATCTTACAGTCTCTCACTTCCGTTAAAATGGATCACAGATTTTGATGACATCATCGCAGACTTCATCTTCTCATCACATCTTCTGTCCAATCAAATGCTCTCTAGAATCTGAAGTTTACCACCCCCTAGGCTACACTATAAATAGACGCTGAGCTGAAATCGGTCAGCTGTTCACATTCACTATTTACTATTTTCTACATGGTGAATGGCACATAGCGCACTATATATGAGATAGGAAATGATTCAGACAGTGTAAATATGAATTCTGGTTTCACGTTAGTTTCATGCGCACCACCGCAGCACACACACACACAGTCTAGACCAGAGCCGTTGACTAAGCGCAGAGCGGATCATATGCGCGAGTCGGCGCAGACAACAAAACATATCGGACCCATTTCAATTCTGCACAGAATGCTGTATTTCAAAGCGATATGGAGGAGATTATGATGATAAAAGGTTAGAGATTAGGAGGAAACTGTGGCTTTACCAAACAGAAAGGCTCTAGTCAAACTGTGACAATAACGAAACGCTATTGGCTGTTTCAAAAAGGGGAGGAGCTGCTAACAGCTGGAGCCATTTCAGGGGAAATTACATCAACACATTGAATAATGCTGTGCATTTCAAGGCACTTCAGTGGGCCTTTGAAGCTTCTAAGAATCCTCTCAGAATCCTCTTAAAAACTTCTATGTAGGAGTCTTAGCTTAAGAGTGATTCAGGACCGATCTGAGAGCAACTCTGAGCGAGGAAATTACAAAGACTTAGTGAAGAGGCGGGGCTGACCCCGTTGCTATGTATTACAGTCTTTTGAAGACTGTGATTGGTTGGTTGTCCAAGAAGGGGGAAAAAAAGCGCTTTTAAGTATAGGGTCTATATAAATCTTCACTTTGAAATTACAGGCGTCATTTTTCCTGTTTTACCGTTCTCTCTCTCTCTCTCTCTCTCTCTCTCTCTCTCATAATATATATATATATATATATATATCCGTACTCCTAACAATTTAAGGGTTAGGATGCTTTCTGAATTACTTTCTTCTTTACTAGGATTTTTTCTTTAATTTTAAGAGTAAACACCCACCTTTCTAAGAATGGAGAAAGGCATATAGTTCATTATAACATTGTAATATACATCATAATTCACCCGCTATATTTCTAAATGAACCCGATTTTTCATATCAACAGAAAAATATACCGGGATAACCTGGCTTCTCTTGAGACTCTCCTGTGTATGACATCTTCACGACGAAAAGGTCACGTCTGTGATGTAGTTGGAAGTACCGACCCAGTGCTGAAAAACTCCATCTCCTCCAACTTTAAAATTGTACGACATCATTGTTTTACCTTTATTCTTTGCAAGTTTGTTTAACACTGGGACGGTACTTCCACGTACGTCACGGCCGTGACCTTTCCAACGTGATGACGTCATAAATGAAGAAGAACAACACAGAAGGCGCGCATTTGAGGTTAAAAAGTATATACTTTTTTTTTTTGTTTGTTTTAGAAAATGGCCGATGGTGTGGCTAGATAAGACCCTATTCCTTGGCTGGGATCGTGCAGAGCCTCTGAAGCCCCTAGAAGCCCTTTGAAACTGCATTGATTTGGACCTTCAACCCGTTGGTTCCAATTGTAGACCATTATGTGGAAAAAAAAACGTTTTTTTTAACGGAAGAAAGAAAGACATGAACATCTTGGATGAGATGGGGGTGAGTAAATTATCAGGAAATTTTAAAGTGAACTTATCCTTTAATGTTAATCAAACAATTGTGGTATCATGGGAAAAAAACGTTCCTATAGATACTTGGTGTTGACTTGGTGTGTGTCAAAATTGGTGTTATTACCAGGGATTTTAAGGTATAGTTGCTAGGTGATTTTGTTTTGGAACCATCAGAAAACTTAACTCGATTTTTCTCAAAATTGACTTTGCTGACTTTATCGACTTCAAACAGTCATTTTTTTTGTCCGCTTCAAACAAATCATACATCATTTTGAAGGTTTTTTTAATAGAGAATGTGAAAATAACAATAACACATTTTTTTTTAAATTGCACATTGCGACTCATTTTGCCAGCACGGGTCACATATTTAAAAATGTATTTTAATGCAGATTTGTTTTTCAGCATCCTCAGTGTAACATTATCCTTCAGAAATCATTCTAATATGCTGATTTGATGCTTAAGAAAAAAATCTTATCAATATTAAAAACAGTTTTTATTGTGAAAACAATAAATTCATCTTTAATGAATAGGGAGTTCAAAAGGTAAGGTGACGCATTGCTGCCACATACATATTATTTTTTCCACTCAATTATGTCATAATAACGAGATATGTCATTAAAACAACCTATTTTTCTCGTTTAAACGACATATATTATCTCCTAATAAGGACATATGTTTTAGTGATGTGTACAAAATATGCCATTATCCACATTAGATAATTTATATAGCCTACACACTTATTAAAAATAAAAGTTCTTAAATGGTTCTTTGGCGGGGTGTATGGTTCCATGAAGAACCTTTAATATCCAAAGAACCTTTTCATTACACAAAAGGTTATTTGTAGTGCAGACAGTTTCTTTAGACTATATAATGGTTAGAAAAAAAATGGTTCTTTAAAGAACCTTACACAAAACGGTTCTTAAGGGAACCAAAAATGGTTCTTCCTGGCACCTTTATTTTTAAGGGTGTATGTGTCTTTGTCACACTGAGTCGCCCCTATGCACTGGGTAAGACTTAAGTTGTTGAGAGAGAAAAAAACCCAGGAAAATCGCACTGGTGTGTCAGTCACATTTTATTATTACATTAAAAAATAATGTAAAATCCTGGTTAAATGTATTTTAGGCTATATTTCCACAACAAATTCTTTAAATGTAACGAAATTCAATGCAAAACAAGAATGAAAAATATAAATGTAAAACAAACATAAATTATATACCATTCATTAGCCTTCAAACTATATTTATTTGAAAGCCTAAACGAATTTAGGCCATGCAGCCTTTAAAGCGAAACTGAAACCAGAGTTGCTCCTCTCTCATTCTGCACACATCCAAATGTTTCTGTATTCGCACTTGGATGCTAAACTATTTATTATGGTAACAGTGACTCGTGTCCCAGTCTAAAACAGCATTTACATGAAAAAAAACGTGTTTGGAATAACACCATTGCACTGTAGAGCGGTAATCACGATTGTATACAACAACAGACAATATAAATTGAGCCAAATAACTTTTTCTGTTTGGTTGACTGCATTTTCAGTTTGATGATGAATAGGCTGTGAAGTTTGGATTTTTCCCTTAGGCCTATAGCAGCAACTTAAAATAGCCTACTCCGTCATTTATGCTATTGTAGCTAGTTTATCTATATATAGGCTACATGCTGTAGCATATTTGACTTTATGTATTATAAGTTGTTTATTTGTTTATTATTATTATTATCATTAGGCTATGTGCATATTTATTTAGAACATTTAGTTAATTACCGTTCCCCTGTCGGGTTGTAGTATAGGGCGGGGGGAGGAAGGGAGAATGGCGAAATGTTTTCATTGTGGTAACTCAGTTTTCTTCACCACTTTGTTATTTTGGCCTGGATTTTTGTTTGTTGGAAATATGAACTGAATTAAGAAATGCTTTTGAAATTAAAAACTTTGCGTTTAATAAACAAAATAAATTTTTTGATTTTTTTCATTTTTCGGCGTTTGGAGTGGGGTGCATGCACAATAATCTGTTCCCTGAATCCACGGCCTAATACGAAAGGTCGACACATATGGTCATACGAATAAGAGTATATTTTTCATTCTTGTTTTGCATTGAATATCTTACATTTAAATGATTTGTGGTGGAAATAGCCTAACCCTGCCCACATCGCAAGCGGACCCTGGCGATGAAGTGACTCCGCAGGATATTGCGATACAAATGAAATGCGCTGGTTTAAGGTTTGAACGTCACACGTCATTCACGCTCTACCGCTTACTGACAACCATATATAAATGCGTAGCCTATAGCCTATATCAGAGCAATATTCCGCTCTATGCCAGCGTGCACCACAATTCACTAAATATTAATTGTTTTATTTAAAAGTAGCAATTTCAAGCTTTCTTTAGACATAATGTTTGTGTGATAAGTATTTTCTGAGTTTCAGTTCATCTTTGAGACGTGTTCCAGAAAGATTCTCACAGAGACAGCTGAAAGCGCCCTGTTTTTTTTTTATTTTACAATTTTTTTTAGTTTTGTTGTTATTGTAAGTGTACACAAATAAAAGTAGACAATTTATAGTTTATAATTATGTCTTGCACTTATCTGTATGGCTAAAAATTATGGCGTATTAGGAGTTGTTTCCGCTGTGAGGAAAAAAACCCATCAGAACACGCCGGCGCCTTCTCGGCCAGAGGGTTAAAGAAAATTTGCCTATTTAGTTTCATAGTTAGGCTATGTTTAAATATTAGCCTATAATGTTATTTTTCATCTATGTTAATTATGAAAAGTGAACAGCACGGCTACATCATAAGATGCAATATGTCGGCAGACATGGAGTAGGTCATGATTTTGACCACTTAGATTGTATTTTAATTTCGATCAATGTTTCATTAACTAATTGCCTGTATATTTATGTGCGTAACGAACCCACTGGCCGGTTTCCGCGGCCTTTGAGTAAGGCTGAAACTATAGCGTCTTTCTGTTTTTAATACATTTCTTGAATAGCCTATGTGTCTTGCACCGGGGTCCGTCATTACGTGGTTAAAATTACGCCACTGAGGCTAATCATTTAGATGAAGGCTATCTGTTATGAACTGTAGGTATCAAAAAATTACAACAATTGCTATGGTGCTATGGGCACTGCCACGAATACAGGCAGCGGAAGCCCGTTTTACGCTGAGCTTGCTTCTGCTTTTCAAACATGGAAATGTGACAAAGGCACGTAGGCTATATAATTATTTAATGTGGATAAAGGCATTTTTTGTACACATCACTATACAGCATATGTCCTTTTAACGAGAAAAATTACGTTTTAACGATATAACATCTCGTTATTACGAGAAAAGATCTCGTTAAAACGACATAATATCTCGTGATTACGAGAAAAGATGTCGATAAAACGATCATCTCGTTATTACGAGAAAATTTGTTGTTTTAACGATATAAGATCTCGTTATTACGAGAAAATGTCGTTTTTACGACATGTCGTTATTACGAGAGAAGATGTTGTTAAAACGACATCACGTCTCGTTATTACGAAATAATTGGGTGGAAAAAAATAATACGTATGTGGCAGCAATGCATCACCGTACTAAAGAATAGCATTTATTTGAAATAGAAATCTTTTGTAACATTATAAGTGTATTTGAAACAAAAACACAGTTTTTCACAAAACAAATTTATTGATATTGGAGTTCCTGTGCAATGGATCATGAAAAACAGATTAAAGGCAGCTAAATGAGACCTGATATGCCATATGTATTCACATTTGAGAACAGTTGTTTGCATTGACCACTGTAACACTCTTCACAAAACAGTAACAAGAGTTTTACATCACGTTGCAGTTTCTGGAATTATTTTGGTATTACTTTACCATTTGTTTGTGTCCTGGCGGTCAAAGTGATCTTAAATATAATTTTGAACACACATATTTCATCCCTGAGAGTATTGCAAATTACAATAAGAGCTTAAACTCTCAACTACTTCATGAAAAACTCCCAGAAAAGGGCACAATTAGTACCAGAGGATAATAATATATATATAAAAAAGCTTGCTGTGAATTATGGACTGAAATCAATGAATGCACCAATATAATATTAAGAGCATACGGTAACATGCAACTCATAAATAAAAGTATAGGAGAAATAACAGATCAAGAGTAACATGGTGAAAGTAAAGGTACAGAGGCACAGAATAAGTCATATTTGTGATCTTACAAAAACAGTGAAAAAGGAAAGTACATAAAGTTGATCTATGCACAGAAAATGGGCACAGATGATTCACTTAAGAAAAATCAACTATATGGATTATACTTTAAGATAAATAACATGAGGATTTGAGATAAACAGTAGGAACAAATTACATATCAGTTCATCACATGCACAATAACCATTGTTAAATAACGTCTTGTACCGTGCAAATAATTACACACATAAAAACTGATACAGTACAGCTAAAAATGACTTTATAGACTACTTTAAGACCATATGTAATGCTCTGTCCCATAAATGTTATTCAGTGAGTTCAAGGTAGATTTGAACTCATCATTAAATGCTGTAGTGAGCTCTTCATAGTATTCCCAGCATTCCTTTTATGCTTTACACTACCTTTTTTACCCCCAGGACATATTTAACAACATACTCCTTTTTACTCATAGATGTTAAAAAAAAAAATTTCAAGTACACACTAGACTAAGAAAAAAATCCCATTCATCCCCAAATCAAAGCTCCAAGATGTTAAATGAATATTAAAGCACTCAACCGTTTAGCAAGCATTTATTAATACTATGAATTGTCAAACTAATAAAACTCTCATTCAGAAAATTTGTTTAACGATGTATTAAATAAATTAATCTTCAGCATATAAAACACCCATTATATTTTAGAGTTCAGGAAAGTCACCGAAAAATAATGGAAAGGTCTATCAAAAATGGAAAGAAGGTATAAAATATTTCAAACAAACAGAAGTGTGTGTTGAAAGATGGTAGTGAATGACCCATTTCTACCAGAATACTGACGGTCCATCAATAAAGTGCATAACTTAAAAGAATTGTTAGATATAGAACTCATAAATGAACAGAAATAATGAATAAACTGCATTTGGATGACATATAAAATAGATCATATTGGTAATACTAAAGACAATTGACTCGCTCAGATTTATTTTTTTGGAGGGGGGGGTAAATGTAATGAAAAATTTAAGATTATACAGATGCATTTATTCTATAACAGCATATTTATTCTATAGTTATTCTATAATGTCAGGAAATAAATATGTGTACATATAGACAACAATTAAATTTTTTTGTTATTTTCTAATTCTAGTCTTATGGTCCCAAGAACTTTATTTTAAGATAAATTTTAAGATTTTTTCTTTAAGATAGATATTTTCAGATTAACTCACAACAAATGATACTTGGTCTCTGAAAACAACATCCTAGTTACACAATGGATAATAACTAAAGGATCAGTTCACCCAAAAATACAAATTCTAACTTTATTTACCTACTACAAACTTTCCTCCATAGAACACAAAAGGTGGATTTTTGAGAAATCTCCTAGCCACTTTTTTAGTATAATGAAAGTGGAAAAAGACTGTGACTATCAAGCTCTTAAATGACAAATAATGCACTATAAAAGTATATTTTATGTCTTCTGATGCAAAGTGATGTTTTATGACAGAATTTTCATTTAAGGGTGAACTAATCCTCTAATCTTCTATTCTTCTGATTGATTTCCAAACATCTGCTAGACTAAATTCAATTCCATGAGAAAACCATTTAAAGGGGTCATGACATGAGAAATGACATTTGCTTTGATCTTTTGAGATATAAGAGGTCTTTGTCCCATTAAAACATCCTGCAAGTTTCATAGCTTAAAACATCCTCCTCATTATAAACAAAGCATTTATTTAATCAAGCTCCAAAAATGGCTCGTTTGGATGTTGTGGGATTTGTTGCATCACACAAGCAAATACATTTGCATATGCCTGCCTCCAGAGCAAGACATTGACGAATAGTTTTACATCATCACAACATAGGCCCCACCCACTGGCATTCAGCCACTTAATGGCTGACATTTGCCTATACTGTAAGTGTGTCTCGTCAAAATCAAATAGAACTCATTATAAATCACTGACGCTGTCTACACTAGATACAGTATACAGATGCACGTTCACTTTCTGACGTATTTCTGACAAACCTTAAACGAGCCACCCCTTAAAAATGGATCACTTCAGAGAGAGGGTCAGAATAAAGGTGGAAAATAATCGTTTTTCCGCATATATATATATATATATATATATATATATATATATATATATATATATATATATATATATATTAGGGTTGAACGACTTTTTAAAGTCGACATTTATGTGATGAAAGTCGACGTCGACTAGTCGCTGATGACGTCATTAATGAACAGCTATGGCATATGACACAGCGCTGCCCATAAGGTTATTGCTCCTACATAACAGCTTTTGTATCAGTTCTTTTGTCTTTGGGTCGTTATATTGCTCACAGATTTCTGCTCGTTCTGAATCAGATACAGATAAGTAGCACAATAAAGCTTACATGTATATGAATGCATTAGTGAGAGAGCGATTGCGTGTGAATTAATTCTACCTGCCAGCGTCTCTCTACTAATAGTGAAGCTGTGAGTTTTAGTTACTAAGAAATATATGCTATAACTTTTCAGTTTCTAAGCTATTTTATTGATGAATCACAGAACAGTGTTGACAGTACATTTCTGCGCTACTGAATGGTTTTGTGTGAGGTGCGCGCGATCTCCGCGTGATGTGCGAGCTATGTGTGTGTGTTACAATGAATTGCGCATTAGTTTAGAACGGTGATTAACTTACGTGTACAATAAGTGTGCATTCGCCCCATCAATTTTGAGCATCCATATGGTATAATCAAACATGTCTTGTGGAGAGCTCTCTGAATATGTATTTATTTGTCATTTTTAACTGTTGGAAACTGAGCCTGCATGTCAGGATATGGCTTATTCTGTTGCGCCCTCCATAGGCCAGCGACTAGTCGGTGCAACCCCTAATATGCCGTCAAATCGATTAATCGCATGAACTTTTATTTTGGATGTGAGTAATCACGATTAATCGATTTGACAACACTACTATATATTAGGGGTGTAACGGTTTTCTGTAAAAAAAACGAACCGCACCGTTCTCCATCCACGGTTCGGCACACACTTGCACCGCGGTTCATCTCAAGTCTGACGACGCATCCATAATATGGTTTGTTGAAAATAACGGACAGTAAAACAGGCGGGCAGAGTTAGGCTGTATGTATGTTTCTGTCGATGGATACACATTCTGGCTTTCCAATACATTACAACAGCGATGATCAAAAAGTGTGGACAGCACAGTCACTCTTGTATGCAGGTGCGTATGCTCGACCATGAGCCAGTCATTTACGCCGTCATCACCCGGTGTTGATAGCCTGCAAGCGCAGGTGAGACCTGAACAGCACACGTTGTGTTTAAACTAAACTTATTTAAGCCGTGCCAATGTAAACATTCTAGAGCAAGACGCAAAAGAGAACTCGCGCACGCTGAGAGAAGGTGTGTGTGTGTGTGTGTGTGCGTGCCCTCATCTGAAGCTTGCACACGGCGCGTTGCAGATAGCGTGCAAATATTGAGTTCTCTTTCAAGTCTTGCACTTGAACAAACAAATTCACACAAAAAAATGTCAACATGCCTGTCTTGGCGAGTTTCCTAGCAAACATAGTTTAGGTGTTAAGTAAAACGTAAACAGTCCAGAAAGACGTGTGTTCATGTGTAGTATGTACTCTTTCCGTGCTTCATGTCATTTTCAGGTGTTCATGTGTAAAAGTATGTACTGGATCTGTGTATTATTTCTTAAAGGGAAAGAAGCCTTTTCCTGCTGTGTGTTTTTAATGTTGATCAAACAACAAATCACTGACTGCTCTTGACTGAATAGCTTTTGTAACTTCAATAAGGATCAATCTTTAATTTATACAGTAAAGATTATAATATGCAGTGTTATTTTATATTTGATTACTTTATTCAATTTCTGTACCTGAAAAACCTGAAAAGCACCGTTTATTTTATATGCATCTTTGCTATATTGTATGTATTTGTGTTGTTGCTTGTAGTTTGATTATTTGTTCTTATTTTCTTTATTTTTATTTGACAAATGTCCTAATTTACGTGAACATAGCACATACCGAACAATACCGAAACAGTGACCCTAAACCGTGATAAAAACCGAACCGTGAGTAATTTGAACCGTTGCACCCCTACTATATATAGTGCAACAAAACTTTATTAACATTATAAGTAGGGCAGTCAAAATTACTACGTTAATCTTAAAGTGACAACAGCCTAATAAACCCACTGCTGTGATGTCTGTCATTAATGTAAATCAAACAAAAGACAGAGAAAATAACTCACTGCTCTTGACTGTACATGAGTTTAATAAGAATTAATCTGTATTATAATTTATGCAGTGAAGACTGTGAAGTGTTTGATAACTTTATTAAATTTCTGTATATTTCCTACCGGTTAGATTAAATATTTAAAATAATTGTCTTTATGTTGTTTCTAAGTTAATTTAGAGAGTAACTGTGAAATTATTACAATATTAAAATATATAAAAAACTTTAATGTTAGGTGTGATTAATCACGATTAATTACAGAAAATTGGGCGATTCATTTTTTTTTCAATTGACAGCACGAATTATAAGTGGACCTCAAGGAACATATGAAAATAATAATTTAAAAAAAAATCCACGTCATGACCCCTTTAAAAATGTAGCAGATCTCTTCCACTCAGCGGTGCTACTGGTAGACAGTTCGGAGATCAGTTAGGAAGATCTCTTTCTCTTTCACATAGATTATTGTCCACAAGGCCACGTTTCCAGGATCCATTTATTAACATCCCCTCCTCTCACCTCTCTTTACTAGGCTCAGATGAAGTTATTGCTGATCTGACGCTGATGTTCAAATAAATCCTCAATTTCAGCGCTGTAGGCATCACCTGTGAAAGAAAAGTGCATCAGACAGGGAATTTAGATACTAGTGCGCTTGAGCATGCATGTTGTGAATCATTCATTGATATGGGGATCATACCTGCATGGCAGCCATACATAAACACTCTGTGTCCATCATATCTACATCGACAACGCATGACGTTGTTCATAAAGTCTGATTCAGCCATATCCAGGGACGGATTTACCTCAACCTGACAAAACACACACAAGAATGAATAGAGCTGTTCAGTAATAGGTCAATTTGTAGGGCAACCCAGAAGGATAATTGGGAACCTTCCCTCAGGTTTTTAAAAATTGAGTGTTCATCTGAGTGGTCCAAGACCCTAGGACTTTTGTCAAACTTGAACCACGAATACACACAAAAAAATGACTGGATTCAAGGAGTTTTGTGGTTGAAATTTAAAAAAGATTTCCTAACAAATCCTTCCCTCACGGGTCAATTTGACCCCCTTAGGAATGAATAATATGCGAAGAATGCTTCAGTACACATAGAAAAACCTAAAAGATTCAAACTAAAATGATTTTATAATGTCTACATGTGTATCTGAATGCATACTGAAAGGAAATGACTTTAGGACCCAGCGAAAAAAAGCTCATTTGCTCCATTGAGTCATGAAATATCATGCCAAAGATACCCAATGTAAGATATTTTGAGCTGAATTAGAAGGGTTATGCATGTGTACATGAGTTATTTTATATTTAAGTTGAAAGAATGTGAAGAATGTGCTTACATTTTTATTTATTGGAAAAAATCTAAGGTAAATAAAATAAAACAATTATAAAAAGTGAAATAATCTTTCTGGACAAAATAAAAAAAGAATATAATTTTAGGGCATAGGGTCATCATTACAAAGTGTGAGGGAGGGATATAGCTGTTGTTTACAATGCTAGCCTGAAATAATACTATTGGTACCATTTCATCATGGCATTGTAAAAGTTTCACAGTTGCAGACATGCAGAACCAATAAGGACGTGGAGCTTGTAAGGAAATGTTATGCAATCAGATTGCTCATCAAACCACTTTACAAATTGGGTCCACCAAACCAGACTCTCAAATTACTGTTATAAAATCGCAATATAATAATTTAATAGACCAAAAAGATGCTGTAAGCAGGGTATGAAGAGGGTCAGAAGAGCATCTTTGAGCTCCAGTACGGTATAAATTTAATGTGATTATGCCTACTAGGCTTGAGAACTTTTTAAACGCTGATACAACAGTTTTATTTTAAACACCGTTAAAAATATTTTTCCTAGTAGCCGAAGGTAATTATTCTAAGCACATTCAAAATGTGCGAGTCTCACTTATCTCTCTCTTTTTTTTTTTTTGCACTTTTAATGACAGTGTGCAACTTTAACTCTGGACTATAGAGATCTGGGTCTGTCTGAGCATATGTTTGAGAGAGAAAGCGGGCGTAAATTCCTCTGAACCTAATTGACCATGTCTAATAGAGGGGGATATAGCACGCTTTTCTCCACCAGCAGGGAACGCTTAGCATTGGGTTATTTTTGGTGTAGAATTAAAGACAAGCAACTCAAGGAAAGAGCAACAGGTTTGCCTGGTTCATGAAGTATAGATGCTTCATTTACACAGCGTCTTTGCTCAGACGGGGTTGGCAAAGGATAGCTGGAATCATTCTACATGGAGATGGGACTCTGACTTTTTGAGTATCACCACGGCTCCTTGCTGTGCCATACATAGCAGCAGCCCGATGCCGGTTTGTAATTAGCATCTGCCAAATGTTCTTAAAATACATTCAAATCTATCATGGTGACATTTTGTGCAAATAAATCTTCAAAAAGGTCAACGCACGAAGGTACACTGTAATTAAAATAAAGCTTCACATCAACCTATATTTTACAACTGGGATGTATAAAAGGCCTCTTGATTGGCCCCTAAAGCGGCTCTTTGATTGGCCAGTTCTGCATGTGAAGCTCAGCTGCGGAAGTGCCTCACAGCGCCCACAGTGATTTGGATGATTAACACGTTCCTAAGTTAATGACAGAGAAAAAAGTGGATAAACTGCATCCTGAAAAGAGAATCTACTCTTAAAAGAATAGTGGAAATGTTTTGTGCGTGACTGCCGTCTTCCACGGTTCAGATGTTCTGAATCTTTTCACCTGCATGATGTAGTCTCCAGGTCTCACATCGGTGATGTCTATCCACTGGCAGTCGATATCGTGGCGGTACGTGTCCCAGCAACCCACTGAAATGCCTTGATCCCCATAATTGTAACATGAAAAGCGTTTGTGAAGTCCTGAAGATAAACACAAAAACAGCTATGAGTATTTGCACTCGCAAATCGCATTCATGTAAGGTTTAACGTAACTAGTCTTTTACCATCAGGACAGTAGGTGTCTTCCAGACAGAAACTGGCTTTGTGTCCTTCAGCCACTCTGCTTCCGTTGAGTGTGAGGAGGTCATAATGCGTGAATACTTCAATGCTGTGATAATGCCTGAATTTAAAACATGAAAGATAATTTAAATCATGCAACTTTCGAGGATGATATTGACGATACATCGAATGCAGACTTGAGAGAATCGAACTGTCAGAAATCCAAGAAGACGCTGAGGGCGGAAGCCTGTAAGCATTAGGGCCCTATAATACACCCGGCGTGTTTTTTGCTAGTTTCAGCCTGACGCAGTTATTATTTTCATGTCCTGTTGTTTAAATAGCAAATGCATTTGCACCCATTTGTGCACCCATGGGCGTGCTGATCTGAAAACAAGGTATGTTCAGGTGCATTGTTGGCGCATTGCTATTTTGAGGCAACTGAAATAGACTGCGCCACTGACCAACAAAAACCTGGTCTAAAGTCAATGGCACGATATTTTTTATTTTATTTAAAGAGCATGTTAGTAATATGCGCCTATATAGGTAGGTACACAATGCACGTACACTCTGCTTATTATACACACAGGGACGCGCAGCGGCACACAAACATTTTTAAATATAAAAAATGAAAAGATTCCTCTCTGGAGAAGCGAATCCGAATTCGGCATGGTGCGAGTGCAATTGGCTTTTAACCAACTAGCTGGTTGGTTTATTGCGCATTACGGCCAAAACACACTCATGACTCATTAAGAGAATAGGGACAACTCTTTTAGACCATTCGCCGGGGCGCCAACCAGTTTTCCCGTCATTAAACTAGCAAAAGTGGATTCAGACACGCTCTAAAGTGCACTTGCGCCATGCGCTTCAGACTACGCACTCAGATCATTAAAATAGGGCCCTTAAACTTCTTGTCTCACTTAAAGGCAGGGTGGGTGATTTGTTCCAGAAACATTTTTTGTTATGCTGGTTGAAAGTCTCTTAACATCCTGATAGCAATCACTAAGGCTACATTCAGACTGTCAGTCCAAATCCGATTTTTATCCGATATATCCGTATTATAGAAAAAATGCGATTTTTACAAATACGTTTCAAGCTACATTCATATGTGGTTTGAAATCCTATTAAAATCGCATTTCTGGAAATCTGCTTCAGCAAGGAATAAAACCGCTCATAGCAGCTGTAGTCCAGCGTGCGGTGGCTGCACAATGTCATGTTGTAAATAAGACAACATCTGTATTGCAAACCCCTCTATATTGCGGTTGTTGTTGCTGTTTTTGTCTTATGCCTACTAATGCAACGTCATTGCCATAGAAACCAGTGCAGATATTCCGGAAAACGAAGTGCGATCAGACTCTAATCGGATACACAAATAATTGGATTTGGAATGACAGTGTCTGTATATTGTCTGTGGAAGGCATAGGACCATAAATTGTTCGTCCAATCACTGCATTCGGTCCGAATGCCACAATACGGTGTCCTACCTGCCTGTCAACGTATTTATTTTCATACAGCCACCTTTTACAGATCCTTCTGAACCAAAACAAAAAAGTTATGCTGCGTTCACGGCAACTGTATTTTGGAAGAGATGGAAACCCACGACGTTATACTCGGAGCGGTTCCTGACTCTAATTTATGCCATTCAATTGCAATACTATCTGAGTCTCTTGTGAAGCTTTTGTTTGCTCCCTGCTGTGTGTGTTCATGTCTTTTGAAGGAGGCGTGGCTTTGTAGGCACTCTCAAAAGAGAGTGGGATCTTATGCTTTCAATGCTAGCTCGCTATAGCTAGCCTCTTTAAAAATGGCATACCCTACCGTTAAGAGATTCTTGCTGCAAGTGACATGACGGCTCGTGAAAGTAAACATTTGTCCGTTTGTTTTTAATATGCATGAAGAATGCATGAAGAAAATCTCAATTCATCTCAATTCTCACAAGGATGCGTTCTGTGTCCTTGCGTCCTTCCGAGTTCATTCTTTTAAGGTAACCTGGCAAGACCAGTCTCCACGAGAACGTAAGTCCATTCGTTGTGTTCTTGGAATTGAGAAACAGCCTAGTATTAAATGTGTTAAATACCACTCAGAATTCCTTAGCATGGCAATGTTCTAGTAACCACCCACAACACCAAATAATCATGTTAAATATGTTAAATACCACCAAAGACTTTAGATATACAAAGACGTGCACTCATATTACTTATGAATGGGAGAAAGTGCAAAGCACAATATGGCGGAATAAGTCCCGCCTTCTAAATAAAAGAGTAATTGGTAAATTCATTCTGCGCTTAGGATTGCATGTGCATTGGCTGGTCTAGCCTGAAAAATTTACTTTTTTTTTAAAGCTATTTAGGCATAAGAAACAACATTTATGGGACAGTTCATATCAGATTTTGTCAGGATTCCCCCATTCAAGTAGATAGGACTTGGTCTTGGATACCTGAAATAGCTGCCCAGAATCGTTGCAAATTGTTCCCGAGCTAACAGACTTTCTTTGAAAGGAACTTTGATACCACTCATCCACAACCCCCTAGAAAAGTGGCGGGAGTTTTGCCAAGTTTTGCACTCTTTTCCAGAATATGTAAAAATGTAGTTGACTTGTATTTCATTCTGACTTGTTAACATGGGCAGAACAAAGGTTCACTTTGGACCACTGTCTAATGACCTCACTGCTCCTACATGAAGGTGTTGGCTGCTACGGTAACACCCTTTACCGGAAGTTGTTGTTATGCTGACAGGGTTACACTTACAGAGTTGTTTATTCAGCTCTTCTGAATAGATGGCTTTCAAATGCCAACTTCTCTGGTGTTGTTTTAAAAGATTAATAAAACAGGTTTGGCCTGCAAACACGCAAAGCCCACAACTCCACAACAGAGTGCCTTGTTCCCACAGAATGGGTTTGCAATTATTTTCAGAACACATGTAAAGGGAGTGGAGGTGCTCAAAGCAGCTAATTAATCTGAAAGATGACGGCAAGCTCGCTGACCACCCATGACCTGTTTCATAAACAGGAGTGTACGTTCCTTTCATTGCACATTGAAATGACTGACTGAACTGAACCGAAAGGAAATGTAACCACAAATACTCTTCTAGAATAAAATAGTGTCATACGTCAGGGTTATTCCTATATTATTTAGTTCCATGTGCTGTCTGCATTATTTTAGTACCCAAGTTATTAAAGGAATATTTGCAAAAGCTGGTTCTGAGTGTTCCAATTGTGGAGGATGCAGAAGACCATAATATACCATATACCATAATCTGATCAATGTACTTTCCTGGGACTTTACACCGACGCAATGCAGACAACTGCGCCTGACTACACAACATGTCTGGATATATGCTGCACTTATAAGATTTAACAAAGTCATGAAAAAGAGATTTTTTTTAAATGGATTGAAATGAATAAACAGGAAAGACAAAGTAAAAAAATATAATATTATAAAAAATATTAATAACAATAAAAAGAATACATGATGATAATAATATTAATAACAATAACCTGAACTGTTTATTTAAAATGCTGAAAGTGCACTTGTCTACACTGCATGGATATATATATATATATATATATATATATATAGCCATGCAGTGTAGACAATATATATATAAAATGTATATTTATTTATTGATTTATATATACTAGTGCTGTCAAATCGATTAATCGCATCTAACATAAAAGTTTGTAAATATATGTGTAGGCTATATATGTGTGTATGTGTATATATACAAATATATTTACATATACACACATGTATCTTTACAAATGTATGTTATATGCGATTAATCGACTTGCCAGCACTAATATATACACACTTATAACATTTTACATCATCATGATAAAGATAAAGAAAATTAAAATACAAATAAAACTACATTTTAAAATAATTTAACTATTAAAAAGAATATGTAACAAAAACAACAAAAAATAAATAAAAGTAATAGGCAGGAAAAGAAAAAGTGAAACGGAGGAAAAAAGTTAAAATTAAAATATAAAATGAATAAAAGATAATACAAATAATAATGGTAACACTTTACAATAAGGTTTCATTAGTTAACATTAGTTAACTACTTTAGTTAACATGAACTAATAATGAACAATACTTCTACAGAATTTTTTATGCACAGTGAACTAACATGAACAAACAACAGGATTTTAACTAATATATAACAAAGATAAATAAATACTGTAACAAATATATTGCTCATTGTTAGTTCATGTTAATTAAGTAATTGTTACCTTTTTGTAAAGTGTTACCATAATAATCAGAAGAAAATAAAAATAACTTTAATAAAAAAATAAAATATTTATCATTGCAATATCAAAAATATAATTGCACAGTGCTATTTGAGTGCATTAAGCACCTTATTAAACTGGATTGCTGGTAGCTAATGAACAAGATTCAGTTTTTTTTTACTGAAACATCAGTGGTGCAAATGTTTCGTGAATTCATACTGGAATGTTTTTTAAACAGAAGGTCTTGGGATCCAGTTTCCTGCCAGTATTCTCAGCAAGGGGACCTTTTTATAAAACAAGATGACCAAACATTTCAATGTTTTCTCAGCAGGTCTCAGGCTGCTGTTTCATTCTGTATAAACATTAAAACAGAAGAAAGAAGGAAACCCCCACCTGTGGCACTGGTGCCAGGTCCAGGACTCTCTTGAAGCACGTGGACGGAAGTCGGCTCTGCCCAAGTTCATGATACGAGAGGAGAAACGCAGAAGGCGTCGGTGCCCGTACGGCCACTGCATACGGTTGGCAGAGGAGGAGAGACAGTTCTCCTCATGTGCACAGGTGAGCAGGTGCAGAGGCCGGTCTTCCAGGTAAGCGCTCTCCTGCACGAGCTGTGCATCCAAAACCAGGTCAGGTGCCGCTAAAACAAGATGTTGATTCATTAAGTTTGATCATTCAGTGCAGATAAAATTATAATATGCATCAGATTTGTCATTCCAATCACTTACTTTCAGAACAAGTGACGCCTGCTGCTTTAGCCCCGCCTCCTCGAGGGCAGTGGACGTAATTATTCTGACGGCACTGCTGGATGGACATCTCTGTTCCCACACAGTGAGTCCCACTCAACAACACTTCCTCTGCCGCAGGGTCTCCTTGCCAATAATATGTGTCCTATACACAGGAAGGCCAAATCTTATTTGTCTGCATATGAAATGCTACATGTTTACTTTATGACTTTATGAATCAGAATAGTTGACATTAAATACATTTGGGAAGCTGAAATGCCCTCTTGTTTCATATGTTATGAATAATCTAAACTATTTTAATTCAGCATTTCCTACTTATTTATACTTAATTATGATTTGTACCTAATTAATTAATATAATTGTTTTGTATGCAGCATTTACTAGTGAAGTGAAGTAACAAAGTGAAGCCAACAAGTTAATAAAAAAATAAGACTTAGGATACACACCTACGTATTCATTCATATTCATCTTAAAATCTACATGATGATGTTCAGCTACCTACTTACGTACGTAAGTACTTACTTACCTACTTATTAATTTACTTAGTGATTTGGGGTTGCAATATGTCCTGGACATTACTCTCATTAAATAGTTCGGTTTAGTGCTGCACAGAATTAAGGTAAGCAGTGTGAAATTAATGTATAACTGTCTTGATTCCTGTTCTGAAATATTGCTAAACCTGTCCCACCTCTTCATCTTCACAAAACAACTACTGTATAACACTAATGTTGCCCAGAAATATCCTGCCCACAAAACATGCACAGGAAGCTCTCAAATGCACACAGACTGAGGCAACCAAAGCAACATATTCAGAGCGATTACGGGAAAACACATCATTCTTCAGCAGTCTCACCTGATGGGCACGCGAGGCGAAACCAAAGCCCAGTTGCCTGCACACCACCATGGCTTCATTTATTCCCCAGTTCTCACTGCAAATCGTCCCCCAACGCTTTCTGCCCCCCACCTCCATGAGCACCTCCACACGACCCTCAGCCGAGTCCCTGCCCCCTGCCAACCGCACCTGAAACACAAACACGCGAATAGGAATGTATTCAAACACTTTTGCAAATAAATAATGCTAGAGCTTTTCTCAGAACTAACTACACTTTTCTTGTGATGATTTGTGGATTAAGTGTGTATATTTAAAATAAAGGCCATATAATGTATTTAAATGTACATTTGGCAGACACTTTCATTAAAAGCTTATCTATTTATAAGTTTGTGCATTCCCTGGGATTTCGAACTCATGACCTTTGCGTTGCTAGCGCTATGCTCTACTGTTTGAGCTACAGGAATGAATAACTACCATATAATACATTAAATAAAATTGCCAAGTCTGTATATTTATTTAAAATAAATGCCATATAATACACTAAATGCAAAGGCGTTTTAATTATGTATATTTATTCTAGAATATAATGCAAAGAAATTTTAATGTGGCCAAAAGGGGTACTTCACCACTGACAAAATGGTCTTTCAATAAAACTATGCAAAAGAAAGGTGATTAAAAAAGTTCTAACTAGAGAAAACGGCTGTTGTCTTCACTTTTGCCCAAGCGGCAACCTCTCTTGAATCCAACACGGAAGTGACTTAAACTGCAATTCATCGACTGGCCGCAAGAGACTGGCTCCAAAAGGGAGTCAAATCTGTATCTGCCCCATGTTAAAATGCCCAACTTTACAGCAGAAAAAAATACAGCTAATTTTGCCCTTTATGACAACTGTGAGGGGGGTGAATTTTTTTATAACTCATCCATTTAAATTATATTAAAGCATGGCCACTTGAGTGACAGGTGTATTGTCACTATGGTCGAGCTAGACGGGCATGGTTTCAGCAACCAGGCACCTCAGCTCCACCCATGTCCCGCCTCTTTGCCCATTTTCAGTTATCCGGGAGTGATCCGGGAGTGACACACTGCCAAGATGCCGTTGGCCGGCTCCGCCCACTTTAGGCTTAAAAAAAATGTAAAGGTGATGTCACGGACACTACGTTACAGTCTATGCTTTTGTGAAATAGGTAGGAAAACTTTAACACCCATAATGCACTAGGCATGTGGATTTGCTTACCAGAGTCAAATACCGCCTTGCTTTAGTCGGAAATACTACTTAGCAAACTATTAGTCATTATGGTGGTTACCTGTATTATTATATTAAGAATTCAAAGAGTAAACGTTTAGCGGAGTCGGTGGCCATCCCAGTCAACACGTGAGATCATGCGATGATCACAGTGACATCACATCATTCTCATATGGTGACACACACAGTGTGAGTAATATGTGAGCTCATTGTGAATTCAAAATGTTGAGCAGGTTGAGAGGAGGCAGCTCAAATATCCGTCACTGGGGGGACATTCTACTTTCTGTTTCTCAACACTGTCTCAGTGATATCACAGTAGTCTCACATGGTGAGCTCAGACTGACTTTATTTCTGTCAGACATTTACAGAAGCTCTTATTGAGAATTAACAGAGGTGTAGATGTTGATGTTTTTATTGTTTCATTTGACGTCACCATTATGGTGATCAGTGTTTGCTTTAGTTGGGCTCTTGACCCTTGTATTTAACATTATATTTTCTCTGGCTGCTGTAACTGTGTTTGTTTGTTATGGCAAGGAAAGCCAAAATAGAATGTGTCCAGGTGATGTTGGTTTGTTTTTGATGATAACAACATAAACATTACCTAGATTTAGTATGCAGTCTTTGTGAGGTGTTATTAATTTAATATTTTTAATTATAATAGCCTTGTGATTATATGTTATGAAATCTAGCAGTGCCATAGTCATTTATAAAGGATTTTAAATGCATAAAAAGATACAAACAATTTGAACTACTGTGTTATTTAGACACAAAGAGACATCTAGAATCAGCGTATGAATCTCAACAATGGTGACAATTAAAAGCTTCATGCTGCAATGCATGCTGAGTACCTGGTCTTTGTGCAGTGAATGCACTTTGACCTCATATTGTGACCATAGCACACAGTGAGAGGCTACACTTTTAGCTCACTTTGACCTCACATTTTGACCACATCACGAGTATCCTGGGAGCTCATGGTGAGATCACTGAGATATCAAAGTGTTGACTGGGATGGCTAATTTAAGGCTGCAAAGAATTGTAAATATGGAAAGAAGGCCACGACATAATCTCTAAAACCTCCATGTTTGTAGTCAACATTTCAAATTGGATGACCACAAACACAGTGTTTTAGGTCAAACGGAGGGGAAAAACTGAGGCAAAACGCAGTTGTGTACAGGTAAGAAAGCTGTTGCCATAGTGTTCCATTTTTACCATGATGCTGTTTAAAGTGTAGACAAAGTACAATACAATTTTTAGTACACCTACAATAACTGTTTTGTTAATAACCCTCTGTCGATCCGACTGTCCGGGGCCAGGGATACAAAAATGCAGAGGAATAATATGTAGTTTTCATGAAAGCTCTGGAGCTGTAAAAAGCCCTTTTGCTGACAAATAAATGTGAATTTCTCTTTCCAGGTAACACGAAGAATGAGTAAACATTATTAATTTACATATAATACATTGTAACAATACAAAGCGGGTTGAAAATCAACAAAGTACACTTTAAGTGTCCAAATATTTTATGGGGCTACTTTGCAGATAACATGACTGATATGAGCTATCTGAATTATATCAGAGTAACCTGTGATCGTTTTGCTCACCGTGGTGTCCATGCCTGTCTTAGGAACATAGCACTTGACAGAAGCATCCTGGCTGTGTTTGAATGTCCAGGGAGGGACTTCCTGGAAGTAACAATTTAAAATGGTGCGCTCTGTGCCAGTGCACTGCACTGAGTTCATGTGGATTGGCCCCGTCCCTGTAGAACAAACAAACAGTAAATGTCACGGGGAAGTTAAAAGACTCAAATATAAAACGAAAACGAAATAATAAACACCAGGCATGTTTGAGTTCTTTCTGCCATAGAGAACACTAGATACTTTCTAACCGACCCTTTCCAGAAATTGCCGGAAAAATGTTACTGACCAACTGTCATCTGTCACTTTCTCAAACTAACCTTTGATCTTTACTGATGCAAATCTGTGAAGGATCAGTAACTGAACAATTTATTGTTATATAAATAAAGATAAAATAAGCTTTGCATCATCACAATTCATCCAGTTAGAATAATATATATATATATATATATATATATATATATATATACAGAAAACCATGTAGTATATGGATTTATTCTTATGAGCATGCTTTATGAGTGTTTAGGGGTAACGCATTACAAGTAACGTGAGTAATAGATTACTTTTTTCAAGTAACTAGTAAAGTAACACATTACTTTTAAATTTACAACAAAATATCTGTACTCTTTCAAAGTAACGCATGTTACATTGTTTTCCCATTTATAGACTGACACCTCTCCTTCCCCCATGTTGAGAGAAATGTATAATATTAAGCAAATCTGCAAAATTAAGTGTTAAATAACACAAATATACTTTATGTATTTAATCTCACTTTATTACCCATTGTCTTTGCTGCTAACCTTCGATGATTCAATTCAACCCCACTAATAAGCAAAAAATATTTTAGATGAACAACACATTTGAGTTTTATTTTTTTGTTTTTATTGGTGAAGTGTTGAACTTTCTTCTCCCGTGTCCTATTCTTCTGGCAGCACAGCTGAAAGATTAGTTTGAGTTGCACCCTCTACTGTACAGGCATGAATTTGCATTTCCTTTAACCTGAGGCTTATTTAATTTCACTTTTGGTGTGAAAGGGCCTTTACATTTGCCAAAATTGATAACAAACAAGCAAGCCCAGCCCAACCCAACCCAGATAAGAAAAAGTAACACAAAAAGTAACTAAGTAACACAATCAGTTGCTTTTTAGGGATTAACGCAATATTGTAACGCATTACTTATAAATGTAACTTTCCCCAAAATGGGGACGTTCTAAATTATGTGTAATGTTAAAGCAAAATTCCTCATCACACACCAGAGGGCCACACATGAGTCTGATCAGATTCAGAGGTGTGCGTTTGTTTGTGTAAAATCATTATCATCACATTCTTGAGGTTCTATGGAGATAAAAAGCTTGATGAAAAGTATCAGATGTCACAGTTCATTTCCCTCTTTGTTTACTGTGACGTAAAAGCCACTAAAGCAGTGTGCTAAAACTTCAGATATGAATCTCACAAGCATGAGAAATCCACTACAAAGCATAAATATACCAGAGCAACATTAGTGTAAGAGTAATAGTTTTCCCCATCTCAGAAATACATGCTGGGGGAATTCAGGGTAAATGAAGTAGAAAGCTGTATGAACTGCTGTGGAAAAACAGTGATTATGTGCTACTGCGCTGCTCCCGGCTAAGTTTGGTGATCGTACTGATCAAAAAGACAGATTTCGAAAAGAGCAATGAAACAATGACCAGCTGTTTAGTGTTGAAGCAAAAATGATAGAGCCCAAAAGCAAACACAGCACTCTATTTGGCTGCGCTTCTGGGAAGCAAATTGCTAGAGATTGGCTAAAACCATGACGATTAATATGGAAATGTTCCCTCACAGAGAATATTACATATAATCAAGGATTTAAGCAAAGATTGGAGACCAAAAGTAGAAGAGTCATTGAAAAACCTATTGATCGACTACAGGAAAAAAAAAAAGAGAAATGCAAGAGACATCTAATTATTGTTCATGTCATTTTTCCAGACAGTATGATCTAGTAGACAGTATGACATCATAATTTGAACTTAAATGGCTCAATCAAAACTTTTTCTTTGTCATGAGCTAATATATATATATATATATATATATATATATATATATATATATATATATATATATATATATATATATATATATATATAATAAATAATAAATAATATATTGTTACAAAATAAATATACACTATTATGCAAAAGTTTGGGGTTACTAAGATTTTTTTTTTTTTTTAATAAGCCTCTTACGCTCACCAAGGCTGCATTTATTTGATCACAAATACAGAAAAAAATTGAATATTGTGAAATCTAAAATGGATGTTTTCTATTTCACTATACACTATCATTTCTCCAGTCTTCATTGTCACATAATCCTTCAGAAATCATTCTAATATGCTGATTTGGTGCTCAAAATACATTTATTGTTATTATTATCAGTGCTGAAAACAGTTGTGCTGCTTAATGTTTTTGTGGAAAAAATGTGAACATTACATGAACATTTATAAATGGGTTTACGGTTACTTTTGATGAATTTACTGCGTTCTTGCTGAAAAAACAAAACAAAAACAATTCTTAAAAAACAAAAACAATCTCAGCATAAATATCAAACAGTGTATGCATAAAAAGGCAAGTAAATGACAGGAAAATAGAAGCAAAGACCAAGTATTCCAGAAGTGGCAGATGGAAAGGGAGTGGTTCTGTGACTGACTGCAGTGAATAGTTTCACTAGAGTGTGGTTTATGGAAAATGGACATTTTCTTCTCCCTAAAATAAAACAACATATATATTCTGCATTAATGGTGTTTTCCTTTCATGGAATGACTATAATCCCTATTTTAAGAGCAGATTAAATGGCTATATAAGAAATATTTCTGTTAGCCAAGTGCATGTCAGCATCAGTTCAAAGTCAGAGGAAAAACTCTGTGTGCACTGCATACAAATATATAGTCTCACCTACGTTTTGCCTGGTCCCTGAGGGTGAACGTGACTTGAAATCCCTTGTCTATAGTATCTGACTGAAGTAAAACAGCTGATACAGCATTCAAACAAATCTCAAAACATGAAGTCATCGAGGGACTTCAGAAACGCTTACTTTCATCTTACTGGGAGGTCAGACTTAGTGAACGCCTCAACAGAATGTGTTGCTTCACGCTGCATTGGCCTTAAAAGATCTACATTATCATACAGAGTTCATGCTAACTCCACCATAAAACCATTTCTGAACAAAAAAATCCACAGACAGAATGTGCTCCACAATGCAGCCACAATGACATCCCATTTTCAAACTTTTTGCACATTAAAGGGATAGTTCACCCCAAAATGAGAGTGAGTAAATGATGACAGAATTTTCATTTTTGGGTGAACTATCCCTTTATGTTATATTAACTGTCTGGAAAACCAGGCAGTGCAAAGAACACTGTCCCAACACCATTATTCAGGATCATTTCTAAATGTGGTAACCACAGTCTGGTACATCTAGCCCATCTCAACAGATTTCCTATTTTTACCGCCTGTCCCAAACAGTCCAGCTCTGTTCTGTCATTGAAACGCTAATTTGTGTCTCTCTTCACTCACTATATGTTTTTGTGGCCTCGGCTGCACTAGGAAAATTATACACAACAACTAAATACCTAAAGACCTCAATGCTATGGATGGACAGAAATCATAAGTTTTGATCTTAAGCAGTCCTACATTTAAATGGGTGAATTCAAAACTCAGCAAGTGGAGTCACTTTCTAAAATAGCTTCATCTGCCAATGAAGGGTGATTAAGAATAATTAACATTAAACTGTAATTTACATTATTTGTTATATATTTTTGTCTCATTGAAAATTTGATTATTTAGCTGTTTTTTCATTGTGTGTTATAGCAATCACATAATCTGTCTGATATATTAAAGAAGTCTCTTATGCTCACAAAAGCTGCATTTATTTAATCAAAAATACAGTAAAAACAGTAATATGGTATTACAATTTAAAATAACTGTATTCTATATTTTAAAATGTATTTATTATTATTATTATAAATGTTGAAAACAGCTGTGCTGCTTAAAATATTTGCGGAAACTATAAAAAACAAATCAGGATTCTTTTGTGAATATAAAGTTTAAAGGAACAACATTTATTTGAAATAGAAATCTTTTGTAACATTACAAAAGTCTTCACTGTCACTTTTGATCAATCGAATGCATCCTTGCTGAATGAATAAATAAATAAATATCTTACTGTCCCCAAACTTTTGAACATTAGTGTATATTAGCTTACTTACCCTTACAAAACAACGATTCAAGTGTGCTATTAGTATACTTCTTTTAAACTAAAAATAAGAACATATACTTTCAGTCTACTTTTTAGGTAGGCTACTTCTCAGAAACATACTTAAACTTACACTTAAAGGTGCAGTGTGTAATATTTATGAGGATCTATTGACAGAAATGCAATATAATATACATAACTATGTTTTCAGTGGTGAATAAAGACCTTGCATAATGAACCATTATGTTTTTATTACCTTAGAATGAGCCATTTCTATCTCCATACACCGCAAAGTCACCATTTTGCGCCGCCATGTTTCTACAGTAGCCCTAAACAGACAAACGGCTCTACAGAGCGCTAGCTACTCTCTGCTGTCTCAGGCGACATCTTTGTCCTGTGTCGGCCACCGTAGCTTCTCTGTGTGCTTCGAAAAGGAGGGGTGAGCGGTTGCAATTCACAACCTCACCACTAGATGCGGCACTTTACACAGTGCACCTTTAAGTAAACTTGAAATATACTAACTGAAGAGTATACCTAAAGTGAACAAAATAATATATAAATAGTAAACTATAAAGTATGATGTTAAGTTCACTTAAAAAAACTTGCAACTAGTAGTTTACTGAGAGTATACTTTTAAGTGTACTTTCATAAACTAAAATATGTGCTTAAAATAAGTATTATACCAGTAAACTATCATTATACCTATAAGTTCACGTGTAGTATAGTTGCAGTACAAACGAAAAACTTAGAAACGAAAAACTTAGAAAACCTAGATGTGTACTACTGTTGCACTTAAAGAATACTTAAAAGTATACTTTTATACACTAAATTTAGTCATTGAGCCAATTTAGTCCCAAGTATTGAAATAGTACACTTACAAGTATACAACTAGTACATTGATAGTATACTTACTATACAAAGTATACTTAAAAATATACACTCACCTAAAGGATTATTAGGAACACCTGTTCAATTTCTCATTAATGCAATTATCTAATCAACCAATCACATGGCAGTTGCTTCAATGCATTTAGGGGTGTGGTCCTGGTCAAGACAATCTCCTGAACTCCAAACTGAATGTCAGAATGGGAAAGAAAGGTGATTTAAGCAATTTTGAGCGTGGCATGGTTGTTGGTGCCAGACGGGCCGGTCTGAGTATTTCACACTCTGCTCAGTTACTGGGATTTTCACGCACAACCATTTCTAGAGTTTACAAAGAATGGTGTGAAAAGGGAAAAACATCCAGTATGCGGCAGTCCTGTTGATGCTAGACGTCAGAGGAGAATGGGCCGACTGATTCAAGCTGATAGAAGAGCAACTTTGACTGAAATAACCACTCGTTACAACCGAGGTATGCAGCAAAGCATTTGTGAAGCCACAACACGCACAACCTTGAGGCGGATGGGCTACAACAGCAGAAGACCCCACCGGGTACCACTCATCTCCACTACAAATAGGAAAAAGAGGCTACAATTTGCACGAGCTCACCAAAATTGGACAGTTGAAGACTGGAAAAATGTTGCCTGGTCTGATGAGTCTCGATTTCTGTTGAGACATTCAGATGGTAGAGTCAGAATTTGGCGTAAACAGAATGAGAACATGGATCCATCATGCCTTGTTACCACTGTGCAGGCTGGTGGTGGTGGTGTAATGGTGTGGGGGATGTTTTCTTGGCACACTTTAGGCCCCTTAGTGCCAATTGGGCATCGTTTAAATGCCACGGCCTACCTGAGCATTGTTTCTGACCATGTCCATCCCTTTATGACCACCATGTACCCATCCTCTGATGGCTACTTCCAGCAGGATAATGCACCATGTCACAAAGCTTGAATCATTTCAAATTGGTTTCTTGAACATGACAATGAGTTCACTGTACTAAAATGGCCCCCACAGTCACCAGATCTCAACCCAATAGAGCATCTTTGGGATGTGGTGGAACGGGAGCTTCGTGCCCTGTATGTGCATCCCACAAATCTCCATCAACTGCAAGATGCTATCCTATCAATATGGGCCAACATTTCTAAAGAATGCTTTCAGCACCTTGTTGAATCAATGCCACGTAGAATTAAGGCAGTTCTGAAGGCGAAAGGGGGTCAAACACAGTATTTGTATGGTGTTCCTAATAATCCTTTAGGTGAGTGTACTTGAACTTTACTTAAGTATACTTAATAAAATGAACTTGAAGTATACTTATTTTTTGCAAGGGTACTATTCTATACTCAAATAATCATGTATAGATTCAAATATTCCATACATTTGAAAAAATATAATTAAATTTGTACCACTTAACAGGTATTTGCTTTGAATAATTTGCTTTAACAGGTATTTGTTTTGACCTTGATTGGATTATTTTCAGAACATAAAAGTGCATGGTCAACCTTATGCAGGTTCATTTCAAGTGTCTGTACTTTCATATGAGTCACTAGTGGTGCATTACAGCTTATATTTTAAAGTAACAGACCCCTAAAATTATCATAATCCATAAATCCACATTTCATCCTTTCATTTCTTTGAATGGTGGCACCTGATAAAACATCATTTATTTGTTTCATTTATCAATTTCACTTCATTTCTTAAAAAAACTGCACAAAATTAGTGGCTGTGTTTTTCATCAGTGCGATTTCTGGAAGTCTTCAATAAATTGCTACCGTCATCGCTTCACTCTGACAAGATGGAATAATTGCTCTGCCAAAGGGAAAAGATGCTGCTTGTAAAACAGATCGGCGTAATACAGAAAGTTCAGGGAAAGTTCCTCGGCTTAAAGAATTGTCATTGCCTTACATTCATGTTTTGCACCTGGAGAGTGTGATATTGCGTAATGTAACATATGGTAATGTACACCATAGACTGCTTTTATATATTTAGCTGCAGACAGGCGAATTCCACAGATAAGCAGAGCTTTCGAATTAAGCTCAGACTCAGACTACTCAGAAATCATGTGCCAAACTCAATATAATAATAAGCACGTTTGTAGTTATGATTCACCTTCTTCCCAAAAACACCATATTGGCATATTAAAGGATAAGTTCATGCTAAAATGATAATTCTGTTTTTTACTTGCCCTCATGTAGTTCCAACTGGGATCAGAATGAGGGTAAGTAAATAATAACAAATAATGTTTTTTTTCTTTTTGGGTCAACAAGCTTAAACTACTGTAATTCTCACCTTGACCCATATATGCTCCGGTAAGAGCCTCTTTGGCAGAGCCAAAGCCCAGCTCTCTGCACACCACGCTGGCTGAGATACGGTCCCACAGGTGGTCAACCACAGTTCCCCATTTTCCCTCACGCAGAACCTCGACTCTGCCTTCTCCCAGACGTGGCCCTGCCTTCAGGCGCACTGACAGCTATGGGAGGAGAAAAAAGATGTAAGGTTACTTTCAGGAAATCTTATTTTTCCACCTCAGGCCCAAAGTACCAGGGTTATTATAACCACAAAAGACATTTGAGGACCACCAATGAGACTGCCTTCCCAAATCAGATTAGTGGTCAACAAATATGTTTTTCAATGGCTGATTCTAATAGCCCCAACCCTCAATATCTGTTTAATCCATGACATTTCGCCCATGACAAAATATTTTATTGTACACAATTGTACACGTTTTTGAAAGTCTAACCTCTCACTAATGTTGCATTTATTTGATGAAAAATACATTAAAACTGTAAAATTATGAAATATTTTTATAATTTAGCATAACTGTTTGCTATTCTAATATATTTTAAAATGTAATTTATTCCTGTGTTGGTAAAGCTGAATATTACTCCAGTCTTCAGTGTCACATGATCCTTCAGAAATCATTCTAGTATGCTGATTTGCTGCTCAAGAAACATTTCTTATTATTATTTAATTTCAATAATGGCGTAATGAGGGTCGAATTAGATTATAGTAATTATTAGTGTTATTTTGTGTTTTTTTATTTAGATAGAATTTTTGAAAATTGTATTTATATTTAAAATTTTCAATAAAAATTTAAGGAAATATTCAATTTGAAATCTGATTTGAGCAGCCAGAGCGTTCAGACTGAGATGGATCTGTAAAAATCTTATTAGAATCACATTTCAGACTTGCTGTCCAGACTTTCCAAAACCGGATAAAAAGATAAAAACCATTTGAATAAAACCTGGATATGCCAAAAAATCTTTGCCAGATGCCTGATTTTTGCTGGCAGTTTTAAGGATTACCTGTACAGGGTGAGGTGCCTGGGGTCTGCCAGAGGACATACGAGCAAATTGTGGTCCTGGGACACAGCGGGCCACAGCATGGCGACCGTTCTTACAGGGGGCGGGGCTTCGAGGGATTGACAGCTGGGTGTGGCACTCCGCCAGGCTGGGCTCTGTACCCAGACAATGTACTTTCTCAACCCAGAATCCCTTTTTCTTGGTCATCTGACTCAATCTAGGAGACATGATTGTTCACAAGAGCATTAGTATATTAAGAGTTAAATTAAGAGTAATAAGATGTTGATGCTGATGTAAAAAAAAAATGCATGTAGATATTCGGCAAAGAAGAGTAAACTGAAGTCACCTGGTTGTTGAATCCTTGACTTTTTTATCCCATATTTTTCTGTAAATGGAAAACAAAAATATGTTGAAAAAATCTAAACAATTATGCAATTTATGATGCTGTTAATAATATAAAAATAATATTACACTGGAAAAAAAGGCAAAATAAATGTACAGAAAGCCATAAACGACACAAGATTTTGTTGTTATACAAGCAGTTAGAGTAAAAACTCACTATTCCAGGTCTTGACCAGTTCATTACCATTTGTGTCTTTATTTAAACTACTTTAAAGATTCATCTGTTTGCATTGCTGTTATAATAATAAAATGTATGGCAGACAGACACAGACATCAAAGCACATATGTTTTAACTTAATCTACCACTAAACTGGCTTTCAAATATGTACATTCTATAAACAGATATTTCCACTGGCATTTTGGTATCCTGGAATGGGCACAGTAAGACTTCCCAAAAAACAAACTAAGACAAACTTATACTCAGAAAAAGAGAGAGAGAGAGAGAGAGAGAGAGAGAAAGAGAGAGAGAGAAAGAGAGAGAAAGAGATTCACCCATGAACACCTGTCCTCTAATGCTCCTGTCATCAGAGTGACACATTGTATAATCACTGTCATCATCCACCATCTGTCCAACTAAACGTGGTATTTATTAAAGATTTGGGGTAGTAACCCAAAGGATTTTACTCTGATTTTGCTAAATCTGAACTACATACATAAAATAGTTTATCTACTAAAAGTCTGCTTAAGTCTACTTAAATAAGGACTTTCAAAATATGTAAATTCAATACAGATTTAATAGACTCCTTTTCCTGAATGACGAATGAAATTCAAAGAGAGAATATCAGAAAAGAACAGAAAAGAAACTAAAGTCAAATACTGTGTGCAATCTCCAATTTAATGACCTCATTAAATGTTCTGGATGTTTCTACCATATGACAATCTGTAGCAGAGTAACACTCTAGTAACTCAGGTCTACAGCTACAGAACTCCATCTTAAAAAAGATCCTTTACAGCTGGCATTCAAATAAATAAATATATTATTTTATATATTAAGTTGGCCTTATACATATTACATGTACTGCTCTGAACATGAAGAGATACTTTGGACAATAAGAAAAAAAGACCAAATATATATAAGTTAAAGTTGTTGGCACTGAAATACCCACCTGCTCATGTAATTAGTCCAAGAGTTCCACCCTTGGTTTACTGCTGAACCAAGAAAACTTAATGATAGAGAGAGCTGGTCTGTTTAGAGACAACAATCATGCCACTGTTTTAAGCATTAGTCTATACACATACACACAAAACTCTTTCTCTCTCACTACATCTTAGTTATGCTGTTTAAGCATTTATTTAAGCAATAGGGCACTCAAATATAGAACAGCTAAACGACTAATCTTTTACGACTAATCTTGTACTTCTCTGAAACGCCTTTGGAGACGGCTTATGGTAGAGAAATGAACATTCAATTCACAGGCAACAGCTCTGGTGGACGTTCCTGCAGTCAGCATGCCAATTGCACGCTCCCTCAAAACTTGTGCTGTGTGATAAAACTAGAGTGGCCTTTTATTGTGGCCAGCCTAAGGCACACCTGTGCAATAATCAAACTGTCTAATCAGCATCTTGATATGCCACACCGGTGAGGTGGATGGATTATCTCGGCAAAGGAGAAGTGCTCACTAACACAGATTTAGACAGATTTGTGAACAATATTTGAGAGAAATGGGCTTTTTGTGTACACAGAAAAAGTCTTAGATCTCTGAGTTCAGCTCATGAAAAATGGGGGCAAAAACTAAATTGTTGCGTTTATCATTTTGTTCAGTGTATATACACACTATATTGCCAAAAGTATTGGGACACCCCTCCAAATCGTTAAATTCTGGTGTTCCAATCACTTCCATAGCTAAAAATCAAGCACCTAGGCATACAGGCTGCTTCTACAAATAATTGTGAAAGATTGGGACGCTCTCAGGAGCTCAGTGAATTCAAGCGAGGACCGTGATAGGCTGTGCAATAAGTCCATTTGTGAAATTTCCTCACTACTAAATATTCTACGGTCAACTGTTAGTGGTATTATAACAAAGTGGAAGCAATTGGGAACAACAGCAACTCAGCCACATGAAGTGGTAGGCCACATAAATTCACAGAGAGGGGTCAGTGCATGCTGAGGCACACAGTACGCAGAAGTCGCCAACTTTCTGCAGAGTCAATAGCTACAGACCTCCAAACTTCGTGTGGCCTTCAGATTAGCTCAAGAACAGTGTGTAGAGAGCTTCATGGAATGGGGTTTCCATGGCCGAGCAGCTGCATCCAAGCCTTACATCAAGTGCAATGCAAAGCGTCAGATGCAGTGGTGTAAAGCACGTCGCCACTAGACTCTAGAGCAGTGGAGACATGTTCTCTGGAGTGACGAATCACGCTTCTCTGTCTGGCAATCTGATGGACGAGTCTGGGTTTGGCGGTTGCCAGGAGAACGGTACTTGCCTGACTGCATTGTGCCAAGTGTAAAGTCTGGTGGAGGGGGGATTATGGTGTGGGGTTGTTTTTCAGGGGTTGGGCTTGGCCCCTTAGTTCCAGTGAAAGGAACTATAAATGCTTCAGCATACCAAGACATTTTAGACAATTTCATGCTCCCAACTTTTTGGGAACAGTTTGGGGATGGCCCCTTCCTGTTTCAACATGACTGCGCACTAGTGCACAAAGCAAGGTCCATAAAGACATGGATGAGAGCGTTTGGTGTGGAGGAACTTGACTGACCAGCACAGAGTCCTGACCTCAACCCGATAGAACACCTTTGGGATGAATTAGAGCGGAGATTGTGAGCCAGGCCTTCTCGTCCAACATCAGTGCCTGACCTCACAAATGCGCTTCTAGAAGAATGGTCAAAAATTCCCATAAACACACTCCTAAACCTTGTGGAAAGCCTTCACAGAGGAGTTGTGAAACAACTAAATACAGAATAGGATAAGGATACAAAAAGGATACAAAATATCCTTAGAAATTAGCAGGTTAAATATTTGGCCATCGTCTTTGATTAGATGAAAAATGATTTTGCTTCATCCTCTACAATATACAGTATGTGATCTAATACAACATATAAATAATAAAAATAATGACACCACTGAATGTTGAATGTCTAAACTTGAGCATATATGCTGATTATGGTGATTGAACCTCAAAGGTGATTCTCAATGGACTGAAAATTTGTTTAAAATAAGTTTAAAGCCTGCAATTAAATGACACTGAGCCAAATATTACAGTACAAACTCTATATGATTTTTCTTTCTGAACACAGTCTGACTGGGGCACTGCTTTATACTGAAAGGACAAAATCTGAACCATTATGCATTTCGTTTCTTGAGATGCTCGTCTAAGGATATTTGAGCCTAAACTGTGGTTTAAGTCTTTCAGTTTCCTTGGTGACACAGAGTGTGTCCTGCTGACACAGCAGCCAAAGGGCGCAGCTATAATTGTAATCGGCTTTTCCCTTACTCGCCAGAAATGTGGAAATCTTCTGAGGGGCTCAACATTTAATTACAGCATCTTCAGCAGACGATCCAGAACAAGCAGTGTCAGGGCGGGGTGGCTCGCGATCTCTGAGACGCTGAGTGGGAGTGTGAGGGATCGCTCTTCAGTACATCTGCCAAGTCTAGTGCTCTTTGGAGACTTTGGAGACAAAATGCACGTACTACATGGTGAGGTCAGGTACTGGGCATGCTCACAGACGAGAAAGAGCCAAATGGAGATTCCGTAGGACGTAAGCCACATAAGCCACAGCTAGCTCTAAAAGCTCTAATTTAAGTTCAAACAGCATCTTCGAGTTGCTGTTTGTGGCATGTCTTTGAGTCATGCATAAACAAAAGCTTGCTTAGGTGTTCCTGTGACCTCAAGATTAGGATTCTCAGGAAAAATGGCACAAAGCCTAAAAAAAGATAGCAAAAACCTGTCAACTCTTATCTGCTGGGTAAGAATTTGCTTTTTCAGAGCATAAAAAAATTGAAAATTGCTCAACGCTCATGCACATTTATTAGGACATATTGTTGTGCAACAGCAGACAGACCTTAGAGGAATCAGCAGCAGAAAGCACGTACAACACTTATAACGCCCCAGCACAAACCTAAAAAAGGAGGCCGCAGACCCATAAGATTAAGGTGGTGCTTTTTATAATGAACACATGGGACATCATGCCAGCACGGCCAAAGTCCATTCAGACGATGGGAATGAAATAGCTGTGCTGTGAGTGTGGTAACTCAAAAAAATGCCTCTGAACCACAACAGCATCCTATAAGAAGAGCAAAATAAGGCAACAATGAAAATGAAGTGAGAACATGAATGAGAACAACAGGTAGTAACTGTTAGGCAACCCATTTCAAACCAAATTATTAACTAACCTAAGAAAACCTGAGAGTTAGATGGATTTACTGCTCATGAAATAAAATGTGTTTGTGCTACAGACAAATAAGAAGGTTGGTAGGTAGGTAGGAAGGAAGGGAAGAAAATAAGTAGGGAGGTAGGCAAAATGTGTAGATACAGTGGATAGGTGGATAAGTGGTTTGGGTAAAAAGGTAGGTAGGTAGATAAAAAGGTAGATATGTAGCAAGTAGGTAAATAATAGGTAGTTAACCAAGAAGGTAGGTAGGCAGGAGGGTAAGAATATAAGTAGGAAGGAAGATAGGTGGATAAGAAGTTAGGCAGGTAAAAAGGTAGGTAGTTAGGTATGAGTGTAAAAAAAGGTAGGTAGGTAGTTGACTAATTAGGCAGGTAGGTAGATACCTACCTACATTCTTAATATCCTAGTTAAGTAAATGCTAGGTAGCTGACTAAGTAGGTAAGTAGGTAGATAACTAAGACAGTAAAAAGCCTATAACATCTGGCAAAGGGACTTCCAATGAAAACTAGCCTTCTGGCTAATTTGGGTACATTTACAGTCATGAATGTTGATTAATGTACACTGTCCCTTTAAAAAAATAAAGAAGAGGACAAAAATTAAAAAATAAGATTTATATAAAATAAAGATTGGTAGGTAGGTCACTAGGTTGCAGGAGACGAAAATAAGTAGGCAGGCAGATAGATCATGTGTATAAGTGGATAAGTAGTTAAGTAAGTAAAAATGTAGGTAGATAGGTAAGTAGAAAGAAGGTTAAAACAATTAGGTAGATAGGTAGATGTAGGCAATAGACCTTTATCACACTTCCTATTTCCAGTAAGTGAAGCAGTGTATCGCTACTTCCGGTACTATCGCAACGCAATCAAAACTAATGTGGCTGAATCTTCTTGCCGGTGTTACTGCAGCGATCCGGCTGCTCTATTTCTAAACAACGACACCCTTACCTTAGTTTTCACGATTTCCCAAAACAACAAGAATTGAGGAAAGCATGGGTGAGACTGATACAGCGGCATGAAGGTCCTTCTTTTAAAATAATACGCGGAAGTATGTTCATGTTCATGCATAGTAGGCCTATGCATTTCCAAACTGAGGATGTTTACATCTCATATCTTCAACCTGCTGAAATGTTCCCTTCCAAATGTGCATTCTGAATAATAAATACATTTATTTCCCAACTAACCTGTCGCAGTCCAGTGCTCGTCTTCTTATTAACAGTGTTTTTCTCTTACTGATCATATTTCAGTAAGAAGTTCATTTTTAAATGAATTTGACTGATAAACACCCTTACAAAAATTAACTATGGTTTTACTATAGTAAAAATATAGTTTTTTTTTTTTTTTCACAGATTACCATTTGTAGTTTTACTACAAATACCATAGTTAAACTATATTTGATTTGTGGTTACCATGGTTTAACGACAATAACCATGTTTTAACCATGGTTAACTTTAGTAAAACTAGTATTAAAATTGATGAATGAACATGTACTATCTGCCTTAAAGAAATTTAACGATGTTAAACATGTAATTTAATCTTAAACAATAACGAGTTGATAGCGTGTCACATAAATGTGTGAATTACATATAGTGAAATGATTGTCAATGAAAAATGACAGAATAATGACTAAATATTTCATACAAATAAATAAATATGTTCATTCTGATCTTATTTATCAGGTCTCACACACACTGCAGCATCGCGGTCACTATTTAGATGAGTGTTCCTTTGAGTTTGGAAAATCCTGTACAAGTAATCATCAGAATATCTCTTCTCCTGCATCTGAAAATGTCCGGAATTTGAAATGATCCTGCGGATGCTCATTTTAAGAGGCGTTTAGGCATATAGTTGTTAACAGCACATTGAAAACATACATAACCGGAAGAATCGATACACTGCTTCGACAAGCACTTCCGGTAATCAATTCGCTATGATAATGGTAAATTAAATAAATTATAGGTAGTTATCCAAGTAGGCAGGTAGGAGTGGAAGAAAATAAATAGGACGGGTGGGTAAGTACAGCAAGTAGGTTGGTGGATATGTGGATAAGTAACGTAGGTAAAAAAAAGTAGGAAGGTAAAAAGATAGGTAGGCAAGTAGGTGAATGATAGGCTGACTAATTAGGTAAGATAGGGTTATGGGTAGGGTGGACTAACTCAATGATAGTAAACTAATACTAGAATGGTAAAAAGATAACGTGGTAATTAGGTAAGTAGCTAGCAGGGGAAGAATTTTTTTAATAAATACTATAGATAGGTGAATAAGTAGTTTAGGTTGGTAAAAAAGGTAGGTATGTTGATGGATAGATAATATGTAGGTAGGTAAAGACAACAAACATGAGCACATAATTGCTCCAAGAAATTAACGTTTTCTGAAAAGAGCAGTAACTGAACTCGTCATCTCTGATTTTGTATTTATACCACGTCACAACCCTCCTGAACTCACAGTAGTGGCCAGAGGTTTAAAGTTCTAACCCCGACTTTCAGGATTACCACTGGAACAGCTCCCCCCTACCTCAACCCAATACTACAAATATATGCTCCCTCCCGCCAGCTCAGGTCACTGAATGAGCAACGTCTTGTTGTTCCCTCACATCGAGGCATTTTCCAAAACCTTCTCTCTTTCTTTTCCTCTCTGGTGGAATGAGCTGCCAACCTCCAACCAAACTGCTGAGAACATCACATCTTTTAAGAAGCAACTGAAGACGCACCTCTTCCTGTCTGTAGGCATCTAGCTCCAGTAGACTAGCATTCACAGTACCATCACTGTTATATGTATTTAAAACCATTACACAGATAGAGCTCTTAAAGACCACCTGTATAAATGGCCTTTTAGAATAAGAGCTAAAGGTGAAATACAGCCCAGAAACTCCCAACATTAATCTGCAGTTTACATAATTAACAGCTAAACAAGAAAGACAACACTGTGACAGTACAGCTTGGTTGGCAACACTGTTCAGGGAAACATACTGTGAGAAGGCAGGAGAAAGTCAAGGGTGACAATGTCAATAAAATCATTAAACAAACCCGAAACTCTTTCTCCAACAACAGACACTTTGAAGGCTTTAAACTGATGTCCCTTTCCAATAACAATCAGCAGGAATATTAGATTTCTTACTTAAATCTAAGCGTTCAGAACAGACCGTTTATTTCAGTAACACTGGGGTCCAGATAGCATCAGTACATTTGAAAGATCTTTTAATCATTGCTTAAGTGCTCAGGTTTGTGAAAGGTGCCTGGGGAACAGAGATAAGGGAAACAGACGTGCTATTCCAACCAACAGAGGAGGTGAATCTTTCACTTTCCACTACATGCAGAGACAAACATCTTTTTTTTGTGCTAGGAAATGAGCTTTTTAAACATGCAATATCATTCTCACTACATCCTGTGTGGTCCAACAAACATAGCAAATCCAAAACAAAAAAACAAGGTGAAAAAGAATAAAGATAGGACCCCTTTGAAGAACAGGTACCAGTGTCTCTATATTTTTTCTTAAATTATACTGAAATTAAAATGATTAAGGTTATGGAGTATCTTTTCATAAAAATAAAAAAATATAAAAAAATATACACTCACCTAAAGGATTATTAGGAACACCATACTAATACTGTGTTTGACCCCCTTTCGCCTTCAGAACTGCCTTAATTCTACGTGGCATTGATTCAACAAGATGCTGAAAGCATTCTTTAGAAATGTTGGCCCATATTGATAGAATAGCATCTTGCAGTTGATGGAGATTTGTGGGATGCACATCCAGGGCACGAAGCTCCCGTTCCACCACATTACAAAGATGCCCTATTGGGTTGAGATCTGGTGACTGTGGGGGCCATTTTAGTACAGTGAACTCATTGTCATGTTCAAGAAACCAATTTGAAATGATGCGAGCTTTGTGACATGGTGCATTATCCTGCTGGAAGTAGCCATCAGAGGATGGGTACATGGTGGTCATAAAGGGATGGACATGGTCAGAAACAATGCTCAGGTAGGCCGTGGCATTTAAACGATGCCCAATTGGCACTAAGGGGCCTAAAGTGTGCCAAGAAAACATCCCCCACACCATTACACCACCACCACCAGCCTGCACAGTGGTAACAAGGCATGATGGATCCATGTTCTCATTCTGTTTACGCCAAATTCTGACTCTACCATCTGAATGTCTCAACAGAAATCGAGACTCATCAGACCAGGCAACATTTTTCCAGTCTTCAACTGTCCAATTTTGGTGAGCTCGTGCAAATTGTAGCCTCTTTTTCCTATTTGTAGTGGAGATGAGTGGTACCCGGTGGGGTCTTCTGCTGTTGTAGCCCATCCGCCTCAAGGTTGTGCGTGTTGTGGCTTCACAAATGCTTTGCTGCATACCTCGGTTGTAACGAGTGGTTATTTCAGTCAAAGTTGCTCTTCTATCAGTTTGAATCAGTCGGCCCATTCTCCTCTGACCTCTAGCATCAACAAGGCATTTTCGCCCACAGGACTGCCGCATACTGGATGTTTTTCCCTTTTCACACCATTCTTTTTAAACTCTAGAAATGGTTGTGTGTGAAAATCCCAGTAACTGAGCAGATTGTGAAATACTCAGACCGGCCCGTCTGGCACCAACAACCATGCCACGCTCAAAATTGCTTAAATCACCTTTCTTTCCCATTCTGACATTCAGTTTGGAGTTCAGGAGATTGTCTTGACCAGGACCACACCCCTAAATGCATTGAAGCAACTGCCATGTGATTGGTTGATTAGATAATTGCATTAATGAGAAATTGAACAGGTGTTCCTAATAATCCTTTAGGTGAGTGTATATATATTGATTACTTATGTACTATAAAATATTTTTATTCAGCAATGATGCATTTAATTGATCAAAAGTGACAGCAAAGACAATTATGTTACAAATAGATGTATAACTTTCTACTCATCAAAGGACCCTGTAAAATATTATAATAAAAATGTATTAGAATGATTTCTGAAGGATCATGTGACACTGAAGACTGGAGTAATGATGTAAAAATTCAGCTTTGCTAGCACAGGAATAAATTACATTTTAAAACAGTTATTCTATAATAATATTTCACAATATTACTTTTTTATTGTATATTTTTATCAAATAAATGCATCCTTGGTGAGCATAAAAGACTTCATTCAAAAACAGACCCTAAACTGTAGAATCATCAAGTATTTAACCTAATTTCACCTGTATTTACCCTTACTTAAACAGCATGTAAAAATAAAACTGTTGCTGGCTGCTACAGTTCTGCAACATGTAAGCCAGACAGTCTTTTCCTGTCCAAGTGGGCCGTTTTTGGAAAGAATATGCTGCAGTCTGGACCAGATTTTATGCTAGTCAAAAGTCTGGGAAACCCTGTACTAACAATGAAATTTACAAAACTAACATTAGCCCATAAAATTGAATTAGCACTAAATGTTGGGTTTTAATATAATACTAATTATCTCATAACCAAAACCTCAGAGACTAATGCCAGTGCACATGTTGTATTTTTCATTAGAAGTGCAGGACTCACTTGTAGGTGTTCATGTTGGGCTGCTCCGCGTCAGGAAAGCCAAGCATCCCACACACAACTCTGCTGCTATTCAGACTCCAGCCTTTATCACACACCTGTCTCCATCTCCCAGCATGCTTTACTTCCACCACACCCTCCGTGACAAGAGTGCGCCTCTTTGTAACCATCAAGACTGGCTTGAGACGGACTTCTTCAATCCTCACCCTACTGGCAGACTAGAGGAAGATTGAAAACATGAACATACCTGCAAAGGGAATAGTTTGCCCAACAATGAAAAATGTTTACCTGTTTAACTGTTTACCCTCATATTGATCCGAGGTGAACATGATTTCATCAAGTACATGTTTCTGGATCAACATCTTTGAACAACATTCCAATCAACCAATCAGATTTGAGGGACAAGTTCACAGTTTATGTTAAGTTTAGGCTTACAACCAGGGTTAGGCGCTTCTACATCAGTGTTATTTAGCTATCCTTTCCCTGATTTTAGGGATAACTTTTGGGTAGGGTTAGGTTTAGGGTGGGGATATGGTTAGGACTAGATTTTCAGACAGGACTGTTGTTCCAGGATCAACAAAATATGTTGATCCTGGAACAACAAGTAGAAGTATACTTCTGAATTAAAACGTCACGGTCAGGTTTCGGTTTAGAGTTAACCATAAGTATTTCAGATCTACTGCAATCTCTGTTTACCGGATTATGAAACTGCTGTCTGGAGAATTGATCCCATCTGGTATGATCCTGGGAATGTCCGTTGCCTTGCCTGAGATGTGCATGTGTTCTTGAACTGGAGTAAATGTCCTGCCAACGGTTCGGGGTGACTGCGTTTGGTCTGAGAGCGATGGTGTGCCCTCTTCTGGTGACTCCAGGATGCACTTGGTCCAGCCTTCTTTCTGGACTACAGACCACCCCGAGATCCTCAGTGTGTTTGCAGTCATTAACACCCCACCCATTTGACTTGCAGTCTTTCAGAGTTTTCTCTGTTCCTTCACACCTCACGTTATCCATCCAAATGGGGCCTGTGGCAGATGTTACAGGTTACAAAAGCACTAAATGAATGAAACATCAATTATGGGTCTTAAAGTACCCTTATTAAGCTTTTTGGATATTACCTTTCATGTAGTGTGTAATATAGCTGGTTGTGAATGTAAAATGTCTTGCAAAGTTTCAAAGATCAAAGTGTAAGACAAATGGAGTTATTGTCTCCCAAAAAATGAAGCAGAATGCATCCAGAAAGAATCTTAGGCCCTGTTTACACCTGGTATTAAGATGCGTTTGGTCTATCGGATCACTAGTAGACTAGTGAGACATTCCTGTTACACCTGTTGTTTTAATCCATATTTTTTGTCCACTTTCACCCACTTTTGTCCTGGTTTCTTTGAGGGGAGGGTCTATGGCCAGGTAAATGTATGGACTTTTTCAGAAAAACACGGAGAGCATTGCTTTCGTTTCTGCTCTGATAGCTGCAAGACGACACCGAATACGGTGAGTGTGTGTTAGAAATCAGGAATGGTGAGAGGACATTGTGCTTTACATTTTTCATAAACTTGGGTCTCCAGCTAACTTTAGCCGCGCTTCCACCGAAATTACCTGGAACAATTTGTCCCAGGAACTTTTTCCCCCAGACCTGTCTGCGTTTCTATCGCGGTCTAATATACCGTGAAGATTAGGCAAATTAGGCCAAAGTCCCTGGGGAAAGTTCCTGCGGTGGAAAATCCCTTCTGGCTAGCGCACTTCCCTTAATGTTTACGCATTAGGTCAGTAGGCGGAGAATAGGCACTTTTTTTATGGCAGTTCGAACACATCTACACTACGAAAGCAATCTGGTCGAATGCGTTTTCAACTACCTCTGGAAGTGATTGAAAGTGGACTAGCTCAAAACGTTTTAGACCCCATTTACACCTGTATTTAGCGCCGTCTACTTGTGATCCAATCGACCAAAATGCATCTTAATACCAGGTGTGAACAGGGCCTTAATTCCTACTCGAAACCTACGCAAGTTTGTAACAAATTTGCATAATGCCAGCCTATGGTCTTTATTGGCTGCCCGCGAACAACGTCTACTTTGACCTGCCCTCAAACACTGTATTTGTAGCTGAGGCTTAGAAAAGTTTGGTTCGTGTTGTCAACATGTAAAAAAGACACAGTTTTTTGCACTGCGAAAGCAAATCCACTTTGCATGCACTTCCAAAGGATGAGGACTTAGACTCGAATTGATACGGTAAAACCGATGCCATCACTACTGGCATCATTATATGGTAATGGATATTTTGTTTCCGACATGCGCTGTAAGCAGTCAACCAATCACAATAGACTGGGGCATCCGACCAATCAGAGCAGAGTAGGCTCTCGGAAACGAGGGGTTTAGAGACACCGGACCCTTGATTGAACCATTTTAGACACTGGGAGAAAAAAAGGTGATGCAGCAATATATATTAAGAGAAAAATAATGGTACATAATACATAAGTAGCTTATAAAGGAAAAGTCTGCAGACTTCATATACACAATACTTCTTTAATATGGGAAAGAAGTGTCACCATCAAAAACTTTACAAAAGAGCTCTGGTGAAGCTGTCTGAAGGGTTTGTTTTAGTTTTAATGACAACGTTGTCTTGCCAACTAAGTGTTATACATGCTTTGGGTTAGTGGCTGTCTTTATAGCTGCCTTAAAGTGAAATTACAGGGAGCGATTTGGGCGATGTAAAGAACAGTAGCTCTGTACACTTGCACTAGTGAAAAACAGCTATTTTAAACAGCAATGCGCCTTCATACACAATTGCGCTCAAGTCTTTTTAACATAATCCACAGTTAAATGTGAAAATAACAGAGATTAAAACTCTTAAACCTCAGCTATTCAGACAGCAAGTGTTTAAAATACTTAGGGATGGTTCACCTAAAAACTCAAATTTGGAGCATGGCGGATTTCGTAATTTTTATTGTATGGAAAAGAGCAGCACTGACATTCTGCTAAACATCTACCAAATAAAGAAAGTCATACAGGTTTGGGGACAACAATAAAGGTGAGTAAATGATGAGTCAAAAGAGATTCATAACCCACATTCCATGTATTTTAATAAAGAAATTCACTCACCCTCTCCCTCTCCGTACTTGGCACTGTGCGCCCATGTTATGCCATTTTGGAAACCCAGTTCCCTGCAAACCACATTAGCGAGTTTAATGTCGACCTCGTCATCGCAAACGGTGCCCCACATCCCGTTGTGCAGGACTTCAACGCGTCCCTCATTTTCTCTGTGGCCGTTACCTGCCAGTCGCACTTTGGCAGCGGGAGCACGCCTTGACCGGCCAGGTGATTCGGGACGTGCGTTCGTGCACAAAAAGAGGAGCGCAAAGGGAAGAACACACAAGGGACAGATGGCACGAATCATGATTGCACACAGGTGAGGCTTCTGGAATAGAAAATAACAGGGGCCCTTGTTACTAAATCAACTACTAAATGAAATTAACAGTAATTTAGAAGTTGCACTGAGTAAGTGATAAGAGATAAATTGAGTATTATTCAACTGGTCATGTGATCTCAACATGGCAGCCTCCATGAGGTGACCCACTACATGTAAAATAAAATGCTTTTAATAAGCTACTGGTATCACTGGAGTCTTTGTCTAAACATATTTTGCAAAAGTGATTTTTAAAGAGGTTTAAAAAACTAGCAGAACATTAAACAACTCTGTTAATAAGATAATTTGGGAAAGACCATAAGTCTAATACGGTCTAGGCTACATTTCACTACGTCAAAAGAAAATTGACAAATTATGTTTTGTAAAAAGAATCTTTTTGAAGACCATTAGGATTTTTTGCATTATGACAACTAATCTAAACTAACAAAATAAAAGTATATTTTATTTTACATTTTTAATCTTTAGTTGCATCCCAAATGCAAATGACACACTATACACTATATGCACTTACACACTATGAACTTATATTGCCTTCATATGCAATCAAAATTATCATAAAGGTTTGCATGCCCTCTCAAGTCATTTTTACCACTGGGAAGCTCGGGGATAATTTTAATACCCAAATTCACGAGTTGGGCGGGCCATAAACTTTAAACATGGCGGAGAGGAGAACGATTGCTGCTGTGACTGATATTCTTTATTAGTTTTTTCCACAACAGTAGTGTATATTTACATATATGAATAACCATTTGAAGCATACTCTATGTTTTATACACAGAAAATAGCCTGTATTTGACAAAAGCTGACTATCTAGATAGCATGGCGAATGTTTATATGGTAGTCAATGAATGGGACGCTAAATATTATTTTGGCTTTAATATGATTTTTCCAATAAATAAATAAAGAATAAACCTGGTGTCCTCCATGATTTCTGTTCTTTCCGACAACAAAGCATTTGAATGCGACAAACTCGTAATCACAACTTTAGAAGTGGAAAGTAGGAAATCTCCAATAACAAGTAACGGCAGCATATGCACTATGTACTCAGCCGTGTAGTGTATGAATTTTATAGGATTTTATAATTTTATATTTTGTCAATCAACATCAGAGTCTAATAGCCCCTCCTCCTCCGCTACGTAACTAAATCTGCGACAGATAATTTTTTTCGGTTAATTAAGTGCATCATCCAAGTATTTAAAGTGCACTTTTTCTTTGTGTGAACACACTATTTATACTACTACATTAAAATGTGATAGAATAATGCATGTAAGCAAGTATGTGAATTGAGATGCACTTTTAATATCCCAAATATTATTTCAGATTTCCTATTATTTCCAGATTTTTTTTATTTTTTCAGTTAATTATAACTCAGACATGCTCTTAACAGGTTTTGTGAGGTATATGTGAAATATTTCACCCAGCAGATTTTGCATTAGGGCATGCGATGGATGGACAAAAAGTTTAGAGGTCTATATAGGCCTAATTAGCAACATGATTAAGTATCCAAACAACAAACAGGAATAATAACTATTATTTTATCATTATCTATATGGAGACACATAATTAGAGATACAAATAGATATCAATGTACATAACATATATATGTATAAGTGGCCAGAATTCAAGGGCTTAATTCATGAATCAACAAATAAACCTTACTATGACATAAAGCATGTACTAAGAGAAGAAGAAGAGAGAGATAGAGAACACATATTCAATCATATCATTAGGAGCCAAAGAGTTAAAAGTCAATTTTCACTCACCTGGCAGCCACACGTAAGTCACGTCAGTCACGGACTAGAGGAAAATGAATGAAGGAGAGAGTTGAACATACACTCTGTCCCTCTCCTCCCCCTCTCTCTCTCTCCCTCCATCACTGCTACATCCCTCCCACAGATGTCTCCATCTTTATCTCAACGTGTTTCACATCAATGAAATGTGAATTTTTTTGCTTTGTAGTATATTTGCACATACATACATACATACATATTAGAACCTTTTAAAAGGTAAATTGTCATATGTACCATTTATGTACTAATATGCATACTTTTGGTACCAATATGTACTTTTGAGGTACAAAAGTGTACCTTTTTAAAGGATACCACCCCAGTGAGAGCTTTTGTACTTTTTTTTCCTGAGTGTATATATACACATGTGTGTGTGTGGCCTGATAAACCCTACATTATGGGGGCAAAATGTCCCCACAAAGATGGCATTATCCGAACTCTTTGTCCTTGTGGGGACATTTTTTGGTCCCCATGAGGAAAACGGCTTATAAATCAGTGAAAGTGAAAATGCAAAAATGCTGAAAGTTTTCTGTGATGGGTAGGTTTAGGTGTAGGGTTAGGTTTAGGGCATAGAATATACAGTTTGTACAGTATAAAAATCATTATGTCTATGGAAAGTCCCTATAAAACATGAAAATGTGTGTGTGTGTGTGTGTGTTCGTTTAATTATTCTAAATAATGCACGATATACTAAACTTATTTTTCGTAAATTAACCAGGTTTTTGTAATTATTTGACTATAGCGGTTATGTTTGTTATAGTGCATATGCATGTTGCTTTTTAGGCTCATCTGAACGTCATTCTATTATACTTTCCAAAAAAAAAACAATTTCTATTATCATTTGACACTGCATTTTAAATTGTTATCTGCTCACACACAAACTTCTTATGGCCAATTTTGTAACACGAAGCCACAGGAAGACAAGTCCTGAATAACTCCATATGTCACAATTCCAAGTAACTAAAAGAAGCTGCATAACCACATAGTAGATGTTTCTTCAGTGAGGTGACCACAAACCTCACTCCCAAAAAAGCAAGACATCCCTCTCTTTAAACCACAGCAAGGATTGTCTTAAATGTCTTAAGACTCATTTTCACCTCATCCATACTCCGTTTGGTCACTTGATAAAACAAACAGCACCGGACAGCTACTTGTTTTTATTTGTACATACTTTAAATGTTTACATGTCTGTGAGCTTTATGAGAGAAAAGTTTGTGACTAAATTAGCATGTTCTGTTGATAGTGTATTTCAGTTTTAACAAACCTCAGAAGGACCGTTTTAGATTCACAGGCATATTTCTAGCAAATCACATCCATAACTGTGCACAAGGTGGGCTGCACCTCAGCAACAATTACCGTAACTTCAATGCACAGATTTAGAAACAAACAAGAGAAATTTTAAAACGCCCGGAGGGAAAAATGCCCTACCATCTTGAGAAAATATTTAACAATTTCCTTAATTACCTAAACTCTGTTCACATATTCGTTGTCAATTGAAAACTAGCAATTTAGTTGTTTTTGTGCCAGAGTTGGTGTGATTGTGTGCTTGAATGCAGGTCCTTCCCACTGGGTAAACCAAGACAGGAAAGAGCTGCTAATCAAAGAGAAATCTTGCCAAATGACCAGAAGAGAGAGAAAAAGAGCCAAAAATATACATCCAGCAACTCAAATCAACAAAATTGCTATTTCTACCTATATATATATATATATATATATATATACACATTATATGTGACTCATGGGTGGCATACACTGGCAGCCAAAAGTTTGGACACACCTACTCATTCCTTATTATTATGTTTTTCCTCATTTTATAATAAAGGTAAAGTCATAAAAACTATTAAATAACACAAAGCGAATTATGTTATGATTAATATATATATATATATATATATATATATATATATATATATATATATATATATATATACACAGTATATACACTCACCTAAAGGATTATTAGGAACACCTGTTCAATTTCTCATTAATGCAATTATCTAATCAACCAATCACATGGCAGTTGCTTCAATGCATTTAGGGGTGTGGTCCTGGTCAAGACAATCTCCTGAACTCCAAACTGAATGTCAGAATGGGAAAGAAAGGTGATTTAAGCAATTTTGAGCGTGGCATGGTTGTTGGTGCCAGACGGGCCGGTCTGAGTATTTCACAATCTGCTCAGTTACTGGGATTTTCACGCACAACCATTTCTAGAGTTTACAAAGAATGGTGTGAAAAGGGAAAAACATCCAGTATGCGGCAGTCCTGTGGGCGAAAATGCCTTGTTGATGCTAGAGGTCAGAGGAGAATGGGCCGACTGATTCAAGCTGATAGAAGAGCAACTTTGACTGAAATAACCACTCGTTACAACCGAGGTATGCAGCAAAGCATTTGTGAAGCCACAACACGCACAACCTTGAGGCGGATGGGCTACAACAGCAGAAGACCCCACCGGGTACCACTCATCTCCACTACAAATAGGAAAAAGAGGCTACAATTTGCACGAGCTCACCAAAATTGGACAGTTGAAGACTGGAAAAATGTTGCCTGGTCTGATGAGTCTCGATTTCTGTTGAGACATTCAGATGGTAGAGTCAGAATTTGGCGGAAACAGAATGAGAACATGGATCCATCATGCCTTGTTACCACTGTGCAGGCTGGTGGTGGTGGTGTAATGGTGTGGGGGATGTTTTCACTTTAGGCCCCTTAGTGCCAATTGGGCATCGTTTAAATGCCACGGCCTACCTGAGCATTGTTTCTTACCATGTCCATCCCTTTATGACCACCATGTACCCATCCTCTGATGGCTACTTCCAGCAGGATAATGCACCATGTCACAAAGCTCGAATCATTTCAAATTGGTTTCTTGAACATGACAATGAGTTCACTGTACTAAAATGCCCCCCACAGTCACCAGATCTCAACCCAATAGAGCATCTTTGGGATGTGGTGGAACGGGAGCTTCGTGCCCTGGATGTGCATCCCACAAATCTCCATCAACTGCAAGATGCTATCCTATCAATATGGGCCAACATTTCTAAAGAATGCTTTCAGCACCTTGTTGAATCAATGCCACGTAGAATTAAGGCAGTTCTGAAGGCGAAAGGGGGTCAAACACAGTATTAGTATGGTGTTCCTAATAATCCTTTAGGTGAGTGTATATATATAAGCTTTCTGTTGCCACTAGGGGTGTAACGTTATACGTATTCGTGCCGGTGCAGGACTTCCGGTACTGTGCACGTGACACTAACGTGTGTACTGAACGGTAGGCCTATTGAATGCAATCTTTAACAGTAGGCTGGTTTTATGCGCGAAACATACTTCAATCCGAGTTCCTATACTAACATATTAAGTTTTCTGTCCATTTTATCATGAAATTCAAACGATAAATGCCGCTTTGACGCTCTTTCATGTGATGTGACAGGTATGTTGAGGCGTGTCAGTTCAAACGGCAGCACGGCGCGCAAGAACACGATCATCTTTCTAGTCAAAAATAAACATAAATCAACAATTGAAGGTATGTTGAAGATACATTACAACTTACTGAAACGTATCATATGTCGTGTAATCGCTCAATCAGTTGTTTCAACGGCAAAACGATGTCAATAAAACAGCTTGTAAACAATGTCACATAGCATTACATTTACCAAGTCATTCAGTGTCTACAGCTGGTTAGTTCACTAGAGAAATCAACTCTTTCGCTAAATATATGCACTGTATTAGCCTATATATTTCATTATATTCTAGTTAGTGATGTCTTGATTATTTAATGTATGTTTAAATAAATCTGTCGTGAAAATGACAGCCACTGTGTATAAATGATTATATTTCAACAACGAATTGGAGTAAAAACATAATTTTATAATTAGATTTATAAGTTAATGCAAAAACTGCCTTGTGTGAAGTTTACATGTTTGCATACAATGTTATTTGAGTAAGGGCTCCTATATAGTTTGCAGCATTATCTTTAAGAAACTTTTAGTTATAATTTAATTCATTTAAAGACAGATACAATTTGTTCAGTAAACCAGTTTAATACAAATAAATAAAAGCAATTTTATATTTAGTTTTCTCTCCCCTGCTGTACCGAACCGTGACTTCAAAAACCGAGGTACGTACCGAGCCGTCAGTTTTGTGTACCGTTACACCCCTAGTCGCCACCCTTTGTCTACAGTAGATTATAGCTGTACTCAGTCACTCAGTAACATTGTGAGTTACAAAGTCGCAACTGTGTCTTTAGTAACATCTTGAGATATATATTTGCAATTATATATAAAACGGCTATATAAAAACAGTCTGGGAATTATAAAGTCACAATTACACCGAATTTAAAGTGACAATTGTGAGATTAAGTTGCAATTACAATTTAAAACTAATTTTTAAAAAAATTATCTGGATCAACTCAACTATTAAAAAAAAATACAATTTAGTTTTGCAAAGAAATTAACATAGGCTATAGGTACAATTTAAACGTTTGGGTCAGTTTTACTTTTTAAATACTTTTTTTGCAGAAAGTGCACAGTAAATTGATCAAATTCAAATAAAACATCCTGAGAAATTTCCACAAAAACATTAAAGGTAGGGTAGGCAAAATTTGCAGAAAGGCTAGCAATAGCAAGCTAGCTTTGAAAGCATGAGATCCCACCCTCCCTTCAGAGCGTCTCCAAAGCCACGCCTCCTTCAAAACAAACGCACGTCACGAGATGAGAGACGGAGTTGAATTACCTCATGTCTCAAAGCACATAACATTACAATAATAATGAATGTAAACAACTTACAGAGCTCTAGTTGTATCACCTGACTGCTGCAGATTCATTTCGGCATTGATAGTGTTGACATAGAAACACATAAATCCGAGTCTGAGGACGTGAACAGCTCTAGGTAGAATGTCACAGGTAGCCATCTTGTAATTAAGGTTATGGCATGGCGTGAACACAGCCGTTGTTTGTTCGTTTATGGAGCTCAGTGACTGACTGTCCACAACTCTGCATTCATTGCCTCGTGGAACGTGCTGATGATGTGTGATGTCTGCACGAGCAAGGTGGAAATATATATGTTGACAGGCAGGTAGGACATTGTATCATTGCATTTGGACCGAACTAACTTTTTTTTTTTGGTCCTGAGACTTCCACAGAAGATACATGTTTTAATATTTAGACCACTTCTATTATTGATTTATATTAGGATGTGAAGAGAGTTTCAACAAGTATAACAAAAAGTGTTTATAAAACAAATTGCCTACCCTACCTTTAAGCAGCACAAAAGTTTTCAATACTGATAATAATAATAAATGTTTCTTGAGCACCAAATCAGCATATTAGAATGATTTCTGAAGGATCATGTGACACTGAAGGCAGAAGTAATGATGCTGAAAATTCAGCTTTGCATCACAGGAATAAATTACATTAAAATAGAATATATAAAAATAGAAAGTTTAAATTGGAATAATATTTCACAATATTACTGTTTGTACTGTATTTCTGGTCAACTACAGTAAATGCAGCCTTGGTGAGCATAAGAGATGACATTTTTTTATTATAGATAGATCTGCCAAGTACTTTTAAGCATTTAAGCATAAACCTTTACATCAAAAATGTTTATAAGACCATGATAAACAAATTCAGACAAGTGCATCCAAACTTTGACTGTTAGCATACTTCACCTATTAAGCATATAATACAATGCTAGAAGCATCATTAGCTGAGAACACAGGTGGCATCTTCAGCATAATGATGGTTCCTCAGCAAGTGTGTGCAGTGTGTCTAATGGATATAGACGGCAAGTCCTCGCTGACTGCGTGTGTGTGTGAAGGGAAAGCAAAGGCTCTTAAGAGACGCTGCTGTGGTGGGGCGCTGCCTCAAGCTCTGTAATTACCCACCGAGACCCGGCTCTGCCCTTAGCCACAATTTGCGGTGCCATGAAATAAATACATGCTCTTCAACAATAAACAACTGCCTTTTCAAATTATAGCACCTCCTCCGGTTTACCCCCACCGTCACCTCCTGTTTTCGCTCTCTTCTCATGAGTTGCAAGTTTCATAACGCAGGCCTCGCACGTCCATGAAGGGCACCACTGTCTGAAAAAAATACTGCCATGCTTTTCACAAAACGCTGCATAAAGCACTTGAGTTTGTTTTTTAAATGTACTGCTAGACTTCAGAGCAAAGCGGTAAATCGCAATATTGCTGATGTGAATTTAAAGTCCACATGAAATCATGTGTGCTCCAAAACAATGACAAAATTTGCATTTAAAAGACATAAGCATTCAAAACTTAGTCTCTTACCTTTTGATGACATCACTCTGCACTTCAGCTTCTCATCAGATTTTCTGTCCAATCAAATGCTCTCTAGAATCTAAAGCATCCCACCCCCTACATTATAAATAGACGCTGAAGCTCTGGCTAAAATCGGTAACTTGTTCACACATTTATTATTTTCTACATGGTGAATGGTACAGTGCACTATATAGGGGATAGGGAACGATTCAGACAGTGTAAATATGCTTTCCATTGGGGCGAATGAAGTCTTGTTTCACGTTAGTATCACACGAACAGCAACAGCGGTCCAGAGACACGATAGTACAGGGCGGATCATATGCGCTAGTCAGCAACGACCAGAAAATGTTTCAGACCCATTTGAATTTTGCACAGAATGCTGTGGTTTAAAGCGTTATGGAGGATGTGGCGCAGGGCAGGGCAGAGAATGGCACGAGGCCGGTGGCGTGATTGCTAAGAAGCGTAACCTGTGTGCCACACCGGTCTCGTATCTCTCACCAAGAAGATACGGAAGCATAAAAGCAGGAGCGACGACAGTGAAGGACGAGAGATGACCAGGCCTGGATTTCATGTTGTGTTTTGTTTATGTTTTAATATGTGTGTGCGGCAGTCGTCCATAAGTTGTCAAAGTTTGTTGTCAAAGTTACGTTAAACGTTCGCCGGTTCCCGCCTCCTTCTTCCCATAACAACTAATCTTGCTACAGAGGAGATTAGGAGGAGAAACAGTTAGAGATTAGGAGGAAACTGCGGCTTTACCAAGCTCAACGGTTTTGGCCGAGCTGTGATATAAACAAAATGCTACTGGATATTTTAAAAAGGGGAGGAGCTGCCTGATATGCCCCGCTCTGCCTTCCTGTTTCAGTGGAAATGACCTCATCACATTGAATATTGCTGCACATTTTAAAGCACTTCGCTGGGCCTTTAATTTACAGTATGCGCAAAATTAGAATATTACCTAAACCAGGGAGGCCCAATCCTGTTCCTGGAGATCTGCTGTACGTACCTGCAGAGTTCAGATTTGTCTGTAATTATCAAGTGCTCCTGAAGATCTTAATTAGCTGGTTCAGTTATCAGGGTTGGAGCTGAACTTTACAGAAGGGTAGATTCCAGGAACAGGGCACCCCTGGCCTAAAACATCTGTGAATAAAGCAGCGTTTTCAGTACATGTGTTCAAGAGAACAAAATTGTCACTTCCTGGCAAATTGGTGTAAAATATCTGTAATAAAAATGTAAGTTTCTGCAATCGAGGAAGAAATATATATGAAATCATATGGCTGCCATTTTATCTTGCGTTCAGACAGACAGAAGTAGAGAAAGATAGACAGACAGACAGACAGATAGACAGACAGAAGTATAGATAGACAGACAGACAGAAGTAGAGACAGACATAAGTATAGATAGATAGACAGACAGACAGACAGATAGACAGAAGTATAGATAGACAGACAGACAGACAGACAGAAGTAGAGACAGACACAGACAGACAGAAGTATAGATAGACAGACATAAGTATAGACAGACAGACAGAAGTAGAGACAGAAAGGCAGAAGTATAGATAGACAGACAGAAGTAGAGACAGACAGACATAAGTATAGATAGACAGACAGAAGTATGGATAGACAGACAGAAGTATAGACAGACAGACAGACATAAGTATAGATAGACAGACAGAAGTATAGATAGACAGACAGAAGTAGAGACAGACAGGCAGAAGTATAGATAGACAGACAGACAGATAGACATAAGTATAGATAGACAGACAGACAGAAGTAGAGACAGACAGAAGTAGAGACAGACACAGACAGACAGAAGTAGAGACAGACAGAAGTATAGATAGACAGACAGACAGATATAAGTATAGATAGACAGACAGAGGTAGAGACAGACAGGCAGAAGTATAGATAGACAAACAGACAGACAGAAGTAGAGACAGACACAGACAGACAGAAGTAGAGACAGACAGACAGACAGAAGTAGAGACAGACAGACAGAAGTACAGATAGACAGACAGACAGACAGAAGTAGAGACAGACACAGACAGACAGAAATAGAGACAGACAGACAGAAGTACAGATAGACAGACAGACAGACAGAAGTAGAGACAGAAACAGACAGACAGAAGTAGAGACAGACAGACAGAAGTAGAGACAGACAGGCAGAAGTACAGATAGACAGACAGACAGACAGAAGTAGAGACAGACACAGACAGACAGAAGTACAGATAGACAGACAGACAGACAGAAGTAGAGACAGACAGGCAGAAGTACAGATAGACAGACAGACAGACAGACAGAAGTAGAGACAGACAGACAGACAGAAGTAGAGACAGACAGACAGACAGACAGAAGTAGAGACAGACAGACAGAAGTAGAGATAGACAGACAGACAGAAATAGAGACAGACAGACATAAGTATGGATAGACAGACATAAGTATAGACAGACAGACAGACAGAAGTAGAGACAGACAGACAGACAGACAGAAGTAGAGACAGACAGACAGACAGAAGTAGAGACAGACACAGACAGACAGACAGACGTAGAGACAGACAAAAGTAGAGACAGACAGACAGGCAGAAGTATAGATAGACAGACAGACATAAGTATAGATAGACAGGCAGACAGAAGTAGAGACAGACACAGACAGACAGAAGTAGAGACAGACACAAACAGACAGACAGAAATAGAGACAGACAGACAGACAGAAGTATAGATAGACAGACAGACAGAAGTAGAGACAGACAGACAGACATAAGTATAGATAGACAGACAGACAGAAGTATAGATAGACAGACAGACAGAAGTATAGATAGACAGACAGAAGTAGAGACAGACAGACAGACATAAGTATAGATAGACAGACAGAAGTATAGATAGACAGACAGACAGAAGTATAGATAGACAGACAGACAGAAGTATAAATAGACAGACAGAAGTATAGATAGACAGACAGACATAAGTATAGATAGACAGACATAAGTATAGTTAGACAGACAGACAGACAGACAGAAGTAGAGACAGACACAGACAGACATAAGTAGAGACAGACAGAAGTATAGATAGACAGACAGACAGATATAAGTATAGATTGACAAACAGACAGACAGAAGTAGAGACAGACAGACAGACAGAAGTATAGATAGACAGACAGATAGACATAGACAGACAGACAGATGGATGACAGAAGTATAGATAGACAGAAGTATAGACAGATAGACAGAAGTATAGCTAGACAGACAGACAGACAGACGGATAGACAGAAGTATAGATAGACAGAAGCATAGATACAGACAGACAGAAGTATAGATAGACAGACAGAAGTATAGATAGACAGAAGTATAGATATATAGACAGACAGACAGACAGACAGAAGTATAGATAGACAGACAGAAGTATAGATATATAGACAGACAGATAGACAGAAGTATAGATAGACACGAGCCGCGTCTGAAAGGCAAAGGGGGAGGGGTTGCTACAATTTATAATAATATCTTCAGTATTACTCAAAAGTCTAGTTTCAAATATAATTCTTTTGAAGCTTTACGTAACGTTATGTAGTATAAATGATAAATCCCGTTACTACAGACAAAGTCCTAATTGTTGGTGTTTTTAATATCCATGTAGACAATGAAAAAGATGCATTGGGATTGGCATTTAGAGACATTCTAAACTCTATTGGAGTAAGGCAACACATATCAGGACCGACTCATTGCCGTAATCATACTTTAGATCTAATACTGCCACATAGAATAAATGTTGTTACCATTGAAACTCTGCAGCAGAGCGATGACATCTCAGATCATTACCTAGTATTGTGTATACTTAATTTAGCAAAGGCTGCAAAGCCGCCCCCTCGTTTCAAACATGGCCGGACTATCAATATTTCTCTGTGCGTGAGACTGCGTGTGACAGTGATTCATGCGCATGCATGCCAGTCAGCGGGCATTGCACAACAAGTTCATAGAGCTTTATTCACAGTCCATTCAAATTCAGATTTTGGCCGCCTCTGATCAAATGGGTCAAACCATAGATATTACCTATTGCATGGACGGAGAAAGCACGGACGCCTGCAGGATTTCATCTGACGGTACGCACAAAAGTTTTTTTTTTAACACTATTAAAGGTGCACTATGTAAAAAAATTTCAGTAAAATATCCAAAAACCACTAGGCCAGTGTTATATATTTTGTTCAGTTGAGTACTTACAATATCCCAAATGTTTCCAACTATTTGTAAATCGTGAGAAAATTGCTATTTTAACCAAGGAACCGGGACGTGTGAGGGAATCGCCTGTCAATTGCGTCATATCTGCGTTACCCTCGGTTTCTGGTTTTATTTAGCAGAAACGCTTTACTCTTACTGCAGTGTGCAACAAGTGTCATTGCAGCCGCCGAACGAACGTACAGAGTAATGTCATAACATCATTTTCAACACACTCAAATGTATCTAATATGATAAACAGAGCTGCTGCTTTACCTCATACTCATGACCGGAAAAGCGGAAATGGCGCCGGCGACTGTGGCATAATAAAAGTCCCGCTGCTTGCGAGGCGTGTGTTGCGCAATCGCTCCAGCGGCCTTGCTCAGCTCGCACAACACTCGGTCCTGCCCTGCTTCATACTACAGTAACGTTAATATCCATGAACATGATTTCTGCCTATCCCGAGTCCTATCCCAATTCTTTTCCACCGGCTGCAAGGTGAAGACCACATGTCCCAAGATTCTGCGCTCAAACTTGGCGTCATCAAACTACGCCTTTGTTTTGAATAGGCGACCTCTAGCGGACGGAAAAGTTACAGAGCTGTAAATGAAGAGATGTCACACCGATCACAAGTTCAGTATGGAGTACCGCAAGGCTCAGTGCTAGGACTGTTGCTTTTCACCCTGTACATGCTACCACTGGGAGATATCATTAGGAAGTATGGCGTTAGTTTTCAATGTTATGCTGACAATACTCAGCTCTATATTTCTTCACGCCCTGACGAAATTTACCAATGATATAAAAAATTGGATGACTATTAATTTTCTGCAACTTTTTTTAAAAGTTTTTTTTAATTATTGGAAAAAAAAAACCTGCACATAGTAACCTAGAATACTGTCTAACACTTGATGACTGCTCTGTCAAGTCCTTGTCGTCAGTTAAGAACCTGGTTGTGCTCTTTGATACCAATCTTTCATATGAAAGCCACGTTTCTAGTATCTGTAAAACTGCATTCTACCATCTTAAAAATATATCTAAGTTACGGCACGTGCTTTCAATGCAAAATGCTGAACAGTTAGTTCATGCGTTCGTGACCTCAAGGCTAGATTATTGTAATGCTCTACTGGGTGGTTGCCCTGCTCGCTTAATAAATAAATTGCAGCTTGTCCAAAACGCAGCAGCTCGAGTTGTTACTAGAACCAGGAAGTATGACCATATTAGCCCGGTTCTGTCAACACTGCACTGGCTCCCTATTAAACATTGTATACATTTTAAAATCTTGCTAATTACTTACAAAGCACTAAATGGTTTAGCTCCCCAGTACTTGAGCGAGCTTGTAACGCATTATACTCCATCACGTCTATTAAGGTCTCAATTCTGGCCAGTTGATAATACCTAGAATATCAAAATCAACTGCAGGCAGTCGATCCTTTTCCTATTTAGCACCTAAATTCTGGAACAGTCTTCCTAGCATTGTTCAGTAAGCAGACACACTCTGTCAGTTTAAATCTAGACTAAAAACACATCTCTTTACTATGGCATACACATAGAACAATATCAATTTATATTATTCAAATCAGTTAAATGATTGTTAGGCTGCATTAACTAGGTCAGCCGGAACCGGAACACTTCCCATAACACCTGACGTACTCCTTACATCATAAGAAGAATGGCATCTACGCTAATGTTAGTCTCTCTGTTTATCCCGAGGTTTGCTGCGGTCAGCCAGATCCGGGCCGTATCCAGATCAGATGGTGGACCTGCGCCTAGACATGACCAACGCATCCCTGAAATGTCTGCAGAGACCATGTCAATTAAACTCCACCCTGTAAATGCCGCATCGACACAACATCATCATTAAACCCGTCTCCGGCGTGACGACTCCGATCTTTCGAATAATCTTACGAATATCTTTCGATCTAATATGACTTCTGACCTGTAATGTTGCCAGAATCATAATTATACACGGTTTGTTCTTCGGCCAGAGGAGAACTGGCACCCTGACTGAGCCTGGCTTCTCCCAAGGTTTTTTTATCCATTCTGGCCACTGAAGGAGTTTTGGTTCCTTGCCACCGTCGCCTTTGGATTTTTGCTTGCTCGGTTGGGGACAATACATTTTCAACTATATTACTGATCTGCCTGCATTGACACTATATGATAATTGAAATTAGCTGGATAACATCACCGTTTTCTCCAGAGCCTGTTGCATTATTTTCCTGTTTGTGTAGGGTAAGATAGACAGAAATATAGATAGACAGAAGTAGAGACAGATAGACAGATTTTAAAGCATTAAAAACCCAAGAACTGAACCCCAAAAAAAGTCTCCTCAGTCAGCTGGTTCTGAGACTTACTAACCCGACTAACTCTACTAACACTAACCAGTCTCAGACCAGCACTGCTTCTCACCCAAACATCAAAATAAACCAAATTATCAAACAATATCTGGAACATTGGGATCAGGAAACTAAAACACAAAGTAAATTACAATTCTATCGAACTCTAAAGTCAAATTATGAATTGGAAGAATATCTCCAGAGTGTCAGAGACACAAAGCAGAGACGGATCCTGACCAAGTACAGGCTCAGTGAGCACAGTCTGGCCATCGAGACCGGCAGACACAGAAAGAGCTGGTTACCCAGAGAGCAAAGGGTGTGTGTTCACTGTAGGACAGGAGAGATCGAGACCGAGACGCACTTCCTCCTTCACTGTCACAAATACATTTCCATAAGACCTCTACTTAAATAAATTAAATATATTAATAAATAACTTTACAGCCATGACTGAAGTAGAACAAATAATGATAATATTAGGAGAGGGACAGACAGCAGCACTGGATGCGAGATATGTGTGGAGGTGCCACAGCCTGGGAGACAGCAGGTGAATGTGTGTGTAATGTGTGTATTGTGTCTGACCTTTCCCTACTGTCCACCGCAGTGACCCTCAGTACGTGTGAGTGTGTATATATATATATATATATATATATATATATATATATATATATATATATATATATATATATATATATACACACACACCTAAAGGATTATTAGGAACACCTGTTCAATTTCTCATTAATGCAATTATCTAATCAACCAATCACATGGCAGTTGCTTCAATGCATTTAGGGGTGTGGTCCTGGTCAAGACAATCTCCTGAACTCCAAACTCAATGTCAGAATGGGAAAGAAAGGTGATTTAAGCAATTTTGAGCGTGGCATGGTTGTTGGTGCCAGACGGGCCGGTCTGAGTATTTCACAATCTGCTCAGTTACTGGGATTTTCACGCACAACCATTTCTAGAGTTTACAAAGAATGGTGTGAAAAGGGAAAAACATCCAGTATGCGGCAGTCCTGTGGGCGAAAATGCCTTGTTGATGCTAGAGGTCAGAGGAGAATGGGCCGACTGATTCAAGCTGATAGAAGAGCAACTTTGACTGAAATAACCACTCGTTACAACCGAGGTATGCAGCAAAGCATTTGTGAAGCCACAACACGCACAACCTTGAGGCGGATGGGCTACAACAGCAGAAGACCCCACCGGGTACCACTCATCTCCACTACAAATAGGAAAAAGAGGCTACAATTTGCACAAGCTCACCAAAATTGGACAGTTGAAGACTGGAAAAATGTTGCCTGGTCTGATGAGTCTCGATTTCTGTTGAGACATTCAGATGGTAGAGTCAGAATTTGGCGTAAACAGAATGAGAACATGGATCCATCATACCTTGTTACCACTGTGCAGGCTGGTGGTGGTGGTGTAATGGTGTGGGGGATGTTTTCTTGGCACACTTTAGGCCCCTTAGTGCCAATTGGGCATCGTTTAAATGCCACGGCCTACCTGAGCATTGTTTCTGACCATGTCCATCCCTTTAAGACCACCATGTACCCATCCTCTGATGGCTACTTCCAGCAGGATAATGCACCATGTCACAAAGCTCGAATCATTTCAAATTGGTTTCTTGAACATGACAATGAGTTCACTGTACTAAAATGGCCCCCACAGTCACCAGATCTCAACCCAATAGAGCATCTTTGGGATGTGGTGGAACGGGAGCTTCGTGCCCTGGATGTGCATCCCACAAATCTCCATCAACTGCAAGATGCTATCCTATCAGTATGGGCCAACATTTCTAAAGAATGCTTTCAGCACCTTGTTGAATCAATGCCACGTAGAATTAAGGCAGTTCTGAAGGCGAAAGGGGGTCAAACACAGTATTAGTATGGTGTTCCTAATAATCCTTTAGGTGAGTGAGTGTATATATATATATATATATATATATACACATACATACATACATACCAGGTGCTGGTCAAATAATTAGAATATCATCAAAAAGTTGATTTATTTAACTAATTCCATTCAAAAAGTGAAACTTGTATAGTATATTCATTCATTACACACAGACTGACATATTTCAAATGTTTATTTCTTTTAATTTTGATGATTATAATTGACAACTAAGGAAAATCCCAAATTCAGTATCTCAGAAAATTAGAATATTGTGAAAAGGTTCAATATTGAAGACACCTGGTGCCACACTCTAATCAGCTAATTAACCCCAAACACCTGCAAAGGCCTTTAAATGGTCTCTCAGTCTAGTTCTGTAGGCTACACAATCATGGGGAAGAGGGCTGATTTGACAGTTGTCCAAAAGACGACCATTGACACCTTGCACAAGGAGGGCAAGACACAAAAGGTCATTGCAAAAGAGGCTGGCTGTTCACAGAGCTCTGTGTCCAAGCCCATTAATAGAGAGGCGAAGGGAAGGAAAAGATGTGGTAGAAAAAAAAGTGTACAAGGGATAACCGCACCCTGGAGAGGATTGTGAAACAAAACCCATTCAAAAATGTGGGGGAGATTCACAAAGAGTGGACTGCAGCTGGAGTCAGTGCTTCAAGAACCACTACGCACAGACGTATGCAAGACATGGGTTTCAGCTGTCGCATTCCTTGTGTCAAGCCACTCTTGAACAACGGACAGCGTCAGAAGCAAAAGCTAAAATCAAAAAGGATTGGACTGCTGCTGAGTGGTCCAAAGTTATGTTCTCTGATGAAAGTAAATTTTGCATTTTCTTTGGAAATCAGGGTCCCAGAGTCTGGAGGAAGAGAGGAGAGGCACACAATCCACGTTGCTTGAGGTCCAGTGTAAAGTTTCCACAGTCAGTGATGGTTTGGGGTGCCATGTCATCTGCTGGTGTTGGTCCACTGTGTTTTCTGAGGTCCAAGGTCAACGCAGCCGTATACCAGGAAGTTTTAGAGCACTTCATGCTTCCTGCTGCTGACCAACTTTATGGAGATGCAGATTTCATTTTCCAACAGGACTTGGCACCTGCACACAGTGCCAAAGCAACCAGTACCTGGTTTAAGGACCATGGTATCCCTGTTTTTAATTGTCAGGCGAGTTTGCTGGCCCTTAACCCCACAGAAAATCTATGGGGTATTGTGAAGAGGAAGATGCGAAGATGCCAGACCCAACAATGCAGAAGAGCTGAAGGCCACTATCAGAGCAACCTGGGCTCTCATAACACCTGAGCAGTGCCACAGACTGATCGACTCCATGCCACGCCGCATTGCTGTAGTAATTCAGGCAAAAGGAGCCCCAACTAAGTACTGAGTGCTGTACATGCTCATACTTTTCATGTTCATACTTTTCAGTTGGCCAAGATTTCTAAAAGTCCTTTCTTTGTATTGGTCTTAAGTAATATTCTAATTTTCTGAGATACTGAATTTGGGATTTTCCTTAGTTGTCAGTTATAATCATCAAAATTAAAAGAAATAAACATTTGAAATACACTCACCTAAAGGATTATTAGGAACACCTGTTCAATTTCTCATTAATGCAATTATCTAATCAACCAATCACATGGCAGTTGCTTCAATGCATTTAGGGGTGTGGTCCTGGTCAAGACAATCTCCTGAACTCCAAACTCAATGTCAGAATGGGAAAGAAAGGTGATTTAAGCAATTTTGAGCGTGGCATGGTTGTTGGTGCCAGACGGGCCGGTCTGAGTATTTCACAATCTGCTCAGTTACTGGGATTTTCACGCACAACCATTTCTAGAGTTTACAAAGAATGGTGTGAAAAGGGAAAAACATCCAGTATGCGGCAGTCCTGTGGGCGAAAATGCCTTGTTGATGCTAGAGGTCAGAGGAGAATGGGCCGACTGATTCAAGCTGATAGAAGAGCAACTTTGACTGAAATAACCACTCGTTACAACCGAGGTATGCAGCAAAGCATTTGTGAAGCCACAACACGCACAACCTTGAGGCGGATGGGCTACAACAGCAGAAGACCCCACCGGGTACCACTCATCTCCACTACAAATAGGAAAAAGAGGCTACAATTTGCACAAGCTCACCAAAATTGGACAGTTGAAGACTGGAAAAATGTTGCCTGGTCTGATGAGTCTCGATTTCTGTTGAGACATTCAGATGGTAGAGTCAGAATTTGGCATAAACAGAATGAAAACATGGATCCATCATGCCTTGTTACCACTGTGCAGGCTGGTGGTGGTGGTGTAATGGTGTGGGGGATGTTTTCTTGGCACACTTTAGGCCCCTTAGTGCCAATTGGGCATCGTTTAAATGCCACGGCCTACCTGAGCATTGTTTCTGACCATGTCCATCCCTTTATGACCACCATGTACCCATCCTCTGATAGCTACTTCCAGCAGGATAATGCACCATGTCACAAAGCTCGAATCATTTCAAATTGGTTTCTTGAACATGACAATGAGTTCACTGTACTAAAATGGCCCCCACAGTCACCAGATCTCAACCCAATAGAGCATCTTTGGGATGTGGTGGAACGGGAGCTTCGTGCCCTGGATGTGCATCCCACAAATCTCCATCAACTGCAAGATGCTATCCTATCAATATGGGCTAACATTTCTAAAGAATGCTTTCAGCACCTTGTTGAATCAATGCCATGTAGAATTAAGGCAGTTCTGAAGGCGAAAGGGGGTCAAACACAGTATTAGTATGGTGTTCCTAATAATCCTTTAGGTGAGTGTATATCAGTCTGTGTGTAATGAATGAATATAATATACAAGTTTCACTTTTTGAATGGAATTAGTGAAATAAATCAACTTTTTGATGATTTTCTAATTATATGACCAGCACCTATATATAATAAATATAATATATATATATATTATATGTTAAAACACTGTGGTATCAAATGTTCTAATTTGTTACACTGTTTATTTAACTTTAAGTTAAGTTGTAATATTTTCCTCTATTATTTTGATGTTTATTATTATTATTATTAATGTTCATATATGTATTATTATTTATGTTAATATATTCCTAGCTTTGGCAATATTGTATTATTTACATTCATGCCAATAAAGCAATTTTGAATTTGAATTGGACAGATGTATAGATAGACAGTCAGACAGAAGTAGAGACAGATAGACAGACAGACAGTAGTAGAGACAGATAGACAGAAGTATAGATAGAAAGACAGAAGTAGAGACAGTTAGACAGAAGTATAGATAGACAGACAGACATAAGTATAGACAGACAGACATAAGTATAGATAGACAGACAGACATACACACAGACATACACACATACAGAAGTATAGACAGAAGTACAGATAGACAGACAGAAGTATAGATAGACATACAGACAGAAGTACAGATAGAAAGACAGAAGTATAGATTGACAGACAGAAGCATAAACAGACAGACAGAAGTATAGATAGACAGACAGACAGAAGTATAGACAGATAGACAGACAGACAGTAGTAGAGACAGATAGACAGAAGTATAGATACAGACAGAAGTAGAGACAGTTAGACAGAAGTATAGATAGACAGACAGAAGTATAGATAGACATACAGACAGAAGTATAGACAGACAGACAGACAGACAGACAGAAGTATAGACAGACAGACAGACAGAAGTATAGATTGACAGCAGAAGCATAAACAGACAGACAGAAGTATAGATAGACAGACAGACAGAAGTATAGACAGACAGACAGACAGAAGTATAGATAGACAGACAGACAGAAGTAGAGACAGACAGACAGACAGACAGACAGACAGACAGAAGTAGAGACATATAGACAAAAGTATAGACAGACACAAGTATAGATAGGCAGACAGAAGCATAGATAGACAGACAGACAGACAGAAGTATAGATAGACAGACAGACAGAAGTATAGACAGACAGACAGAAATATAGATAGACAGACAGAAGCATAGACAGACAGAAGTATAGATAGACAGACAGAAGTATAGATTGACAGACAGAAGCATAGACAGACAGACAGAAGTATAGATAGACAGACAGACAGACAGACAGACAGAAGTATAGATTGACAGACAGAAGCATAGACAGACAGACAGACAGAAGTATAGATTGACAGACAGAAGCATAGACAGACAGACAAAAGTATAGACAGACATAAGTATAGATAGACAGACAGAAGCATAGACAGACAGAAGTATAGATAGACAGACAGACAGACATACAGACAGAAAGTAGTATAGACAGACAGACAGACAGACAGAAGTATAGACAGACAGACAGACAGAAGTATAGATTGACAGACAGAAGCATAGACAGACAGACAGACAGACAGACAGACAGAAGTATAGATAGACAGACAGACAGAAGTATAGATAGACAGACAGAAGTACAGATTGACAGACAGAAGCATAGACAGACAGAAGTATAGATAGACAGACAGACAGACAGACAGACAGACAGAAAGTAGTATAGACAGACAGACAGAAGTATAGATTGACAGACAGAAGCATAGACAGACAGACAGACAGAAGTAGAGACAGACAGACAGACAGACAGACAGACAGACAGACAGACAGAAGTAGAGACATATAGACAAAAGTATAGACAGACACAAGTATAGATAGGCAGACAGAAGCATAGACAGACAGAAGTATAGATAGACAGACAGAAGTATAGATAGACAGACAGACAGAAGTATAGATAGACAGACAGACAGAAGTATAGACAGACAGAAGTATAGATAGACAGACAGAAATATAGATAGACAGACAGACAGACAGAAGCATAGACAGACAGAAGTATAGATAGACAGACAGAAGTATAGATTGACAGAAGTATAGATAGACAGACAGAAGTATAGACAGACAGACAAAAGTATAGACTGACAGACAGAAGCATAGACAGACAGACAGACAGAAGTATAGATAGACAGACAGACAGAAGTATAGATAGACAGACAGACAGACAGACAGAAGTATAGATTGACAGACAGAAGCATAGACAGACAGACAGACAGAAGTATAGACAGACAGACAGACAGAAGTAGAGACATACAGACAAAAGTATAGACAGACATAAGTATAGATAGACAGACAGACATAGACAGACAGACAGAAGTATAGATAGACAGACAGACAGAAGTATAGACAGACAGACAGACAAAAGTATAGATTGACAGACAGAAGCATAGACAGACAAACAGAAGCATAGACAGACAGACAGACAGAAGCATAGACAGACAGACAGAAGTATAGATAGACAGACAGACAGAAGTATAGATAGACAGAAAGACAGAAGTATAGACAGACAGACAGAAGTATAGATTGACAGACAGAAGTATAGATAGACAGACAGACAGAAGTATAGACAGACAAAAGTATAGATTGACAGACAGACAGAAGTATAGATAGACAGACAGAAGTATAGATAGACAGACAGAAGTATAGATAGACAGACAGACAGAAGTATAGACAGACAAAAGTATAGATTGACAGACAGACAGAAGTATAGATAGACAGACAGAAGTATAGATAGACAGACAGACAGAAGTATAGACAGACAGACAGAAGTATAGACAGACAGACAGACAGACAGACAGAAGTATAGATTGACAGACAGAAGCATAGACAGACAGACAGACAGAAGTATAGATTGACAGACAGACAGAAGTATAGACAGACAGACAGAAGTATAGACAGACAGACAGAAGTATAGACAGACAGACAGACAGACAGAAGTATAGATTGACAGACAGAAGCATAGACAGACAGACAGACAGAAGTATAGATTGACAGACAGACAGAAGTATAGACAGACAGACAGAAGTATAGACAGACAGACAGACAGACAGACAGAAGTATAGATTGACAGACAGAAGCATAGACAGACAGACAGACAGAAGTATAGATTGACAGACAGACAGAAGTATAGACAGACAGACAGAAGTATAGACAGACAGACAGACAGACAGACAGAAGTATAGATTGACAGACAGAAGCATAGACAGACAGACAGACAGAAGTATAGATTGACAGACAGAAGCATAGACAGACAGAAGTATAGATAGACAGACAGACAGACATACAGACAGAAAGTAGTATAGACAGACAGACAGACAGACAGAAGTATAGACAGACAGACAGACAGAAGTATAGATTGACAGACAGAAGCATAGACAGACAGACAGAAGTATAGATTGACAGACAGAAGCATAGACAGACAGACAGACAGACAGACAGAAGTATAGATAGACAGACAGACAGAAGTATAGATAGACAGACAGAAGCATAGATTGACAGACAGAAGCATAGACAGACAGACAGACAGACAGACAGACATACAGACAGAAAGTAGTATAGACAGACAGACAGACAGAAGTATAGATAGACAGAAGTATAGATAGATAGACAAGTGTAGACAGACAGACATACAATTGTGACCGTCTTCGTTTATCTGCAGCCTGACCACAATAAACCATGTATTAATATAATTTCAATATGTATGTATAGATAACCCTTTCATAATGATGTGTGCAAAATGAAAAAAGCTATTCAAAAATTAACTTAGAAAACTTGCCTGTCATTTCTGAGCTTTGACATCATCATTGTGTTAAGATGGTAGTATCAGGAAATAAATGGGTAGTCACATGACCAGACTGCAACGTTAGACCTGCTCAGATCTTAAATTTGCATTATAAATGAACATTTGCTTCATAATATAAATTGCTTTTTAATACCACACTAAAATATGTGAGGAAAAATTGTGGTCACAATTGTGACCAGTGGGATTAAACTAAGCCTATTCATTTTCTTGAAAAAAGCAACAAATAAAGTAAAATAATAAAATAAAATTAATGAGTATTCACTAAGGTTGTGGCTCAATGCAACCGAAATGCATGTTAAAAGATTAACCCCCGGTTTCACAGACACGGCTTAAACCTAGCCCCAGACTAAAATGCATGTTTAAGCTGTTTTAAGTGAAAGCAACTTGCACTGAGATATCTTAAAATATGTCAGTGCCATTGTTTTGTCTCAAGATGCACACCAGTAATGTTATTTTCTAAGGCACGTTTATAAAAGCTACTTAAATGTCCTAATTGAACTAAGGCCTAATCCTGGCTTAATCTAAACCAAGTCTGTAAAACCAAGAATACTTTACACGTAGGCCTAATGTTCAATAAATGCCAATTCAGTATAAGAAACATGCCTTTCCTGGAAAGGTCTGACTTGGGTCACGAAGGCCTCTAACCAACAACCATGTTATCAGAAGACTTTCATAAACAATACACCACAACAGACCACAAACCACTGGCTCCAGGCCACAACAGCAGTCGCATAAGTCATATTTTTCCGATAGAGTTGAAGCTTGCTTTTAAACAGTATAATTTTCCCTGATTCTCATGATTTTCATTTGCCATGTGCTCTTCATATGGGACGCCTGTGATCGCACAAACCACAGGTCACTTTCAAGTGCTGTTGATGAAAGAGAAGAAATTTGTGATGCTACAGTTATTTTTGGATATTTATAGCCTGATGCTATAGACATACTAGATTTACAGAAATTAAGTGACATATTTACAGTAATATTCAGTCACATTATATCAAGATTTATGTTGGATATATGGAGTTTATTTTATTGACCGTACTTAGGATGTTTTGTGAATCCTGTGCAAGAACTCCCTCTAGTGTCAGCTGATATACACACCTGATTTTGGTATTATTTTTAAGGAAGGTGGAAGAGGACTAATGCTGCATTTATACTGACTATTGTTCAAAGGTTTGACGTTGGTACGATTTTGGTAAGTGTCTGAAGCTCACAAAAACTGCATTTATTTGACCAAAAATACAGTAAAAACGGCAATACTGTGAAATACTTTTTTTTTGTTTTTTTTATACATTTTAAAATGTGATGACGAAGCTAAATTTTCAGCAGCCATTACTCCAGTCATCAGTGTCACATGATACTTAAGAAATTCTAATTTGACGTTTTGGTGCTCATGAAACATTTCTGATTATCATAATTTATAATTGTATTATTTCTTTCGTGATTCTCAAACGAACAATTATTTGAAATATAAATCTTTGTAACATTATAATGTCTTTTCTGCAAATTCTGATCAATTTAATGCATCCATGCTGAATAATCTTACTGACTCCAAAACATTTGAACAGTAATGCATTTTTTTACAGCAGTAATCTTTGTTCATTAATTAATGCACTGTAAACTAACACAATGTTAACATATGCAAGTTGAGAGTTTAAAAATGTTGAAATTACACTTTGTAACTTTGTTCAAAACCAACTAAAATATAAATATTAAGTCAATACATCATCAATCCTACTTCAAAAACGTGTTTTTGTCTTACCTTGATTCACTAATGTTAAGTCAATGGACCCTTTTCACAGACTGTGATGACGCGTTTTAACGGTCATCAATATCGTAAATCCTGCAACGTTTTTTGTATTTTCATTTTTAAAAAATTGTATGTACATTTATAACACTAATAGTTCGTATTATATTACTTTTGCATCAAATTACAAAAAACAACTTACCTGCTGTGAGGGTGTTTCTAATACAGAGTCTATGGGAATGATGGTAAAAATAACATCTTTCTCTCTTTTCACTGCCGTTATCAATCTCACTCTATTTTTTCCCTCTTTTTGAAAGTTGTGAAATCACTATTGTTGCGTTTTTCTTTTGCTATTTGAGCAAATGGGGACACAAAAAATATATTTAATGTATTCTCTCATTCACCGCTATGACGACTTCCGCTCTGAGAAACCCGGAAATGTGAAAAGGGTCTATTATAAGCATTTATATTGTAGACTTGTCAGGATGGTTCAGGCGGGAAATTGCATGCGTCATTCGCCCATGCTTCGCGTCATAAAAAGAGAAAAGTTGCTGAGCTACTTGACTCATGTGTGGCGTGTCAAATCCATGTATGGAATCACCCGTTAAAAAAACCGCCAAAATTGGAGAGTCTGATGGAAAACAGAAGGTGACAGTTGCGGTGAGGTTGTGAATTGCAATCACTCAATGCTCACCCCTCCCTTTCGAAGCACATAGAGAAGCTTAGACACACGACAAAGATGTCGTCGTCGTCGGAGAGAGCAGAGAGTGACTAGCGCTCTGTAGAGAAGTTTGTCCGTTTAGGGCTACTGTAGAAACATGACGGCGCAAAATGTCGATTTCACTGTAAGGGGACCCGAGGTGTATGGAGATAGAAATGGCTCATTCTAAGATAATAGAAACATAACGGTACATTATGTAAGGTCTTTATACACCACTGAAAACATAGTTATGTATATTATATTGCATTTCTGTCAATAGATCCTCAACTACTACACACTGCACCTTTAAGCCTAGTAGAATGGTTTATGAGCAGTAAGCAACTTGTGTATTATATAATTAATTGGAAACACTGAATTTTAATTAGTCAAAACAACAGCATAAAATATTGCACTTTCATGCTCAGATGAGTTTTTGGATTTCAATGTGTTCACAGGTGCCGTGAACCATATTCATCTGCACAGTCGAGCCGAAGCACAACAAAAACAATGTTCTTCCGCAAAATGCATGCCGTTTTGTTTTCAACCGCTAGAGGGCAACACGTTACATAGTGAACTTTTAACATTAAGAATAAGTGTCGTATAGTTAGTTCATAGCTAGTTTGTGTTATTTATAATTAACAAATGATGCTTATTGTAAAAGTTACAATAAACTATACATTAGCCCAAACAGTACTGCATATCTATGACAACTGGACAGCAAATTGCTGATTTAAACATGAACATGGCATATCTTTTCACATGCTACTTTGCAGCAAGCTACAAACTCTGTCTTAATTAATTACATCCAAAAGAAGAGGATGAAGAAAATGGAGTTTCAATACATTTATTACAATGACTGAGTTTCCATTGCCGTGCTAAATAGGGGTAAAAAGAAAACATGAGTAGAAAATGGAGCATGAATGTGACTTAAAAATAGGAAAGAAAAAACTGAAGAGAAAATGGAGAATGTGACCCTCAATTTCATTACGTGGAGATGAATGATCAGCAAAACTTTTAAAGATTTCACAAGCAAAATGACAGAAAATCCTCAATTTGAGTGATAAATGTCCTTTAATGCATGACTGAATTATTAAGTGCTCTTTGAGCAGCACAACAGTGAGGAATCGTCGCTGTTGTCAGTCCCATTTATTTGAACACGAGGTCTAAAAAAAAAAAAACAACAACTTAAAACAAGAATAATGAGAACCACAGCTGTACGCTTCAATCCCAAATCAACATGTGACAAACACATGTAACTTCGCTATTATTCAGTTTGTCCCCTATTTCACAGCCTAAAATAAAAAAGTCACTTCCTTTTTGTTCATGGGGGACCTTAAATATTAAATGGTAAAATAACTCATCCGATAGGAAAGCAAATGCTTTTAAGGCACTCTGGACTGTCACGGAGCCAAAAGAAATGACGTTTAAAGCCCAATACAGCACTAGTGTGACTATAGACTGCATCCAAGCCCATGCAGTCAGAACTAAAAAAGTCCTAAATGTACAAAAGTAGCAGATGTGTTTTTCTGTGGTACACATTAGTGTTTCTTTGGTTAAGTGTGTCAGAACAGCACAACGAGGTCACAAGAGTTTTCAAATGCATTGCTCGATGAAATCATTATCATACTTAATGTTAAATAAAAGAGGAAATTATGAAAACCGCCATATCAACTTTGTGCTGACGGCATAAAAAGTGCCAAAGCCAAGGCAAGAGTTTCCTGTGTCTCCGAGCTCTTGCATAATATACACAGAAAACCACAAGATTTTCTACATTGTGTGAAGCAGCATGACAATCTACTACTGAAACCTTTGTTGAATGTAAAACCATGTTCATATTAATAGAGAAATGTAAATAATATTTAAATGGCAGTGACACGCCATTAGAAAATACCATGAAAAAAAAAATACCACCGATGACCACAAATCATCAATACTTTTAGCAAAACTACTCATCAAACATCTACTCTGGGGGGGAGGGGGACAACATCCACCATGGTAAAGTGCAAGACTGCAAGAAAATCAAAAAGGAGAACTAAAAATTATTTATCATGAGATGTGATGTGTTTAAAAGATTCAAACAATTGCTCTAACCCTTGGCAATACTGATATGCCCTCACAGGTCTTAAATTTAGGGCCGTTTAAGAGAAGTAGCGGGGAAAACATCTTTAGTCCAATTAGAAATGACTACAAACATGATGAATTAACAAGCTGGAGTGTGTTTAAGGTGGTGGAATCAAAATCAAAACACATGCAAAACTAAGCTAATTTTCCCTGAATGCCTTTTTCTCTCTCTCTCGCTCAACATAAAATCCACATATGGCATAGTATTATTCTTTGGTACAATTCTCCCATCCTCATTTTAAGGGTTTGTGACCTCAATTCAGTATGGCAATCATTCTCTCAGGATGAACTCAAATGTCAGACCAGATCCACGGCTCTTCTTTGGGTTGGTGGTGTTGGCACAGGAAGAGAGAAGAGAGTGTACGATATGAGAGGCCATGTAAACCTCAGCAGACGGTGATGTGGTGCAGCGATGCTCTGGCACTCTGCACCACCCAAACCTCCCCTCAAAAGAGACACTTTTCCCATAGTCCCGTCTGCCTTGAAACCCTATGAGGATCAAAGCACTCTGACCTTAAGAGAGCATTTGTAAGACGCTGATCCACAATACTGGTCCTGACCTAAAGATAATCAAAGTGAAGATTACAGTCCCTACAGTCATGCAATCAACTCCCAGAGTTCTTAGGGAGAGGAAGAGAGGCTAGTGTTGACTCAAGGTTGCCAGTCTTTGCCTCGATGATCAGGAATGTGCTTATAGCGACACCTATCTCCAAAATGACAGCCGGTGGTCCTCCAGAAGTAACACTCATCTTCGTTGACAGGACCTCTGCGTCTTGGCCTGAAAGAAAAAGAAATACAGATTTGTGTGGACATTTCTTTAAAAAGAACATTTGTTTGAACATACAGTAGTTGCAATTTCTTGAAGAAAATAACTGCATCCAACTACACCATATTGCCAAAAGTATTGGGACACCCCTCAAAATCGTTGAATTCAGATGTTCCAATCACTTCCATGGCCACAGGTGTATGAAATCAAGAACCAGGCATGCAGACTGCTTCTACAAACATTTGTGAAAGAATGGGTCGCTCTCAGGAGCTCAGTGAATTCAAGCGTGGTACCGTGATAGGTTGCCACCTGTGCAATAAGTCAATTCGTGAAATTTCCTCACTACTAAACATACTACGGCCAACTGTTAGTGGTATTATAACAAAGTGGAAGTAATTGGGAACAACAGCAACTCAGACATGAAGTGGTAGGCCACGTAAAATCACAGAGCGGGGTCAGCGCATGTTGAGGCGCACAGTGCGCAGAAGTCGCCAACTTTCTGCAGAGTCAATAGCTACAGACCTCCAAACTTCTTGTGGCCTTGAGATTAGCTCAAGAACAGTGCGTAGAGAGCTTCATGGAATGGGTTTCCATGGTCAAGCAGATGCATCTAAGCCTTACATCACCAAGTGCAATGCAAAGTGTCGGATGCAGTGGTGTAAAGCACGCCGCCACTGGACTCTAGAGCAGTGAACATGTCTCCACTGCTCTAGAGTCCAGTGATGAATCACGCTTCTCTGGCTGGCAATCCAATGGACGAGTCTGGGTTTGGCGGTTGCCAGGAGAATGGTACTTGCCTGACTGCATTGTGTCAAGTGTAAAGTTTGGTGGAGGGGGGATTATGGTGTGGGTTGTTTTTCAAGGTTGGGCTTGGCCCTTTAGTTCCAGTGAAAGGAACTATAAATGCTTCAGCATACCAAGACATTTTGGACAATTCCATGCTCCCAACTTTGTGGGAACAATTTGTGGATGGCCCCTTCCTTTTCCAACATGACAAGAAAAAAAATGACACCAGTGCACAAAGCAAGGTCCATAAAGACATGGATGAGCGAGTTTGGTGTGGAGGAACTTGACTGGCCTGCCCTCAACCCGATAGAACACCTTTGGGATGAATTAGAGCGGAGACTGTGAGCCAGGCCTTCTCATCCAACATCAGTGCCTGACCTCACAAATGTGCTTCAAGAAGAATAGTCAAATTCCCATAAACACACTCCTAAACCTTGTGGAAAGCCTTCCCATAAGAGTTGAAGCTGTTATAGTTGCAAAGGGTGGGCCAACTCCATATTAAACCCTACGGATTAAGAATGGGATGTCATTAAAAGTTCATGTGCATGTAAAGGCAGGCGTCCCAAAACTTTTGGCAATATGGTGTACATTAAAATAATCATTAAAAGGATAGTTCACCTAAAAATGAAAACTCTGTCATCATTTACTCACCCTCAAGTTGTTTCAAACCTGTAAGAATGTCTGTCTTCTGCTGAATATAAAAGAAGATAGTTTGAAGAATATGGGTAACCAAACAGTTAAAGGGGCCCAATTGACTTAAAAAAAAAAAAAAGAATTACGCCAAAAATTGTCAGAATATAGCATGCCACCCCTCAGGGTTCAGCGCTCAGGTTTCACTATCACTCTCTAGTAGTTATCACTGTGTGACGCATCACTCAATAGTCCACTATATGCCTGTCAGTTACTCACGGACCATGCGAACGCTCCACTCATGTACCGCTCTTGCTCATCGGAAAAGCAAAGTCTGCTCAAATAATTCGCCAACATGAAATGTTTATGTAGTAGTATACTTGTTTCTGCTGGTTATACCGTGCTGTAATATGGTGGTATAGCTGTACTGGGCAACGCTGGTAAAATGACGCTACCCTCTCGTTCACTGATCCACTCCCTGCTGTCTGCTCACATGCTCTGGTAATAATAGCTTTGTAAGACTATACATTATTTAGGTAATTGGTCAAAAAAATAAATCTGTTAAATCTGATTCTGTTGCATACATACACATATATACACTCATCTAAAGGATTTTTAGGAACACCATACTAATACTGTGTTTGACCCCCTTTCGCCTTCAGAACTGCCTTAATTCTACGTGGCATTGATTCAACAAGGTGCTGAAAGCATTCTTTAGAAATGTTGGCCCATATTGATAGGATAGCATCTTGCAGTTGATGGAGATTTGTGGGATGCACATCCAGGGCACGAAGCTCCCGTTCCACCACATCCCAAAGATGCTCTATTGGGTTGAGATTTGGTGACTGTGGGGGCCATTTTAGTACAGTGAACTCATTGTCATGTTCAAGAAACCAATTTGAAATGATTCAAGCTTTGTGACATGGTGCATTATCCTGCTGGAAGTAGCCATCAGAGGATGGGTACATGGTGGTCATAAAGGGATGGACATGGTCAGAAACAATGCTCAGGTAGGCCGTGGCATTTAAACGATGCCCAATTGGCACTAAGGGGCCTAAAGTGTGCCAAGAAAACATCCCCCACACCATTACACCACCACCACCAGCCTGCACAGTGGTAACAAGGCATGATGGATTCATGTTCTCATTCTGTTTACGTCAAATTCTGACTCTACCATCTGAATGTCTCAACAGAAATCGAGACTCATCAGACCAGGCAACATATTGCTCAATTTTGGTGAGCTCGTGCAAATTGTAGCCTCTTTTTCCTATTTGTAGTGGAGATGAGTGGTACCCGGTGGGGTCTTCTGCTGTTGTAGCCCATCCGCCTCAAGGTTGTGCGTGTTGTGGCTTCACAAATGCTTTGCTGCATACCTCGGTTGTAACGAGAGGTTATTTCAGTCAAAGTTGCTCTTCTATCAGCTTGAATCAGTCGGCCCATTCTCCTCTGACCTCTAGCATCAACAAGGCATTTTCGCCCACAGGACTGCCGCATACTGGATGTTTTTCCCTTTTCACACCATTCTTTGTAAACTCTAGAAATGGTTGTGCGTGAAAATCCCAGTAACTGAGCAGATTGTGAAATACTCAGACCGGCCCGTCTGGCACCAACAACCATGCCACGCTCAAAATTGCTTAAATCACCTTTCTTTCCCATTCTGACATTCAGTTTGGAGTTCAGGAGATTGTCTTGACCAGGACCACACCCCTAAATGCATTGAAGCAACTGCCATGTGATTGGTTGATTAGATAATTGCATTAATGAGAAATTGAACAGGTGTTCCTAATAATCCTTTAGGTGAGTATATATATATTTATTTATTTATTTTTTTTATTTTTTTTTATTTATTTTTTTTCTCTATTATTCTTTCAGTTCTGTCCAATTTTATTGTGTTACTTTCAATAAAAAAAAAATTGTATTGGCTTGTATTTTTTAAAATTCAGTATCATTAAAATTATTTCATTAAAAAGTCTAATATTAATACAATTATACAAAAAAGGTAATTTAAAATAAAAAATAAATAAATAAATAAATAAATAAATTTGGCCAAGTGCATCCAGAATTTTCGGTTTCGGCCCAGAATTTTCATTTCGGTGCATCCCTAAAAAGTACTATGGAAGTCAATGTTTGGTCACAGACATTCTTCAAAATATATTTTTTTGTGTTCAGCAGAAAAAAGGAACTAACAGGTTTGGAACAACTTGAGGGGGAGTAAATGATGACAGAATTTTGATTTTTAGGTGAACTTTTCCTTTAAAAGCACAGAGATTGAATTACCCAGCAGCCCCTGCAGGTTGTTGAAAGGCAGGTGTTGGGAGGACTTTCTGAATCCGGCGATCTGGATATCGAACCACTAGCCGGGTATTCTCAATAAAATGTCCCTGTTTTACAAAAGGTATCACATACAAGTATATAAATAATACACAGGCTTAATAATAATAATAGTATTTTTTTTTTTTTTTTATATACAACTCAAAAAGGCTCGTTTACCATTTCATTTACCATTATTATTATTATTATTATTATTATTATTATTATTATTATTTTTAACAGTATTTTAAATAAATTTAGGATCAAAAATGTATTTACTACTACAACAGCAGCTAACAACAACAACAAGCAATAAATAATAAAGAATTATTACAAGTGTTTCACTCACATTGAGGTTCTCCATTGCACGGGAGGCCATGTTGGCATTCTTAAAGTTAACAAATGCACAGAAACGTTCATGCAGAACCCGAATGCTGTCAATTTCTCCGTAACTGGCAAACATAATCAAAAATTAAAACAAAAATCATGGGAAATCATTTTAGAATTAACTATTGCAAAAGATCTCACATTTTGAACAGGTCCCGCAGATGTTTCTCGGTCAGTTCTGTGGTCACGTTACCCACCCACAAGGAATTGCAAGGACTTGTGAAGGCAAGTGAGAGCAAGACAAAGAGAAATATGTACATATGATTAGAGGGAGAGATAAACATAAAAAATAAAATGAAAAGAAATACTGCAATCAGCTTACCTTGGCAAAAGGAGAGCACAGTCCTGATTTGAAGCTGTAAAATATATATACATTTTATAACATGACAAATTAGCCATGAGAAATTAGCGGAGTGTGCTGCTCTCTGATTGATAGTTCATACTTTTATTGGGTTTTTTTTGCTGTGAAATCTTTAATGTTTTTTTATAAAGTAAACGTAAGATAAACATTTACTGGACAACATCATATGTTTTTTTTTTTCATGTTAATGTAAATGTCAAATATGACAACAGGCTTTTGAAGAACATTAATTTGTCCATCTCTCAATTATCACTGAATTGCATATATGTGCCATAAATAAATATATAAATCTTTTTTTTTTGTCTTTTTTTTTTTTAAGTTAAGGCCCGTAGCTTCATGGGAGGGGGGCCCTCCACTTTGGGGGGGCCCAAAAGCTCCAGGTGGAAAAAAACTACTCCCTTCCTTCTGCCATAGACAGTGTTGACAGAAATTGCCTGAAAAAAATCCATGTATTGTTGACCTAAAACTGAATTCAATTTAGCTAACTAAATTATTAAGAATTAAACATGCAAGTCCCCTCCAAATATTGTAAATATGTGAAATACATCAACTTTTATCTGAAGGTGAGTAGAATGTTGTTTTTAAATGCTGCCCATGAGCTCAAGAAAGAATGTATGAACAAAGTCACTAGATCTAAATATTCCCAACAAACACCCTTTCAACATGAAACCAAGAAATAAGACCTAAACCTTCACTGCCTCTCAAATGTTTGTATCCCCCAGGATACAAAAACCTTTGTTGGGTTAGAATAGAAAACATTCTTTTAAATTGTAATATTTCATAATAGTACTGTTTCTACAGTACTGTGTGTGATAACATGACTTATACTGTGATTTCTGGTTATTCATGGCCCATTATTTTTTTTGACCAAAATGTTCATGTCTCTGAACTAAATCGGAGTGCAGCAATAGCACCCTCAAGTGGTTCATTTCAAAGAAAAATCAGACAGGAAGACAAGGAGCTCTTACCCTTCGCTGCAACAACAGCCTGCACTGTATTGTATTTTTCCAGCAATTGAATACTCTGCTCCTCATCATATCCAAGATCCTAATAAGAATAAAGGAAATGAAAAGCCTGAAATGATATACTCTTCTTTTGCATTATTCCTGGATTGCATTATTTTTGCTTCCAAAAAAGTATTTTTAAATCTAACCCTATTCAAAACAGAAATTTAAAAGTAATGCTTTACTCAAAACAGAAAATCATTTACTCATCATGTTGTTATTCAAAACTTGTTTGACTAATCTTCTTCTGTGGAACAAAAAAGGAGAAAATGCTTAGCGTGTCTGAGATATTTTTATTCCAACCAAAGTTATGAAGCTCTAAAAATTACATGAGTCATACTGAAAAATTTTTTTTTTCCATTGGTGTTCCACTGAAAAGAAAACAACAAAGATTTGGAACAAGAAAACATAAGTAAATGATTTATGACTAATTATCTTGTGTGCTTTCTCATGACAAAGATGCAAGTTTGTGCCTTCATTATACACATTTTTATCAGTATGTTTAGTTGTGTATTCCCTGGGAAACGATCCCAATCGATTCTTTACTGCTAGCTCCATGGTCTACCAATTGAGCTACAGTAAGATATCCAGTCCTTACCGTAAGTTGTTGCACTTTACAGTACAAGAGGTCATTGACGGCTTCTTCGCAATCTTGGTCTAGTTTTAGCACCTGCTCCATGGCTTTCTCAGCTTCACTGTACCTCTATTACAAACAAACCCACACGCAAATTTATTGATACTCACCTAAATGCAGATTCACTCCATATACAGGGAGAAAAAACAAATATGCCACTGGGTCGCACCTTAAGCCCCATTAGTGCACTCCCCCTACGGTAATAGCCTTTGGGCCAATCAGGAGCCATCTGGATGGACTTCTCAGCGTCTGCGAGGGCCAGAGGGTACTGCTCCAGACAACAGTAGCAGTAGGAGCGATTCCCAAAAAACCTGTTATCAAAATATCAGAGTGAATTAATGAAAACAACAAAAAAGCAAAGAGATATGGTTAATGGTTTCAGTCAAATGAAAGCGTCACCTGTAGTCTTTGGGGTCACATTTGATGGCCTCTGTAAACAGACTAACAGCTTGTGTGTACTGGCCCTCCTGAACAAATCGAATCCCTTTTTCTGGAGTAAAGAGAAGGAAAGACTCATGGAGGAGACTGCATAAGTAAAGAATAAATGCACAAATGTTTGAAAATGATAAACTGCGTGAAATTCAAGTGTGAATACTACTTCACCTAAAATATAAAAAAAAAAAAATTATATATAAAATGTTTTTATATATATATATATATATATATATATATATATATATATATATATATATATATATATATATATATATATATATATATATATATATATATATATATATATATATATATATATATATATATATATATATATATATATATAAAAACATTTTTAAATCAGACGGGAAGACAAAAATATATTTCAATGCTATTGCGTTCTCTCACAAATGTTTTGTGTTCCCCCGAGAAATGTTGCAAGACTTTCCAATAAAGGCAAAGTTTCTCAGGAGAAAGCAAAGGTTTTGTGAGGAAACGCAAAGTTTCTCGGGAGAAAGCAAAGGTTTTGTGAGGAAACACAAAGTTTCTTGGGAGAAAGCAAAGGTTTTGTGAGGAAATGCAAAGTTTCTCGGGAGAATGCAAAGATTTTGTGAGGAAACGTAAAGTTTCTCGGGAGAACGCAAAGGTTTTGCTAACGATTGGAAAGTTTCGCGGAAGAACGCAAAAGGTTTTGCGAGGAAACGCAAAGTTTCTCAGGGGAACGCAAAACATATGCAAGAGAATGCAAAAGCATTGAAATATATTTTTTCCTCCCATCTCGTATTTTTTCCACCATCATGTACCTTTAGGGGCTCCGTAGTCCCTACCAAAAAGCACCATAAAAGTAATCCATACAATTCATGTGCCACGTCTTTCTGAAGCCAATTGATGACATTTAATTTGTTTTCCAAAGAGTGTCCAGGACTTTTTTTATTTTTTTTATTTTTTTTTATTTCACATTTTAAGTTTGGAACAACATAACAGTAAATAAATAACGACAATTTTAATTTTGGGGTGAACTACAAATTAACAATTTACATACTTGACATACCTCCTTTCTCTAATCTGACCAGAAGTGTGTTTTTGTGTGAAAGTAAGAGAATTACACACCTACTAGTAAGGCACTTCTTTTAGTTTTAGCATCTGATAAGCCAATGACCTGTTAAAAAAAAAAGTATAATGTATTAATTGCGGGTTAATAAAATATTTATATTAAAAAGGATACAATGGATTACAAAGGATAATATATGGTTACACTAATTTAAGGTGACGTATTTGAGTAAGTACAGAGTAATATTAACTAACTACATTACTTGCATATTTACTATAGAGTTACGGTTAGGGTTAGTTACTTGTAATTATGCATGCACATTACTGTTATTACTATAGTAAGTACATGTAGTAAAGTGTAACTACGTCACCTTAAAATAAGTGTTACCTAATATATTAATTGCAGGTTATGTTCAACAATGTACATTCATTGTATAGCCATGCTACGGATTACCATTAAAATAACCGACTCATCTCTATTTTGTAAAAGTGAAAGAAAAAAGTATTTAAAGCTGCATGAAAAGATAATTCAAAATATGTAAATACCATGCTGTTTCAAAAATATAAACAAACAGTTCTGCTGTGTGATGAAATCAGGAAGAATGTGACATGATTATCCAAAAGCACTGGCTGCATCTCAATTCTAATACGGTCGACTCACTGTATAATTATAACTGATTAGAATTAGCACATCCCAAATCATACTACCATAGTACAATGTTGTTTAAAGAAAGTTTAAGTTTAAGTTCTATAAGTCCTTTTCTGCAGTATCGATACACAGATACCAGCTGTGCGTTCTTGCTTTCATCTCTCAAACGGCGAATTGACACACACCCGCCTCCTCTCATTCACTCGTCTCATTCGCAGCAGTTGAATAGTGTTGTATTGCGCATAATTTTACTAATTCCCGCAGGTTTTGCGCTCACACCAAAAGTGCGGTCAAATACATACATACATTATGTCAAAATGCCCATCTCGCCAAGTATTCAGGTAAATACAGTTCGTTTTGGAAGGTAAATATTTGAGAGAAAACATGTTGTGTTAACAGTATATTGGATCTGTGCACAAGTTCTTAAAAGTGACAACAGCCTAATATTCCTGCTGCAAAAGACAAAGAAAGAATTACTCGCTGCTCTTGACTGAATAAATTTTGCAACTTTAAAATGTAAACATTAATCTATATTTAAAGAGTCCAGTTATTTTACATTTGATCACTTGAATTTCTGTAGTATTTCTTACCTGAATACTACTGTTAGATTCACCTGAAAAACTTGAAGCCATGTTTATTTAATTTGTCTGTTTATTCTATTGTATTTATTTGTTCTATCATTTGCAATATGTTTATTAGTTCTTATTGTTTAGACTGTTTGTCTTTTTTTTGTTGTAAATTTAGTTCAATGATTCAAATAAAGCCTCCCTGTTCTGTGTGTAAGCTATTGCAAACAAATTACCCAAATTAAATAAAAAAAATTATGAGATAATAAATTGTATCTGTATGGCGGTATATATGGCAGTTTTTTTCTGGGGTATCGAAAATGGTATCGAATGTTGATATTTTTCAAGGTATCGTATTGAAGTTGGAAATTCCAGTATTGTGACAACACTAGTCCACAGTGACATCACCTTACAGATTTATGAACTACGTTAATACCTAATAATCCCAACACCCAGGTGCAGCAGTTATGGGCTCCACAGGACACTAAATAAACACTTAAACTCACTTCTCCGGTCCTGCTTTCATTTTCCTTGTTCTCTTTCGACTTGTGAGCTCCTTTACTTTTAGCTTTGGGTCGAATGTGATTGACAGCATTGGCAACAAAAGCACTGTTCACATCCCACCCTGGGTCCTGAACATGAGGAAAATGTCAAAGTCAGCAATTTAAACAATAAAACATTCAAACAGCAAACTCTGGAAGTTCCTCAGCTATGGCAGTATGGATATCTCATTTTTCATACCTCCTCACTAGAACGGGCTGTCGGCTGCCGGTTGCTTTTGTTCCCTGAAGCCAGTGGAGGTCCAGAAACACTTTTACTTGGAGGAGCGACTGTCTTCTCTTCCACCTTTGAAAGGCCAATATCTTCCATCTCCTCTGGCTCAGACTCCTCAGACTCGTCGAGTTCAGAATCAGCTCCAGCATTATCCTCCTCCTCCTGAAAGAAAAGAAATATCACATTTTAAAAGGGTGTTAATAGGGGACTATACATAAAATGTATATTCAAGTTTAAAAAAAATGACAATAGACAAAGTCTATCTGGCAAGCCCTACATTATGGGGACAAAATGTCCCCACAAAAAGATGGCAATATCCTAAATCCTTGTGGGAAATGTTTTGGTCGCCATGAGCAAAACAGCATATAAATCATACAAACCCGATTCCAAAAAAGTTGGGACACTGTACAAATTGTGAATAAAAACAGAATGCAATGATGTGGAAGTTTCAGATTTCAATATTTTATTCAGAATACAACATAGATGGCATCCCCTCTTCTTTTTATAACAGTCTGCAAACATCTGGGGACTGAGGAGACAAGTTGCTCAAGTTTAAGAATAGGAATGTTGTCCCATTCTTGTCTAATACAGGCTTCTAAGTTGCTCAACTGTCTTAGGTCTTCTTTGTCACGCAGTATGTGGTCTGGCATTGTCATGTTGGAAAATGCAAGGTCTTCCCTGAAAGAGACGACATCTGGATGGGAGCATATGTTGGGAGCATATCTTGTTCTAGAACTTGGATATACCTTTCAGCATTGATGGTGCCTTTCCAGATGTGTAAGCTGCCCATGCCACACGCACTCATGCAACCCCAATACCATCAGAGATGCAGGCTTCTGAACTGAGCGCTGATAACAACTTGGGTTGTCCTTGTCCTCTTTAGTCCGGATGACATGGCGTCCCAGTTTTCCAAAAAGAACTTCAAATTTTGATTTGTCTGACCACAGAACAGTTTTCCACTTTGCCACAGTCCATTTTAAATGAGCCTTGGCCCAGATAAAATGCCTGCGCTTCTGGATCATGTTTAGATATGGCTTCTTTTTTGACCTATAGCGTTTTAGCCAGCAACGGCGAATGGCACGGTGGATTGTGTTCAGCGACAATGTTTTCTGGAAGTATTCCTGAGCCCATGTTGTGATTTCCATTACAGCAGCATTCCTGTATGTGATGCAGTGCCGTCTAAGGGCCCGAAGATCACGGGCATCCAGTATGGTTTCCATTTCTTGACCCTTACGCACAGAGATTGTTTCAGATTCTCAGAATCTTTGGATGATATTATGCACTGTAGAGGATGATAACTTCAAACTCTTTGCAATTTTTCTCTGAGAAACTCCTTTCTGATATTGCTCCACTATTTTTTGCCGCAGCATTGGGGGAATTGGTGATCCTCTGCCCATCTTGACTTCTGCATATAATCTTCTTGACACTGCCACTCTGAGAGGCTCTTTTTATACCCAATCATGTTGTCAATTGACCTAATAAGTTGCAAATTGGTCCTCCAGCTGTTCCTTATATGTACATTTAACTTTTCCGGCCTCTTATTGCTACATGTCCCAACTTTTTTGGAATGTGTAGCTCTCATGAAATCCAAAATGAGCCAATATTTGGCATGACATTTCAAAATGTCTCACTTTCAACATGTGATATGTTATCTATATTCTATTGTGAATAAAATATAAGTTTATGAGATTTGTAAATTATTGCATTCCTTTTTTATTCACAATTTGTACAGTGTCCCAACTTTTTTGGAATCGGGTTTGGAAAAGTGATTTTTTTTGCAGATAGTTTTCTGTGATGGGTAGGTTTAGTGTAAGGGGATAGAACATTCAGTTTATACAGTATAAAAATCATTATATCTATGGAAAGTCTCCATGAAACATGGAAACCAGGGGTGTGTGTGTGTGTGTGTGTGTGAGTGTGAGTGTGAGTGTGAGTGTGAGTGTGTGTGTGAGTGTGAGTGTGTGTGTGAGTGTGAGTGTGTATGAATGTTTCAATCCCTGTTAATTCTGATTGGTCCATTGTTTTAAAAACTGACATTAATACACTGCAAAGAAAACGTAACTATTTTTAACATGCTTTCTTAAATACAGAATAACCGTGGCTGACAGAGAGAAAACGAGCTAGATGAGATGCACTGATCTGCCGTAATGTTTAAAAAAAGTGCAGAAGGAACACATCCTGTGTCAAAGCCCTCTCACACCATTAAACTAGTTTCAATTTACCTGTTCCGTACTTTCATCCTTTTTAACCCGCTCTAGTTTCTTCCGCTGCCGTTGGCGCTAAAAAAAAGAAGAAATTATCAATGTATTATTATTATTTTTGGCAGTAAAACAATGCATACAATAAAATACAGCCTATTTATGGCTGTGTTCACAATAAGAGCACAATTTAAAAAAAACAAGAAAACAATGCTTAATAGATCTGCTCTGACAGTAAACTCTGTGTTAAAGGTGATTCATTCTTGTACTTATTGTGGTAAAGTTTATCTCCTCTCACCTTCCTCTTGGCTTTGCGCCTCTCTGCTTTCCGCCTGGCCTTCTCCTCCTCACTAAGACCCTCCTCACCATTTAAGACATCCTTTTAGAACACACAATAACCCAAATGAGACAGGGTATCAGGAACAAACAGAAAATGCAAGGACTTTATTGGTTTCAAAAGAGAAAAACTGTGCAAAATAGCTGTTTCAGAGTATGCCATTCATCAAAGATTTTTAAGAAGGGAATTTTACCCTATAAGAAAGACATATTTAGTTATAGGCACTAAGACAAGGTTGACAATGTTACAAAACCATTATGGAGGACTTTGGCCTCCATAAATCCATATGCTGACTGACAATGCACACATGTATGAAGTCAAGTTTGCTCTCCCTATGAGTGGTTAACCAAATAAAATGTAACTCAAAGCTTAAATTCTTAAAGATGACCGCAGGGTAACAGTTTTGGGTGAGCAGACAATTCTTACAATGTCTAACATTATATAGTCTGTGGAAGAATGCACACTATCAAGGGTATATATATAATTTGAACATTTCAGCAATGAATGTAAAAACATTCATCAAAATAACACAGTGTTTCTTGGAACAAAAGAGCCTCAAAGCAACTGCAACAAATATGAGGGGAGTTACTCTGTTTGGAGCACACTGACCTGACCTTGACCCAAATGGAACGTTGAGACATGACTAGAAGATAAAAGTTCATTCACTTCTTTCTATGCTTTTGAAAGAACTCTCTAATGCGCATAATTGGGAACAACAGCAACTCAGACACGAAGTGGTAGGCCACGTAAAAAAAAATAAATAAAAAAATCACAGAGCGGGGTCAGCGCATGTTGAGGCGCACAGTGCACAGAAGTCGGCAACTTTCTGCAGTCAATAGCTACAGACCTCCAAACTTTATGTGGCCTTCAGATTAGCTCAAGAACAGTGTGTAGAGAGCTTCATGGAATGGGTTTCCATGGCCGAGCAGCTGCATCCAAGCCTTACATCACCAAGTGCAATGCAAAGTGTCAGATGCAGTGGTGTAAAGCACGCCGCCACTGGACTCTAGAGCAGTGGAGACATGTTCTCTGGAATGATGAATCACACTTCTCTGTCTGGCAATCCAATGGACGAGTCTGGGTTTGGCGGTTGCCAGGAGAACGGTACTTGCCTGACTGCATTGTGCCAAATATATATTATGGTGTGGGGTTGTTTTTCAGGGGTTGGGCTTGGCCCCTTAGTTCCAGTGAAAGGAACTCTTAATGCTGCAGCATACCAAGGCATTTTGAACAATTTCATGCTCCCAACTTTGTGGGAACAGTTTGGGGATGGCCCCGTCCAGTTCCAACATGCGCACCAGTGCACAAAGCAAGGTCCATAAAGACATGGATGAGCGAGTCTGGTGTGGAGGAACTTGACTGGCCTGCACAGAGTCCTGACCTCAATGAGTAGGATGAATTAGAGCGGGGACTGTGAGCCAGGCCTTCTCGGCCATCATCAGTGCCTGACCTCACAAATGCGCTTCTAGAAGAATGGTCAAACATTTCCATAAACACACACCTAAACCTTGTGGAAAGCCTTATAGCTGCTATAGCTGCAAAGGGTGGGCCAACTCCATATTAATCCCTACGGATTAAGAATGGGATGTCAAAGTTCAGGTGCATGTAAAGGTAGGCGTCCCAAAACTTTTAGCAATATGGTGTATGTTTGGGAGAAAAAAGGGCTACGGTCAAAAAAAAAAAAAAAAAACTACAAGCCACAGCACAAATAAATACAATAGAGAAAGATACAAATAAAATAACAGTGCTTTACAGGTATAGGAATTTAATAGAGTAATCAAATGTGAAAGAGCACTGCATATAATCTTTACTGTAAAAAATTAAATAAAGATGAATCATTAAAGTTACAAAAGCTATTCAGTCAAAAGCAGGGAGTAATTTCCTTGTATTTTGTTTGATTAACAAAAACACAGACAGCAGGAATATTAAAAGCTGCCGTCACTTTAAGTTTAAGGCATAATGCACAGATCCAGTACACTGATACTGTTACACGGGTTATCATTCTCAACGGTTTATGTTCACTGAAGACAAAACAGAGTATGTTTGCTAGGATAATCACCAAGACTGGCATTTTGACATAATTTGTATGAATTTGTCCGTTCAAGCGCAAGACTTGAAAGAGAACTCACTAGACGCAGTGCTTCCCAAACCTGTCCTGGGGACCCCCCACCACAACACATTTTGTATGTCACCCTCATCTGACACGCCTGATTCAACTCATCAGCTCATTAGTAGAGACTGCAAGATTGAATTGGGTGTTACTAATGAGGGAGACATCCAAAATGTGCAATGGTTGGGGGTCCCCAGGACAGGTTTGAGAAGCACTGCACTAGAGTATACAGCACTCCTATTGAACATGCGTATCCATCGACAGAAACATACATTAGCCTAATGCCGTCTGTCTGTTTTACAAGTTGTTATTGTTGTCAAACCATATTATAGATGCATATACGTCGTCAGATTTAAGATGAACCGTGGGTGGAGAACCAAGGTTATATGAAAACTGAAACTAAGACTTAATCGATTGGTCAAAAAATTATTTTCGTAAGCTAAAATAAAATAATTTCATAATAAATGAAAAACTAAAGCTAAACTAAACTAACAACAGTTACTGAAAAACTAACTGAAATAAAATAATAATTAGCAAAAATAAATAATTGTATTCGTAATTAATGAGCTCTTGTCCTGTGGCGGAAAATCTGACCTGTGGCTGTTTAGGGAAATCCCTGTAGATGGCACTGCATGCACGTGATGTTAGTAGGGCTGTACGATTAACCGCTTTCCTGTCAATGAAGGGCCGTAACATCGCTAGTCCCAAGCGGCTATTCACAAAGAATGCTTTGTGGCAGTGGAATGGGAAGTAACACAAGGTTATGAGACACAAGTTTAACTTCTTTTTTAACTTGAGCGCTGCGTTTTTAGCATCCCGTTTCATGCACGAGACACTGGTGCAACAGCCAAACATGTCCGTCAAGAGCAAAAAACCTGTAAAGTACTTCTACTGTATGTTTGAAATTTCATGTTTGCATGATGGTGACAGGCTAAAAGGTGCTGTTATTATCTTTGTTTTTACAAAACATTTACAGCTAATAATATTATCATCATTGTGGAGACATTTCCCCACAATGTAGGGAATACCAGGACAACACACACATTTTTATTTCTATACTTTTAAGTTGCATTTATTTGGTTCTTTGTTCAATCTCAAACCATTATTTTACTTTTATTATTAAGATGTCTGCACAAGAGTTTAAGATGCAGTGTGTAATATTTATTAGGATCTATTGACAGAAATGCAATATAATATACATAACTATGTTTTCAGTGGTATATTAAGACCTTACATAATGTACCGTTATGTTTCTATTATCTTAGAATGAGCCATTTCTATCTCCATACACTGCGGGTCCCCTTACAGTGAAATCGGCATTTTGCGCTGCCATGTTTCTACAGTAGCCCTAAATGGACAAACTGCTCTAAACTCTCTGCTGTCTCAGACAACGACATCTTTGTCCTGTGTCGGCCACCGTCAGTGTTGCCAGATTGGGTCGACGATTTCCAGCCCAAAAGCTCACCAAAACCTGCCCAATCCAAGAAAAAAAAAAAAGCCCAAAATTTAAACTGCCAAAATAATGTGATATAATTTTATTGCCACGTCAATCAAGGTTGATTAGCACCATTTTATCTCCTTAAAACAAAATAATGATGACAAAATAAAATAAAAATAAATAAATTTCCCTGGAAAATGGATCAAAACAGGGCAAATACATTCGAATACAGTCATGCATGACTAAAATGTCTAAGTGGAAACTGTTAAAATCATTATAAAGTCATTTAAGTGCAAAAAGTGCCCAATATAAGTGATCGGAATAAACAGCGTAATTAGCAGGCATTACACACACATTAATGCACACACCACAGCCAAAATGTGTCATTCACTGAAACATACTATACGATAATCCTACAAGAAAAAATAATCAACAAGAATGCGTTTACCTTTCTGTTGTGCTTTAATTTCAGACAGAACTACAGTAACGTTATGTCTTTCGTTAAGGACATATTTGTAGAACATAACGCAGAACTTAACAGTCATAATGGATTAATCGTTGATTCAAACCTCTTTCAGCAGCTGTCGGGGCGAGTAGAGTGCAATCTAAACGGTTTAAAAGGTGCAGATGTCCTGATCAGGCCAGTGTGCACACGATGATGGACAGGAGTCATATATTCAATTCATTCAACTGTGCTCTTAGAGTTAGTTATATTTATAAAGAGTCTTCGAGTCACAGGTATTATCCACGTTTTGAGAGTTTGTTCACACTCCCGCTCATAACTTACTGTATATTAATGCCACTTTGGCATAGCGATCACTTGATATCCAGCTACAATTTTGTCATGAATGAGCGTGTCTGCCTGCTGATCGCTGATTGGCTGAAAGTGCATACTCGTCGGCGACATCAACACCAATGCCAGCTGACTCTACGCTGGGCCGGTGTGTGTCATGATGACTTATTTTATGGAGTACATGCACACTTGAGTTTGTTATTAACCAATTAGACTATCAAATTTAGATTTTTAAAAACTGACCCCAAACCAGCCCAAATTTTGTCCACCTGCCCAAGCCCGTTTTTATCCGCGCAATCAAATTCAAAACCCCCAATCTGGCAACACTGGCCACCGTAGCTTCTTTATGTGCTACGAAAGGGAGGGGTGAGCAGTGGGCGGTTGCAATTTGCAACCTCACGGCTAGATGCCGCTAAAATTTACACTGTGCACCTTTAACTGTAAACTGTGCAAACATTAAACTTTGCTGAAATTAAATGTCTTGCTTTGGTCTACACTGGAAGTGTTCTGTTAACTCTGCTAAACTATAATTACTAAACTAAAACTGAAACTAAATATATAAAAACTAAATAGAAACTAAAACTAACAAAACCATTAAATGAAACTAACTAAAACTAACTTATTTAAAAATGCAAAATTATAATAACCTTGTTAGATTTTTTTACCGAAAACTGTTATACCCAGGAATCGATCAGAAATAGTTAAAAAGAATAGCCATATGAATTAAAGTTTAATTTCATATTTCAAACTATTGGTCAGAAAACATATGCAAGCAGTTTTTTAAAAAACAACAGGGAAACATGCAGGTATTTTGACGTTCATTTCTCATTATGGTTTAAACTATCTTTATTCATGGAAAAAAGAAAAAAAACTTGTACCTGTGAGAGCGTGTGGTCATTCTGCCCGGGGAGGGCACCTGTGTCCATCTCTGGCCTCTCATCACTGGAGCCTGTGGAAAAATGCAGAGAAAACAATCCATAAATCCAAAGTCCAATTCAAGCAAATAGAATCACTATAGCATTAGCCAACATCACACTTTTTGAGAGAATTAAAACATTGAATAACGCAGAAATGAGAATCAACACAAGCCACTTGTTTAGTATCATGTTGTCATATCCCAACATTTACCATTTCCTAGTTCTTAACTCACTGCAAATGCTCACGTGACACTCAGAATAAGAAAATACCATACATTTGTGACTATGAAATGACGTTTCATTCAAATTGCTACAAACTCATGAAAACCTTCACAATCAATCAAGTCTTGTTTTTTACTTCTCTAACTGCATTAGCTACTATACAATATAATACAATACTGTACATAAACTCAAGGCCAGTATGTCATATTTTTAACCTTGACTGCTGATGTTTGTGTTTAATTAGTATTTGAGTCCAGCTGTGCAAAGATTTTAATTTCACATCATGTCTGCCACAGAAAAGCCAACTAAACCAGGGTGAAATGAGTTATCAGCAAAAAGAAAAACACACTCGCTCAACAAACATGGGACCTAAAGCCCTGCAGGACAGCAATTCAGTTGTCAGCTATCCTAAAGTTCCCTTGCTGCAATGGTGAAATTAGACCTTGCAGACATTTCTCCAAGCTACACGGCCTCACAAACTACACAGCTCTAAACATTCCTCAAGAAAGCCATTTAAACGGCGGCCTAGTAAAGCAATACTTTCTCTGAAAACTGTCCAATGACAGATTTTTGGATTTTGCCATTAGCTAATTTAAGCATATGGTTTTCAGACAAATTGTATTGGATTCCTGACAGCTCAGTGATAGTTTTATCCTTGATTCAGCCCAGGGCTTTGATGAATACACATGCAACTATCTGCACAATGTCCGAAACCTACATTTTTGTTTGACATAAATAGCACAAAATGACCCCGTCCCACTTTCTTTTTCTTTTCTTTTTTGCATTACCTAGTCAAACAATAACATTCCTGTTTCAGAAAGAGACAGAACTTCTTGAGCTTGTTACCGGATTCATTTGGTACAGAGAAATTAAGATACATTAGACGCTCTAAAAAAAATTGGATCCATGTCTTCAACCACTCTTAATATCCCACACAAGTGTTCACACACACAGCAAAGAGATGCACACAGTTTGTCTTCAGTTATCAAATCACAGCCAAAGTAGTACCACAAATCTCAGACAAATGCAAATGTATGCTGCACTGTGTCGCCTTAGAAGCAGACCGTGATCTGAGATGAGTCCTGTGGTTTCAGGGAAGTGATGCGTCGACCAGCAAACTTCCCTTTAAGTGACTTATCTCACACTTCGATGGCCTTGTGACAATGGCGGTCCAAAAAACTGATTTACCTTGTTAGATACAGAAACCGCAGATGGCCCCCGGCTAGTCATGTCTTCCTTGGATCATGCAAACTGTTCCATGCAAAAGAGCCCAACTGATACTGTATTCACTGCCACCAGTCAGTATGTGGAATCCATTTGATTAAAACAGCAGTGGGCAATCTTGATTCATATTACAAATATGTAAGTAAATACTAACATGCAGAAAAGGACATGTTGCAATGTTAAACAAAGATGTTTATTTAAGGTATTTGGTAGATACCCAGTCAAACTTCTACATTTCCAATCATTTTACTTTGAATGCAACAGACAGGCAAATAGAAACTTACAACAACAGCCCTGGTGGGAAAAAGCTATGTACACTTCAGCATTTAATGATGGATCATGCTCTTAAGTGCATTTACATTTCTACCACCAACTTTGAGTACAGCCCAATATTAGACAATACAAACTAGCAGTAATAACGCACCAAAAACAAAAAAAAACACACCTCACATTGAAAAATAAAGGTTTCAATTAAAAGCTAAAGGGGCTTTACAGCCTGATGTCATTGGGGAACCTTTTCAAGTTCCCCAAAGAATCCATGTACATCCATGTATTTGTGCTTTAAAGAGTCCGGACACCAAAACTCTGATTTGAAGAACCAGTTTAAAGGGTTAGTTCACCCAAAAATTCTGTCATTGCTCACCGTCATGTTGTTCCAAACCCACAAGACTTTCGTTCATCTTCGGAACACAAATGAAGATCTTTTTTATGAAATCTGAGAGTTTTCTGTCCCTCCATTGGCAGCTATGCAATGGAGCTTTGATGCTTCAAAAAGTTCATAATGAGATTGTAAAACTAATCCATATGAATTGAACAGTTTAGTCCAAATATTCTGGAGACTTGATTGCTTTATATGATGAACAGATTGAATTTAGGCTTTTATTTACATTTAAACATTGATCAGCGGAAATAAAAAGAAGCTCAATCGAACCTGCTTGAAGTGCGAGAGCAGACCTCTTGCGGAAAATCAAATGTGCTGCGTAACATGAGAATGAACCTCCTTGGTTCTTGCTGAAGCTCAAACGTGCTGCATAACACACGAGAATGAACCTCATTGGTTCTTGCTGAAGCTCAAACGTGCTGCATAACAAAAATTAACCTCAAACGTTGAACCTCAAACGCTGGTTCTTGCACGTCAAGCGAACATGCTTGAGCTTCCGTTTACCAAAACTGATGTGGGAGTTGATGAAGGTTTATATGTAAATGAAAGCCTAAATTCAATATGTTCATCATATAAAGCGATCGTGTCTCTTCAGAAAATTTGGACTAAACAACTCAATTCATATGGATTCGTTTTACGGTCTTATTATGAAGTTTTTGAAGCATCAAAGTGGTAGTTGCGTAGCTGTCAAGTATCAACGGAGGGACCGAGGTCTCAGATTTTATCAAAAAGACCTTTATTTGTGTTCCGAAGATGAGCTAAAGTATTATTGGTTTGTAACAACACAAGTACATTTTTAAAAGGTTTCTATCTGATCATTGGCTGGTCTAAACCTTTTGTATACATAGATGCAACCACTCCAGACATGTCGACATGTCCGCAATTTTGGAACGATCACCATTTGCAGATGCTATCATCACTCACAATAAAAATCAATGAGTTTTCCTAGATGACACAAAATTTTGCAGCCTCTGGTTGTAAAAACCGCTGAGATTTAAAATGGGATAACCTTCTACAGATGAGAATGTGTTTTTTATATATATATATATATATATATATATATATATATATATATATATATATATATATATATATATATATATATATATATATATATATATATATATATATATATATATATTGACTCAATATTAGTTTTTTTTTTTATGATGGTAACTAATGTCGTGTTAACCAAAGCCTTCATCTTGTTTTGTGTTAGTTTAGCAAAATCATCTAATGCAGATATTCATACATGTCTAACTACGGTTGTGGTCAACTTGCTCTCAAATGTTCACAAATTAGTTTTAACCATTCCAATATGGAGAACAGCTTACGTATAATGGCCCATAGAGACAGCCACTAATGAGGCATCTATGTATGTGTGCGCGTGTAATATATATATATATATATATATATATATAAACATACATACATATACACACACACACACATCTATGGGTCTACCAGCTACCACATTCCCAAAACTAGGAACCAGTGATCATGTTCCAAACACAGCTACCAGCTAGGATTTCCCAACAAAGATCAAGAACTGTTTTTTTTTGTTGTTTTTTTTTAAATCTCCAAAGAATCATATGGGCAACTCAATAACCCCAAATGTTTTTTTATAAGAAGATTTGTTGATTATCCTAAAAAACATTGAAGAACCTTTATGTTTATGACTGTATGAAAAGGCAATGTTTGCCATTACTCTCGAGGCAACCTTTAACTCCCGAACCGTGCTTTTAAAAATCATGCTAAAACCATTACAAATTATAACTAAATTAGGATGAATCTTAATTGGTTTGTCTAAGAATGTTTATTCTTGACAGAACACACACTCAAACTGTTAAAAATCACATTTAGTGTGTCTGTGATTCACAGGCCTGTTGCATGTGATTTCTAGTATTTGAAACGGTTTCAAATAATAAATAATAAAGACTTTGATATTCGTATGCAAATCATTTCTAATCCATTGTCAACTGTAAATAAATTAATACAGAATGTGAGAAATTAACAGTTTAACTTGAGTTCATTAGCTTCTTTGTAATATTTAATATTATACATTAAATATGTATTTGATTGATAGACACAGAATTACCATTCACAAATAAAAGCTATCCGGGTGACAACCGCAGTTACATTTATATTAAACAACATTTGCATAATTGCCATCATGATTTCTTTAATACACGTTCATATCTATAAAACTGACTCGCACTATATATCACTGTCACTAAAGCGACTTACGGCGAGATAAGCGGATTGTGCCCTTTGTTATACGTTCTGAAACTAAATTTATAACTCGGACAGACAGAAACAAAGTTTCCATACAGACGAGAAACTCACCGCTGAGCCCCAGTAACCGGCAGAAATCCAAACTGAACTTCATTAGTCCAACCATCCAGCATTATTACCTCAATGCCACCAAAGTAACATATACACGACAGAACACATGCTAAAACAATAAATGAATCGACATATTTAAACTTGTGGCGATATATGTGTGGCTGTTTCTCTTCCTGGGCGTCGAGCGGAGCGTCAGGCGGGTCTGTTGAACTGCACTCAAGCGCCTCCCAGAACGAGCGTCTTAAAGGGCCGCAGGGGCCAGAGTGTCCTGGAGCCACACATTTATTTGTCATTTGCAAGTTACACTGGGGTAAACTTTGAAATGCTTGTGACGAGGCTCAGACTTACAGTAAGATTAACCGGACGATACACAAATTTAGCAAACATGACCACAAATAGCCTATAAACACAACTGAGCACTGGGATATTAGAATGACGTGCTATTTCGTAGGCAGAAAAATACCAAGTAGGCAGAACAATAAATAAGTGGCAGTAAAAAAATTAATAAAAACATTTTAAGAACAGGAAGTAGTCTTGTGTACGAATACTGAGGTAAAAGTCTCAGCGTCCGAAGTGGCAGTAAAGTGTCGCATAGATTAGTGGCAGTAACAAATACAATAAATTGTAAAAAGTATTAACACTATGGCATAAAGCTGCTTCTCAATTTCAGAATCCTGTCTGAATATTTCCATCATAAGTTAAGTTGCTTCTTAAAGTCATCCTTTTTTTTTTTTTTTTTTTTTATGGAATATTGCCGTCTTTATTATAGATGATTTATCATTGCACTTTTTTAAAAATGTATGTGCCCTCATAATCTTTAAATAACTTCCCCTCCCTCTTGCAGCAACATCTCTTCTGTGATGATGTGTTTACTGGCGTGAGGGCGGAACAACCTGTCACTCACATAAGATCGACCAATAGCAAACAACAACCATCCAATCAATTCCCAATGGACAAAATCAAGTCCTGCCCTATATACTTTCTAGTTCGAGAAGCCGTTTCACTTGGATATGTCACAATAGGAAAGAAGAGACCGTTGCAACTTTCATGCTGACTTTTTTCATGCTTTCCAGTTACCATTTTAAAAACAAAACAAATTTTTGTTTTGTAGATTTTGGCAAATCAATCAAACAAGTTAATGTTAAAAATCATGGCTGAACTTTTCATCCCACTGTAAATTACTTTTGCGCTTTGTGCTCTATTGTTGTGTTGTATGCACATTTGGCATATGTCCAGTAGTAGGTCACCCAGATTTTCAAGCATGAAGGAAATTTGCATAATGTCTGCAGTTTACATACTACTGTATATACTGTAGAAATAATAAGAGTTGTACTTATGTTAGCAAGCTATAATGAACTAATTAATATTTGTTCTTCTGGAATCTTGCCTGCGTGCTGTTATTTATGTAAATTAAAAAATTATATGCATTAAAGAAATCATTTTATGTAATTATTTATTAGAGATGAAGTCTGCAGTTCTGCATCACAGCTTCACAGAGCAGAATTGCAAAAATTAAGAATTAAGAGGAAAACAATAAAGCTTCAAAGACTCTTTACTTTCATAGCACCAAATAAGTTTATTATCTATTATCAAAATTATATCATTTATATCATTATAAGAACAATGTCATAGCATTTTTTTTTGTCAGAGCATTCAATGTGGTCCTATTCACATGTTCCATCTCAGGTTATACAAAACACTTAGGCTATGGATTCAGCTATATTAAATATAATTGACTACATGATTTTATCTCAAATTTCACTAAAAAATAAATGGAATAGGGCAACAATTTGGGAGTGTTTCAAAGGCTGTGCAAGACATAATAATCACACAGAATGTCAACAACACTTAATATTGGTCTTCATTTCTCTTTTCATTGAAATATCCCATTAGAAAGTGATACTCCATCGAAGGCCGAGATCACAGTCGCTTGAAATCTGCCAGAACATTGAGAGCTGAATTCCAGCCGGCTGCACCCATAACACCTCCACCTGAATGAGACAAGCTCAGATAAATGCTGGAGAAGACATCAAGCTCAACATTTACCTGACCTGGTTTTATGAAATGTGATATCACTCTGATGTGATGACATTTCTAAACCCAATACGTACTGTTTTAGCTTTTATTTATTCAGGCACAGACCTGGATGGCTGCCACTGCCACATAAGTACAATCCTTTGAGGGGTGAGCGGTAGTCTGCGACGGAGGGCAAAGGTCTCGCCAGGTAAAGCTGATCCAAGGACATTGAGCCATGAAATATATTCTGTTGCATAAAAAATACATGTTTGGAATGATATGACAAGCAAATGTACAACAATTAACTACAATTTAGAGACAAAACTATCTATTACATTCTGTATGACTGTGAAAATTACTAACAAAACAATACATTTACAAAAGGTCCATGTCAATGTCTGATATGTTCATACCCCTCCAGTGAGACCAAAGATCCTCTCAAGATCAGGAGGGGTCAGGATGTCTTTGCCCACTATTGACTTTTTAAATCCAGGTGCGTAACGTTCAACCCAGTCAAATGCTGCGAAACGGGAAACAAAGAACCAATTACAACAAAGATCGTATTACTTCAAGGCATGTGATATCACTGCGGTAGCACAAACAGTGTAACTGTGTTTAAAAAGTAGGAAGGGTTGTGTGCAGAGGCGGACAGTAGTGAAGTATTTTTACTTTCTAAGTAATTTTATTTTTCAAGTATATGTACTTTATCAGTGTTCTTCTTTGGAAACCGTTTACTTCACAACATTCCAAAACATAATATTGTACATTTTACTGCACTATGTTTCATATTGAATATCATTTAATACTTAATTACATTAAAAATGTAGTATTGTATACTTTTACTCAAGTAAAAGTAATTAACATTTTAAAGAAAGTACTATATTTTTAATGTAATTAAGTATTAAAGGTAAAAAAACAACAACTTTTATTTATGAAATATAGTGAAGTAAAAAGTATGACATTATAAATTATACTTATAGTGAATGTAGTGAAGTAAAGTTTTCCACACAAAAAAAACACTGATAAAATATATACTTGAAAAATGTATTTGAGTAGAAAGTAAAAATACTTTAATGTTCAATGTTCAATGTTCAATTTATTTATAAAGCACATACTAATACAACAAAAGTTGACCACAGTGCTGTACAAGGGCCAAGACTACATATTTATAAAATCACATTCAAATTCAATTTCATTACACCTTCACTACTGTCCACCTCTGGTTGTGTGGGAATGTTGGGGCGGTCTTAAAAATGCCCAAAATATCACAAAAGAATCTAGACAAGAAACCCTGTTCTTGTATTATAAATTGTATATTTTATACTATATATTTCTGAAGGATCATGTGATTTGTTTACTATATTTTTTGATCGAATAAATGCATTCTTGGTAAAACAAATATGCATTCAACAGTAAAATAAATTATTCCTTATAAACTTTTGATTGGTAGTATATCACAGTGTAACGTCTGTGTCAATAAGTAACGTCATTTTATGTAATCGGATTACTTTTTTATGTAAGAAGTAAAGTAATGCACTTTAATTTTCAGTTTAATTCATTTGCTTGCACATTTTTACACTACTGAATTAAAATTCTCTGTCTTCTCTATAACATAGTAACATAGACATGCGCACTCATGTCTGTGCGGAAACAGAAAGTACAAAAGCAATAAAACACATGACTTTCAACTTTCAATAAAAATGTATTAAAATTTGTATTAAATAAATCTTTAAAAAAAGATTTGCATAGTAGGTAATATAACCCGTAATGTTAAGAGAACTTTTGTTTGTCATACATAGTTCTAGGGGTCAGAACATATTCTAAGTGGTCAGAATATTAATATTCAGTATAATAATATTCTAAATATGTTTTTAAAGGAAAATGAAGGTGTAGGTTATATAGGCTATGTTGTTAAATGCATTACTGCATTAAACACTTGCAAAAAAAAACTTGAACTTAAACTTAAACTTAAACAAAAGAACTGTTTCCACCACAGTTTTGCGAAATATTTATAGACATGTGGTTGTGCAACTAGTTGTCCAGTCCGGTTGCATTCACACCGCATGGGTTTTTCAAGAATGCGGTTGTGAGTCCTGAAAATTTACGGGTGTGAACTCGGTTGGACATTCGCCGTGTGAACTCGGAGTACAACGATCAACCGACCTCAGCGAGACGTGTCATTTGAAGTCACTTGGTCGTCACTTCCAATGAATATGAACGTAAATACAAACTTTAACATTAGACATTAAGTTCATGTAATGTTACCTTTATTTTTGCTTTTCGTCAGCTGTTTTCAAAGCGAGTTTATATCATTTTATTCTGTTTTGCCATAATTGACACAAAAACACGATATGTTCTCATTGTGTCATGGCGACATTACGTGGTCAACATGTGAACGTGACGTGTGATTGACTGGAACTCACTGAGGTCTGAAGTGGGACATTTAATTTGGGATATTCCCATGTCCAACCTCGTCTGGAACACAGCATTAGGCTATGTTCACACTGTCAGTTTTGTGGATTGACAACCGCATTTACTTGCGCAAACCTACAGTTAAAACAGCAACCTACAGTAGCACCTCGAATACTGTCTGTATGAACGTGCAACGGGAGTCAAGCCTGTATTCTATGAACCACAGCGACATTGACCAAAGTAATATCAAAGATGGCAACGTCCATAAAACTGAAAAGTCTTATCACTTTTGATACAACACAGAGTCCAATCGAGCCACAAGTTCATCCATTTAATCTTCATCCACCGATTTTATACCTGGGTGGAGAGCAAAGCCTTTGAACACAAAACTGATGGGAACAGCTCCAGTGGAGAACAGTAACCTGGTTTCCATTACAGATTTGCGCAAAACTTTTTGCGATATTTTGTAAACGTCGATAAAAATCTATTGCAAAATGACTGCGTTTCCATTAAATGATGTAATGTGACTAAACTGTAATTTTTCCTCTTGCGATAAGTCATTCCAAAAATCATGGCGACGGATGTTGGTAGTTTTATATATATTACAGCCACCCCATTATGAAGTCACGTATGAGGTGTTTCTGGGAGGTTATAGCAAAGTCCCTTTAAGACAAGTCATTTCACTCGGTGGCCATCTTTGAAACGCCTCTCGGGCATGCAAGTGCAGCTCCTATCTCTTTGAATGGGGAAACATCAAATTCTCCAAAACTGTTCGCCAAGCTTACGATTAAATTTCATATTTGAAATCACCAATGAGATCTGACAACAACTGTCTCATACATTTTGTTTCTAAACACTCGAATCGTGACAATAAATAGCATTTTTAAGCCTGGACAAAGCTAATGCGTCCTAAACGCACGTCTCAGAACACTGACTGTTTCTACAGACAATTAATTTAGAATGCTTGGGCGTTGCACTTTCTCCCATTCATAAGTAATCAGAGTGCACCGTCTTCCTATATATAAAGTCTTTGTTTATAGTACATGATTTCACAGAGTAAATGTGGATTCAGAATTTCCAGATGACCAGATCAACCTTTTTTGAGAATCCAGTTTAAAATCCAGTATTCCTGTAATTCTTTTGTCTTTTATGAGTTTAATAAAGAACTCTGTCTCATCTTCTGTCCAAACATACTGCGCCATTTTTAAATATTGATAATGTGACTTTTACGTATGCCAGGTGACCTGTAAATGCAAAAACACTATGATAGTTGTGCAGTGCAGAGCAGCTCTCTCGCACTATGTGACATGACAGACAACAAGTTGTCCAGTCAGGTTGCGTTCACACAGAATGGGTTTTACAAGAATGCGTTTGTGAGTCCTGAAAATGTATGGTTGTGAATTCAGTTACAGAATGCAGTTGTCACTTTTGTAAATAACTGAAGTGTGAATGTAATACAGGAATTGAATCAAATACAGGATTGACAACTGTATTCTGCTGCTGTGTGAACGTGGACTAAATACCTTAATTAGTTACTTTTTTAAGGAGTAATGCAATATTGTAACACATTACTTTTAAAAGTAACTTTAAAAGACTCACGAGACCTTTTACATATACAAGCCTTATAATGCCTGTGCCTGCAAACGGCACGCAAAAATGCAAATAAGGTACTAGGTACCTGTGTCAGCAAATCTCTCCCTGTCCTCATCGGTCCAAGCACGGCGACCCTCCATCAAATATGGGGTAAACTGGATGAAGAGAGACACCACATGACAGCCAGGGGGCGCTAGAGTCGGATCTAGCACTGAGGGAATGGTCATTTCCATCATTGGCCTAAACAAAAACACCAGAAGATGAATGAGGATATAATGTAAATTTCTGTGGTTTGGAGCAATGAATGGAAAACCATCACCATAAACCCCAACCCAGAGCAACAGATGTGCTGTCTGTGAAACCCTGGTTATGACTTGCAAATTCAGATATCCTGATGCCTTCATGTATGTGTAATGTGCAAATATTAGTTGTTCCATTTTAAGCAGCACTGTCAGGTTTTGCCAACCTGGAGGATGGGCGTCCCTGCTGGCCCTCCATGTAGGCCTCCTCCAGCACCTCCACACTCTCACAGTTCAGGTGGATTGAACATTGATGATGTGGACCTGGTTTTCCATCCGCACTATTCGGAGCAGCCAAGAAATTAGGCAGCTTGTCCACAGCCACTGTTAATTTGCAAAAACAGAGATAGATAACCCCAATCAACAACTTTACAGGGGGAAAAAACAAAACAATTAAACCACATTAATTACAGTTCTTGCAAGGCAGCACTGTTTATATTCCTCAAATATTCTGGTTAGAAATTTGTTCTACATATCAACCTTTAGCAACTAATTTACACCCAAATGCTTAACATATAGGTATGTAATTTCTGCCTGAGGTGTTTTGTTTTTTAAAAACTTTATCCCCAGGTTTCACAGACAAGGCTTAAGCTAGTCCCAGACTAAAATGCATATTTGAGCTTGTTTACCTGAAAGCAACTTGCACTGACATATCTTAAAATATGTCAGTGGCTCAGTGCCATTGTTTTGTCTTAAGATGCACACCATAAGGCATGTTTTTGAATCAAACTAAGGCCTAATCCTGGCTTAATCTAAGCCCTGTCTGTGAAACCAGGTCTATACTTTTTAAATGAATTACAGTGCTGTCAATCAGTTAAAAAAAAACTAATTATCGCACATTTTTTCTGTAATTAATCATGATTAAAAACATTTTAAAAATATTTTTATATTGTCATAATTTCACAGTTACTCTCCAAATTAATGTAGAAACAACTTAAAGACAGTATATTTTAAATATTTGTTGCAATGGCATCTTTTATGAATGAAGGCCAGTATCACTGATACTAACACTTCTACTGATGTCTCTATGAAATTTTTATTTTTTTTAAACATTAATGATAGACATTAAACATTACAGTATATTTAAAAGCTATATCAATTTCAACATGTATTAGGCTTTAAAACAATAACAACTTTTAATTTAAGTGAACTTAAAACAATCTTCACATGAACCCATTATAATAAATGTCATATTTACCTATAGCCTTCCTACCTGTCTAACAGTATACAGAAATTATAAGCTACATTATTATAAATGATTCTAATATACAGAAGTGAATTAGAAAGAAATTAAAGTTATCAAACAGTCTGCACTGCATAAATAATAAATGAAATATAGATTAATCCTTATTAAAGCTACAATTTTCTGTTACCTTTATTCTTTGATTAACTTTAATGACAGACATCACAGCAACTGGTTTATTAGGCTGCTGTCACTTTAACGTCTGCCGCTGCCACACATGACGCGGATCTGACGCGCTGTCACACGCATTTCATTTTCTAGCTCTTTAAGTTAATTTAAAGCGTTATTTAACTCATTTAAGACGGCTCTTATGAGAATACTCGACAATAGGCATTTTGGCATAATTCTGTGTGTTATTGTTCGCTCAAGCGCGAAAAAGAACTCGATTCTGGAGCGTTGTACTGGCACGCATCTTTCTGTGCGTCGTGTGTGTCACATGATAGACAGGACATTCACAGGCAGATTTGGATGAATAAGAGCGTGATCATAGGCCTAATGTAATGCTAGGCCAAGGATGACAGAAAAACAGATGCATCGTTAATTGCATTAAATATTTTTAATGGTTAAACTGAAGAAATTAATGGCATACCTTAACACGCTAATTTTGACAGCACTAATTAATCTAATCGTTTTTTTTAAATTATTGAATTATTTGTTAATTATGAATCAATTGATATTTATTTAAAATTAAATTAGTGACTGAATATTCACCATTTAAATTAAACGAGTGATGACATCATCATAGTATTTGTACAATGAATTCCAGCTGGTATACTTTCATGCTTCTATTGCATAATGAATTATCTTTGTTCTTGTCTTGCTTGCTTGCTCAGTGTCAAGATAACAACAAAGCTTCCTTGAGTGTTTACACAGAACCAGCACTCTTCTTTTGCAGCCTTGCACATAGGTTTTTTTAATGAGAAAATGCATATTTAGTTCAATGAAATGAAGCGTTAAATTATCTGTAATCATACCGTTTATCTTGGTAACAGGAGAGGTGTAGTCAATCTGACCTACGGCTGTGATGAATGCCTCTGGCAGGGCATCCTTTACCAGGACAACCACAGACATGAATTATTCAGAATTGTCATTAACATTTAAGTAAAACGGTTGTTAATTTTTCCACATTATTATTATTTTTACATTGGACCAATAAAACATAGGTTCAATGGGATTCTTAATTTTTGCCTATTTTTACTGTAAACTGAACTAATACACTCGCATGTTGACAGTGTTGTCAGTTAAAGAATAGGGTCACTCCTTGTGTAAACACAGATCGTGTTAAGTGACTTGCTCAAGGCTACAACAGCAGTTGACAGAATGGGATGACATTAACTGTGGAAGGAATGACCTAGAAATTTCTATAATCATGAGGTCATGACATATCTAAATGCACTAATGTAAAACAAATTCTCTTAATTGCTTTTAAACATTTAAAAATGAGAACTGGCATGATCTCGGGACATACCATCAGGGCTGTACCTGTGGGGTGAGCTGTTTGAAGGTGACGTAGGGAGTGGCGTTGGACAGAACCACTTTGCTACGGACTTCAGTTCCATCTGTCAGCACAACACCCTTGGCACAACCATCCTGACCAATAAGGACTCGTTCAACATCCTACAGGCCCCCAGGAAAGCGACAGATTAATATCCATAGGACAACCGGTTCCTTTGAATGAATTCCTTTTTAATGATTCCTAGCGCGGAAACAATGGCTATACAGCTACACCTTCTTCCTGAATACATACTCTGTCTGTAAAAATATCTGCTCCGAGAGAGCAGGCAGAGCGGGCAATTGATTGAGACACTCCACCCATTCCTCCCTCCACGTAACCCCAGGCACCTTTCTCCTTCTCCAGCTCACCCATGACATGGTGCAGCAGGACATATCTACAAGTTTAAGTACAGTTTATCATACAGTATCCACAACATCAATTACAGGATGTTCTAAATCAGTTCGAACACATAAATGTCAAAGTATCCTCACCCACTTCCAGGATTATTTGGGCTTGTGTTTGCGCCAATCACAGAGTCAGTGGCTAATGTGGCTATCAACGGCTCTGATTCAAACCAGCGATTGAGCACCTACAAACAACAAAAGCTGAAATTTCAACAAAGAATGCTTCTAATGCTGTGTGCATTTCATAAAACATCCTTAAACTCACAAATAATAAATTATGCATATTTTCATCTGTATTTTTTGTTGTATTGTATACATAAAACTTTTAAATATAGGCCTACTACTAATCAAAATTTTGGAATAATTACGATTTTTAATGCTTTTGAACAAAGTTTCTTATGCTCACCAAGGCTGCATTTATTTTATTAAAATTATATATTATATATATATATATATATATATATATATATACATCGATCAGGCATAACATTATGACCACCTTTCTAATATTGTGTTGGTCCCCCTATTGCCCTGACCCATCGAGGCATGGACTCCTCTCGACCCCTGAAGGTGTGCTATGGTATCTGGCACCAAGATGTTAGCAGCAGATCCTTTAAGACCTGTAAGTTGTGAGGTGGGGCCTCCATGGATCGGACTTGTTTGTTTAGCACATCCCACAGATGCTCGATTGGATTGAGATCTGGGGAATTTGGAGGCCAAGTCAACACCTCAAACTCGTTGTTGCGCTCCTCAAACCATCCCTGAACCATTTTTGCTTTGTGGCAGGGCACATTATCCTGCTGAAAGAGGCCACAGCCACCAGGGGATACCGTTTACATGAAAGGGTGTACATGGTCTGCAACAATGCTTATGTAGGTGGTACGTGTTAAAGTAACATCCATCTGTTTCCCAGCAGAACATTGCCCAAAGCATCACACTGCCTCCACCAGCTTGCCTTCTTCCCATAATGCACAGTGTTATGCTTGATCAGTGTATGTATATATATATATATATATATATATATATATATATAGTAAAAATCCAAATTTTGTGAAGTATTATTACATTTTAACTTTCATTTCTCTTGGCTTACTTGCTGTCAAATTTCTAACACAAAAATAATCACATAATTGTTTTTGGATTGACCTTCATAGGGTCTGGTACTTATTCAGCCAAATACATTCAAAAATGTAATGTATTTCAGGTCAGGAGGAGGCATAACCCACCTTCATAACTGGAGCTGTAACAAGTTCATAGAAATCTGGTATATTCTTTCCCAACTTCCACCCTTTAAACATAGAAGCACATGAATTTTACTGTAATGCCTCAGTTTTATAGGGCCTAGTTTTATAAGACTCTCTGGCTTATTTCAGCAGTAGCAGAATAATTGAGGAAAATCTGGTTTAATGTCTGTTATATAACCATGAAGTATCATTACCAGACTTCACCAAAGGTTTCAAACCCCTCAGGGCAGATATTCTCTTTCTCAAAGAGCCCTGAGTCAGTCCTGGAATGTCCACGGGTGGAGCATCTAAAAGAGGGTGGATGGCACATGCCAGTCTTTCCAAATAGGTTAAAAAATCAGGGAAGACCTTGTGATAGGACAGAGAAAAAAAATCCATATTAAATCCATACAAAATCCATATTAATGGGGTCATGAATTGAGAAATCAACTTTTCATCAGCCTTTGATATATAAAAGTTCATTGTGATACAAGAATATCCTGTAAGTTTCAGAGCTGAAAACTTCCTTGATAGTTAAAGAAAAGCTTTTATTGACACCAGGCCCAGCAAACGCTCGATCTCAGAATGTGCCAAGCTGTGACATCAGAGTGTGGTGAAACACTGCCTTAACCGAAGAAGACGAACGCCTGATTCTGTAGCCCCGCCCACCAATTTGTGCATGGCATGTTATAGATAAATAACATAGGCCTACGTGGAGCTAAACCGGATTGAACTTCCAAGCAATAAACATGCTGCATAAGCTTCATTTGAATTCCAATATTATGAATGCATGGATTAACTTTATTTTTAATGAAGATCCAGCTCACGTGGGTAAGACATTGCGCATTTGTTCCTTCATTTCACCACAGATTTGTTTGTAAACAAGAGACTGGATTTGCAGACAGGATGAGATTACATGAATGAATGAAGCAACACACTTATGTGAGTAAAAAAGGTTTTTTATATGTGATAGTATTGCATTATTACAGATCGTTTGAGATCTATTGATTATATGTACGTGTCTAACTGAACATAACTTAGAACGCTGTCACAGGCCGGAGAATTCTTTATTTGAGGTGTTGTTGGTTCATTTTGCTTCGATTCGGGATCAGACTCAGACATGTATGGGCCAGGGCTTGCAAAGCCCAACGTCCCGGGGCTATGTGTTTTCCAGACGAGCTACCAAAATGTATCACCGGCCTGCCAACGGGCTATCTTAAATAGTGAAATAACATTCCTTTCTTGGTGTGCGTTGTTCACTCTCTTGACTTGATATTTGAAGGAAAAATACAATCGCGGAAGTTTTGATCATGCTGATTTGTCTGACTCTGCAGTGAGGCTTGTGCGTGCGTGTGTGTGTTAGTGATGCACGGTTTGCGGTTATATCCAACGATTGGGCGGGCCAAGTAATAAAAAATAACATTCCAATTAATTGCAGGTGGATGAGAGATAAATCATTGTGTTTGTTTGACAAAGACATTTTGCGAGCCCTGTGGGCGAATCATTCCAGTTGCCGTTTTCCAACACGCTTTCAAAACAATTCCTCGCGTGTACTCAAGGGGGAGCCGAAGCTCATTATAATATGCACAGCTTATCCAATCATAACAGTGGCCGTTTATTCCAAGTCTTCAGTGTGGCACGCCCATAAAAACCGAGCGTTCCATGAGAGAGGCTCACAACCATGGTCGAAAATAGCCTATTACTTATTCATTATGATGTTTTTGAATGTAAAAACCATGCAAACATCATAAGTTGACCTCAGACAACAGTATTAAAAAAATGTAAAAAGCCAGTTCATGACCCCTTTAAATCATATAAATTCCATATTCAGTTTGATGGAAAGTGCTCTTGCAAAAAATCTAAGTTGACATAAAACCTTGGCATCTTTCTCTGAGAATTTGCTAATCTCTTGCTGGGTCATTGCCAGGTCAGCTCCAAGCAGTAAAGACCGTGGTGGCCGCCCTCCAACACCATCCTCCAGCATGGGGGTAAATGAATAGGGGTCCCTCATGTACACCTTCAGGCCGTGTTTCTGCACAGAAAGACTGCTGTCATCTTAGCTTAAAAGTAAAAAGTAATTAATCATCTGCCACTTGTTTCAGTCACACTTTATAATAGGTGTCTTTAACTACTATGTACTTAAACAAAAAATAACTGTAGTATGAATAGGTTTAAGGGTGGGTTAATTGCAACTTTTAATTTTCCGTCGGTCTTAGTACACAATGTAACTATACACATCACAACATGTAAATAGGAAAATGTTGCCATTATTTTGTCATTTATTGAGCAGTAGGCTAGCCGGAGCCGTTTACCTCCAGTCTTTGTGCTAAGCTAGGCTAGCGGTGGGTGCGTCAGACAGAGTTATGGCACGCACGGAGATAAAAATGGCATGTATGGACTTATCTAACTCTGGGGGATACGGTGAATAAGCTAAAGTCCCAAAAAGTCGCCGTGTTCCTTTCAAATCTCAAAAGTATATTTTTAAAAAACTGTACTTGCAGATATTGAAATAAAAGGCCACTTAAAGAGAGTACAATGTTATGTTTCTTATGTCACAAGTTTTACTTTTAAATTATTGTTTTAATAATCTTTTGTCAATCTTTAAGTACACTTATTTTTATATGTTGACAAACATACTAAAACTAATTTGAGTATAATTTGAACTGTAGTGTGTTATTTGATATTACATTTAGGCCTAGTTTCACAGACAGGGGTTAGATTAAGCCAGGATTAGGCTTTAGTTCAATTAGGACATTTAAGTAGCTTTTATAAATGTGCCTTAGAAAAAAACATTGCTGGTGTGAATCTTGAGACAAAACAATGGCACTGACATATTTTAAGATATGGCAAGTTGCTTTCAGTTAAAACAGCTCAAACATGCATTTTAGTCTGGGACTATCTTAAACCATGTCTGTGAAACCGAGAGTAAAAGTTAATATATTTTAAATTTACTAAATTGCAACTTCATCATTACAAATGTGTACTTACAAGAAAAATGTATGTATATAAAAAATGTATATAATGTATTAAAGTATATTTTAGTTTACCATAAATGCTTGTCAGTATATTCTACAGTACAATAAAATCATATTTCAAAGACAAAACAGGAGAAATTATGAAATTACAAATTACAATTATGAAATTAAAGATTTACTTAAACTAAAGTTGTGATAGTCTTTTCTTCCCTATTATGACATATATCCGAGCGAAGCTGCTTCTCAAACAAGAAAAAATGTAGGGCAGGACTTGATTTTGTCCTTTGGGAAAGGATTGGATGGTTGTGGTTTGCAGTGATTGCTATTGCTGTGATGTTATGTGAGTGACAGGTTGTCCCGCCATCACGCAAGTAAACACAACATCAGAGAAAAGATGTCAATGCAAGGGTAGCGCGTAAATTATTTTGATTAAAGATTATATGAGGGCACATGAATTAAAAAAAATTATGATGTTCACAGATAAATAATTTATAGTAAATGCTGCAATATTCCATAAAGAAACAAGAATTAAAGGGATAGTTTAAGAAAATGATAGTTGATATGATGATAGATAGTTCCAAAAATAAAAATTATCCCATGATTTACTCACCCTCAAGCCATCCTAGGTGGATATGACATTTTTCTTTCAGGCAAATACAATCTGAGTTATATTAAAAAATGCACTGGCTAATCCAAGCATTATAATGGCAGTTAATGGCAGCCGTAAATTGAATACAGAAGGCGGTCTGGCGGTAGCTAGATATTTTACTTTATAACATGTTAAATATGGATATTTTTCTTACAAAAACCCATCGCTTCACTTCAGAAGGCCTTTATTATCCCCCCGGAGCATGTGGATTACTTTTATAATGGTGGATGCACTTTTTTAGGCTTCAAATTTTGGGCTGCCATTATAAAGCTTGGATTAGCCAGGGCATTTTTTTATATAACTCTGATTGTATTCGTCTGAAAGAAGAATGTCATATACACCTAGGATGGCTTGAGGGTGAGTAAATCATGGGGTAATTTTCATTTTTGGGTGAACTATCCCTTTAAGTATGTCAAACATCAAAAAAGTTCAGCTAATTGCATTAATAGAAATTTAAACTATAATAAATTTTAATTTAATTGCAAAAAAAACATTACATTCAGTTCACATTTAAGTATAATATTTTAAACTAGGCTATATCATTTTCTAAATAAGTACTCTTTTTAAAAGTATATGCAAAAGTGTACTTCTTTTTCACAAGGTTTGTCAGGTCTTTCTAGTGAGAGAAGAGAATGGGGCATGTCACATCAATAAGAACATCACCTTGAGCTCCAGGTCCTGGTAGATGTGTGGACGCAGTAAACTGAGCAGATAGGAGGCCCTGGAAAAGTGGAACCCTGAACATAAAAATAAACAAGCCATTTGTACAGGCTGTTGCTAAAAATAAGAACTTGTTCTTGAGTGACTTGCCTGTTTAAATACAGGTCATGTAAACTACAGTGATCCAAAGCAGAATTATAATATTTCTTTAGGGTCAGTCATCAACCTAAACCAAAAATGATTAGACTACATACTGTATGAGTTCTGCTGAGTTTGTAATTACGGATGAAAACAAAAGTGCTTTGAGAACCAGATATTTGGCCAGTCTAAGGGATTCAGGCAACCTTGGTCTGGGTGATAAACCAGAACTCACACCTGGAATAATCTCTTCAGATACGGCTGCTCCTCCAAGGACATGTCTGCGCTCCAGGACTGCTGTTTTCAGCCCTCCCTTTTGCAGATATGCTGACTGGGCAAATTACAACACAACGTTTCTTGAGATTAAACTGTTCAACAACATACAGTAGGCCTGTACTGAGAACACATCTGGTGTGTACTTACAGCGATAAGGCCATTGTGACCTAAAAAAGAATAAAAGAAAGAGATTTTAGGCTATTCAGAAGAGTCTAAATTCCACAATCATTTTTACTATATGTTGAATAACTACACCTGATGAATGTAGCATTGTTTTCTCCTGAAGCATGATGATTAATGAAATAGTGTGACTGTGGTTCAAAGTATGCAGCAGTTTGAGACAAACATTTTTAGAAATGATAAGAAAAAGTATAAAAAAGGTAGAACACTGCATGTTTTAATTTAAAGTACACAAACTTTAATTCCTGCAGGGGGAGCATGGAGGCTCGACAAGGCGGATTCCTAATTCAAATGCATTCAAATCTTTGGACGTTTTTGGTCTCACTGGGGATATTTGTAAACAGAAAATCATAATAGTTTAAAACTATCGATCACAAAGATTAGCATATGGTATACAAATTTAAATTCCCTCAAGTTTCTAATAAATTATTTGAACAAAAACAATCCCCACAACGACTCAAACACGACTGTGATTGGCCCAATTCTGAGGTGCGCTGAGAAAAGTAACAGGTCCCACATGACCAAGTTGTCTATTCGCTACTTCCATAACACTCTGAATAATAATTTAGAGCTGGACAACGACACTGGGAAATGTAAAATAAAAAATACACAATGGGAGAGTTCACATAAATTCACATTATTATTTAGAACCGTGTTATATAACAAATCGGAAAAAACGCATGGGTAGTAAGCCCCGCCCATTTAAGTACTCAAATTCTTGCAACTTGCAATGCTACATTTTTATTGTTTATTTAGTACGTGCGAATGTCCGTAGCCTACCTGCGCCGATAATAACCGCGTCATATTGAGGTTTGAGGGCAGTGGTGCTGTGGCTACCGCGCCGTGCCACTGAAATAAACCCTCTGCTGACAGTCGCAGCCATGACGAGTCCTGACAGCCCTCAAACCCAAAGCTCAAACTCCACAAGTCCTTCACTCACTACAATATATTTGGGTACAAGGTATTGCTTTCCCTCCTAAGAACACCCCGCCCCCACATATAAAAGAAATTCTCAACAACAGATCAGGGGCCCGCAAGGGAGTGCAAGGGGGTCTGTGGAAAAGCAGAGTAACTATGGAATTCCAAAGCTGCCAACATAATACATAAATAAATACATAAATAAATATACTAAGAAATGTATAAAAAAAAAAAAAAAATATATATATATATATATATATATATATATATATATATATATATATTAAATGTATACTTTTATTTTCTTATTTATGTATAATAGCATTTTTTCCACATTTATTTATTTATACATTTATTTATTTATTTCCGCATTTATTTATTTACACATTTATTTATTTTTACATTTCTTATTTATTTATTATTTTGGCAGCTTTGTAATTCCAAAGCTAATTTGTAAAAATAAATGAATAATAAAAAAGAACATTAAATTAAATAAATAAATTTGATTAAAATAAATAAAAAAGAACATATAATTAAATAATACATGACATTACAGTACAATATTGAGTAAAAGAAAAATTATAATGTAATAAAAAATATTATTTTCCGATTTTTATTTATTTATTTTTTTTCACAGTATAAATTGGCTCTTTATACATGAAAATATACGCTACATTTTAGCATATAAAAACACAATGATGATCAGATTATGCAATAAGTGATTAAGCTGTACTAACAAAACTAACTGTTTTTGGACATAGTAGGCTACCATACATGTTTTTTGAACCAGGGCTGTCATTCACATTCAAGTATTTGTGTTGTCCTTAACATTGATGAAAAAAAAATATATTGTGCATAGGCCACTAAAGTTAGGTCACCTAACTTAGTGGCCTAACTTAGTGGCCTATGCACAATATAAAAAACATGCAATTCTTGCATTGATTCCACTGTAAAGCCTTTCCCTGTTTTCCAGTGACTCAAATTATTCAGAGGTCTGAAAATGTACAGAATTTTGCATTTGCCAATAAGTGGATACACTAGAGAAGTGAAGTGAAAAGGTCAGTTGGACTCAATAATCTCTCAACTTGGTAAATCGTTATTCATTGTTAACTGCGTGTTGTTTTGCTCGTCTGGATAACTATTCACAGTGCCACTGAACATCTAACTTGTTGATAGTGTTAGATCAAGGTCTAAGGGTAAGTAGAAATTGTGATGGTCAAAGGGTGATTTAAAATAAATCTGGTCTTTACATGAACCTTAGATTATAAGGCATTAACCGTGTTTTATATCTGGCATGCCTATAAATAAAGTGTGTGTGTTCACTCCTTCATAAAAGAACATAATAAAAGTTCACACTAAGATCAGTTATTTGAAAGAGCTTTGTCCTTTAATACCCTGGTACTCACAAGGCACAAGGAAAAATCACAAGACAGAGCCAAATGATCTCAGATCAAGACAATGGAGCTTCTGTGGCTCTGATCTGAGATCATTTGGCTCTGTCTTATGATTATATGAACTATGAGACCAGTGTGACAACTGTTTATCTTATACTGTATAGGATAAACAGATATCACCTGTCTGTGGCATGCCTGCTGTCTGACCAACCCAACATGTGATCAACAAAAAAACATTGCAAGCTAAATTAGAAGCACAAGTGGTTATATTTGTGTAGAAGTCTTGTGTTCTTTGACATTTCATTTAAAGGGATAGTTCACCCAAAAATTAAAATTATCCCATAATTTACTCAAGCCATAGGTGTATATGACATTCTTCTTTCAGACGAATACAATCGGAGTTATATTAAAACATGCCCTGGCTAATCCAAGCTTTATAATGGCAGCCCAAAAAAGTGCATCCATCCATTATAAAAGTAATCCACATGCTCCGGGGGGATAATAAAGGCCTTCTGAAGCAAATCCATGGGTTTGTGTAAGAAAAATATCCATTCTGGCGGACCGCCTTCCTTATTCAACTTACAAAGAAAGTTGAAAAAAAGCTTTTTCCGTAAGTTGAATACGGAAGGCGGTCCGCCGGAGATAATTTATTTTATATTTATATAAGCTTAGTGTTAAATACGGTAATTTTCATTTTTGGGTGAACTATACCTTTAAGCTTGACTAAGAGTTTTGATTATCAGAAAAAATTTGAGGTGAAATGACATACAAAAGAAACAACAACAAGCAATTCAGAAAAAAAATCGATGCACCCCTTGATGGAAATAACATCACAACATTTATTTCCATCAAGAGGTACATGAATTTTTGGTCAAGATCTTGTGTTGACCATGCTAGAGTCGAGCACTCTGTAAAGTGTCCTCCAGCACATCACAAAGACTTTCAATAAATTTAAGGTCTGGACTCAGAAGCGCCAATTCATGTGTGAAAATGATTCTTCATGCTCCCTCCAAACCATTCTTTCACACTTTGAGCCTGATCAATCTTGACATTGTCATCCTGTAATATGGCCATGATGTGTCTTCCTACATGGTTGTTTAAGAAATGAAAAGCTACACAACATGCTAGAAACATAATAATCACTGTAATAATGATCCAATCATAAACTCTTAAGCATTTGCCTATTTAAATCCAAACCGACTTTTTGTCCATGCAGTGTATACTTTATATGTAAAACAATTCACAGCTGTTTAATTTGAATTATAGCATGTAATCATTTTAACAAATACATTTAAATAAAAATATGTATTTGTTATTTTAGATGGTTAAATGTTAATTTTTTTAATAAAATAATGTAACATTTTTTTCACATAATATGAACAAAACTATTCATCATTTGGAAACGGGAAAATACTTGCATGTTGTGCAGAGGCATTTGCACTAAAAGTCAGCAGTTAGAAGAAGAAGAAGAAGAAGAAGAAGAAGAAGAAGAAGAAAGACAAGAGCCGAGATTTTCACAAAGCCACTTTATTTCATTCCAATAGGTGGCGGCAAAGACTTTGATTTGCAGGGGCAGGACTCGTTCTTAATTTAGAATTTAGATCATATATTCTTATAGATAGGCCAAGTCATACCTGAGTTATTTTAGTAGTAGTAGTAGTAGTACTAGTGAAAGTATTAGTACTTCAATTCATGTAGGTCATTTGTGTAACACTTTTACACTGTAACACTTTTACATTATCTTGATTAATGTTATTTTCAACATTTACCAACAATACAGTTTTAAAATCAAACATTTGCATCTGTTGACACTATTAATGCACTGTGAACTAACATAAAAAATAGCATTTTTATTAACCAATAAACATAAAGATAATAAATGCTGTTAAAATGTTGCTCATTGTTAGTTCATGTTAACTAATGTTAACAATAAAATGAGACCATATCCTTCTGAGAACCAGAAAAAGTTCTGTGAATTTAGTATTTTTTGTGACATTATTGTGTAGAGCATTAGAAAAAAATGGAAAAATAAAGTTTTTTGCAAAATTATATTTTATTCATTTGTTATGCTATGTCCTCTGTAGAGGACACCAGGGAAAAATATATATATAAAGGACATGAATAGGCAAAAACAATGGGACTCAACAATCAAGAAGATGATTCTCAATTATGTTAAGAAAGATATAACAGAATGATTTGATATGTCATTTTGCTTTATGCAATATGTGTGTTAAATGGCCATAAGTGGGTTTTTCCATTATGTATCTATACATTGTATCTAATTTGCATATTAATGTGTTCTTGGGGCAACATGTAAAGTAAAAATAAGTGTAATAATAGTAGTAATTGCCAAGATGTTCATGATCATTTCTAATATTTCATAGGAATATTGAAATATAATTTCTTTCCTTAATCATAAACATAAACATGCTTTAAGTCCTCTATGAAATCAATGCCCTGTATCGTAACAGAAAGTCATATTTTGATTTGAAACCCAATAACATTTTCCTGAGATGTTGATTTACAAACAATTCAAAAATGCGTCTTACAAAATATTATCATGTTAAATTTGATCACTAAATTAATGTAATTTTTAAAGTCCAAGCAGAGGCCGTTTTCATTGTGAAACTTCCAAACATTTGGTATCTCCGAAAAGCCCTGAATGTGCTCTTTACAGAACATCCAGACTTAAAAATTCATAAAAAATATAATGTCCACTACAGAGGACAAAAGTCTATTCCTATGTCCCAGGAGGATATTGTAAAGTGTTAGCTGAGATTTACTGTTTTAATATCAGCCTTTTATATTAATTCTGGTTAACTTGACCCATTGACTATTTGAGACGTCAGTTAATTCAAAGCCTTCTTCCATCATAAGACACGTTAAATAAAGATGCTTCAAGGCCATGCCATCAGAAGAATACTTAAGAAATGTTCTCTTCAGCTAAGAGAAATCATCTTGACTGAAGAGCCCGTCTCTTCAGATCATAAGTGGTTCTCTCTCTATGCTAAATATGCTAAGAGATGACGCATCAACGTCATACTGATGGGACTGCAGACAGCTTTTAGAGACACGTTTTAAAAACAGGAGGTTTGTGGCTTTGTGCATTTCACTCAAGTAACAGAAGATAACCAAAGCTTAGGCCTTAAATGAATTAGAAACTCAATTTAAGTCTATATGATGTGTAATTGCTGTGAAGCCGTATACAATATCCTTGAACTTCTATTTGTTTTGCTTATGCTGTGAAAAACAACTCCTATTGATTCAGGTTCTCAGAAGGAAAAGAAATAAAGTAGCCTGCTATTAGACAATCTAGGGTTTCCCGACACCTCTATCAGAGCATGTCGTCAGGGAATTATGGTCAAGACAGAGAGATACTCTACAGGCACGCCAGCTTGGCTTTCCTTGAAGGAACACATCTGGTCAACACACAGTCAACGTTAATTTGATCAAGGCCAGCGAATTTTGTTCTTGTAAGCGAAAATTAACACTTCATTCCCTTTGTCGGCAGAAATCTGACACCGTGGGCTCGTGGCCAAAATGAAATTAGCTGAAAATGGTCCTGCTTTAAAGTATAATTAGCTCATTGTTGAGCAACCTTATTAATTTTCTTCCAGAGAGATGATTTTAAACTTTGGGTCAAGATAATGATGATGCTGTTGATGTTTACTGAGTCTCTGTACCGAAGACTGATTTGATTTTTGTTATTTTCAGGCCTTATGAGTGCTACAAAAAAGCTAGCATACAAAATCTCATTATAAAAACTGCACGCAGAACAATAACTATATTGAAGGGGCCAAGCACCAACATCAGACCAACTGCAAAAATTTGTAAAGACATTTGACGTTTTTACTCTTTGTCAAATTCTTTCACATGTTATTCAAGAACGGTTTGACTAATCAACTTTAATTCCATAATATTTTGTCAGCATGGTCTGAAGATGATCTGAGCCAATTTTCATGAAAATCCGATCAACAGTCTAGAAGGAGTCTGAAAAAGTATGCTTTTCTGAAAATTCATAATGGCGGAAAGATGGCTATGGTTAAATGGATAGTTCATCCAAAAATGAAAATTCATAATTTACTCACCCTCAAGTTGTTCCAAACCTGTGTGAGTTTCTTTCTTCTGCTGAACACAAAAGAAGATATTTTGAAGAATGTCAGTATAATAATATGGAAGTCATGGAAGTTCATTAACTGTTTGGTTTAGGGTGAGTAGATGATGACAGAATTTTCATTTTTTGTGTGAATTATCCCTTTAAGTTGGTCTATGAGCCTGACAAAACTCTTATTATCAGGCCAGTTGGTCTCATTCCAAAACCACTCTGGAAAATAAAGACCAGTAGGACCAGCAAACCATCTTAAGCTGGTTTAAGTGAATATTAGTACATTTATATTCCCTTAGTTTTTTCTGAAGCTGGGTACAGTTCTTGTGAGTCAAATCTTTTCATTCAACCAGTCTGAACGATGAATCAGACAGAATGAGTCCGAGCAGAACACTGATGAATGAGTATTATCCCTAATGAGTGATCTAAAAGTATTGGAATGAACTTGATTGCATCACAGTTTTATTGACATGCATAAGAAACAGAGTTCATAAATACCTTTTTTTTCCAGCAAAAATATGTAAATTATTTTTAATATTGTTTTATAGTAAATGCAAATTACATTTATAGTCTAATTAAATTTTAAGAAATGAATCAGGGCTGCAACACAATAAAAAAAATTAATAATAGTAATAATAATATTTTTTTACTAGTGGGTGCAGGACACTATAGTTCATTTATGTGAGGATAGCAAAATAAAGTAAACTGTGACATATTATACCCAAAAATTCTTCATACAGTGGACTACCAGTAAAATTGATAAAAATGTGGGATCAAAATTATTCAGACACTTTGACCTGATTATGTTTTGCTGAAATGTTTTTTTCTTTAATTGCTAATGCAACCTTTTACACCACAGACTGAACAAAATTAAGCATTGCTTGGTAATTGGTTGACCTAAATTGGTATTATCTAATTGTGTTCCTGGTCTGCAGTGGTCAGTATCTATCAAAAGTGGTCCAAGGAAGGAACATGGTGAACCGGTGACAGGGTCATGGGCGGCCAAGGCTCATTGATCGGCCCGTGTGGTCCGATCAAACAGACAAGCCACTGTAGCTCAAATTGCTCAAGAAGTTAATGCTGGTTCTGACAGAAAGGTGTCAGAATACACAGTGCATCGCAGTTTGTTGCGTATGGGGCTGCATTGCCGCAGATCAGTCAGGGTGCCCGTGCTGAACCCTGTCCACCGCCGAGAGCGCCAACAGTGGGCATGGGAGCATCAGAACTGGACCAGGAAGCAATGGAAGAAGGTGGCCTGGTCTGATGAATCACGTTTTCTTTTACATCATGTGGATGGCCGGGTGCGTGTGCAACGCTTACCTGGGAAACACATGGCACCAGGATGCACTATGGGAAGAAGGCAAGCTGGCGGAGGCGGTGTGATGCTTTGGGCAATGTTCTGCTGGGAAACCTTGGGTCCTGCCATGCATGTAAATGTTACTTTAACACATACCACCTACCTAAGCATTGTTGCAGACCATGTACACCCTTTCATGGAAATGGTATTCCCTGGTGACTGTGGCCTCTTTCAGCAGGATAATGCACCCTGCCACAAAGCAAAAATGGTTCAGGAATGGTTGAGGAGCACAAGTTTGAGGTGTTGACTTGGCCTCCAAATTCCCCAGATCTCAATCCAATCGAGTATCTGTGGGATGTGCTGAACAAACAAGTCCGATCCATGGAGGCCCCATCTTGCAACTTACAGGACTTAAAGGATCTGCTGCTAACATCTTGGTGCCAAATACCGCAGCACGCCTTCAGCGGTCCATGCCTCAACAGGTCATATATATATATGTGTGTGTGTGTGTGTGTGTGTTTGTAACTAAATCACAAACACACACACACACACATATATACACCGATCAGGCATAACATTATCCTAATATTGTGTTGGTCCCCATTTTGCTGCCAAAACAGCCTTGACCCATAGAGCCATGGACTCCACTAGACCGCTGAAGGTGTGCTGTGGTATCTGTGTTGACATATATGTGTGTGTGTGTGTGTGTGTGTGTGTGAGAGAGAGAGAGAGAGAGAGAGAGAGAGAGAGAGAGAGAGAGAGAGAGAGATACCATACGTCAGGGTGTGAAAGACGAACAGAAAGGCTTGGTCCCTGTCATATAAACATAACTTTTCACCCCAGAGATTAATAATAATATATTATATATATATTATTTAAATGTTAATAAAAACAATTCGTTCTTTATTTAAAAAAGACATCACCAGGCCAAACTGTATTGTTTATTGGAATAGACTAGTGGAAGCAAGGTTTATAAAATTTTAAATATTGATTTAAACAGTTGTTTTTTGCAATACATTGGCTGAAATCTTGTTTCATTTATTTTGCCATTGCGCTCATGTAAGGAAATTTCGGAGCGATTTGACTAAATTTATAATTGATAACACTGACCCCACCTTTTCTTTGTAGTTAGAAAATGTTACATTTGGTTTGACTAAAATCCCCTCAAATAGAAGGTAAGAATACTATATTATAAATGTAACTGTAAGTTTTGCTAAATTTCATATAAATTAATGTATAAGTAGGCTACAGTAAAAACCAAACCTTAGTTTTTGGTTCTTGAAAAAGAAATTCAACTAAAGACTATTTTTTAATCACATAAGAAAGCAATTAAAACTGTTTATTTTTGTGAGTCATTTAATTATATAATGTTTAGCCTAGCCCCCTGCCTGTGTGTTTTTCTATGTGTATGTATTGTTGTAGTTATGGAAAAACAAAAGACGAGCTGAATTGTATTTGAGGCAGTTCATTGAAACAAACTGTCCAGAAGAACCGAATCAGGAAAAGGAGTGGAGCTTCCTGTCCGCTACGTTATGTCACTGCGCGCGTTCTGTTTTGAATGGCATCGGCTTCTTCCAATCAAAGTGCAGGAGAGAGTGAGAGAGGGCGTTTCCGTTTCCCCTCGCGCCGCGGCCTGTTCTGTCTGTGTGCACCTCCTGCTGCGCAGTTCTCGCTGAACGAGACGCGTCCTCTCCCCGGTGCGCAGGCGGGAGAGGCCCGAACTGAACGCGGCGTGGACGCATGATTTTAAAGGATAGGGTACTGCAAATGGAAGCGGAAGGTTTTATGCGCAGGCGGCGGATGACAGCGGACACATCGAGCGGCGATGCCGCGGTGGCCCGAGCTTCCGCGGGCGCGGAGCTACACTGGCTCGGCAGCAGGTTCTGGGGTGTTTCGGAAAGTCTCGTTGGCACTTTGACACCTCGGTTAACAGGAGAACCGGAGCTTCATGTTGGACATTTCTATGGCTCCCAAGAGGCCAGTGATCTCTCGGAACCGGACTATGAGGGTTTGCCCCAGGGTGCCTCCACCAGCACGCACATGTTGGCAGGAGCAGTGGCAGGAATCATGGAGCATTGCCTGATGTTCCCTATTGATTGTGTGAAGGTAATTAAATGAGAAATTAAAGTTTTATAAAGAATTCAAGAAAGAATTCATTAACATGACTGATGTAACCAGCAGGCCCTTGAAAGATCCAGCACACTGGCAAGGTCGAGTTAGCTTCCCTGTGTGATCTCCACACTGTATATATTTTACAGCCTACATACTTTTTAGACAACAATTTCCTTCTCGTCCGTTCTCAAATTTTATTTTATTTTTTACATATAAAATTAACTATTGCACTTCACCGTCCTTGCGGTTATTAATGGTAATGCTCATTTGTAGTCCTGTAATCTCTTAAACATCAAGATCTGTCTGGACTAATCTGGTAATAACTAACTAAAGTCCCAAGCATGTAATTCCACCAGCAGCTTGCCTCTTTTTTTGTTGGTGTAATATAATTGCATCCTGTGGTTGTGAGTGTTTGTAGTACCTGTATATCTGCGAGGTGTCATTTATGAAACATGAGCGTAGAAGGTCATACGTAGTGATGGGGAGTCGACTCCAAAAGATTCGGTTCCTCAACTCTGAATAACCCCAGAGTCGGGGTCGACTCCAGCACAGGAATTGACTCTCGGTGTCGATTCTGTTGCTGTGTCCGAAATTGCTCACTTGTTTACTGATTCTCTAATCCCTATAAAATGCATGGCAGTTGAGTGCACTATAAACAAGGAGTGAATTAAATCAAGTGAGGAATGCAGACACTGACGTCATACACCGCATCAGAGAGCTGTTGCAGAAACTTTCACACACATTTATTTGAGTGATTACTTTAGACATAGAAAACAGTTACAGCAACTTTAGTTTGTAGTTATACATAGGCTTCATCCATGCTAGCTTTAGTTTAATTGATGGTATATTAATGCAATAAATATATTTGGTTTTCCATGGTTAACCTTGTGTTTATAATCATTAAACTAACCATAATCATAAACTCACATCAATAATAAGTGTACATTATTGTATGTATTTTAGTATTTAGTATCTTATCTTTAGTAATTTAAGTGTGTAACAACTGCCATTTTGTCTTGTTTCTGACCCTGTTTTGATAAGTAAATGGAGTCGAGGAGTCGATTCCATTAGACTCTTACAGTGGGAGTCGGAATTGGAAAAAAACTGGAATCGAACACCCCTAGTCACACGTGGCTCCGCCGCTCGTAAACCACGTGACCCTGTTGACGCTGCTTCGCGCATGTGCATTCAGACCACTGTAGCGTTTAAACCATAGATATGTATACGTATATATATATATCTATGGTTTAAACTACAGTGGACTGAATGCGCAGGCGTGGAGCAGCGTATAATAAAAATATAATATAATAAAAACTATTTTATTTAAGTTAGTGTCTCTATGGTAACCTTCAACTTACAGAACTGAATACAGATTTTTTTTTGCCTTTCAAGTTGAAGGTTACCATAGAGACACTAACTTAAATAAAATCGTTTTTATTATATGCACCACAGCAGATCTGTGATATGCTGTAGTCCTGTAACTCTGCTAGACCGATACTCAGAAAGCATCTAGGGCAGAGTTTAAAAGTATTGCTTTCTTGATTTTAATCAATTCTTATTCTGATGATGAACTGAGATTGATTCTTAAATCCCAAGAATCGATCTGTACTAGTGTACATAACTTTGTAGTGTACCCCCTATTCAATACATCGCAGTAAGCTTTGTTCTTTTCTTTGTTACTTTTGATATGAAACAAAGTTTCAGCTTTCAAATTCTGTCAATTTTATTGCAAAATTCAAACAATAAATATTGCATGGTGACGGTGCTCTTTAATGTACCGTGACAGATTGCTGTAGCACGTTTCATGACGGATTTATTCAAACATAAATAATATATAAAAAAAAGAATGAATATAATCAAAATGCTACTCTCTACAGTTCAGTTCAGGTAAATGTAAAGTCACGTGACATTATTTACAAGCTGTTTATTGACATCTCTCCGTTGAAAAACAGATTAAGCGATTAATGTTACACGAGGCATGATACGGATTTCAGTCAGCTTTACCGTTTTTTTCAACATACCTTCTGATGTTCATTCAAGTTTATTTCATGCAGTAATATAATTATGTCATTAAAAAGTTATTATTATAATGTTGTTATTATTATAATAAAAACGTAATAATTTTTTTATCGTCTCTGATGTATATCCAAATGAATCCATGATTTAATTGAAATCAGAAATTAATTGACTCACAAGATTGTGAATCAAAATCGAATCAAATCGTGAAATTTGTGTCAATGGGCCCTATTTTAAGCATATGGTCTAAAGCGCACAGCGCAAGTGCACTTAGGGCGTGTCCGAATCCACTTTTGCTAGTTTAACAACGGGAAAAATGGTTGGCGCGCCCGGCGCATGGTCTAAAAGGGTTGTCCCTATTCTCTTAATGAGTCATGGGTGTGTTTTGGGCATAACGTGCAATAAACCAATCAGAGTCTCATCTCCATTCCCTTTAAAAGCCAGTTGTGCTCGCGCCCTGGCGGATTCGCTATTTACATGGCGGAATTTGCAAGCGGAAAAACTGAATGATTTTCTAGCGAGGAAACGTAGCGCTCGTCATTACTGCAAATAGGTAGACTAATTCTGATACATGCAATGACTATCCATTATGACATGTAGGCATTTTATATTTATGTACACAATAATAATCTTTTACATTTTAATCCTTTAATTTTTTATATTTAAAAATGTTTGTGTGCTGCTGCATGTCCCTGTGTGTGTAATAAGCAGAGTGTACGCGCGTTGTGCACCCACCTATAGGCGCATACTACTAAGGGGGTAAGGGTACTGTTGGTGGTGGAAACGCAAACCAGATCAAAGTTTACCATCCCAAACCATACGTACTGTACAAGCCATTATTAATGTAATCTGCTTTGTATGAAAACTAAGGCTTCACATTCACTCTGCGAGCCTTAGTGCTGAATTACGATTTATTTGATCAGATCAGATTTTTTTTTGTTTTTGTATAGCTGTTCACTTTTTTGTTTTAAATGTGGCCAATATCAGATTCCACTGTGAACAGATCATGGACCTAGAGTTACCCGCATGTGCAAAGAATGATAAAAAGACACATTGTCATATGGAAGTAAACATGGAGGATATTTAAAGTAAGCGATTACGCATTTATTTATTGTGTGATCTGCCATGGAAGCCAGTGAGTTTATGCGCAGGCAATATAAAAAACAAAGATGAGGATGCAAAAAGAGAGAGCAGATTTTTTTTTGTCACTGTAATATTTATGAGCTCTGACACATCACTGTCCTTCACTGACTACCTTTCACAACTGTCCTGATGACTTTGGGTATGTAAAATCTTTGAAGTGACTCCCATGAGCGCAGAATTGTGATGAATGTTGATCTAGAGTGACGTAAAAGTCGCATGAATTCTGATGTGACTGTTCAGACTGAGTTTGCATTGCAAAACATTTGACCTGTATCGGATTTAGGACCACTAAAGTCTCATTCAGACTGTAAGTCCAAATCCAATTTTTGTGCATATCAGATTGGAATCCGGTCATATTTAGCATGTGTGAATGGAAAAAAATCTCATGAAATGCGCATTTCTGGAAATCCGTTTCAGTCTGACTGCTGTAATCGGATTTAGTGTGGTTTGTCACTTTATCATGCCATGTAAAATGTACATGTCAGACATTGTTATAGTAAACATGCTGAAAGTTGCTACAGAAAGTTGTTGCAAAATGCCGGTCGAGCAGAAAATGACATGTATGATGGAGACATGCTGAATTTTAAGACTGGCCTGGTGGAGACGACAGCATGAAATAAAGCTGCGCATACCAGCCTGCTACCTTTCTGCCACTGCCTCAGAAGACGTAGTAGGCAGCTACACATTGTCATGTTGTAAATAAGACAACATCTGTATTGCAAACCCCTCCACATTGCTGTTGTTGTTTTTGGCATATGCCTACTAACTCAAGGTCATTGCTGTATAAACCAATGCAGATATTCCGTAAAATGAAAGAGTGCCACGGGACACGCAAGTCCAATCCGAAAAGTTGCGATACACAGTGAGGACAGTCAATAATAACACAAATAATCAGATTTGGACTGACAAGTGTGAACATAGCCATATGGAAGTGGTCCAAATCGGAATTAAAAAGATCAGATTCTATGTGGCTTGTGCTGTTGATACTGTAAAGGAAAAAAAATGGATTTAGGCCACATTTATCTGCAGTCTGAACATAACCTAAGTGAGTCTGTGAATGCACGGATCAGGATGCCTTTGGGAAACTGTAAGGAAGTATTGTTTTGAGTGTTCAGCTGCTCTTGTCAGGATGGTGTGAAGGGTTCTTTAGAGACAAAGACTCTTTATCATGTCTTTTACAGCTGTTCTCTCCTAAAATAGCCAAACCACACAAATCTGTTTTGTATATTTTAACAGGTTTTTTTTAATTATTATTAAACCTTGAGTATAAATATTGCCCTAGCCTACATGTATGGCTTTTTTCCTAAAATTTTCATATGCTCAGAATGCCACAATGCTCCAACTGCTACACATTTTAAAATTCTCTTCACCTCTTTATCTACCTATCAGAGATCACTTATTATGGTAGTCGGTATTCAATGTATCAATCTATCAAATCAAGTTTGCACCACATTTGACTTGTTGAATATCTTAATTTTGAAATATGTCAGTAGTAAAATTGGTATTTTCCTGTTAGATTTGTATTTATTTTTTTGGTCCTTGTCTCTTTGCAAAACATGTAAATTCCAAGCTGAGGTTGATTCACACCAGTATGAGTCATTATGGAAGGTAAATGTAGAGGGATTCTGTTTACGCTTCAGTCAAAGGTTAAGTTTAAATCACTGAACACACAGTGTGGCACACTGCACATTGCCCCTGTTTAAAGAAGAGAATTAGAACAAAGTACAGCACATGTTCAGTCCATCATTGACTTTAGCACAAAAAATATAAACCATATAAATAAAAACGATGCATTGTACATGGAGATTATAGCACAGGCTAATTTGCATCTCTGGTCCCTAGGGAAGGAGAAAAAAAAAAATATATATATATATAATTATACATTTGAAAGCGAGATATAATTGGTTCATTTACATTTAAATTAAAATTATACTATTTTAATTACCAAAAAATAGTATAAGCCTAATAGTATAAGGGTGGGGGGGCGGGTATGCTCCACTATAAAAACAAAACGAATTAAAAAAAAAATCAGAAATGACTAAAAAAACTTCTTGTTGAAAATGGACACATTAATCTCAATATGCTGTTTCCTAATAGAAATTAAATCATTTCCTTTGTTGTAATAAAAGATCAGTTCTCTGTTTTGCACTGTTACTGATCAAGTCTTTATATCTTGGTCTATTTTGTAATAATGATGATTTCAAGAGCAATCTTGGAACTTCCTGTCAGAGGTTGCAGTTCCTCACTGCCTTGTCACGAGGAACTGGTTTTAGACATGATTTACGCACATTTATTGGCAAATATAATGATTTCCCAGGCCTTTTATTATGGATGTACTGTTTCCTTACTGGTATAATATTACTCATACAACCACCGCTGCAATCTCAAGTTTCACCACATTGCAGCTGCTGTTGTGAACTTTATATTTTCAGTTACTCTAAATCTGTACATGTCCGTTCAAACATGACTTTTGTGGTAGTCTAAAGTTCATTAGTCCACAAAGTAAACCTACTAAACATGTTGTGCTACCAAGTACATTACTAGCAGCTTCATATATATATAAGCTTCATATATATATAATTCATATATATATAATATTTTTTTTCCTTCATGTTGAAAGCCAGTGTTTCTGTTGAAGCTGGCTTCAGGCCAGGGGCGTCACTAGGCCCCTTTTAAGAGGGCTTTCCACCCAGTCCCCCTAAAAATTTGAGATTAATTTGGTAATCTGTAAATTAATTCATGATTGCCTCAGTCCCCTTTAACACTCATATGTGACTGGCAGCAGGCTTTGGCTCCTCCCGTTTTTTTTTTTGTCTGCGTTATTCAGCGCACCATCAGAAGCAGAGGACAAGGTGTGTGCATTATTTATAGATTGTCATGACATCTACATCTGTGTAGTTTTTTGTCATAAATGCAGTTTACATAATATGATGCGGGAGCAATACAAGACTGTTTCCCATCCACTGTAAAATCTGGGCTTTTTTATACATTCTATGAAATTCCTTTAATCTAAATGGAATGAGACTTTTCCTTTTCAGTGCAATAAAATAGCTAAAATTGGATTTATTATAAAATGAATATTATAACAAAAAGCAAAACACACGAAAAGAAGTATAAAAGGAAGTGGAAATGGCAAATAAGCTCTGCTGCCATCTTGGTTATAGTGGTAATATCATGTCATTTTCATGTTAGAAGTAATGCTGTCAACGTTAACGTGTTAACGCATGCGATTCATTTAAAGTCCTTAATGCGTTAAAATAATTTAACGCAAATAAATTACAGAAGTATGTGAAGCTGTGTCGTTCTTTTCTGTAATGTTTTTATTCATGGGTGCTTAGGTGTATAAATGTATAATATGACTACTTCTATTTGGTTATTTGGTGTCCTATTGGAGTCTCCAATACAGTTTTTGATTGTTTACTTTGCTTGATATAGAATGATGACAAAATGAATGTTTAATGAGATAAATGGTGTATGTTTAAAGGAACACTGCACTTTTTTTGAAAATAGGCTCATTTTCCAACTCCCCTAGAGTTAAACAGTTGACTTACCGTTTTTCGAATCCATTCAGCTGATCTCCGGATCTGGCGGTAGAACTTTTAGCATAGATCATTGAATCTGATTAGACCGTTAGCATCTCGCTCAAAAATGTCCAAAGACTTTCTATATTTTTCCTATTTAAAACTTGACTCTTCTGTAATTACATTGTGTACTAAGACGGAAAATGAAAAGCTGCGATTTTCTAGACCGATATGGCTAGGAACTATACTCTCATTCCTGTGTAATAAAGGAACTTTTTTTGTTAATTTCGTCATTACTTACTCACCCTCAAGTTGTTCCAAAGCTGTATGAATTTCTTATGTTGAACACAAAATATTTTTTTTAAAGAATGTCAATAGGTGCCATTAACTGTCTGGTTACAAACATTCTTTAAAATTTCTTCTTTTCTGTTCAACATAAGAAATTCATACAGGTTTGGAACAACATGAGGGTGAGTAAATGGACAAAAGTTTTATAAGAGTCAACCGATCAAACTATATAAAGCTATTATCGGCTGATAATGATCGGTGCCCCGATAAATCGTAGCACCCTTACTTGGAAGCATCAGAATGGGTTGAAACGAATAAGCAATTCACTGTATGCTATTTTTTTTTTGCACCAAGGGATTGTAATAACATTAAAAAACATCTATTAATCATAGATGTAATATTTCCAGCTGTTTTCGCTGATTAAAAATATAATAAATATTTTATTGTAGCTTATAAAGAAAAGAAGTTGCTAAAAATAGAATTCTGGCTTTTGTTTTGTGTGGAACACAGAAAATATCAGCAGGTCTGAATGAAAAATCCCAATTTCTAATACCTGTATTTATACTAATACTTTAATCTACATACTGGGGCTTGTAGGTTGAAACTATTGTTCTCTGTTTCAGACGCGCATGCAGAGCCTTCAGCCAGAGCCAGCTGCACGCTACCGTAACGTGATGGACGCTTTGCGGCAAATTGTGAGGACAGAGGGAATCTGGAGGCCAATCAGGGGCCTGAATGTTACAGCTGTAGGGGCGGGGCCTGCCCACGCACTTTACTTCGCCTGTTACGAAAGGTTGAAAAAGGTCCTCAGTGATATCATCCATCCAGGAGCAAACAGTCATTTGGCGAACGGTACCAGTTTTCATGCCCATCAGCACTGCTGATTTCCTCTCACCAGCACACCCACAATTCAATGCGGAGTAGATTGTTAGTTGGCATGAATTTCTAGATGTAAATGTCTTTTTAAGTTGAGATTTAAGTTTTTTGCTTTTTCATAAAGCCTTTTCAACTGAACTGTATTAACATATTAGATGCATTGGTAGTGTTTAAAGTAACTAAGGCACTGATTACACCTGGTATTAAGATGCGTTTTGGTCGATCGGATCAAGGATGGACAACGTTAAATACAAGTGTAAACGGGGTCTTGAGTTTTGAGCTTGTCCACTTTTGACCACTTCCAGAGGTAGTTGAAAGTGCTTAAGACTGGATTGCTTTCGTAGTATAAATGCTCATGTGGTCGAATGTGTTCGAATAGGCACAAAAGACCACCTACTGACCTAATGTGTAAATATAATGGGAAGCGCACTAGCCAGACAGGATTTAAACTTTGTCCCAAGTTTGGTTTGAAAGACATACCAAGCACAATGTTCTCTCACCATTCCTGATATCTAACACACGCTCACTGCGCTCGCCATGGTCTTGCGGCTGTCAAAGCAGAAATGGAAGCTGCTGCTATCCGTATGTTTTTCTGTCATCTCCTTTTGTGTATATATGTAAATTGCATGATCTTATTTAGTCCATTAGATCGAAAGATCTGAAAAAGCCCATACATTTACCTTCCCATAGACCCTCCCCTTAAAGAAATCAGGACAGAAGTGGACAAAAGAGATGGATTAAAACACCAGGTATAAACGGGAATGTCTCGTTGACTCGATCGACTAACGCGCATCTTAATATTACCAGGTGTAAACAGGGCCTAAAGTTCAGCAATGGACAACATTCTGGAACTAGTTATTTGGCTGTGGCTATGTTATTTGTATGAATCAGATATTACTCAAACATCTGCCCATGTCTTCTCAGCTGACCTCTCTTTCTAGTGATGAGGTCAAATCCCAAAATAACCAAAAATGCCACTCTCCAATATCACGACAACAGCTATAAATATAAGAGAAGATCATATGGGTAGTTAATTTTTGAACATGCTATGAATAATTAATGTTTTTAATTGCTTAAATTGTTATTTATTGTTAAGGGTTTGGAACGACATGAGAGAGTAAATGATGACAGAATTTTTGGGTGAACTATCCCAACTATGGGGGCAATACATAATAGTGAAAATACCAGTAAATTGATTACTGCAAACCTTAGTAAATCACCATGAATTTAGCAGTCTGACAAATGCATATGCAATAAGGTCAGGCACAAGTATATCTGTTCACGCCTTTTCATTGCTAATTTCTCACAGCGTGTCTGACAGTAGTTTTTTTAACACCAAAAGAGGGTTTGTGCCAGCACAAGCTGTTAGTAAATCTCGGCCTTAGACTCAACACTGCGGAGCTCATGGTTCAAAAGTCATTGTTGGTGTTGCTGTGTAGTGTCTCTTTTCTTTCTCTTTCCTCCAGGTCAGGGTGAAAGGGTGGTAAGTAACTGCTGGCATATTCCCGTTTACCAGTAGAATACACAGAAAAGGGGTGAAAATAATTATTTGACATCAAGATACATGTCCTGTTAGCATCTTTGTATTTTAATTGTATTCTCAGAAGTAGCAGTGGCAGTTTTAGTTTTTTACCGTAAAACAGTCACAATAGTGAAGTAAATGCCTGAACAAAAGACTCTTTCTATCCTGACTCAACATTCCCCAGAGTTTATCCAGTCAATCCCTAATCTCTCCGTTAAATCATAGGGGGTATTTGGTGGCTGTTCAGGTTTTTGAACCGTTTTTGTTTGACCGTGATCTAATCCATCTGTATATCTGACTGTTGTATATCACAGTATATCCACTGTGTGCATGCCCTAATTTTGGTGCTAATGTCTGAGGGTCTGTGTTACAGGGGCCGCTGGATGTGTTGCCACATTGCTTCATGATGCTGCCATGAATCCAGCTGAAGGTATATTAACTTTAATCTCCATTTCCTATTTAAGATATTTTAATATATACTACCATTCAAAAGTTTGGGTCAGTAAATTTTTTTTTCTGATAGATATTCTTTTATACAGAAAATATGCATTAAATTGATCAAAGGTGATTCTAAAAACATTTATAATGTTACTAAATATTTGTATTTCAAATAAATTCTGTTCTTTTGAACGTTTAAAGAGGCCTGAAAAAACAAAAATATGAAGCAGCTCAACTGTTTTCAAAATTGATTTTATTAGAAATGCACAGATGTATCGGCTGTCGATATTTATCGGCCAATTTTTGATCAATTTAAAACCATAGGCATGTCGGCTATAGCATAAAAAAGAATGACAAACCGATGGTTTATTAATTAACTGCGTGAAGGCACTGAGTTGTATAATGTCTGTTGCATAATCCCAACTTTTTTCTCTGGGTAAAATAATGGAAGTTTATCCTTTGTTTAAATTCGCAAGGCTTAATTCAAGAGCAAGAAGACGTAAAAGAAATAAAACACTTGTGTACCTGTATATTGGATCTGTGCAGCTCTTAAAGTGACAGCAGCCTAATAGTCCTGCTACGCTGCTTTGTACTAATGTTAATAGAACAACAAAAGACAAAAAGATCACTCCCTATTCTTATCTAAATAACTTTTGTAACTTTAGTAAGAATTAATGTATTACTTAATTCTGTACCTGAAAACTACTGTTAGACTTGCCTGAAAAGCACTGTTTATTTCAAATGCATCTTTGTTCTGTCATATTTATGAATGTATGTTGTCCTGTTAAATGGATCAATCCATGTTCAATATAAATTATGGAAATTATCCCACTTTATATTAGGTGGCCTTAACTACTATGTACTTGCATCAAAAAAAGGTACAATGTACTTATTGTGTTCATATTGTATTACAAAACACCTTTGCTGATATTGAGGTGGATACGGGTAAAGTTTGGGACAGGTGTGGTGGTATGGGTAAGTTTAAGGGTATAGGGTTAGGTGTAAGGGAAGTGTCAACAGTGTAATTGTAACTGTAACTACAGAAATTAATTACAGATGTAATTACATGCAGGTCATTTTTAAAATGTAAGTACAATGTAAAAACATGTATGTACACAATAAGTGCGTTGTATCAAATGATTAATTTAAATGTTAGTACATAGTAGTTAAGGCCACCTAATATAAAGTGGGTCCGAAATTATTTTATGATGCAGCAATACACTAGCTAGTATACCTTAGTTCAAATAAGAGAGCAAGTGACAGATAGTTGGCCAATAGTTGTTTGTTAAAATGGGTATCAGCCAGAATAAAAAAATCCTATTGGTGCATCACTAGATTTTATATATTAGATATTTTAAAATGTGGTATTTCACAATATTACTGTTGTTTTCAGATAAATGCCGCCTTGATGGGCATACTTTCAAGATACTTTCAAAAACATAAAACATTTTTACTGACCCCAAACTTTTGCATTTGCAAACTACTTTGCATTTGTATCAAGTTTACATGGATGCTTTATTTTTTACTTGTATGGATCCTCTTAGTTTTTATTGTTATTTGGATATGTTGGATTTATTTCATGTTATGGCAATAAAAAAATTTGGGCCACTGTATTTCATAAAAAAATAAACCTTTCTCCTCCAAATAATGCATAAATTGAGCAGCAAACCTTGACTCCCTTGGTCTGGTAGTTCACTGTGCACTCCCAGCCAGGAGGTGGCAGAAAATATCTAATTTCACTACAAAAAAAAAACTCTGCCTTGTGGGAGCAGATTGGCCTTGGTCTAATTAACAGCTGTGCGATGTTGAAACAGTAGCATTAACCGAAATCCCCCAGTGGCCCGAGTCTCAGTCAGACGGCAGTGTCTGTTTCTGCACTCTTGAAGCTCAAGGTTAAGCAGCGCAGGTGCCAGACTAAGACCTTGCCTAGACACCTGCTCTTTTTCGCCTCGTCTGTTCCCTGCAGACCGCTTGACTGTGGGTCAGACAGGAGGCTTGTTTGATCCGCTCATGTCCGGATGAAACAGACATTTCTGCTTTGATGGGCCTACTGTATTTCAGTCATGACCTGACTTCTTACACTTGATTAATGTTCCCCTTCCTGTCCTCTTTTGTTTCCTGTCTGACTGACTGCGATGACCTCCCTTGTTCAGTGGTGAAGCAGAGGATGCAGATGTATAACTCACCATACCGTGGCGTTCTGGATTGTATGCGATGCGTGTGGCAGCGGGAGGGGGTGTTGGCCTTTTATCGCAGTTACACTACGCAGCTCACCATGAATGTGCCTTTCCAAGCGTTGCACTTCATGACCTACGAATACCTGCAGGAGCTGTTGAACCCCCAAAGACAATACAACCCCTCCTCCCACATGGTGTCGGGCGCGCTGGCGGGCGCCATCGCCGCTGCTGCCACCACGCCACTGGACGTTTGCAAGACGCTGCTGAACACGCAGGAGTCTCTGGCTCTCGATTCCGTCAGCCAGAGCGGAAGACACATTTCAGGCCTCGGCCATGCCTTCCGGACTGTCTACAGGCTTGGCGGCCTGCCCGCTTACTTCAAAGGCGTTCAGGCCAGGGTCATATACCAGATGCCCTCCACTGCCATCAGCTGGTCCGTCTACGAGTTCTTCAAGTACATTATCACCAAACACCAGCACGAGAAACGCAGGATCCAGAGGGACGGAGAGAAGTAGCTGCTTGTGGATGGCAAGACCCTGGCTTTCTCTCGCATAACCAACCAGATAAGCACTCGAGCTGAAAGTGGACTGATTTAATAAATGATACGCACATATAGAGTCCAAACACTCATGTCTGTTTACTTCTTTTCATTCAGCATTTAATACTTCCCTGTATAATTCAGCTAATAATCATGACCTAAGTTTTCACTGTGACGGCTCAAGTTTTTGTGCACTCAGCCCAAAAAAAACCCCCATCTTTTTGAGTCCCACAAGAGGGCATCAGAGGCCTCTTCTGACTTTATATGCTAATGAGGGGGAGGTCCTTTAAATGTGTGGGTGGGCATAAGAGCCTCTAGACTTCTCTAATTCCTTTTTTCATCATCTAAACAGTACCCAGAAGAGCAAACCTGAAACATACTTTATATATATATATATATATATATATATATATATATATACCCAGCCAAAACCAATACGCACAATTGAAGACATCTGTACACTCAAATTGAGATTTGAAATGTCATTTAAATCATTGTTTATGGCAGAATGTAGACCTGTACAGTAATTTATTGCCTTCTCTGGCTGAATAGCACTCAGAGATAATGAAAGATATCTATGTTAGAGGTATTTTTGTAGAATTTGGCGGTGGCGTTTCGTCAGCATTTGTGGGACATGTTCCTGCAGTTGTTCCAAAGTTTTAAGGCGGAAATCATTGTCCTTTCAAGGTCTATAGGGGACACCGCATAGATCTGTATAACAGCTTTAGAAAGACATCCAGTCCTTTGTGGCCAGCATTAGTATTATCCTGTCAACAATGCCTTACACATGCAGATCACATGACCTGAGTTTCATTTAAATCAGATTCAGATTATATATCTATTGAGGTCCTTCTGAGTAATTAAATTAATATGAATTGGTTTGAATTATTTCTTGATGGACACTAGAATGTATTTTGGTTTGCTCTGAATTTGTTTTTGAGAGTTTCAGCTGAAACACACCTGGCAGTTGAACACGTATGGAGTTTTATTGACCGAAGTCTGACTGCCCCGTTCCTTTATGTTACTCAGCTTCCAATAAATTAGCAGTGCAGGAATTTCCCTGGCTTGCATAAGATGATGTCTGTGTGATTTCAATTATTTTTCTGTAAATTCTTAAAGTTTGAATTTAAATGAATGTTCAGAACCAGAAAGAGCTTCATTGCACACACAATGAATTTGTTTTGGTGACACAAGCTTCTAGTACACAGAGAGTAAAATAAAGATATATGAATAAGAAGCATGTATATATAAAGAAACAAACAAATGTGTATGTACAGGTATGCTATACAGCAGAATATACAGTAGAATTAGAATATAATTTACAGAGAATGGATTAAAAGAGGTAGGTTTATGTATCAATTAAATATGCGGCATTGGAAATATGTATCATTTCACATTTAACTGTTCATGAGGTAGATTGCCTGGAGGAAAAAACTTTAAAAGAAACACACAAAAAAAACAGTACACACTATATCATTCAAAAGTTTAGGGTTGGTATTATTTGTCATGTTTTAGAAAGAAGTCTCTTATGCTCAAAGCTGCTGCATTTATTGGAAGAAAAATACAGTAAAAGATAATATTCTGAAATATTACAAGCTAAAGTAATTGTTTTTCTATTTAAATATGTAATTTATTCATGATGCATAGCTGAATTTTTAGAGCATCATTGCTCTAATCTACAGTATAAAAATAGAAAAAAAAGTCGTCACACCAAAGCTCCGAAATATGCAAAAAGTTTTACTACTAGACACACGGGTTACGTTTCGAGCAACACAGACTTTTTTCCTAATTGTATTATTTATTTTGTCGAACACCCAACTTTGAGCATATTTTGGCCAGTAATGTGCATGCTTTGTTCCTGTTTTTGTCTAATCTACAGTGTCACATGATCCTTTAAAATCATTCTGATATGCTCAAGAAACATGCATATACCATAAAACTATGGTTAACATTAAGAAGCATCCGTACACAGTGATTACAATGCACAACCAGCCAAAATAGTAGTCCCAGTACTTAAAAGACTATTTAGACACCTTTAAAGCTCAAATATATATTTATATTGAAGAATTGAAAACTGCTTTATACACATGCATGCTTTTTAAATCTTATAGAATGGTTTGTACCATTGATTTCCATTGTAAGTGCTTTACTGTCCTTGATTTTTATTTTATTTTTTCTTGTCGCAAATGTGTTAACGTGTTGCTTTCTTGGATGCTAATAAGGTAGTCATTACTTTCTGAAAAGCTATCTAGTATATTTAGATACATGACTTTGCCTAATTCCTCTGTGTGGATTGTGGAATTCCTCTGCTGGTGTCCTCAGGAATGAAGGAGCTGCACCTCTAAGCCGTAAGAATTGAAAGATCTCTGTTGGTGGCAAGTTCAGTGTTTGGTCTAAGACACAGGTGCACATGTGACCTTTGACTTCAAGTTTCCGAACAATTGCCAAGGGTGTACATGGAGGAGCTCTCACTTTACCTGCATACTAATGTCTGGACAAGAGGGTTAAATGTTCCTTTTTTTATGAGAACAACCTCTAATGTGGCACTAAAAGTATTTGGTAATTTATAGTAGATGTATGAAGCTAGTTCCTCTCAAGTTTGCACATTTGTAATTTATATATTAACTATATCGTAATAACCACTAACTTTTGACATCCACACAAAATGTGTGTGTGTATGTATGTATATATATATATACACACACACATATATGGATTTTGTATTTATATATAGTCAAGAGTGACCAAAAAATACATTTATGATGTTACAAAAGATCTCTATTTCAAATAAATGCTGTTCATTGTTTATCAAAGAAAAAAAAAAAAAATATATATATATATATATATATATATATACAGGGAGTGCAGAATTATTAGGCAAATTAGTATTTTGACCACATCATCCTCGTTATGCATGTTGTCTTACTCCAAGCTGTATAGGCTGGAAAGCCTACTACCAATTAAGCATATTAGGTGATGTGCATCTCTGTAATGAGAAGGGGTGTGGTCTAATGACATCAACACCCTATATCAGGTGTGCATAATTATTAGGCAACTTCCTTTCTTTTGGCAAAATGGGTCAAAAGAAGGACTTGACAGGCTCAGAAAAGTCAAAAATAGTGAGATATATTGCAGAGGGATGCAGCAGTCTTAAAATAGCCAAGCTTCTGAAGCGTGATCATCGAACAATCAAGCGTTTCATTCAAAATAGTCAACAGGGTCGCAAGAAGCGTGTGGAAAAACCAAGGCGCAAAATAACTGCCCGTGAACTGAGAAAAGTCAAGCGTGCAGCTGCCAAGATGCCACTTGCCACCAGTTTGGCCATATTTCAGAGCTGCAACATCACTGGAGTGCCCAAAAGCACAAGGTGTGCAATACTCAGAGACATGGCCAAGGTAAGAAAGGCAGAAAGTCGACCACCACTGAACAAGACACACAAGCTGAAACGTCAAGACTGGGCCAAGAAATATCTCAAGACTGATTTTTCTAAGGTTTTATGGACTGATGAAATGAGAGTGAGTCTTGATGGGCCAGATGGATGGGCCCGTGGCTGGATTGGTAAAGGGCAGAGAGCTCCAGTCCGACTCAGACGCCAGCAAGGTGGAGGTGGAGTACTGGTTTGGGCTGGTATCATCAAAGATGAGCTTGTGGGGCCTTTTCGGGTTGAGGATGGAGTCAAGCTCAACTCCCAGTCCTACTGCCAGTTTCTGGAAGACACCTTCTTCAGGCAGTGGTACAGGAAGAAGTCTGCATCCTTCAAGAAAAACATGATTTTCATGCAGGACAATGCTCCATCACACGCGTCCAAGTACTCCACAGCGTGGCTGGCAAGAAAGGGTATAAAAGAAGAAAATCTAATGATATGGCCTCCTTGTTCACCTGATCTGAACCCCATTGAGAACCTGTGGTCCATCATCAAATGTGCGATTTACAAGGAGGGAAAACAGTACACCTCTCTGAACAGTGTCTGGGAGGCTGTGGTTGCTGCTGCACGCAATGTTGATGGTGAACAGATCAAAACACTGACAGAATCCATGGATGGCAGGCTTTTGAGTGTCCTTGCAAAGAAAGGTGGCTATATTGGTCACTGATTTGTTTTTGAATGTCAGAAATGTATATTTGTGAATGTTGAGATGTTATATTGGTTTCACTGGTAAAAATAAATAATTGAAATGGGTATAAATTTGTTTTTTGTTAAGTTGCCTAATAATTATGCACAGTAATAGTCACCTGCACACACAGATATCCCCCTAAAATAGCTAAAACTAAAAACTACTTAAAATATTGATACAGAAATATTCAGCTTTGATATTGAGTTTTTTGTGTTCATTGAGAACATGGTTGTTGTTCAATAATAAAATTAATCCTCAAAAATACAACTTGCCTAATAATTCTGCACTCCCTGTGTATATATATATATATATATGTGTGTGTATATATATTAGCATGATTATTGCACAGGTGTGCCTTAGGCTAGCCACAATAAAAGGCCACTCTAAATGTGCAGTTTTATCACACAGCACAATGCCACAGATGTCGCAAGTTTTGAGGGAGCGTGCAATTGGCATGCTGACTGCAGGAATGTCCACTAGAGCTGTTGCTCGTGAATTGAATGTTAATTTCTCTACCATAAGCCGTCTCCAAAGGCGTTTCAGAGAATTTGGCAGTACATCCAACCGGTCTGAGACCAGCCACCCGGACAATCGGTTTGCATAACCAAAGAATCGGTTTGCTGATGTCAATGTTGTGGATTGAGTGGCCCATGGTCGCGGTGGGGTTATGGTATGGGCAGGCATATGTTATGGACAACGAACACAGGTGCATTTTATTGATGGCATTTTGAATGCACAGAGATACCGTGACGAGATCCTAAAGGCCTGTACACACCGGGACAAATATTGCGCGTGCTTATCGCCAGCTTTTTTCGAGACGTTTTTCGGCGTGTCTTGAGTGTTCACACCCAAGCGATTTTCACTGGCGATGCGCCAAGTGAACGTGTAAATTCAGTAGATGGCTCTCCCTGTACACAAGGTGGTGCTGCGGCACTTTACGCTTTTGACACTCGCTTGTCACGCAGAAGAAGAAGAAAACCATTCACAAGCTTTTTTGCTAACTGGCAAGCAGCGGTGTCACAGTGACAGGCATTAGCAGCTCGTCTTCTTCTTTGTCTACTTACTTCTTCTTCATCGTGTCAATGTGTGCTCGGCAAGACCGGTTTGTGCTTGAGCGCCACCAAGTCGTGTTTTCCTGTAACTTCAGCAGGTGCAGGCACGTGAACAAAAGCGGCAGTCTCATTGGTCGGGCAGTTTTTAACGCACCGCGTCAAAAAAAAAAAAAAAAAAAACCGAACCCATGCCGTTTTTTTTATTTTTTATGACGCTTTTACGCCTTCCGTTTTTTGCGCGTCGGTGTGCACACTCACATTGGCGCCCTTTGTTTAGTCACGAGGTGTGAAACGCGTGCGAAAATCGTCCCGGTGTGAACAGGCCTTGAGGCCCATTGTGCCATTCATCCAGGACCATCACCTCATGCTGCAGCATGATAATGCACGGCCCCAAGGATCTGTACGTAATTCCTGGAAGCTGAAAACATCCCAGTTCTTGCATGGCCAGTATACTCAACGGACATGTCACCCATTGAGCATGTTTGGGATGCTCTGGATCTGCGTATACGACAGCGTGTTCCAGTTCCTGCCAATATCCAGCAACTTCGCACAGCCATTGAAGAGGAGTGGACTAACAATCCACAGGCCACAATCAACAACCTGATCAACTCTATGCGAAGGAGATGTGTTGCACTGCGTGAGGCAAATGGTGGTTGCACCACATACTGACTGGTTTTCGGATATATATATATATATATATTCTTTCACATTTTCAAGGAAAACATTGAAGAAAGATTAAATTGTTACAAACAATATATACAATTATGTATGTAAAGTAGTATATATTATTTATGGAAATGTTTAAAATGCCTATTGGTTTATATATGATACACTAATGCAATAATTTTTAAGTGTCTAAATACTTTTTATGATAACAGGCAGTAGCTAACAGCATGCCGCTGATGATAGGGTTCAAAAATCCTCTCTTTTCTCTAAAGCTATGAGAGAGAGCAGATGACAGATGAAGAACCATCAGTCCCGCTCCTGAGAGCCGCAGGCTTAGATGGCTGAACGTGAACTTGACTGTCAGTCTGCCAGGTGGAAGAGCTGGTTTGCCGCACATGGACGTCTCTGCGAGTTAGACCTGATTCAAATGCCCAAGAAGAGGGAAAAAGAGTGATCTCGTACTTAGTTTCAATTAAACTGTAAGCTGTAGATTATTGATCTGGATGCTCTTGCACAGTTTATTTTCTGGTATTAACCTTGAATGTCAAGGTGACGTTGTCTTAAGAACCTATTAAATTTGAATACAAACCTGACATGGAAATCAGGTCTGGAGTGAACCTTTCTATGCCTGATACACAGGTCTAACGTCAGTCATTCCCCGTAGGTTCATGTCCTTCAACTGACTTCCTATTATCCTGTTTGCAAAAAAACCCATTGCAGGACATTGAATCATTTGCTTTTGGAAAGCATCCGTATCCCCTGCTTGATCTTACTAGTGAAGTTAGACATCATTGTTCTCTCTTTTAAAGTAATACAGGACTTAATGAGAATATTGTAAATAGATGTACAAAGTGGGATTCAAAATACAAAATCTGTGTGGTTTTGCTGCTGGTTTCGTTTGCAGGTGCTAAATAATATTTTTTTATACAGTCTTTATTCGCTACTCCAGACATATACTCTTGTCAGGTAGACATCTGTTCAAACAGGGAGTGTTAATGAACACTCTTTGAATGTCTGAGAGTGTGTGATGGTGTGTTTCACCCCACCCTAGCATTCATTTATGTCTCTCCTCCCATCCGTGTCGCGGGTGGCCCGCACGAGCTTGCCCACAATGGTGCTGATGAGCTTCCCCGGCAGAGTCTGTAGAGGATTATGAGGAGGTGTTTATGGTTCCTGATCCATCTTTAAGGAGTCAGAGATGGTAAATGAGGTATTTGTAGGGAATTAGGTGATGTTATTGTTGTTTTAGAACATGTGCCTGGGCTGATATTTGATCAGCTGAGTCAGAGAAAGGCTTGGAGTAGTTTCCTAAGTAGGAAAATGTGAGAAAGTGTGTGTTGCTTTAGTCGTTGGATGGCTGACAGACAGTGGAGTGTTTGCTTTTTCTTCTAACTCTAATAAAGAGCCCTTACGGCCTGGTAGAGGATGTGTCTCATGAGACACTTGTTTGTTTGGGTTTTTCTCCATCGATTTACCACACACACGTTGAAGTAGTTTTATTGCATTTGATGCTTAGCATTTTGCATGCAAGTTCCCAATCAACCAAACCAATGGCCCAGTTGGTGTTAATAGCACCAAGGCTCTTTGAGCCAAAATTGTATTTATGTAGCCCTTTGTGATAGTTGTTTATGAGTCACTGTATTGTCCTCCACGTTGTTGTGTTCTTCCACACAATTGTTCAGTTATGTTGAGATCAAGCTTTGAGTGACTCATGCACAAATATCACAAAAGCAGTCATTGGCCCTGTTTGCAGCTGGTATTAAGATGCGTTTCGGACCCAAGTTTGGTTTGAAGACGAAAAACATACCAAGCACAATGTTCTCTCACCATCCCTGATTTCTAACACACAATCTGAACACAACTGAATATCCATATTATTCTGTTTTTCTTATAATATATTATGTTAAAACACTGTATATAGCTATATTATTCTTACTACTATCACTCTGTACTTGTACTCTGCCAATGACAATAAAGTTGAATCTAATCTAATCATCGGCATGGTCTTGTGTCTGTGGCTGCTCTCCGTATGTTTTTGCGTCGTCTCCGGGTCACGTTTTAATGTAAATTGCGTGAGCTTATTTTGTCCATTAGCATGCCCACTTGGCATGCTTTTTTTATTGCCTTTTTTCCCTATCACATATATAGTCATTAGAAAAGGTAAGTACACCCTTTCGAATTCTATGGTTTTACGTATCAGGACATAATAAAAAATCATCTGGTCCTGGCAGGTCTTAAGTAAATACAACCTCAGATGAACAACAAAACACAATGTCAAAAATTAGGCCAAAATGGAGAATCCATTGGGGATGACAAACTAAGTACACCTTATTGCTTTCATTGGAATTAAGAGGGTAAGCAGTCAAGCTCTGCTAATCAAATGCCTTTAATTAATCAACGATCATGACCAACTCTATAAAAGCAGAAGTTTTGTCAGTTTGCTAGTCTGGTGCATTCAGGTGTGTGTTACCACAATGCCAGGGAGGAAAGACATCAGGAATGATCTTAAACCCATCAATTTGGGAAAGATTATAAGGCCATTTCCAAACAATTTGAAGTCCATCCTTTTAGAGTGAGGATGGTTATTCACAAGTGGAAAACATTCAAGGCAGTTGCCAAGAGTGGACATCACAGTAAATTCGCTCAGAACAACTGCCAAACACCCAAGAGCTACATATCAGACTCTACAGGCCTCAGTTAACTTGTTAAATGTTACATTTAATGACAGTACAATTAGAAAAAGTCTGAACAAGTATGGCATGTTTGGAAGGGTTGCCAGGAGAAAGCATCTTGTCTCTAAAAAGAACATGGCAGCACGGCTTAGGTTTGCAAAGATGCATCTGAAAAAACGACAAGACTTCTGGAACAATGTCCTTTGTACAGATGAGACCAAAGTGGAGATGTTTGGCCATAATGCACAGTGCCACGTTTTGTGAAATCCAAACACCTTATACCAACTGCTAAGCACTGTGGTGTAGGGGTGATGATTTGGCCTTGTTTTACAACCACAGGACCAGGGCACCTTGCAGTCATTGAGTCGACCATGAACTCCTCTGTACACCAAAGAATTCTAGAGTCAAATTTGAGGCCGTCTGTCTGGCAGCTAAAGCTTGGCTGAAATTGGGCCATGCACCAGGACAATGATTTCAAGCACACCAGCAAATCTACAACAGAATGGCTGAAAAAGAAAAGGATTAAGGTGTTGCAGTGGCCCAGTCAAAGTCCAGACCTCAACCAGATTTAAATATTGTGGCAGGACCTCAAAGAACTGAAGCAACATTGCAAAGAAGAGTGGGCCAAAATACATCCACAATTATGTGAGAGACTGATAAAGTCATATAGAAAGTTTACTTCAAGATTAGATTACTTCAAGTTATTGCTGCTAAAGGTAGTTCTACAAGCTGAGGTGAATCATGAGGTGTGCTTAGTTTGACATTGCTTCTCCATTTTGGCTTTATTTTTGAAAAGCCAATTATTATTAAAAATAATGACAGTGTAATATGTCATGTGTTGTTCATCTGAGGTTGTATTTACCTCAGTTTAAGACTTGCTAAGGACTAGATGATTTATGTCCTGATATGTAAAACCATAGAATTCAAATGAGTGTACTTTTTTTCCCACATGACTGTATAGCAATCATCATAAATTAGGTATCAATTGAAAGCTTAAACACCCAAAAATTCACCCTAAACACTTTTGATATCAGACATTGCATTACAATGGAAACGGTAGCTACTTTACACGCTTTTAGCTAACTGTTTTGGTGACTTCAAATTTGGAACAAAATATTTTGTAAAATATATTTAAAAAAAAGTTTACCTCAGCACATTTGCTTTACAGTATAATTAAACATCTATAACCTTTTTACACTAATTTTTTTGAAGCTGCTTTCCCTTCTGCAATAGTCTGCTGAGGGTTCTCTTTAAAAAGAGACCAACCTTAGGTCTGTATTAAAGTAAAATAATGTGTGAATATAAAAGAGCATTCATGAATTACAATCTTTTTAATTCAGATCTATGCTCAAAAGGGTGACATTATCTTTTAAGTATTAAATGTAAAGTGAAGCTAAAAAAAATAAAAAAAATAAATAAAAAGTGATAAGTCCCTTACAATTATAACTAGAAGATTTGTTCCAACCAGATCGAGTGAGCTGTGAACCATTGCAATCAGATGAGTCAAATTCCTACATTTGATCCGTCAATGCAAAGAATTGGGTCAAAAGAATGAGTCACATTGTCAGGGTTCAAAACTGGTAGGAAGACACAGGAGGACAGATTCAAATCACAAAAGGAATTTAATATATAATGATCTCTCAGGTGAGTACACCGGTAGAACAGCCAAACATGAACACAACATAAGACTTACAATACCGGACAAGGAGTGACAGAAATGGTAGAACTTAAAAGGACACAAACGAGGATGATGACACACAGCTGGAAGGGAATTAACTCATAATGATGGGGACCATAGAAAGAGATGAGTGGCTGGAAGCAGAACAAAGAATCAAATAACAAATGAAAAACACATCGGAAGTCCATGAACAAAACATAACTGTGACATAACGCCCCTCCCAAGAAGGCACGGCCTCACGCCGTAAAATGGATCAACTGCGGAGGGAGGGGACTCAGGTGGAGGACGAGGAGTAGGTGAAGGGTAAACAGTCTATATAGAAGGACCCAGGAGGAACCATGGAGGAGGTAGGGCTTAGATGGAGGGCGGAGTCCAGGCTGGACGGGAGACGGGGGGGGCAGAGTCCAGGCTGGACGGGAGACGGGGGGGCAGAGTCCAGGCTGGACGGGAGACGGCGGGGGCAGAGAGATGTATCAGGGCTCTTGACGGAGACGGGAGATTTCTCTGGGCTTTTGTTGAGGGCTGACGACGTCCCGAAGTCGATAAACCAGCTGTCACTCGATGGCTCTTGTATGGCATTGGTCGCCTCGGCAGGGATGGTCCAAGTGGAATGGCATGTGGAGGGCTCTGGTTTAGGGTGAGCTGGAAAGTCCGCCAGCTTGCAGGCATGGACTGGATGATGCTTGGAGATGTTCTCATTTACAGAATCAACAAAAAAAAAAAAAAAATCAGAACCATTTAGGTTGAAGACATAGTCTGCGACAGATCTATAGCAAACATCAGGAGATAGCTGATGACCACCCTGCTGGATGGCAGAAGTTCATCTCCTGAACATTCTCTTTTCTAGGTCCAGTATTCTGTCAGGGTTCAGTGCTGGTAGGAAGACAAAGGAGGACAGATTCAAATCACAAAAGGAATTTAATATATAATGAGCTCTCAGGTGAGCACACCAGTAGAACAACCAAACATGAACACAACATAAGACTTACAATACCGGACAAGGAGTGACAGAAATGGTAGAACTTAAATAGGACACACAAACGAGGATGATGACACACAGCTGGAAGGGAATTAACTCATAATGATGGTGACCATGGAAACAGATGAGTGGCGGGAAGCAGAACAAAGAATCAAGTGACAAATGAAAACACACCTGAAGTCCATGAACAAAACATAACATAACTGTGACATACACTCACCTAAAGGATTATTAGGAACACCTGTTCAATTTCTCATTAATGCAATTATCTAATCAACCAATCACATGGCAGTTGAGTATGGCCGGTCTGAGTATTTCACAATCTGCTCAGTTACTGGGATTTTCACGCACAACCATTTCTAGAGTTTACAAAGAATGGTGTGAAAAGGGAAAAACATCCAGTATGCGGCAGTCCAGTCCAGTGGGCGAAAATGCCTTGTTGATGCTAGAGGTCAGAGGAGAATGGGCCGACTGATTCAAGCTGATAGAGCAACTTTGACTGAAATAACCACTCGTTACAACCGAGGTATGCAGCAAAGCATTTGTGAAGCCACAACACGCACAACCTTGAGGCGGATGGGCTACAACAGCAGAAGACCCCACCGGGTACCACTCATCTCCACTACAAATAGGAAAAAGAGGCTACAATTTGCACGAGCTCACCAAAATTGGACAGTTGAAGACTGGAAAAATGTTGCCTGGTCTGATGAGTCTCGATTTCTGTTGAGACATTCAGATGGTAGAGTCAGAATTTGGCGTAAACAGAATGAGAACATGGATCCATCATGCCTTGTTACCACTGTGCAGGCTGGTGGTGGTGGTGTAATGGTGTGGGGGATGTTTTCTTGGCACACTTTAGGCCCCTTAGTGCCAGTTGGGCATCGTTTAAATGCCACGGCCTACCTGAGCATTGTTTCTGACCATGTCCATCCCTTTATGACCACCATGTACCCATCCTCTGATGGCTACTTCCAGCAGGATAATGCACCATGTCACAAAGCTCGAATCATTTCAAATTGGTTTCTTGAACATGACAATGAGTTCACTGTACTAAAATGGCCCCCACAGTCACCAGATCTCAACCCAATAGAGCATCTTTGGGATGTGGTGGAACGGGAGCTTCGTGCCCTGGATGTGCATCCCATAAATCTCCATCAACTGCAAGATGCTATCCTATCAATATGGGCCAACATTTCTAAAGCATGCTTTCAGCACCTTGTTGAATCAATGCCACGTAGAATTAAGGCAGTTCTGAAGGCGAAAGGGGGTCAAACACAGTATTAGTATGGTGTTCCTAATAATCCTTTAGGTGAGTGTATATTACATCTTCGAGCTGCTTTTTTTTACCCAGTTCGAAATAACAAAGAACAGCATGTTTTTTCCAAAATGTAGTGCAAAAAAAGAGTACAATATTATGCTTTCTTCGGAATGTAGTAAAGTAAAACTTGAGATTGGTTGCAACAGGGGTCATTGAAGCAGAGAGTTATTAAAGCAGTTATGCAATTTTAAAGGTTCTTATTTTGTTTTAGAGGTCTCCTACAATAGATTTACATGCATCCAAGGTCAAAAAACACTTTAATTTACTAATAATATACACATCACCTCATTTATCAATGAGTCTGAAAATGGTTAGTTCAAAGATTCAGTCTCTCTAAACCCCTTCTTTTCACAAGCCTACTCTGCTCTGATTGGTCAGATGGTCCAGTCTGTTGTGATTGGTCTTTCGCTTACAGTGTGTGTTGGAAACAGAATGCCTATTACCATAACTGAATTTCAGCTCCGGAGGCTAGCACTTGATACACCGTGATATGAACAGGAACGATGCCGCCAGTTTTTCCGTATCAGTTCAAGCGCGAGTCGTCATTCTTTTGAAGTACATACAAAGTGGATTAGCAGCACTAAAAATAGCATCGTATCAACATGTCGACAACACGAACCAAACTCTTTTTAGGCCTCGGCTACAACTACAGTGTTTGAGGGTGGGTCAGAGTAGACGTTGTTCACAGGCAGTCAATTTCTTACATTGTTATGTAGCCATGTAAAGGGAAATCAGACTGGAATTGTTGACGACTCGTTTTGGCAGTTCAGAATCGATTCTTTCTTTTAGGAGACAATAGGGGCTTTTGCACTGGGGGAACGTTTTTACAGTTCCTATAACTATTGGCGACAGGACCCACTTTTTGGCATATTTGCACCACAGGAACTAGGAATGATTTTAGCTATAGGAACACCTTTTGGGTGGACTAAATTAGCTCCTTCTTTAGACTAGGGTCTACCCCAGCACAATAGGAACCAGTGTTGGGTGTAACGCATTACAAGTAACGCGAGTTATGTAATCTGATTACTTTTTTAAGTAAAGTAATGAATTACTTTAAATTTACTTTTTCAAATAAATAACACGTTACTTTGTTTTCCTATTTATTGACTGACAGCTCTCCTGTCACCATGTTGAGAGAAATTGGGAGTGTGGTGCAAAGGTGTTGTTTGCACTGTGTGAACATGATGTTTATTGTAGTTCTAGACTAAATGTGAAAAAATTCATAAAATATAACTTTTTTGTTGTCTGAAGGGGTTAAAAAAACAATCAAGCAAGCCCAGCCCAGCTGGGAAAAGGTAATTCAAAAGGAACGTAACGCATTACTTTCCATAAAAAGTAACTAAGTAACGTAACTAGTTACTTTAGGGAGTAACGCAATATTGTAATGCATTAATTATTTTTAAAAGTTGCGTAAACACACAGTTTACATATATTACTCCACAAACTAACTCCACAAACATGGAAAACAGAGATAGATGGACCAACACCAAAGTCCAGGCACTGTTTAACCTTTAAGCTAAGGAGGAAATCTAACCGAAACATGATTCTGTATTTCTGCTCAATTAACAACATTGGGAATCAACTACATTGCTAACGCTATAATACTTTTTCTTATACCATTTACTTCCTTTGTTTAAAAGTTCTATCTAATACCGTCTTAGATAGGACTGTTCAGATCAGTCAACAGATCGTAAACTAATGAAGACAGAGAATGGGAGCGATGTGTGCTCAGGCTCTGGCGTTCTCAGTGCCATCAAAATAAAAGAACAACCAGAGCGCAGAACAACCAGAGCGGCAGGACGTAAGTGACAGCCACTTATGTCACTTCATAGTTTCTACTGTCGGTGCAAATGCAACCAGGAAAATGGCCATGGGTTAAAATGTAGTTCTCCAGGGACCGCCCTGGTGGCTAGTTCCTATAACTGAAGGGAAAAAGCCCCTATAAACTTTTTGGATTCACTTATTAGGTGGCCTAAACTACTATGTACTAACATTTAAATGAATAATTTGATACAATGCACTTATTGTGTACATACATGTTTTTACATTGTACTTACATTTTAAAAATTACCTGCATGTAATTACATCTGTAATTAATTTCTGTAGTTACATTTATAATTACACTGTTGACACTTCCCTTACACCTAACCCTATACCCTTAAATCACACCTGTCCCTAACTTTACCCGTATCCACCTCAATATCAGCAAAAGTGTTTTGCAATACAATATGAACACAATAAGTACATTGTACTTATTTTCTGATGTAAGTACATAGTAGTTAAGGCCACCTAATATAAAGTTTTGATCATTACAACTTTGCAGACCTTTTACATTCACAAACTGCAATTGGATAATTTAAATTCACAAATGAACATTTAACGTGATGTTTGAACTGTTTTACCTTGTCAAGTTAATAAAAAGAAATGGCTCAAAATAATTATTTGTTAATATCTCGGAGTGTCTATTTATTTCTTCAGTTCCAAATAACACATTTTTTTATGTTTTTCTAAAAATGTAGTGCAGTAAAAAAGTAAGATGCTTTTGAATATAGTAAAAATGCTCTAATAAAGTACAGATACTTAAAAAATGCACCGACGGAGTAAAAATACTTCCTTAATGTCACCATTGACAAGGGGTATGTGATTGTTTAAGATGGAAGCTGTTCACCTGAAATGAAGCCACTTACACAGGTGTGATATGAAGTTCACTCGGCCTGAGGCTGACTTTCTATCTGTAGTTGACACCTTTTCATATTATTTGAACTGACAGCTGCTCTTTTTGGCCTCCTTAACATTAACCAGAGCCTTCTGTGCCATTTAAATTATCCACAACAACCACTCTCGCAACAACCTTTACCAACGTTCAAGGAACAGGATTTCCAGCTGTGATTTATACTAATTGGTCTTGTGCTTTGCCTTTACAGATGTGTTTGTGCATTGCTTGACCCCGGAGACCTGACTGTGACTGTGAGACCACTTGACTGTGAACTTTGACGTAGTGGTCATCTTCATGTGGCCCAGAGGTCTCCACCTTTGTGTCTCTGTAAACGCACACAGTCTTCCTTAATCTAAACTATTTAGTCTGGCAGTGGAATCCTCTCTGCATCGGTGCTATAGTGCAAAGAATAACTCCTCTTTGGAGACTAGAGCCATTTTATTCCATAATGTCAATTTAACAACAGCAAATATACACTCTTCCAAAGTTTGGTGTCTTTTATTATTTTGATCCAAAGTGACAGTAAAGACATGTTAAAAAAGATTTATATTTCAAATAAATGCTGTTGTTTTGAACTTGCTATTCATCAAAGAATCCTGAAAAAAATGTGCCACAGTTTCAACAAAAATATTTAGCAGCACAGCTGTTTTCAACATCGATAATAATAATGATAATAAATGTTACTTGAGCAGCAAATCAGCATATTACAATGTTTTCACAATATTACTGTTTTACAGTATTTTTATAATCAAATAAAATGCAGTCTTAATGAGCATAAAAAGTCTTTTTTACGGATCCCAAATGTTTGAACAGTATATGATTACTCTGATTAATGTTGTGCGATGTTTCGGCTAGGACGCTCAGGTAGGTATAGGATAAATGTACTTTTTCTTTCTTTTCTTTTTTTTGGCATTAACAGACCACAAAAGCCTTGATCTTGTTTTTAGTTATAGCACCACTTAGCAGTCATGGTGAAAGGCGTATGATTAATCAGAGAGACGCACTTATAGTTTTGACAGCAGTAACTGGCAGGCCTGCAGGCTTTGAGGAAGCTCTTGTGTTTACCCAGTTTTCCATCACAGATCTGCTTTCAGACCCTCACACAACTCCATTTGTTTTCATTCCCTACAGCTGACACCCCCCTCTTCAATCCATCTCTCTGTGCTGACGAACAAGTAGGAGTTATCTTCTTTCTCTTTTGCAGGAGTCCTCATTCCCTGTGAAAATGACTGACTTGTGTCATTGGACCTGGAGACCATTATGCAAAGCTAAAAACGTCTGGTGCTCGTGTTACTCTTTGATTGATCAGGTTTGTTCTTCTTGTGTATGAGGTAAAAAAAATCTGTTTCTGTTTTGTGTGGTGTACCAAATATAGCCCAGTTAAATAAAATGGCCTTGGATCATTCTCATGACATTGTGCCTTTTGCGTCCTCGTGATTTACTATTGATAACAGAATCAGAATTTCAGCAAATTTTCATGTCTCTAAACATTACCATTATATCTAATAAGTAATTTCGGCTTACTGTTCAACTGTGTCATATGACAATTCTTCCTGTAAAAATAATGGTTTTATGAATTTGATCTCTCATATTCAAGCAAGTTACATCATAATTCTGCATATTCATCTGTTTCATCCATGTTACTGTTTCCACCATATTTACAACAGAGATACAAGTTAGCAAAGTTACCAAATCTAACATTTACAGATTAAATCCAGTGATTCTGTTCATGTGTTTTTGTATTCACCGCCATTTACTTTGCCCTGCTGATGATAAATAAGGATATTTTAACAGAATTTTCTTATAGCACAAAGTAAAAAATATTGACTGTGTGAATAACGCGTGCTGCGGTGAGATTTGCGAATATAATAAGGTTGGCACAAAACATTTTTAAATGGAAAATTCATGTTTATTTATTTTGTGTGCGTGTGTGTGTGGTTCAGGTAAACCTTACGTTATGAACAAAAAGTCCCTACAAAGATAGCAATATCCGAAATCCTTGTCCTTCTGGGGACATTATTTTCCCATGAGGAAAACAGCTTATAAATCATACTAAGTAATGTTTTTTGAAAATATCAGAATGCAAAAAGTTTTCTGTGATGGGTAGGGTTAGTGTAATGGGATAGAATATACAGTTTGTACAGTATAAAAATAATTATGTCTATGGAAAGTCCCCATAAAATATGAAAACACAAGTATTGTTAAATATCTGAATACCAAATTTACTTGGTTAAGATAATGTAATGTTTCAAGGTTAAATTTAGCAACGGTAAATAACTATTGGTACTTTGCAAGGCTGTTACCACATATTTACAATGAGGCTAATAGTTTAAGAATAGCCCATATTTGTTGACCCCTAATCTGGGATTGACAGTGTCTGTGAGTGCGTTTTTAGAGTAGCTGCTGGATAATGTTCAGCTCTCATGTTAAATGTGATGGGTGAGAGGCAGTCTTTCCTTTGGCAAGGTTTTTGATCATATCTTCCTTCTCTCACAGAGAGCGTGTTTTGGATAGACAGTATGGCGCCCAGTTGCTTCTGTGTACATTACAGACAGACGTGAAGCTCTCAGCTGAGAGGGGAGACCTATGCTGGATCTGGATTCTTAGAGCTGCTCTGCTGAAGAATCCCATTGTCTGGCTTCCCGTGAGTGGTGAGCGGTTCCCAGGACTTGCCTTGTCTAAATAAGCCATGACAGAGTGGACTCCCTCCTGCAATAGCCTCTCTGACTTACTTATCTCTGGCAGACGCACTCTCAACACAAACCAGTGCCGTCTCTCTGTCACACAGCCTAATCTGTAATGTCATGGTTCACTGAAACACTCCCGCTCTCTCTGAAAACTGGCACTACCTCCTTCAGCTCTCTGATGATCCAGTACAATTTATACAATAACGTTCAAAAGTTGGGGGAATAAGTCTCTTTTTTAAAAATAAGTCTCTTATGTTTACCAAGTATGCATTTATTTGATCAAAAATACAGTAAAATTGTAAAATATTATTACAATTTAAAAGAGATTCATGCATCATTACTCCAATCTTTAGTGTCACAGAAATCATTAAAATATGCTAATTTATCAAAGTTGAAAACAGTTTTGCTTTTTTCATAATTCTTTGATGAATAGCAAGTTCAAAAGAACAGCTTTTATTTTCGATTAATTTGAATGCATCTTTGCTGAATAAAATAATTCATTTTAAAGAAATGTTTCAAACTTAGTGTATACACTAAATGTATATAGTGTATTAGAGAAATAAGCATAATATGTGCATAGCATTTTTAGCTAAATAAAATAACACCAATTATGTCAGATATTCATGCAGATATCAAATGATTATTAGAGACTGTCAATCAACATATAGTCTAAGGAGCCCCAAAAAGTATTAGCCAACACTTAATGTAGGAATATTATTGCATTAGAACAACATACATTTCAATATTTTAAAGAAGTCTGTTTCTGCATCAGAAGCAATTTTAAAAAAGTAATCGTGACTTTTTGTAATATATATATATCCCACAAATGTGACCTTATTTCTCAATTGTTTTTATCTCACATTGTAACTTAAAGCCACAATATGTAATTTTCCGGCGCTAGAGGTCGCTTATTCAAAACAAAGGCATAGCTTGATGACGCCTGGATTTCGCGGAGCTTTTATTATGCCACATATGACCGTTTCTGCTTTTTCTGGTCATGCGTATGTGTGGTAACGCAGCACTGTTTTATTACATTAGATACATTTGAGTGTGTTGAAAGTAATGTTATTATGCTACTCTGTGCGTTCGCTCTGTGGCTACTATGAGACATCTGTTGCACACTGCAGTGAGCTAGATCGATATTAGGCATGGTAAAACATGGTACTAGCGGTAAACCAAGAAAACGAGATTTAAACCATAAGACTAACTGTGTTGAGCTATATAACAATGATTCGTTTTCTGTCGATGAATGTATCCAAACAGTTGCTCACCTGTCTAATAAAACACAAAAAATATATTAAAGCGTCTTTGGTGTTTCCATGGTTTCTACAAAATAAAAATCAGGTCAGTGTCCTGGTTAAAATTGCTTATTTATCTGGATTTAAACATTCTTTGAGTAAGTACACAAGTCAACAAAATATATAACATTATTCTAGTGGTTTTTGGATATTCCAAAAAACGTACATATTGGGCCTTTAATTTGATACTTTGATATCTCCCAAGGGTAGCATGTACAGGTTGAAAACAACGGTCCTAATACTGAGCCTTGCGCTACTCCATACTGAAATTTGTGATCAATATGATACCTATTTGTTTCCTGCTACAAACTGATGATGGTCAGATAAGTACGATTTGAACTATGCCAGTGCAATTCCACTAATGCCAACGTAATTTTTGAGCCAATTCAAAAGAATGTTATGGTCGACAGTGACAAATGCAGCACTAATGTCCAGTAACACTCATAGAGAGATGCAACCACAATCGGATAATGAGAACAAGTCATTTGTAACTCTGATGAGAGCAGTCTCAGTACTATAATACGGTCTAAATCCTGACTGGAAATTCATAGTCATTGCTGTGCTGTTGGGGAATGTCTGCACCTGTTGATGCTTTTTTCCCCCCTTAATTTAGCCACTATATCAAATAAATATTAGGGTTGTGTTTGTTTCCTTCTAAAAGAGTCAAAAAGTAAGAAGATTTAGCAATAAGTCTGTTACATTATACAAGCCACACGTGCACACAAGCTCACACACAATCTCATCTCTCTCTCCCTTCTGTTGTGTGCCTAAGCTGATGTTTTGGAAACATAATCTATAGGTCAGAGCCCCTCAGCGTGTGCACCTGCATGTGGAAGAGGGCATTGACAGCCCAGGTAGAGTAAAACCTCTTGACAACATGCTCCATACCTAAAAAAAGAAGAAAAAAAGGCAATGTCCTAGAATCCTCCAATGATACTGTTGCCTTGCTTTACAGAATCTCTGTTGACAGACAGCCTGTCTCGTCTCATGTCTGTTAGCCTGTAGGCATGAGACTTTATCCAACTGCAGTTCTGCAGTTTGTTTACACACCAGTAGTCAAACACTTTTCTATTATACTGTTGACAATCAGAAGACAGTGAATAATTTTGGTGAATATTAAGATTAAACTTGACAAATTCATTTATAAGTCACAATGTAACACTCGCACGATACTCACCGGCTGAGATGGCCACATGTCAAGACATTTTGACAGATTACCTGAAGCTTTGTGGCTCTGTGAGTCAGGCAGAAACCCTGAAAGCTGTCTGAAAACACACCTGCCCTGCCTTTTCCGTCCCTTCCCTCTGCCTGTGCTGAAAGCTGCTATCTGTCTGTCTGTTTCTGGCTCCTCTTCAGTTTGATGAACCTCATGGCCAAGCCGAAGGACATGACAGTTCCTCAGTTCTGTGAGATTGTTTAATCTTTTAGACTGTCTTTCTAACACTCTTAGAAAGCGTTCCAAAGTTTGAGGTCGGTAAAACGTTTTAATGTTTAATGTCTCTTATGCTCACAAAGACTGCATTTACTTCATCAAAAATACAGTAAAAACAGGAATATTGTGAAATATTATTACAATTTAAATGAACTGTTTTCTATGTTAATAGAATTTAAAATGTAATTTATTACTGTGATGGTGAAGCTGAATTTTCAGCATCATTACTCCAGTCTTCAGCATGTTCCTTCAGAAATCATTCTAATATGCTGATTTGGTTCTCAAGAAACATTTCTTATTATTCAGTATTTAACAACCTCTCATTTTGACCTCACCTCCAATGTTCTCATTTTGACATGAAAGTAGTATTTGGACACTTTTTTGAATGGCTTTCCATAGATAACATTCAAAACAAATTGTATTGTATTTTCAGTATTGTATATCAGTCAGAACTGCAACAAGTAGTATATATTTGTAAATAATAATGTAAATAGTAATGCATATAAATTAATAATTTTAATACATCCACTACAAATTGGTCCAATTGGTTTAAAGCAGGGGTGCCGAATCCCGTTCCTGGAGATCTACCTTTTTGCAAAGTTCAGCTCCAGCTCCGATCAAACACAACTGCTAATTAAGCTAATTAAGATCTTCAGGAGCACTTGATCTTTACAGACAGATGTGTTTGATAAGGGCTGGATCTTGGGTCCGTTCCTCGTACGTCACTAACTCAGTTCGCTGAATTTGATTGTTGACGATTTGGCATGATCTTGGATTGTTTGGTTCTTCGAAGCTCATCCTGGACTTGCTGTCATAGCAACAGGTCCTTAAACTTAAACCTGCTCTGGAGCAGGCTTATTTCATGTAAACAGGATTAGATAGCATCTTGAGGTGATACTTAATATCTGTACCAGCCACTGCTTCATTGCTGAACCAGGGGCAATAATAATTTTAAATAAAATAAAAATGTATTTGAAAATAATATTATAATGTTGTGTATAACACAGCCACTTGATTGAGAGATTTATTTGTGATGGAATAATTACTTTATAATTTTATTGGAGGTTTACACACATTGTACAGTTATTCTGAGCCCTGCATTAATTTAAGTGATGACGGATATTATGGGAGTGGCTTTATGCAGCGCAAGAGATGCAGAAAACTTGATCTTGACCCTTAAGAAACTTTAATACTGTCACGTAACAAATCTGCTTCAAATTGCTAATTGCAAATTGCTAATTACAACATTGAAATAAAAATGTAAAGGGTGTAGAAATACTATAAAATCGGGAATATAAATAATTGGGAATCATGTTTAAAAAAAACTGTGCACATTTCATTTATCTATTATAACTTTTATGTTGGTTTGGCTGTTTCCTTATAAAGGTCCAGAAATTCGTGTTTTGTTTTTTTTATTTGTCAAGTTTTTTGCCAGGTGGCTTTTTTAATTATATGATGTCATTATGTTGCTTTATTACCGCCAGCCAATCGCTGCATTACTGATCGTGGTTTCGAGTATTGATGCATTTGCCCTCTTCAGGGAACTTAATCCAATCCGCAAATTCGTTTGAAGAACCAAATAAGCCAGAGATCAGTTATCATGATTAAAAGATCTGGGATCTATCAAATCATCTCAAATGTATTAAGCGAGGTACGAAGAACGGACCCCTGATCTCTGCAGGTAGGTAGATCTCCAGGAACAGGATTGAGCACCCCTGGTTTAAGTCCTGGGACACACTAGACGATTTTCAAATCGTAACCTATTTTAAAACTGTGGAAGACCACAGACATAAGGGCAGTTTCAACAGATTTTTAGCATTATAATCCTTTGAATGCATACACTAGAAGATTCGTCCAGACTGCCAGACCACACACCTGTCAATCAGTAACATTTCCACAGTGAGACGAGATCTCACGGATACTTGTAAGATCAAACGTGATCTGAGAATAAAAACAGATGGAGGGCGGTCGACGTCGTCAGCTGGTTCTCCTGGAAGGAGTTTTGTTAAACAAAGGAGAAAAAAGAATATGGGTTGTGACAATAGGAACTATTGTTTTATATTTTGTTGTAGTAGGGTCTTTTTCAGGGGGAACACACCCGAGTGTAAACACATGTGAGATGTGTAAAGGGGCTCTCAACTTTATTAAAGAAGAGTCTAAACTTAGTATCAGATGTTTGTCTAGAAAAGACACATAAAACATGGTAGATCTTCTTTCTCAGTACTCCACTTTCGTGGCATTGTTGCGACTGCCAAGTTTCAGCTAAGCACGCAACATCCAGTTGGTGAAGCTTGCTCGCTCTCATTGGCTATCGCTGGTATCATGTCAGAGGCAGCCCGATCAAGAGTCAACATGTTTGATATTTACAATTCGGGATCATGTGAGCTGTGACGCGACCGGGAGCAGTAAAATAATCGTAATGACACCACACAATTGAGGATTTTTTGGACAAAAAGTAATTTGCGACAAGCCTTGAATCGGGCCACGCCTGCTGATCGCTTGGGGGTGCAAATCGGGCTCAAAATCTGGTTTAAAGTGTGTGTCCAGCCTAAAGTGGTTTTCCTTTGCGTTTTTCGTATACAGGTGACAACATTGTCAAAACGATCCCCGGACCGTGGCGATGTCACTTTGTAAAGAAAAACTACGCACTTATAGACTAAACACGTAATACGCATGAAGAAGATGTCACCTTTCTCACAAATGTGCGTTTTCGTAGTTTACACAGAGATGATAACGGTATTGTTTTTAAAAACCTGAACTTTGAAACCAATTTTCAAAAGTTAGTGTTTTTAGGCCCCTAAAACGGCATTGTCGTGTAACAAAAGTCCTCCCAATAATTGATATTTCTTAATGCTGCTCTCCATTATGCACCGCTCTGTTTGTTGTTAGGGTGGTAGACAGTTTAAAAATGTACATTTTTAGGCTGATCTGCTAACAGCGTTCGTCAATGCCAAAATGATGGCCAATCAGATCAAAGAAGGCGGGGCTTAATGTTCACTGAAGATGAGTGTGAGCCTTGGTGTAACGTATAAAAAGTTTTCAGTTTTTAGTTGAAAACGGTGTCATGTAAAAGGCCCCTGAATAGCAGGTTCTTTATCTGACTGCCTGAATATTCACCCAATGTGTGTATTTGGATTTTGGTTTTTCATGTGTTTGCAGTGTGTTTGTGTGTGTGAAGGCCTGCATTGTGTCACTGGTTTAGGCTTGTAAAACTGGATGTTTCACACCTTCCATTAAATAAAAGAAACTCATGCAAGGCTTGCTGTGAACAGGGAGCTTCCCCTAATAAATCCAGCTGTTTATGGTTCTGAGACACTTCTAATGGCCTCTAGTCTTGAGAGCACAGTGCACCGTCTTGCTCTCACAAAAGTGATATATTAATACCACACAGAGTGTTGGCATTTACACACGAAGACAGTTGTGAAAATGAAAAAAGGGATTGGAGAAAATGGGCTGGTCTTATTTATTTGACACCACAGTATCCCAAAGATGAAAAGACACAACATGTCTGAATGCATGGTGATTTTTGACTCAATCTTAACATCAAACTTCAAATAAATAAGTAAAGAATAGTGTTCATGGAACAGTTCACTCCAACTTCTTGTCATCATTTACTCACCCTCATGACTTTCAAAAACCCGCATGACTTTCTTGCTTGAGTGGAAAGTAAAAGAGTTATTTATAGCTGAAAGCCAATGCTGATCTTTTCTAATGAAAGTGAATGGAGACCGAAGCTGTCAAGAGAGATTTTTAATAAATTACGAGATATATTTAAATCTGTTACACACAAATGGTATCGTGGACAATTTGTATATGCACTATTTTTTTCTCTTTTTAAACCTTGGTCCCCATCCATTTAAAATATAAAAAGGGCAGCTTAGACTTTCTGCTAAACTTCCCTTTGGGTAAACTTCTTTTGTGTTTGGAAAGTCATGAAGGTAACTTAATGATTACAGAATGTTCATTTTTAGGTCACTATCCCTTTAAGGCCACACAGGGTTTGATGATAGTGAGCTGTACACTGATTTTGTGTGCAGGTGTCCATAACTTTCTCTCTTTAGCCCTTTTACCCCTCTAGCACAGCTTTTTTCTGCTCTCTTGCCAAATGCCTCTCAGAAAGTAAACAAGGACATAAAATCTCCCGACAAGACCCTCAAAGAAAAGTGTGTCTACTCTCTCTGCAAGGCAAGCCAGTCGTCAGGTGACTCTTCTTCCGCAGGTGTGGACAGAGCTGAGCGGAGAGGAGGGGTCTCAGCTGGTTGGACGAACAAAAGCGCACCGGACAGAGCTGTCTGCTCTGTTGACCTTGAGCAACAAACGAACGGCTGTCTGTCATTGAGAAATGTCTTTGCTTGCCTCGACTGGCAATTCATGACCTGTTTAGTGAGATGCAGTAAATTTCATGACTAGTCATGGTCCACTTTGCTGAGACAGTTCAAAGCAGTGATTTCAATCCTGTTCCTGAAGCATTCCAGCACTGCACACTTTGGATTTCTCCCTTATTTAACACCTGAGTCAGCTTATTAACATGGCTCCATGACTGAAACTGGGTGTGTCAGATAATTGAAACATCCAAAATTGCTGTTGGACTCCAGGAACATGCTTGAGGAAACACTGATAATTAAAGCAAATTCAATGTAGCCTACGTTTAATATATTTTTCGGTTTCAAAAAATTGCATACATTTTCCTAACTATTTATTTATTTATTGGATAAAAATAGACTTCTAAAATCTTATTGGGTGAGCCACATTCAGTGTCACTATATAATATATATATATACACACCGATCAGGCATAACATTATGACCACCTTCCTAATATTGTGTTGGTCCCCCTTTTGCTGCCAAAACAGCCCTGACCCGTTAAGGCCTGGACTCCACTAGACCCATGAAGGTGTGTTATAGTATCTGGCACCAAGATGTTAGCAGCAGATCCTTTAAGTCCTGTAAGTTGTGAGGTGGGGCCTCCATGGATCGGACTTAAATGTTCAGCACATCCCACAGATGCTCGATTGGATTGAGATCTGTGGAATTTGGAGGCCAAGTCAACACTTCAAACTCGTTGTTGTGCTCCTCAAACCATTCCTGAACCATTTTTGCTTTGTGGCAGGGCACATTATCCTTCTGAAAGAGGCCACAGCCACCAGGGAATACCGTTTCCATGAAAGGGTGTACATGGTCTGCAACAATGCTTAGGTAGGTGGTACGTGTCAAAGTAACATCCACATGGATGGCAGGACCCAAAGTTTCCCAGCAGAACATTGCCCAAAGCATCACACTGCCTCCGCCAGCTTGCCTTCTTCCCATAGTGCATCCTGGTGCCATGTGTTCCCCAGGTAAGCGACGCACACGCACCCGGCCATCCACATGATGTAAAGGAAAACGTGATACATCAGACCAGGCCACCTTCTTCCATTGCTCCGTGGTCCAGTTCTGATGCTCACATGCCCACTGTTGGTGCTTTCGGCAGTGGACAGGGGTCAGCATTGGCACCTTGACTGGTCTGCGGCTATGCAGCCCCATACGCAACAAACTGCGAGGCACTGTGTATTCTGACACCTTTCTATCAGAACCAGCATTAACTTCTTGAGCAATTTGAGCTGCTGTAGCTCGTCTGTTTGATCGGACCACACGGGCCAGCCTTTGCTCCCCACGTGCATCAATGAGCCTTGGCTGCCCATGACCCTGTCGCCGGTTCACCACTGTTCCTTCCTTGGACCACTTTTGATAGATACTGACCACTGCAGACCAGGAACACCCCACAAGAGCTGCAGTTTTAGAGATGCTCTGACCCAGTCGTTTAGCCATCGCAATTTGGCCCTTGTCAAACTCGCTCAAATCCTTACGCTTGCCCATTTTTCCTGCTTCTAACACATCAACTTTTGGACAAAATGTTCACTTGCTGCCTAATTTATTCCACCCACTAAGAGGTGCCGTGATGAAGAGATAATCGGTGTTATTCACTTCACCGGTCATAATGTTATGCCTGATCGGTATATATATATATACTATATATATATATATGTGTGTGTGTGTGTGTGTGTGTTTGGAAGCATTACTATTTCATAAGCCAATTTCAGTCTTCAGTGTCACTTAATCCTTCAGAAATCATTTTAACCTCCTTAGCTCTGGGGCCATTTTTGGGGATTTCCGCCTGGATTTGGCCTCCCCAAATTTAAAAGCTTCCCATACCCACATACAGTGGTAAAACCCTTTGAAGTTACATAAAACACTGCTGAAAGTGATAAACATTTAAGTATATGTTGTCTGAGCTGCAATAACCCCCCCCCCCATATTGGTTATATTGGTTATAAATTCATTTTTGACAGTGCATAACTCAGGCCCTGTGTGCTCTAGCACCCTGCAGACAGATTTAGCTGTTTTCACTAGATGGCGGCAAATACTGAAAAAAAGGAATTTTGTCTGTATCATGTTGTATGCAAGATTCATTCAAATGGATCTGAAGGGAGGAATATTACCTTTTTTATGTAATTTCTGCCTACCCAAATCTCTCCAATATACAAGTATCCTCATACTCTGAGAGAAAATCTGCATCATGTTCCCACTTTGAATATTTTGCATCATATGTTATGTGTGGTTTATGATTTGGGGGGCCACTGTAACCACAAAACTGCCTCACCAAAAAAATTGCTTTTTTAGTCTAATAGTACTCATATTGCTGTTGGCACAATAAAAGCCACTTGATATAATGCATAGCCTTGCTTTAGTTTACAGTAATACAGTGTATCCTTTTAGTAGTAAAACAGATAATATAAAAATACAAACAAAAAATCAAGCTCTTTCTCATAGGAATACTGAATCATGACATTGTGTCAGTTCAAGGTCAGGTAGTCTTTGTTCTAAGCTGGCAGTATAGTGAAGGCCTTGAATGTTTGCATGTTACCTGCCTGGCTATAATAACCTGGCTCCGCCCTCCTACATACTTCCGCTCAATTTTAATTTTCCTTCAGTGCGTCGTCTGGGTTTGCGGTATATTTGCTGGCTTTCTCAGGTCATATTGTAACAGGTCCAATCAGCGAACAGAGGGAGTGGCTGAGAACGGTGATGTTGATGTTGTGCGCTAGTTTGAGTTGTAGTTCAGTAATGGTGGCAGAGAAAGATGCGAGCAAAGCCATTTGGTCCATTGTGGCAACGAATATCCAGAAGTTAAAGCCGGAGCAAGAACAATCTTTGCTGAGTTTTGTTGGTGGCCATGATGTTGTGGCCCTCCTCCCCCTGGGGTTCGGGAAAAGTTCGATTTTCCAGCTTGCTCCATTAGTGGTGAAGGAGTTGTCTAAGGCGAACGCATACGTCACAACCAAACATTAGCGATTGGTTATGCAGATCCAACAGTTTTAAACTTCAACAGAGTACCCGTCTTCAAGGAAGTTAACGCTTGTCAATGGAGAGTGGCCAGACTCTCTGTACAAATGAAATGTATGAGAGTCTGGTAGGACCAGGCTATGGCTATAAAGCTCATGACTGGCAAAGCAAGGACAGCGGGACACCATTCCAGACAGTGGAGGAGAGGATGTGTGCCAAACCAGAGTTGGTGAGCAGCTCTAAGAGGTTCTAAGTGGAGGTCCTATCTCTGCTCTGATAAGTGAAGTTGTGTCAGTGTTTTTCAATGCACTCCTTGTTTTCCTTATCTGCGATAATTAAAACATTGAAATTCCTTTTACAGCGCCCAGGGAGTGAGAGATGGACCTGTTGGGAAGCATCTTGTGGAAATTGTAACAGGTTGGAGCATATCAGAGCCCTCAGCAGCCCATCTATGGCCAGAGGAGTGTAAAAATATTCACACACTGGTGCCAGAAAACACCATGTTCCCACACTCACGAACCCATCACGCAGCCCAAAAAGGAAAAACACTTTTCTCCATCTTTTTATGGTAAACAACAACTTCATGTCGTATTTTGAACTCAGCATGTAGCCTAAAACTGTACATTTGCTAGAGTTTGATATTGTACACCACTGCAAAATAATACGTAAGCATCAGGTATAGCAAAACTATGGAGACTGTGAAGTGCATTTACCAGAAAAAAAAATCCTTGAAAATTTTGCATGTTCGCCATGCATTGCTGTTCCTGATTTGAGTATAGGCTATCTATTTTCCCATTTACACGAAAAAAGTGTATCGGTACACACACGCAGAAATGTACCTGTGCTCATGCAAAAGTCTCCTGTTGAGTGAATACAATTTTAAAGTCAGCTTAAAATCAACCCTATCCTATTGTGCACACTCATTAAGACCATTTAGTCAGAAATTCTCTAATGAATAGCAATAGCGTTGACTCGCGCATATGCACAGTAGCACAGCAGGATACGCAATGCTTGTTCCCGTTATCTCAGGGAATCAAGATTACGTCAGTAACTTGAGCGTTCCCTTTCGATACGGTTCACTCACATTGTGTCAGTTTCTGACGCGTATGGGGAATGCACTGCAAAACGTCGTGCTACCAGCACAGAATGGATGCTGTCCTGCGAAGCCGTAGCCCGGGGGCACTCAGTGACGAGGGCCCCAGGCAGGCTACTAGAGTCAAGAATTTATAATGCCCAGAAATGGCAGACTGGAGCTTGTAGGAATGGTATCTCTTATTAAAACCCCTTAGGGCGGAGACTGATTTAGGCAGACAGAACCTGTGCCTGAAGGGCCCGGGACGTCTAGGTTATAGAACTTGATAAAGATGGAAGGCGAGGACCAGCCGGCCACCACACAGATGTCAGCCATGGATATTCCGCTAGACCAGGCCCAGGAGGAGGCCATTCCTCTGGTGAGTGGGCCCTCACCCCAATAGGGCACTGCAAGTCCAAGGACTTATAGGCTAGTGCTATGTTCCTCAGCAGAGGGGAGAGATGACATGCCCTAAAGGGCGTGAAGAGCTCCTTAGAAACATAGCCTTGTCTGGGTTTAAGGACAGCCTTGCTGTCGTTGGGCCCAAACGCAAGGCACAAAGTGTCCACAGAGAGAGCCTGCAGGTCACCAATTCAATTGACCCGATGCCAGAGCCAGCAGGAGAGGCCGAAGGTCTGAGCGGCTCAAACGGAGGGCCCCTGAGTGCCCTCAGGACAATGGACAGGTCCCAGCCTCCTGGCCCCTCTGAGAAATCTGACCACCAGGTCATGTTTCCCAATCAACTGGCCACCTTTAGGGGCGCGGTACGCCGTGATAGCTGCCGTGTAAACTTTGAGCATGGACGGAGTGTGTTCACTGTCCAACAGCTCCTGCAGTAAAGAGAGAATGGAAGTGATCTCACAAGACATGGGGTCTATATGCCAGGCTGCACACCAGCCGGAATTTTGTTTTTTTTTCCAGCCCATTTTTGCATATAAAGGCATCTGGTAGAAGGTGCCCTTTCCTCTCAGAGATAGTGTTCATGACCTTGATTCGGTTGATGACCTGAGGGAGCAGTGCTACTGGAGGGAAGGCATAAAGGCCCAAAAGTGGCCACCTGTGTGTTAATGCATCTTTTTCCATCGAAAAGAATATCTGGCAGTGGGTGTTCTCTTTCCATGCAAAGAGATCCACTTCCGCCTGGCCGAAAATGCTCCAAATCATATGAACCTTCTGGGGGGTGGAGTCTCCACTACCCTGTAGGCAGTCTGTTCCGGGACAGAATATCTGCTTCCGTATTCATGGAGCCCGTCACATGTATAGCTCTTACTGAGCAGAGATTGTCCTGTGCCCACAGGAGGAGGCGGTGTGCCTGTCTGTTCAGCAGACAGAACCTGAGACCCCTCTGGTGATTTATATAGGCCACCACTGTCATGTTGTCTGACCAGACCAGGACATGGTGCCCTCTGAGCTCCTGCTGAAATTCTCTGAAGGCCAGGAGCACTGCCATCATTTCCAGGTAGTTGATGTGCCAGCTCGACATTGGCTCTGCCCAAGAGCCAAAGGCCGGTCTGCCATTGCACAATGCGCCCCAACCAGTCTTGAAGGTGTCTGTCACAACACCCTTCCTTCTGGAAACCAAGCCCAGTTTCACGCCCCTCTGACACAGATTTCCAGGGGGCCATGGCTTTGGTACAGCCGTGGTTCATCCTGAGAATATTAAGGCCCTTGCGCCACGTTTGAGGTTGGACGTGGGCATTCAACCATTGTTGTAAGGGCCACATATGTAACAGACCCAATGGAGCGTTGATTTAGGGTGACTTGAAGCAGCTGAGGAACTTGCTCTCTTAGGCAGAAAATGGCCTATCGCTTGTGATGTCTTCTGTGCTACCGTGAACCCTCAGGAACGAATAAGCGAGGAAGTCGAGTCGAGGAAGGCTGTCTTGTCAGTGTCCTTTATCTCCGTTAAGATGAGCCAAAGGTGGCGCTCAACCGTCTGGACCGTCGACTTAGTGGCATGCAGTGCGAGGTTGGTTGTGCTGCACAGCTCTTTGAAGGCCGCTGGGTCAGGGCCGCTCTCGTCCATGTCACAGAGGAGATTTGTGTACTTGGAGGACCGCCATCGTGTGGAGGGCGGAGCCAGCCTGGTGCTTTCATGATCCAGACTGCTGACACACTCAGAGTGCTCATCTGAGGGAGGCAGGGCAGCCCTGGGCAGCCACACTCGTGGCACGACATTTTGCAACAAACGCCGCTTTGCTCTTTTTTAGTTAGAAATACTCTCTTGAAATCAGCTTGCACTGTGAAATTTCAGGCTTCAGTATTCGGATTGAAAGGGAACCTTATTTCAAATGAAGAAAAAAAAGTTGTTTTATCTTGTTTTATCTCCTCTGACCACCTGCCCTGGGTCGATTCTGGTATGTAATTAATCTAATACATTTTCGATTTAAAAAATTCTTACATTTTTTAAAAAAAAGTTCTGTTCCAAACCTTTTCTCGTAGAATATCCACAGTATCAATATCAACGGTTATTTGTTTAGTTCACCAAATGGCAGAAAGCCACAAAAGGGGTGAGCTTTATCATTAACCATCTCAAACACTCTCAAACCTAAAAGAAAAACATTTATGCATTGAGTATTTTTTACATTAATTTTCCTAACTACACACTCAAAAAACCCTGTACATTTAAATCTGTGGAATTTCAAAGCCATCCTTGTGATTAAAAAACAGAAGTGGAGAGTTGATGGCTGATAAATGCATTGCACTGGAGGAGAGTTCATCTCTTATGGTTTTACTGTAAATGTTTACATTCCAGCATGCCGTGATGTTATCAGCTAATCGTTTTTGGAACAGACTGTGGAGTCCTGTGGGTTGGATTATTGGTGGTGGTGTTGGGGGGATTCGCCTGAGGAGACAAGGTCAATGTGAAGTGGTGCTCTCTCCAAACAAAGGTATTAACTTTGGGCCATTTCTTTCCTCTTTCATGCCCTTTCTATTGTCTCGGTAAATGCATTAATGTCGCTTTCCACTTTGCAAATGTGAAAATTTAGCTTCATGTTACGCCCTTCCACCTGGAAGCTTGATCATCTGTTCAAGCATCACAGTGAGGCAGCAATGACTTTTTATTTTGTTTGAAAACAGTCATTACTTTTGTGGTTCCTTTTTGGGGATACTAATGGTGCAGAAATTAAATGGTGCCTTTTAAGATGAGCATTAAACCATTGTCTTTTCACTGATATTAGAATAAATAAGCTGTTTTCTTATGCTCTTTGCAAAGGGAAAAAAAAGAAGAAAATTACACCCTGGAAATAGTTAACCTCTGATCCTTTTTTATTATTGCTCATCAAGGAAATTGTGTTATGTTTTGGAAGTATGTACAACTCTTTTGTGTGAAATCCCGCAATCAGTGTCCTGGCTGAAGACAGACTCTTTGTTCTTCAGAAGTTAAACCGGGAGGGTCCGACTCATGCTTGATGTGTTTTGAATCCATTCTTTGTCGCACCTATTTAAATTTTCTCACAAATGAATGTCGGAGTGAAACATGGCAAAATAACAGTTTGGGGTTTTTTTCCTGTCAGTGTGAGGCTTAATTCCGTATAGGGGTTTTGTTGTAGCAGGTAAAAATTAACATGCACTGGGTAAAGTACTCTCCTACCAGCTTTTGTTTTCTTTGTGAGGGTTTATGAGCCTGCTCACTCTAGTCTGCACAAATCGTCTACTCTACTCAAAAACTGTTTACATACTTTTTCACGATACGTTTTGTATAAACACAGACATCCATATGGTGCTCAACTGCGCCCTAATTCCTCTTCAGAAGCTGATCTATTCACATGTTTGTGTAGAGGACAAGAGGCCTCGTGCATGTAAGGGCCATCATTATTAAATGGTTTTAATCCTAAAAGATTATAACTGAAAGAATAAAAGTAGGCAGAAACTTGGGATGCATTTAATTTTTTAAAACATCAATGTCTTCACATGTATACTTGAAAACAAAAAAATCTGAGGCATTAATGAGATAGAAAAAACAACATGGTTCATTCTTGCTTATATGTTTATATTTTTATAAGCTAATGTTTACTAGCATTTTATTTGCATTTCATTATAGTAAATGTTTCATGTAAATGCCATGTGATTACTGCACAGGTGATTGGCTCGGAAATTTACTGATGGTACAAAGGTGGTATGAAGGTAGGTAGGATACAGTTTAGTTATGTTGTCAATAAATATCAGTATATAATCACTGTAGACTGAGTGACACCTACTCAGAAACGGAAATCCATGTTTTGCCTCGAAATGCCTCTCATACAATGAACAATACACGGTATTTTACTATGATTTCATCCATGAATCTAGATAGACATAGACTGTCTAAAACATTAGTGGATGCAGGTGTCAGAGGGTGTGATTGCAGATGGATGCTGTATTTTGGTGATAGTGAACCTCCTTTCTCTTGCCTTTATGAGGGTGTTGTCTCCTCAAAAGCACATGATTAATGTACTCTGGGCTTTAGCCAGACTCTGTTGTGCAACACAGACATGGTCTATTGACTGTATCTGAATCATGCAGATATCACGAAAGGGCTGCTTAAACTCATGTGAACTGCTTTATATTGTGATGGTTGAAATAGAATTATATTTCTCTGCCTGCCCCAACATTTTTTTTTTCAATAGACAGCTGACTAATCCTTGGTTGCAAGGCAGCACAGTTTTAGTCACATGGAACAACACTCATGTTAAAGGAACACGCCGACTTTTTGGGACTTTAGCTTATTCACCGTATCCCCCAGAGTTAGATAAGTCCATACATACCATTTTTATCTCCGTGCGTGCCATAACTCTGTCTGACGCACCCACCGCTAGCCTAGCTTAGCACAAAGACTGGAGGTAAACGGCTCCATCTAGCCTACTGCTCAATAAGTGACAAAATAACGGCAACATTTTCCTATTAACATGTTGTGATGTGTATAGTTACATCGTGTACTAAGACCGACGGAAAATGAAAAGTTTACATTTTCTAGACCGATATGGCATTCCTGCGTAATAATCAATTAACTTTGCTGCCGTTCTATGGGTGCAGCAGGCGCAATGATATTACGCAGCACCTGAAAATAGTCCCCAGCACGCCGGTCTAGAAAATTGCAAATTTTCATTTTCCGTCGGTCTTAGTACACGATGTAACTATACACATCACAACATGTTAATAGGAAAATGTTGCCGTTATTTTGTCACTTATTGAGCAGTAGGCTAGCTGGAGCCGTTTACCTCCTGTCTTTGTGCGAAGCTAGGCTAGCGGTGGGTGCGTCAGACAGAGTTATGGCACGCACGGAGATAAAAATGGTATGTATGGACTTATCTAACTCTGGGGGATACGGTGAATAAGCTAAAGTCCCAAAAAGTCGGCGTGTTCCTTTAACATTTAGATTGACATAACTGAAACACCGCAGATATTCATTAGAGTTAATAAACATGCTACATTTATTTGCTAAAGTTGAATTAATCTGTTTTATTCTACAGAAATGATTATCTGATCCCATGCGGTGTCAATTGATCAGCAGATGATTTACTATTTTGGTGTTTTGTTTAAAATATTGTGACATATCATTGCATTGTAATAATAACCTACATTCAGGTTACAAGAAAGAAAGACACATAAGGATTGTCATCATTGAATAATCTCATTTAAAGCCTTTTATACAGCATGTTCTTTTGCACGTAAACAGCACTTAATTTGTAAACCTGTTTGACCTCATAGTGATACTTTCCTTCTCAGACATGGGACTGCAGACTTTTCAAAACAGTCTGTCCGACACTGTTGTTCTTCATGAAAATGAACTGCACGTCTTGCATGCAAGGTCAGAGACAGGACAGATTAAAGATAATTTGATATTTCAACTTTTAAACTGTAAAGGCCTGGTCACACCAAGAACAATAACTATAAAGATAACAATAATGATAACGCTAACCAGTGGACGATAACGTTCTGTTTACTAAGAGCGCACTGCAGTTTTGTCAAATGCTAGAGCTCTTTACAGCAGGATGGATTCTGATTGGCTGTTTTTGCTTTTATCGTTCATCTGCTGGAGAAAAAAAAATTCTGAGGTGCTTTCCAAGGCCAACTATGGTCGTTACCAACACAACTCAACGGAACTTGTGACCAAAATTGGCTAACGATGCTTTTGGTAGGCACACCCTTGAAAGTGATTCCAACAATATCGTTTCTCTGTTCCGTTATCGTTATAGTTTTGGTGTGGTGTGGACTGCTATTCTTTTATATTCAGAACGATTTTTAGAACTATATTGTTATCGTTTGTGATGTGAATGGTCTAAATTCTAATCAAAGATTGTCTGACTTTCAGCAAATATAATTTAAAGGATTAGTTCACTTTAAAATGAAAATTACCCCATGATTTACTCACCCTAATGTTATTTAAAAATAGGGCTGATGGGTATTGACACAAATATCATGATTCGATTCAATTTGGATCCACAAGTTTGCGATTCGATTCTGATTTAATTTGATATTGATTATTTGGAGCTTAATGGTACAGTACAAGGCAAATTTTCTCAAGGAAAAAAATCTCTCAACTATATGCTATACAGAAGTCAGTTAGTAGGCTAAAGCCTTTTATACAGCATGTTCTTTTGCACGTAAACAGCACTTAATTTGTAAACCTGTTTGACCTCATAGTGATACTTTCCTTCTCAGACATAGGACTGGTGACTTTCCAAAACAGTCCATCTGACAATGTTGTTCTTCATGAAAATGAACTGCATGCGAGGATGTTTCAACTGTTGAACTGTAAAGGCCTGATCACACCAAGAACAATAACTGTAAAGATAAATATAACAATAACGATAACTATTACCGTCCACACCAGCGGACGATAACGTTATGTTTACTCTAAGAGCGCGCTGCAGTTTTGTCATCTGTCACTTTAAATGCTTGAGCTCTTTACAGCAGGATGGATTCTGACTGGCTGTCTTTGCTTTTAACATCTGCTGGAAAAAAAATTCTGACGTGCTTTCCAAGGCCAACTATGGTCACAAGTCGTTACCAACAAAACTCAACAGAACTTGTGACCAAAGTTGGCCAACAATGCTTTTGGTAGGCGCACCCTTGAAAGTGATTCCAACAATATCGTTTCTCTGTTCCGTTATCGTTATAGTTTTGGTGTGGTGTGGACTGCTATTCTTTTATATTCAGAACGATTTTTAGAACTATATTGTTATGGTTTGTGGTGTGAATGGTCTAATCCCAGATTGTCTGACTTTAAGCAAATATAATTGAAAGGATTAGTTCATTTTAAAATGAAAATTACCCCATGATTTACTCACCCTAATGTTATTTAAAACTAGGGCTGATGGGTATTGACACAAATTTCATGATTCGATTCAATTTGGATCCACAAGTTTGCGATTCGATTCTGATTCATTTTGATATTGATTATTTTGGCGTTTATTGGTACAGTACTTACAAGGAAAAAAATCTCTCAGCTAATGCTATACAGAAGTCAGTAAGTAGGCTTTAGTATAGCCTTATATTGAAGGTTAAAATTAGTTTGAATACAAACACTTAAAATGGACGTTTTTATCATTTTAAAGTTATAATATACATTTATAATTAACCTACATATGTTTCTCCAATTCGTTTAAAAAAACATTTAAATGGTAGCTGTCATAAAAACTTGAGGGATTTATTCAAACATAGCCTACATTATGCCTAAACATTGGAGAACAGTGGAAACACATAATGAATAGGTTATGTAATATGGTGCATAGCAAAATGCTCCTCTGTAAAGTTCATTTTTCTAGCTACCTGGTCATGGTTTTCTGAGGTAAATGCAACATCACGTGATATTGTTACAAGCTGTTTGAATGACGTATTTCCGTTGTACTGGATCGTCTGATGTTCATTCATTTTTATTTCGTGCTGTAACTAGTAGTAAATCGGAAGAGATCCGTTCACGATCGTGCTTCGCTTTATTGTTTGAATTAGCCTACGTAAATAAATGGACATCATTGATTCATAAATTGAAGACTAAAAATTATTTGGATTTAAGAATCAATATCGGTTCATAAAAATGAGTGGTTAAAATAGGGGAATCTATATTTTTACCCAGCCCTATTTAAAACGTATTTATACAGTCAGTATGGCCTCAGTGAGAGATTTTGGTGTTGGTTTAGCCTATCTGAAATTGTATTGAATTCTTACGTTCATGGACTGAGGGTATTTTCATTGGATTTTATCTCTATGTTCGCCTGTCACCTGTCAAGCCATTATCCACAAAGAGTCTTTTGATCATTGCTTCCTCTTCAATTATTGCCTTTAGGTCATTTATCTCTATACTATGTGTTGACAAACCCTCTTAAGCTTTACACTTTTGCGGTTTGACTGTCTCAGACACAAGATAGTTTTTCTTCTAAAACCTACTGTAACTTTAATAAAACTTTTTTTCTGTACAGTTACTTTTAGACTGGGTTTAATTTAGGTGTTGAATTAAAACAGTTGACACACTTTAAGACATAGAGTACCACACAGTGTATTTTTCATGGTGATGTAAATAAACAAGAACTTTAATCAGTGACAAATGCTAACAGAAAAACTCCCCAAACTAGCTAGACACACTCCATATCAAAGCATATACAGTGTACCAGCAGTAAATATTTGAACACTTAAAAATGCATGGATGCCTTTGCATTAGATAACAAATATTACACCAAATGAATATTAAGTGGCATTCAGTCATGCAAAACATTTTATTAATGAAAGATTTTTAGGTTTTAATTTACAATAAAAAGTCATTTGCACTTTTTGACTTCGTCAAGTGTTGGAGGAACGTGCATCCACTTAATTTGTTTTCAGATGCCACTTTGTGGTTTGATAGTTTATCTAAAGCAATGAAACTCATAGATTTTAGGTGTGCATTTCCACTGCATAGCATGACAATTATGACAACAACTGAGATAAACTCTATTGAGTGAATTGTCTTTGCTTTGGCTCAATCTCATTATAGAAATGATTGATAATGAGCATCACAATATCACTTTCCTCTTTTGCTTTCATGGTCATTCCAAAGTTCATTATGCTTTCAGCATTTATAATCCTGCTGGAGGAATAGCATTGTTTGCTCTGTTCTCTTCTGCATAAATGCACTTTGGCTGTTTTTGACTGTTTGTGTCTCCACAATCACTTCCCACATGATGCTGTAGCTCTGGTAAATCAGTACATGCCACCACTTAAAGTGTTTCCTGAGATCCACGGCTGGAAGCAGAACATATAAGGATAGTACGGGAATGACTGGTATAAGGGAGGAACAGACGGACTGGGCAGCTCCTCTGCGTTATATTGCCTCTGGTCGTTTCTCACCAGTACTTTCACTGCCACTCTCTTTGCCAGGGCTGTTGTGGGAGTTGTCGCGAGCTCGGCTGCCATTTGTCGCCGTTTAGTTTTGTATCTCCTGTTCTGAAACCAGATCTTCACCTGTGTCTCGGTCAATTTGAGTGCTCCTGCTAGATCGGCCCGCTCTGGGCCAGACAGGTACCGCTGCAGGTTAAAGCGCCGCTCCAGCTCATACACCTGTGCATGAGAAAAAGCTGCCCGAGACCTTTTTTTGCTTGATTTAGAGTTGTTTTCTTCAAAGTTGCAGCTCTGTGGTTTCTGTTGGTTCATGTTGTGATCTGTATAGATGGACAAAAGTAGGTTTAGGCTTGGAGAATCATGCTGTGGACCATATGAAGAATTAAAAAATAGTCCTACAATTTTTACCAGTGACCATTAGCTTAATAGGCCTACCATACATAACGTGGACTGGTGTGTATTTGAGGAGATTTTTCACTCTAAACAATGCTGGGAGGTTTCAACCCATGTCTGGGTTAAATATGGACAAACCCAACAATTTTAAACCCAACGGTTGGGTTTGTCCATATTTTACCCAAACACGGGTTGAAACAACCCAGCATTTTTTTTTAGAGTTAAAGCAATGAGAAATCCTTTAATTTAATTATCTTAGAGGAGACCGGGTTGTGTTTTTGTTTCAAGTTCTGCTATGTGTCTTAAATGTTGATATATTACATATATAAACTGTAAATTAGTGTCAAGTACAAAAATTGCTGTTTTTATAACCCCACTACACTATCATATAAAACATGGATATTTTTAATGTTGTAATTGAATTTATTGTTGTATAATCAAATGTATGAATTATTATGCCCTATCACCTTCCACTCCCATTTAACTTTAAACACTTTATTTCAAAATGGTCAAATTTTTACAAATATAGACAAACATATACAAATATAAACACAAACATAGGCTAACAATTAAAAATAATAACAGTGTCGTTTGTGCTGGCATCAATGATATTTCTTGTTTTGTTTTAAATATGAAAATCTTGTGTTTTCAAATTAAACAGGAGAACCAGCTAAAGTTGATGATAGTTTTGTCCTTTAATGTTCACTAAAATAAGCATAAATCTAATTATATTTCTGTTTGTGAAAAACAAGCATTTACAGGTAGGCCTATTTACAAGACAAAAACGATGTTAAGCATGATTTCATGTCTGTCTTATAGTTTGATTTGTGAACATGGATGTTAAATGACAGAACTATCATGTGAATTAGCAGTTTGTTTGTTTTTTGTTTAATTTTGTTCTATTGAACCAACAAATATCGAACAAAATGAGACAGTGTATATAGGCTATATGCTTGCCACAAATCACGCAGTTTTTTGTTTTAGGTTTTTATAGAGGTTAGCTTTTGCAATTGTATCTGCAATTTTTTTTAAATTAAAATCCTTCATATATTTCTGAAACTAGGAATTGGGTGATGCGTATTTTAAAAAAAATACATTTATCACAATAAATGAATGCATGAAGTGTAAAATGTCAGGTACTGACAACAGCACTCTTTGCATTGACGTTAATGTACACAGTTTATGTATATAGCCCTATGTTTTTTTCTAAACTAAACGTTAATCTGTAGCAGACAAATATGAGAACATTAGGCCTATACATTTTTAAGAATTACAAAATAATAATAACCCGAGTTACAAATGTTGAAAGAAAATGTTTTACAACACTGCAGTCTCCCAGTATATTATATAATAAACTACTTGTTTTAATGTCTTACCTTGTCGTCTTTCTAGTGAATTGTCTTCTCCTCCTATTGATTCTTCCTCGCATGAATGTTGGTCAGAGGATGATGAGTCTAGCACGAGCACACAGGAAGAGATGCGCCTCTGCGCGCTCTCAGCTCCAGCGTTCTCCACCGGTAGAGATGAGCTTGAACAACCCCGCGCCACTCTCTCTCCATGGGCCCGCTCTTCTGCGTATTCCTCATCAAGACGGCAATTTTTCTCGCAATCAAGTCCTTGGTTTAATATGTTGTGAATGGAAAAGGAGGTGCGATTATTCGCCATTTAAAACATTTACGTAACCTGCTCGTCAATTTTCGATGGCCTGCGGTTTTGCGCTTCTATCTAGGAAGCTCCTGCGCTTTCATGGCGATGGATTAGTCCACAGTATAATGGGGTTCCTCTTTGCGTGTCATTTAATTGTTGCAAAACTTCTTCTGACCCAATCAACAAGCAAAGTGTCAGAAAATGTCATGTGCGCATCAGTCCCCTCTGTTCTCTTTCCAGACGCGGTGCCAATGGGCTTTCTGGAGCACTTCGCTCCTCCCTCTAAAAGAGACGTGTAGAACTAGAAAACCTATCGAAATCGGTTTACTGCCACATGTTCTTACTGGCTTTGTTAGTTTGTTTTGGACATTTATGTTTTTCGTTGACAAAGAAGTATGTTTGAGAATATAAAAAGGAGAAATATTTGTTAGAAAGAGTTTAAAATACAGTGTTGTGTATATGTATTTTTTGTACTTGTAGCCCTTTTCAGACGTTTTTGAGAAACGTTTATAAAATGTTCTAAAGAAGAAAAACTCAAGTGGTTAAAAAGTAGCCTACTGAAATATTTGCACTTTAAATACAGCGAGGGTGCACTTGATATTTTCGAAAACGTTTTCATAAAAAATGGCTTTTTGCTTGTTATGCCACAATGACTTTGACATCATTTTTAGATAAACATCTGTCAACCGAATAAAACAACGAATGCCAACATATTTTTTTTTTCTGGAATTTCACAGGATTATTATTATTATTTTTTTTTTTTTTGCCTGAACAATCAACATAGACAATACTGATTTTAAGTTGGGAATCAGAATTTAATGTTAATTATAGAAGAGGTGCAAACAATTAAGGCATTCATTTTGAATGAATTTCATATTTTATGTATTTTGAACTCCGTATATACAATGGGGGTCTCAATTTCAAAGGTAGCCTACCGCTGACTATAACATTAAATAAATAAGACCACAAATCCTCAAAATATAGGCTAAGTAGCATTATATTTGTATAGCCTGTGCACATCTCAAAAAGCACTTTATTTAATGTTTTGTTATTTATTTATGTTCAGCATTTGCATTGCTAAAGTTATTCGATGACTAGAATTAATCGAATTCTTTCTTTTTATTTAAGCTTTCGTTTCACTGTATAATGCAGTTTCAGACATGGTCCGTTTTTTATTTGTATTAATTTTATAAGCAGTTATAGGTAATTAGATGTGTATGCTTCTTGTCGTCTTCTTTATATTTCGATTTCTATTGTTCTAAAATAAATTGAAATTCAAAATATAATGCCGAACTGAAGGACTGAAGCTTTTTTCAGCTTCTCTTTCCCCTCGAAATGCTCTTTAATAAAATTCAGACGTTATTTTCTATTCGTTTTGACTACTTTTATAGGCTACTTGACTGATTATACACTATATATTTATCAAGCATACTCATGTAATAAGCTAGGCTATTTAAATGAAACGTAGTTTATTTTATAAACTTTATTAGCAGTGGAATTTTACATTTGCATCAAGAATTCAAGAAATTCAAGAATGTGTTTTTTAATGATTGCTCTAAATGCTTATATTTTCGTAAATTCTGAGTTGTAAATAAAATAAAATGTGGTTTTCAATTTAAATGTATTTCGCGTAAACGCACTTTATCCTACCTGTAATATATAATAAGTTTTGTGAAATCTCTCTCGGTTCATGGCAGGGTTTCTAATGAGTTAGAATAGAACATTAATAGGTCAAGTTTACAGCGACATTCCTACGAATGTGCGTATTTCGATTCTGTATGACATTGTAAGGTAAATCTCAGTTTGTTGTAAATGGTTTTCAAAGCTATTGTTCTCCCGTTTGTGTTTATGAAATACGATTGTAGCGCCTCCTTGTGGCCGGCTGATGTTCATCTGCTGTCCGTGTGTTTGAAAATCTGGTTGACCAGCCGATGGCCTGCTTGAAGCAGCTAGAAACTTCCAGCATTCCAAAAACGTCACATCTTTCTTTATTTAAATAATCCTTTCTGACAACATAATTACATGAGGTAAAGACAGCAGGCTTGATGTTCGGTTTTCACAGTTGTAAATAGCCGTATGCTTACAAAAAAGGTGACATAACCTATAGGTGGATTGTACTGATTATGCTTTTAATAGTTTTTTTACTCACCCTATGATTTGGAACTTTCACAGTATCTAATGCTACAGATAGGTGCATACCCCGTGTATAAGACGTGTATAGGCTATACGCTGTCAAACGATTAAAGGTGCACTATGTAACATTTTTTTCAGTAAAATATCCAAAAACCACTTAGCCAGTGTTATATATTTTGTTCAGTTGAGTACTTACAATATCCCAAATGTTTCCAACTATTTGTAAATCGTGAGAAAATTGCTATTTTAACCAAGGAACCGGGACGTGTGAGGGTGTCCTGTCAATTGCGTCATATCTGCCTTACCCTCGGTTTTATTTAGCAGAAACTCTTTACTCTTACTGCAGTGTGCAACAAGTGTCATAGCAGCCGCCGAGCGAATGCACAGATTAACGTCATAACATCATTTTCAACACACTCAAATGTATCTAATATGATAAACAGAGCTGCGTTACCTCATTCATGAACGGAAAAGCGGAAATGGCGCCGGCGACTGTGGCATAATAAAAGTCCCGCTACTCGAGAGGCGTGTGTTGCATTAATCTTATTAACAATCGCTCCAGGCCTTGCTCAGCTCCCACAACACTCGGTCCTGCTCTGCTACACACTACAGTAACGTTAATAATCGCATCCATTAACATGATTTCTGCCAGAGTTCTATCCCGATTATTTTCCACCGGCTGTGACGTGAAGACCACATGTCCCAAGATTCTGCGCTCAGACTTGCCGTCATCAAACTACGCCTTTGTTTTGAATAGGCGACCTCTAGCGGACAGAAAAGTTACATAGTGCACTTTTAATCGCGATCACTTGCATCCAAAATAAAAGTTTGTGTTTACATAATATATATGTGTGTACTGTGTATAATTATTATGTATAAATAAATACGCACACATGCATGTATATATTCAAGATTTTTAAAAATATTTATATATAATTTAAATTATATAAATATATATACAGTATATACATGCAAACATTTCTCAAATATATACATGTATGTGTTTGTATTCAAACATACATAATTATACACAGTACACACACATATATTATATAAACACAAACTTTGGATGCGATTAATCGTTTGCCAGCCCTAGCCTGAGTTAAAGGTAGGGTAGGCAATTTTCAAAGAGGCTGAAAGCAAAGAGCAGGGAGCAAACAAAAGCATCAATGAACATAAACAACTTTAAGAGCACTGACCTGCACCACCTGGCTGCTGCAGATTCATTTCAGTATTAGTGTTGCCACTGAAACATAAATTCACATAAATTCGAGTCACGAACCGCTCCGAGTATAACGTCACGGGTTTCAAATTCCATCTCTTCCAAATTACAGTTGGCTGAAGGCAGCACAAGCTCATTGTTTTGTTTCAGGAGGAACTGTAAAAGGTGGCTGCTGTTTTGGTGCTTGATGACTGATGTCTCTGCATAGCATGAACTGCGCTGATGACGTGTGTTGTCTGCGCGAGCAGGGTGTGCAGAGGTATAAAAGTTGACAGGCAGGTATACACTCACCTAAAGGATTATTAGGAACACCTGTTCAATTTCTCATTAATGCAATTATCTAATTAATCAATCACATGGCAGATGCTTCAATGCATTTAGGGGTGTGGTCCTGGTCAAGACAATCTCCTGAACTCCAAACTGAATGTCAGAATGGGAAAGAAAGGTGATTTAAGCAATTTTGAGCGTGGCATGGTTGTTGGTGCCAGACGGGCCGGTCTGAGTATTTCACAATCTGCTCAGTTACTGGGATTTTCACGCACAACCATTTCTAGAGTTTACAAAGAATGGTGTGAAAAGGGAAAAACATCCAGTATGCGGCAGTCCTGTGGGCGAAAATGCCTTGTTGATGCTAGAGGTCAGAGGAGAATGGGCCGACTGATTCAAGCTGATAGAAGAGCAACTTTGACTGAAATAACCACTCGTTACAACCAAGGTATGCAGCAAAGCATTTGTGAAGCCACAACACGCACAACCTTGAGGCGGATGGGCTACAACAGCAGAAGACCCCACCGGGTACCACTCATCTCCACTACAAATAGGAAAAAGAGGCTACAATTTGCACGAGCTCACCAAAATTGGACAGTTGAAGACTGGAAAAATGTTGCCTGGTCTGATGAGTCTCGATTTCTGTTGAGACATTCAGATGGTAGAGTCAGAATTTGGCGTAAACAGAATGAGAACATGGATCCATCATGCCTTGTTACCACTGTGCAGGCTGGTGGTGGTGTAATGGTGTGGAGGATGTTTTCTTGGCACACTTTAGGCCCCTTAGTACCAATTGGGCATCGTTTAAATGCCACGGCCTACCTGAGCATTGTTTCTGACCATGTCCATCCCTTTATGACCACCATGTACCCATCCTCTGATGGCTACTTCCAGCAGGATAATGCACCATGTCACAAAGCTCGAATCATTTCAAATTGGTTTCTTGAACATGACAATGAGTTCACTGTACTAAAATGGCCCCCACAGTCACCAGATCTCAACCCAATAGAGCATCTTTGGGATGTGGTGGAACGGGAGCTTCGTGCCCTGGATGTGCATCTCCATCAACTGCAAGATGCTATCCTATCAATATGGGCCAACATTTCTAAAGAATGCTTTCAGCACCTTGTTGAATCAATGCCACGTAGAATTAAGGCAGCTCTGAAGGCGAAAGGGGGTCAAACACAGTATTAGTATGGTGTTCCTAATAATCCTTTAGGTGAGTGTACATCGTACCATTGCAATGATTGGACGAATATTTTATGGACCTATCCACAGATGATAAATACATACATACACCACTAAACTTAGTGATTGCTACCAGGATGTGAAGAGACTTTCAACCAGCATAACAAAATGTTTCTGGAAAAAATCACCCACTCTACCATTCTTTAAGACAAAAATATGACAAAAACTTGTGGCGCTTGTATATATTTAGTCTAATGTCTCACATGTACTAATAGCTCACAAACCAAACTAAGCCAGATCTTGTAAGTGGTTCATGTTTAAAACAACTTTTAACAGGATGCTATTCTTTTGTTTGCATTTCCACCATGGTCAACCAAATAAATATTATTCTGCTTTTGTTTATGTTGAGTAAGCTATATCACCATATTGGGAGGTCTGAAATGTTGTAAATGTTTTTCACTCTGAAGAAACATTCTAATTCATCAGGTCAGTTACACAGAACAATCATCCGGGGGTTGCACATCAGATTCAGTTGCCAAGTTTATTTCTCTACTTTTCAGATGTTTCTGAAGAATATAGGGATTCATTTATGGTCAAAGAAGTGGAAAAAGGTCAACTTTCACATTCATCATATTCTCGGAACCTCAAATAAAGAATTGCAATCTTTATAGGTAGACCTACCTCGTCTTTATGTTTCTAAACTTTCTTATATTTTGTGTAAATATTTTAGAGGAACATCAGCTCGTGTGTGCATAAAATGTGTTTGGATGGACGATCGAAAGTGAAGTGACCAGCAGGGGGCGCTTTCCACCCTGTAACACCTAGAGTAAAGGTGCTGACAGTATAAATTACATATAAGATAACACTCAAAGCTGTGGTACTCAACCTTTGTGGATTTCTCGTAAGATATGCCATTTATCACACAGAGGTTTCTGACAAAATCAAGACCTGTTTATCTGCGAGTCTTTCCTCCCCATAAAACGCAAATGTGTTGTTCATTATCTATGGGTAAAGTTGTGATGTTTGAGATCAGTGAAATGACAACAGGTTATACAAGCACAACATTCAACATGCTCATGCTGCTGTTTATCAACCCGATTGGTTCATCACACATTTACCCTTTTCCACTTTTATTTTCATTGGTTTCAATGTTAATTTAGGCCACTTGTCCTCACTTTAATGCCTTTAACATTTCTTAAACTTATTTAATTTCTCCTTGTCCTCCACATTCAATCATTTGTTTGCAGTTCAGAAGATGGATCCAATGGCCTTTGACCTCATGTTCTCTTGAAATAATTATTGTGCTCCAAATCATCTTTTCCTTCCTTTTGTTTATCTCTCTACAGATAACCAGTCCATATAGATATGTTCCTCCTTCCTAACTGATTTAGGACGACTAATAAATTTAAGTAAGATTTCAGTAGTAATATCCCAGCTAACAGGGGACATTGTCAGACCTTCTGGCGAGGTTATGAACAAACGGTTTCCAGTAACGTTAATAGAACGTTTCTTCAAAGTTATCAGGTCTTTAATAATGTTCTCAAAACCTTTGCACAAAAACAAAACATATATCGTCCATGTCCATACATCGTCCATTTTTCCTGAAACGTTGGGTGTTCTTCTAACTATTTGGAATGTTATGTTCAGAGAACATTCAAAAGTATCAATCCCGTTTGCACAATTGGAAGTTCCCTTAATGTTTGATTACCAAGAAAAATATTTATAAAACATAACGGTTCTACAAGTTCTAAAACGGTTAGGCTATAAAAAAAACTATAATAATAATAATATTTTACATTTTATCTAAATGTGGTCACGCCAGCAGAGTTTCCCATGGATGAGTTTTAACAACAGATGAAATCTGACCAGCCAACTAATATTTGGCCTATGACACACTGTTTGGGGGAACTAACCACACCCTCTTCTGATATTCATCCAGAAAACCTTTCTATAGATTCATATCTGTAGTCCAGCACTCTCTATAGTGGCTCATCCTGAGGCATCGCCGCTCTGTCGCCATGAGTATTTACACTGAAGTGTCTGGGCCACTTACCCTGACAGCAGGTATGTCCAATGGCCTCGCAGTAGCGATGGGAGCTGTTCATCCTTGCTATTAGTAGAGACAAACCCCCCGACGACTCTGTTTACTTTTCTATTCATCTTCATTATTAGAGTGGGAGATCTGGTGAACCCGTGAATGGGCTGAAGGATAAACGAGTTACGCCGTGCGTAATGGCCGAACACATGCTTGTTTCCATCAAAAGCTTTGTGTTTATTATTACGAAATCAAAATGATGAATTAGGTAGCCAGGAAATTAAATTCAGTAAATCCAATGAACCACGCCATTTTTTTTAATTGTTGTTTTTTATTAATGCTTTTTTAAAATAATTTCGTATGATTTGGTGTTTATTGGTGTTGTTTCTGTTCAGACGCTGAATAGGCCCAAATGTCCTCTAGTGGTGTTTGTTTCCACAACGCACAGTTTCGCACAGTGCACAATTGCTGACCTATAATTGCCTCACATTTTTTGAGTTAAGAAATGTAAAGTTTAAGTTAGCAGAATTTGCTGATTTTTATTCTGTAAACATAAATTTGAATTGCTCTGAACTTAAAATATTTGCGTAAGCTAATGGGTACATTTAACTTAAAAATATCATGTAATCTCAAAATTTTAGTAGTGCAACTTGACTAGCTTTAAGTAGCTAATTCAATAAATGATACCTTGCTAATTGGTTACACAATGCTTTGATAGTATTAGCATAGCACTTGCTGAATGAGAACAGCAATAAAATACATTTAACATATACCTGTTCTCAAACTAAGCTCATGCTCCACTCTCACCGAAACCCTATACAAAAAACAACATAACAGAATCTCTTCTAAACTAGCAAAGCAAAACATAAATCTTAACGTTAATCTTGCACACACAAAAAACATAATATAACACTTAATTTTGAGTGTCGTGGCAAAGCATGCTGGGAAATAGAAATCAGTTTCGGTTAAATGTAAGTTTGTCTAAATTAAATTAAATAAGTTCATAAAACTCAAAAAAAAAAAATGAAACCATTTAGATTAATTCAAATGTGTCAGTTTTGAGAACTCAAAAGAAAAAAAAGTTCTAAATACTTAAAAGTTAATTAGTTTGAACTGATTTGTTTAATTTGAGTTGGCCCTACTCAAACCACTTAATTATTTTGAGCGTTAGAGGTAACATCCAAATTAACAGGTTTTACTGAAATAATGTTTAATTGATTTCATTAAGATTGCACAGCTGAAAGTAATGTTTAAGATTCGGGATACAGTAACAGAATTAATTTAAGGAAAGAGTGATTAAAATCTCTAGAGATAAACGCTTGTAATGTGATTAAACATGGTGTGTGTCATAAGGCTCTGCAGGTACATCCTAAAACAACATGCAATGCCTGCAGACATGCAGGTCATACTGGAGAATTGGAACCTGCATTGGAGGAAGAAGAAAGGAAGAGGAAGATTGAGAGAGTGGGGAATAATAGATTTGAAATCTCCCTTGTTAGCATTGTTTATTTATTTGAAACCAATTGCAGATCACGTATTTCTTGTGAAATTGTTATTACTCAAAATATTTCATATCTCAAATGCAATTAGTCATAAACATAAACTTGTATCTCCTTGTCTGACATAAAGTCAGGTTATTGAAGTAGCCTATCGATTTAAAGCAGTTTTATATCAGCACGATTTATTCTCTGATATAGTGTGTATTGCTTTTTAAAAAAATCAAGTTTTGTCGTTTATTTTGTGAGCCGTTTGCTTTGAAAAACTGGGGAACAAAAGCGAAGGATCGGGTTAATTGTGCGCGTAACATATTCAAATGCTATTTAAACAACGATGTGTTTGGGAGACTTTTGAAATGCGGATTATTCTCGTATATAATTATGAAAGTTTTAATGTAGTATAATACAACAAAAGCTTATTTCATACACACGTCTTTTTATTTTGTATACATTTTACCATGAACGAAACACTTTAATTTAAAATGTAATATTGCAAGAACATTTTGACTCATAGGTTATTGCTCATATTGTAACTACGGAGAATGTTGGAGGGAAATAGTTTTTGCGTCTTGAATTTTGTCACATAATTCCTTAAAATTAAATGTTGTAGGCCTAACTTAAATGTTCTTTAAAACTAGACTCCGTGTGTCAAATAGTAAATATTTTAGCAGGACCTTTTAAAAATAGTTTACTGTTTTTATTTTTACAATGTAGGTTTGCACAAAAATCACACACACCATTGTCAATATTCGTAACATTTCTTAGGTAATACCTTTTTATCTATAAGTGCAATGAATGAGAAAACAAAAGTCTCTGAGTATGGATACAATGATGCCAGTCTTAAGTTTGACCCGCGAATGTTCAGGGAGTATGTTGTCCAAATATGTGGTCTAAATTGCTATGGATATTCATGTGCATTCGTTCAGCCATCATAAAAGGGTTGCTAAAAGAAATTCACTCAAGTTTATACTGAAAAGGTAGACTATACACGACCATAGGCCTATAAAACATGGCTAACTGTGTGCTAATATTGTAAAGTTGTCATTTATTTACAAACGGCTGGGTTGCAATGGCACTACCATGCCCGGATCCCCTGCAGAGTCCCTTGGCACGCGGACACGGGTGTGCCTTGTGATGTCTGAGGTTGAGAATATGTTCCGAGGTTGTTCAGACTCATGCTCATCAGCGCGTTAGTGGATGTGTTTGCCGGGAGAGGTGGAAGGCTGGGATATGTACAGCTGTAAGGGTTTGTGTAAGCGGCGTTATTATAAGATGAATAGCCGTTATATGTGTACGGGCCTGGGTTCACCGCGTACGTGGCGTTGTAATTCTGTGATCCCGTTAAGCACGGTTTGCCATCCCGGACCAGGACCGGCACAGCCACTCTCCTGGGCGGCGGCGGGTGATGGTGTCCTGCCATTTCCAGTGTTTTGTCTTGACGCTGTCGCTTGCATTTGTATCTGCGGTTCTGGAACCAAATTTTGACCTGCGTCGATGTCAGTTTCAGGGTACTAGCCAAATGTTCTCTCTCAGGAGCCGATAAATAGCGCTGCTGTTTGAAGCGCCGCTCGAGCTCAAAGACCTGCGCCTGGCTGAAGAGCACCCGCGGCTTCCGGCGCGTCCTCTGCCGCTGAGCGCGCTCCGTGTCCGAGTGCGCCTCACCCTCACACTCCGGGGATCTGATGATGGCACCGCAGCTTTCTATAAAAACAGAGACAAGAAAGATGCAACGCAAACACAGTTAACTCTCACTTTACGTGATTAATACAAGTAATTTCCTTGCATAAACAACAACAATAAAAATTGCGCATTAGCCTACACGAGCTGGGTCTAGGCCTTTATACAAAGTTTCTTCCCCTCAAGTTTCTGTCACTTAGACAAAATAACACAGACTGTGCATTATTTCAGAAATTAAAAATTAAACAAATTATATTATTAAGATATGTAAAATACAGTCCACAGTATAGTAAAGTTATCCATAGTATAGTAAAACAAATTTAAATCAACAAGAGTGCGTGAGTTAGTGTAAATTATGAAGATGTGCAGTGGTCAATAGATGAGTCACATAACTGCACATAAAACGCAGTGCAATAAATAAGTGGTCAGTCAATGTTATTTATATAATATGTATATATTTTATATATGGCCTATGTTTATGCATGTATACGATGTCTCTGGCAGGGTTAAACCGAAAAAGAAACATATAATTCTAAATTTCATAACATGCAATATTCATATTAAATGTTATATGAATGATACAGCTTTATCATAATTGTTTAATTTTAATATAATGGCATACTTTAACGAGGTTATTTGTTTCGATTTGCATTGAAGACACATAAAATAGGCCCATGCTTCAACGTTGCTCTTTTATACAATCACAAACCAGTTTTTTTTTCTTTTCAAAACTATGATTTAAATGTTTTGTCATATTTTTGTGAAAAACGTTTGATAGACCTGATTAATGCATTTTAATGCTAGTCAATAACCTAAAAGCTGCATGGTTCATGGCATTTGTAATATTTGTAAATAATAATAATAATAATAATGTAGACTAATAAACAACAAAAATAGGTCTACATTGACGCTTTGAATGATTATGTTTTAATAATTCTGTTTTTTATCCTGTAATATTCAGAGCCACGTACAATTCGACCTCCTCGTCAGTTTCAAAATTCATATTCATTCTCGTCAGTTGCAAAACACAAATCACCCACTCGTTTCATGGTCCTCAAGTTCATCTTCAAGTTTAGTGTCGACGTGTCCCAGAGCCGGATGGACGAACATCGGAGGGGAAAGGCTGCTCTCCACTAAACTATCCTGCATGGAGAGGGAGTTCAGAAAAGACATTTTCTCGTCGTTCTCTGAGAAGCCGGGGCTGTCTCCACCTCCGAGAAAACAGGATGATGGTGCCTGAAATCTCTCCTGCAGTTCCGGATGCAGTTGTGCGTGGTGTTGCGCGGGATGCAGAGATTGAAGGTGGCGAGATTGTTGCTCCAGTTTCAGTATATCCTTCACAGAAAACGGCGTGGATGTAGCCGGGCTCGGAAGCATCATCAGGCGCTGTTGGATTACATCTACAATGTTATTCCTGATTCAACTGGCAGCTTCGAGAAGTAAGCCCTGATGAACAATTGTTTAGATAACCAACAATTTCAAGTAAACATACCTAAATGTGTCGATTAATCTCCCATTTTGTCATGGCTGCTTGATTTGCATGAAGAGAGGTGAGGACCGCCACTGGTCGGTGTGAAACTGTTGTGTTTTTCTTGGAGTCCGGCAGCACAAGGCAGTTCTTCTGCCCGGTGATGTCACGTTACCGGGGCGGGATGTAATGATCCTTCCTACAATCCACAGAGGAAACGCATAGCCTATACAGTTTCATACCAGCAGAAAAACAGCCTCTAATGTCACACGATAGGCTACTCTTTTTTTCCCGAAAGCTACAACGTAATTATTTATGCATCATTTAAAAAGGAAAAGGTTCTTACGTTCAGTAGCATATACAGTTTTGCCTATACGATTTTTTTGGGGGGAGATTAAAAAGGGGGTTTTCAGATCAGTATTGATGATGTTTCATAAACTAGAAAAAGTTATGGCATATCCTTTTACGTTCTAATCGGAACCTTAATTTTAATAGTGTGCCTGAATAATTCCGAATGCAGTAGACTTGATATATGAAATAGCTCAAGAATAAATTCTCCCGCAAGGTCCTTAAGAAAATGTAAATCATGTTAAGTGATTCGGTCATGCTTTTATGCTCAATGCAAATTCATCTCTTCTGCACAATTTAACCATGGTTGGACTGAAGATGTTTTCTTATAGTCTGATGCCATATCAAAAAGTACTGATGCTTTAAAGAACCCAACTTAAAACCCTATATTATGACATCAAGAGTTTCATATGTTATACTTTTTTTTCAATGAAGCATACACCTCATTCCATAAGCCCCAATAGAAGTTCTTAGAAGAGGCTGAACCCAAGTTGCTGATGATAATTGAAGAACGTATAACTTATTTTGAATTCACCGCATATTCTGTGAGTTTTCTCGCTTACCCTGCTGCTGCTGCTATTATCCCATTAAAATCTGACCTGCACACTTGTGTGCATTAGACAGTCAAGCTAGAGCAAAAACAGCCGCAGACCTTTGACAATTAAGCAGCAAGCGGATTTAAACATAACTTTGTTTGTCTGTGAGAGAGACAAATGGTGTGTGTGTGTGTGTGTGTGTGTATGTATGTTCATTTTTTTTTTATATCCCGGTGGGGACTTCAACCTGAATGCACACTGGCTCATGGGGACTCGTGTCACCGAGGGGACCCAAAATTGAGGTCCCCATGAGAAAACAAGCTTTGTTTTTTTGAAAATGTAAAAATGCAGAAAGTTTTCTGTGATGGCTTGGTGTGAGTGAGTGTGTGTAAGAGAAGTGCCTTAACGTATAGTTCTAGTTATCTAAAAAAAAAAAAAATCAGTTTTAAGAAGGGAAAATTATGCAAATAAAAAGACATAATGCATTTTTTTTTTTTTATTATTATTTTTGTTTAAAGTTTTACACCCAAAGTTTTGTCGATTCTGTGTTAATCGAGCATTTTAATATAATCTTGATTCCAGATATATATTCCAGACTTTTCTTCTACATTATTATTATTATTATTACTGATTCTCATTTAAATTAAATTGTTTTATCCTTAGAACATAATTCTCTCTTCACCTCTCCATTAGTTAAATAATAAATAATTAATGTAATATTTATCTTTGACCCCTTTACGCAAGTGGGTATAATAACAATAATAATTAAACATTGTCGCTGTAAAATTCAGTGAGATTGTCGCGCTCATTTCACTAAAATTAATATTACACATAACAATGTGTTTCCCTCAGCAATTTTGGAGACCCGAGTGCTTCCTTTACACCTTAGAATAGCACCAGAAGAAGAAAAAATGTACGTTTTATATATATTTTTTTCTATCCTGTATAACCCGCCCTGTATCGATCACTTATTGTGAGGAGGGCGCGCAGGAAACCTGTTTGAGGGCGCAATGATGCGCAACGGTGTCTCTCTGAGCTTCTGCTCCGGCGCCAGAGACAAAAGCCTACCAGAGACTAAGAAGAGGAGAAAAGAAAAGGAGAGAGAGACGAGATTATCTCATCCGTTAGCTATCAACAGTGCTGTTTAGATCAGCTTTGTGTCCTCCCGTCCTGAGACTAATGGCTCAGGAGGAAAGTCGGAGTGGTGGGCTTCTAGCTTTTTTCTTAAGGACTGAATGGCAAGGTACATTATTTTCATGATATTTGCTGTGATTCAGTCACTAATCATTGCCTTGATTTACTGCAATAAGCATTTGATGCTTGCTGACACTATCTTTGTTGTTGAAAAGCATTCTGCACAGTTGGCTGTATATGACACATGCAGTTAAATTATTGGTGGACTCATACAGGTAGTGGGCCTAATATTTTGTTTGGATTTGTGATTTATTGCATTTTTTTTATCAGCACCCTTATCTGTCACAGTTTTCAAAATGTTTTCCATACATCATGATAACTTAATGTGTGCTGACACAATAACAAACACCAAATAACTTTAGATGACAAAACACAAATGAAAAAAAAAAAAAGATAAAAAATGATGTTAAGGCAGGTACGGGACCATGAGCTTTGTATGGTGTCCGATCACAGGATTTGGATGTTGTCGCGTGTTTTTATCTGACCAGTAGTGATCTTTGCCCCACACACGACTAAAGTGTGTGAGTGTTTTGTCTGGTTAATAGCACCATTAGGATGAGGAGAGTCTCAGCCGAGCATGAAGCCAAGCTGACCGTGAAGAGCGCATGTCTGCACAGGACTCTTCTCTGGGGTCTCCAGTGTCCTGATGGATGGACATATTGATGATATCAACATCAGAAAGTAACAATAACGGAAACGCTTCCGTTTGGTTTACGCGCCTTATGTGGCTGTAGTCAGTGGTCATCACAGTGTCTCATTACATTACAAAACAGAAAAAGGTTTGTGTAAAATTACACCTAAACACCACATCACACCGAATGAATTCAAATATTTTCGGTATCAGATTTGTATTAATTATATTACTTTATATGATATTATATTATACCTGTATTTATGTTTTAACGCTTCACTTCGCACACTTAAATTGCGTATTAGCACCTAAAAGATAAGTAGTTTTATTAAAGTCAAAAATATAAATTATTATTACTGCAATACATTACAATAAAGTAATTGAAAGGGTCAGATCAGAAGACGTTTTAAATTATGAAATATATGACGTTTACATAGGAAATAGCTGCACATTATGATACTTTATTTATTTGAGTTACATTTGTATTTTGAGTATCTCATTAATATCGAGGAAAGAAAAGTTCTATACAGATTTAGCCATTTATCTTTCTAGACTTTTGTTAATTTACTTGTTTGCATGATATCATTTTATATTTTAAGATGTTCAGAATTAAATTCATTATTTAATTATTATTCACATTTCCTTAGCATATAAGTAAACAGACATTGCTGCTCCTGACATTCAGTTTTCTGTTTACAAAGTTACACACTGTTGGTTATAATTTTTCTTACCATTTTCGAGTACAAATATGATTCATATACACATTCATTCAGATATAGAAAACTGTGCATCTTTGTCCACTGATTGAATTATCTTAAATTCTCCCACCCTCCAAAATGTTTGCTGGTGCTTCGTGTTTAAGCATCCGAGTTTAATTTTTAGTAGGCTATTTAATAGAAGCAGGAAAACATACTGCCTTATAGTACCCAAACACCACTGAGATACTGGTTGCGTGCCGATGCCAGTCCTAAAAAAAAAGAAAAAGGTTATAAGCCCATGTTTATGTGAAGGAAGAGCCTGTTTCCTGGACCTAACAAAACCCAGGCCTGAGCACCATGACAGTGAGGCGGTCAGCAGAGGGAGGGAGAGGGCAATAGATCATCTTCATCTGGACACTGACTTAGGTTAGATAGATGTAGAGGTACCAGAAGTGGGTCAAGGGCCTGCGTCTTTTCGGACCATCAACTGCTCATTGACATCACAGCATTCTGTGCAAACTCAAATCGAGCGAATGCTGTGAACATCAGGAGAGTTTTCAGGCTCACATCCAAAGTCTGTGAGAATAAAATGTGAATTCATGTTTATGAGTTCTGACTTGAGTGCGAATATATTTTCGATGAATATCTTTGTAAATATGAATATAACTCGCAGCGTTTAAAATTTCGCAACAGCCTATTTTATGTTTTGTCGAATTGGTGGCTACTTCGTATGGATTTATAAGATTTCATTGCTGCATTCTCACCATGTAGTAATTACGGTAAAGATTCGGAACTAGCCTATAAAAAGCCTTTACGCAGAACTTGTAATTACAAAGTGTAAACTTTGAGATTTTTTGAGAGCTATGATGATGTACCACGTGGCTGCAGATATAAGGTGTGTAGCGGCACTGCACAGACCAATTGGTGTAGGCTATAACATTAAAGTAGGTAGGCTACTGCTAGAGTAAATCGAAAGCATATGATGCTTTATTTACAGTAATTAGGCCATGACAAGGCATGACAGCTGCATTACTATATGTTTAGGGGTGAGTTTAGGGCGGACCTTACTTAGGCTACATTTTTTTTCTAATAACCCAATGTTTTGTAGTAGGCTATGTATTTATGAGGGTCTATTGACAGAAATACAATATACATAGCCTAACTATGTTTTCAGTGGTGTATAAAGACCTTACTGATGTACTAAGCCATCTATCTACATACACTGCCGGTCTCCTTACAGTGAAATCGCCATTTTGCGCCGTCATGTTTCTACAGTAGCCCTAAACGGACAAACTGCTCTACAGAGCGCTAGTCACTCTCTGCTCTCTCCGAGGAACGACATTTTTGTCCTGTGTCGCCCCCGTAGCTTCTCTATGTGCTTCGAAAGGGAGGGGTGAGCGGTGTGTGATTGCAACTCACAACCTCACTGCTAGATGCCGCTAAAATTCACACACTGCACCTTTAAGCCGCATTTCCACTGCACACGACAAACGACAGCCGTTGGACCGGAAGTCGCCAACTAGTAGTCTAATACGTTTTCCCATAAGATCAAGTTGAATTACTGTATAAAAAAAGGCTATGGCAGCAACATTTTAGATTTTACGGACATTTACAAAAGTAAAATTTAGCCTATAGTGTAAAAAAAACAAAAAAACACGGTATATTTCGTTATAGGCTAATGTACCAACCTACCGAAGTACTAAAATCTGTTTTGAGCCAACAGTGGCAACCGCCAGAAAAAATAATAAGATAATGAGGTAATAATGAGAACACATGTAAAATCTAAGTAGCTTTTCCACAATCTGAAAAGGTCCACAGGTGTCATACACTCAGATACAAAACACCGTCATGGTAACACATGGTATGACACTAAAATAATGCAATAAACATAAATTTAACAACATAAGAACACAAAACCCTAATGTAGCCTATAACAGATAAGAAAAAAATGTGATGTATTTTATTTTAATTGTGCTATTTTATTAAAGTTTTTCACTATACCGTTAACCAATTATCAGGTTTTACTTTTACCGTTATAATTATGGTCTTTTTTTTTAATCATGTACACAGGTAAAGACTCGTTAGCAGTGGCCAACAGGAGGAAATTTCCTCACACGGTTCTCAGCAGGCCCAGAAAGCCTTCCATATATACACAACGCATATCTGAGGAGGTGCAGATCCTGTTAGGTCCCGGAAGGTGAGTCTTATCAGCTCCTGGTTTCAGGCCGTGTGCTGCGCCAGGCCTTGAGACCTCGCCGGGAACCATTGTGCATCTGACCCAGCCATATGACTGATAGCCTTCCCCGTTTCTGCCTCAGACGGGGAGGAAAGGAGGGAGGCGAGGCACTGCAGCACCAGACATTCCCTGTCACACCACAGCTCTGAGTTAGGGAGGTCTGGTCTGGAAGCCCGCTGACGGAAGTCAGGCCAGGAGAAATCCACAGAGCCTGCTCCCCCTCTTGGGACTAATAAATTAGACAGCTGTATTTTCCCTCATGGCCTTAACCCCGCAGGTGTGTGTTTGTATACATGTGCGCAAATTACCGAGCGTTTAGCCCATAATGTGTGTGACCTACGCCGCGGGTAATGTGGTGAGAGAGGAAGGCCGTAACCTAAATATTCGATTACAACAGACAGCGGTGATTAAGTCGCAGCAAAGCCACCGTCTTCGAGTGGGATGTGAATGGCTAGATTTCCTCTTTTTTTGTCTAAACATTCCCTGGGCCGTGCCAGAGAGGCTAAAATAAAAGGAAAGGTTGCTTTGAGTTCATCTGACCGCTGGTATGCGCACAGTTTACAAAGATTGTCATTCAAACAATAATACAATTAATTTTATTCAGATTTATATGTTGTTCATTTGGGGATGCACACCACATGACCTTCCACTGGATAAACATGTTGCGAGCGGGGAGCCTGTGTTACTCAGAGCAGCCAGTGTGGCGTCTCCCATCAAACTGACAATTTGTTTCTATTCGAGCATGAGATCCCATTCATTCGCCGTCGCAGCTGTAAATAAAAACCAAGCTCGTTTCTGCTCCTACATTTTCCTTGGGTTTGGAATGGCTCGTTTCTGTTGGGAAATATACAGTTGTGACCAGCCTCTAAGATTGCAGTCCTGGGAATCCCTAGGTTTGTGCAAACAGGCCTCCAACAGGAAATGTTCTCAGAACATTCTAGCAAGTTGGGCCTCTGAAAATAAAGGTACGTTAACAGACTGGTCCTTAAAAATGTTATTACATTTTATATGCATCATTCATTGAACATTTTAAGATACATTTTTAGTTGGACGTTAATGTTTTTTATATGATTCAGAGAACATTTAAAAATGACATATCATTGCAAAATGATAAAATAGAGCAAACATTCCTTTAAAGGCCCTGAAGTGCCTTCAAACTCGCAGCATTGAGTGTTGACTTAATTTCCACTGAAACAGGAAGATAGGGCGGGACATATCGAACAGCCCCTCCCTTTTTTTTTTTAAATAACCAATAGCGCTTTATTTATATCACAGCTTGGCCAGAGCCGCTGAGCTTGGTAAAGCCGCAGTTTCCTCCTAATCTATAAACTTTTCTCCTTCTAATCTTCTCCATAACGCTTTAAAATATAGAATTCTATGCAGAATTCAAATTGGTCCGATACGTTTTATGGTCTGCGCCAACACGTACATATGATCCGCTCTGTGCTATCATGTCTCTGGACCGGAGCAGACTGTGTGCACTGCGGCGGTTCACGTGACACTAACGTGAAAACAGACTTCATTCACCCCAATGGAAAGCACATTTACACTGTCTTAATCGTTCCCTATCACCTATATAGTGCACTATGTGCCATTCGCCATGTAGAAAATAGTAAATGTGTGAACAAGTGATCGATTTCAGCCACAGCTTCACTTAAACTATTTATAATGTAGGGGGCGGGACACTTCTAGATTGTAGAGAGCATTTGATTGGACAAAAAATCTGATGAGAAGCTGAAGTGCAGAGTGATGTCATCAAAATCATTGGTCCATATTGGCGGAAGTGAGAGACTTCTAAATGTGAATTGGAGCACACTAGCTTAGTAAGGCTAACATATTCATACTAAAAGCCAAAAACTGTCAGTTTGATTTCATGGGGACTTTAATGTTTTCTTTAATGTTCATATAACCAAGAATTTTTTTTTAAAAACATTTTGAATGTTTAGAAATTATGTTTTCATATCCTATTACCTGGGCTAGTTGAGCAAGTGAGAATTAATGATTATACTGTAATTCCTCAACATAAAGTTGGCAAGACGTGTTGAGATGAGATTTATTACCTTGGATGTCTATATTTGCTTGGCTTCTTGAGGCATTTACAAAGTCTCAACATATTAAAGTAAAAAAAACTTGTTGAGATCACATTTATTACCTTGAATGACTGAAATGGCATTATGTGAAGGACGAAAAGGGAATCTCTATTTATAGAAGGTATGTGGGAGGATGCCTCTTCTCAGTGTTCAGATTTGGTTGATTTCTTCAAGGTTTATGTCTTTTAATCAGATTTCAACTTCTTTTTGTTTAATAAAGATCTCATTTGCAATACTCAACACATTAGAGTCGAAAAGTATATATCAGATTTATTGCCTTGAACGTCTATATTTGCTTGGCTTCTTAAGAAAAAAAATGGCAGTATGACAGCGTGAAGGACGAAAAGAGAAGATCTCAGAAGTATTCATAGCAGACATGTAGGAACTTGCAATCTTCCAAGTTGTCAGGCGCTGTGATTGCGATGGATTTCTTTCACTGCCCTGACTTTACTATTTATTGTTTAATAATCAGAAGTATTAGGGTGCTCCATTTATAATCTCTGAGACTATAATAGATGTGGTTTCTTGTCAAGATCATTTGTGTGATTGTGTGACTGCTAATTCAAACCAGCATAATTGTGTGATTTCACAACCTCAGAGAACCACGGCAAAAGGACACAGTTTGTTGTGTCTCCTTTTATGAGCGACAATCTCAAAAGGCTCGAAATCTGGCGACTGAAGTAAATAAAGACTAATTGTGGACAGCTGCATGTATCAGCTGGGTTTCTGCTGACATTATGACATGTTTGTGGTGAAGTATGAATTAAGACAATGTTTGTACGGTCCTTTCGTGTATGTTTATTTGTTCTTTTCAATAAGACGTAAACCAATTGGTGGCAGCAGACTTGTAGACATGAGGTTGCACTTCCTCCCATTGTTTAAAACGGTCAGATCGAAAAGTAGTCAAGGTCACAATTGGAAGAAAAGGAACATCTGTTCGGTGTGTAGACAAGCGTGCGTATATCTGTGTTTTGCTACAATGAAAGTCATACAAATGTGTTCGGCCTTCAATAAATAGGGTGTGACTTGTTCTGTTTGTACAGAACTGTAATGGATTATAGCCTTTCAATGAGTAATGACACTCTAATCACACTTAACAGCACTTATGCATCATACTTTCATTCATATTGACATACAGGGCCGTAACCACTATAGACATTGAGGAGGACACCTCTTCTCAGGGTTCAGATTAGTTCTGATTTGGTTGATTCTTCAGTTGATGGTTATTTTGTCAATGTTTATGTCCCGAGGGTCGATTTCTTAAAGATTTGAACAACTTCTTTTTGTTTAATGATGTCTAGATAATGTCTTTATCAATTTCTTTTTAATATTATTTTATATTAAATATTTACACAGATGTACCACCACATTTCCACCACATACCATAAAATTGCTCCAATAACGTTTTTTCCAAAGTTACTTGGTTACCAAAAAGAAAAATCAGAGAATATGAAACTAGAGACGAAAAATCAAAGTAAATATTACTTATGAACAGAATATTATATTCTGCGTTGTTTAAAATTGAGATTCAAATATGCATAAAAAGAGAAAATATATTTTAATTGTGTGTATTTATGAGACATGATAGTTAGCAAACTAACGTTAGCAAGACAAAGGAGTCATTCTATCTATAAAACAAAAAAAAATTCAGCTATAGCAAATAAAAACGAATAAAAATGACACATTTTTATATACGTATGTATATGCTAAAATATTACCCATAATTGAAGAAACATCATGTTATGTTGGATGTGGTTGAAATTAAATAAACAAACTAGATTATATAGATATTGTATACATATTAATTAAGTGTGTGTGTGTGTGTGTGTTTGTTTTTGTGATTTATGAGGACACAAATTTGTATAATGACACGAGTATTACACTGGTATTACGACGTAAACATGAAATATGAGGACATTTCATATGTCCTCATATTTAAAATAGCTTTAAAAACATACTAAACAATGTTTTATTAAAAATGTAAAAATGCAGAATGCTTCCTGTGATGGGTAGGTTTAGGGGTAGTGTAGGGGGATAGAATGTACAGTTTGTACAGTATAAAAACCATTACGTCTATGGAATGTCCTCACTTAGATAGCAAAACAAACCTGACTCTCTCTGTGTGTGTGTGTGTGTGTGTGCTAAAATAGCCATAGGGCCAAATGTGGCCATAGTTGAAAAAACACCCAATATGTTTGTTGCCTCAATCTTGAATATGCGGTTACTTTGAGATACAATGAGTTTCGTTGCTGTCAGATGAAATATGTGTTGTTGGACATTTTAGTCCATTTCTCCAACTACACCATATCTCTTACCAACATGTCCCTCATAACATGCCCACTCTGGATCTTTAAGAGGTGTCTCCTGCAACTTTTTTTCTCCCCTCTTTCTTTCTTTCTTCTTCTCTCTCTCTCTCTCTCTTTCTCTTTTTAAAAGAGTGACTCATGATATTTAACCTGGCCTACTTACTGAGCTCCACCTATAGCTGCTCTCTTTTAGTCTTGGTAATAGGAACGTCTCGGGTCCGCAAACTCAGAATGCGGTGAATGAAAAACATGGTGGTCTTTCAGTCAAGTCCATCAAACAGAATTGACGAAACTGGCAACAGAAAACAAAATAACCGACATGGCGTCTAGAAAAGGCCCTCACTCAGCGAGGGGCGCTGACCCTTAGCAGGGAGGCTAATGTAACACGTGAACAACACGAGAAGGTCCTGCACTGGAATGTCGCTCTGTGTACATGTTTGGTATGAGTTGCTGACTTTCCGTCATGGTCCATGCATGGTTTAGAAGTCAGGAAGACTTCTCAAATTCTACCTTTGAACACTGTGTTGTGTATGTTTGTTGTTTTTTGAGAATGAAGCTGATCATTATGCAAAGCTGAATGTGTTCATTCAGCATTTCAGACGTTTGTTGATGTTATTTCAAACTTATAATGTTACAATGTTTTAATATTTGTTGGGGCGGGTCTCTAATGAATGTTCTTTGATATGGTATTAGCTGACTGAAGGTGCAAACGATTCCCCAGAGGCAGTTGTGTCACTGCTTCTGTGCTCTCTCTCTCTCTCTCTCTCTGTCTGTTTGTCCCCAGGCCAACAAACCTTGTGCTGGAAGCTTCAAATCCCATAATTACAAAGCTGACAGTTAACACACAGGTAAGCTATGCTTACTGACCGGCAAAGAATGCAAACATCTTCTGCATGGAGTTGAGGGAGACAGTGAGATGGAGGGCATGCTGCAGGTGTAGAAGTTACTCCTCCACATCTCCTAGGGGTTGTGGGGGCATATAGATCTATGACAGGTTGGTTTACCCAACAGAAAACTGAGAGATAGGGTTGGTTGAGTAATCTAATTTCAGAATCTCGCCGGATGTAGCAAGTCATTCGGGAACTTTTCGCCTACTTTTCTATGTATTCAGGACATAGGCTGCCGTACTGTTCTTCGAATACTATAGTAAGGAAGTATTTGATTTCGGACACTGCGATTGTATTAAAAAAAAAGTCCCTGCAATCTGGATGACCTACTACTTCCACTGAGATTCTGAAGTGTGTGGCTGCATCCGAAATCACATACTTCCTTACTATATAGTAGGCAAAAAACAGTATGTGACAAAGGAAGATGTCCGAATTCACAGTACCCATAAAAGAGTAGGCTAGGCAAAAAGTACCCAGATGACCTACTACTTCCGGCGAGATTCTGAAGTGTGCATACAATGGACACTTTACTATCCCACAAGGCCACGGGAGAGGATTTGTGAATGGCAGTGAAGCGAAGCGACTGATGTTGGTAGGTCACATGATAATAACAACATGGCGAATGTAGTAGGCCTACGTCCAAATTCATACTATACTAGTTTTTTAAGCGTTGTGAAGAAATTACTTATTCAAATAATTACCTACTCAAGAGAGTATGAGATTTTGGATGCCTTCCATTTACTAATATCCCATGAGGCCAAGGGAGGGAATTTATAAATTGAAGTGAAGCAACAACTGATGCTGGTATGTCACGTGACAGTAACAACATGGCGGATGTAGTACAACTGAATTTCATTCATACTACCTAGGCTATATTACTATATAGCGCATACTTTTTTTTTTTTTTACGGTCGCAAAGTAAATTCAAATTCAAAGGTGTGTTGAAGCAGGTTAGAAATGAATTGATGCTGAATTCGGAATCGCTCTATTCCTGCCATAGAACGATATAAAGTAGGCCTACAAATAGAATGCAGTCCCGAATTCACCTTGGGTCTCCAGGAGCAGGGCTGAAGACCCATGACAATAGACTTGTTCGACTTGATACAGCGCTGCACAGACCGATCAGTGGCTGACTTGAAGCAGTGCATGCCGGTTAGAAATTTTGTCCGACTTGAGGCAGCGCCGACGCCACGTGACTGTGACGTGTGTCAACAAAGTGCCGCGAGAACGATTCGAGAGCAGTCGGCTGGTGCATCCATAGTATACATACCTATGGGTGCATCAGCTTCTCCAGAGCAGCTGCACGAGATCTGATGACGACACAGCTGTTCCACAATTGGCCGGATATACCGCATGACGGCGATCACGTGTGTTTCGTGTTTATTCTAAAACGATCAGTTCCACTAATGCTCACAAATCTTTAAAACCTAGTAAAACCTCCTTTCATCTAGTCGCGATGTTATATTGTCATGTTTATCAAAATAAAACTAATAAAAAATGTAGACCCCACTTCATTGATAGTGACAGGCTTATATGTTGAACTTTATTCTTGCACAAACACACGCTGTATTAAGCAGTGCATGACAATAATGTCTCTGAAACATCTGTGTATTGCATTTATTTAATTTCAGCTGTGATAAAGTAGCCTATGCAAACACAGCGCGAGCATCACGGGAATCAGAAAGTGTCCGACTTCACGTCTCCGTTTGCAGCTCCTCCCTGCCTGCACGCGGCTACTCTCGTTGATCGGTTACATCCAGCCGCAGACGATGTCGAACACACCTAATGTTTTATTGGTTCAGTCTTAAAAATATCTATAGGTTAGGCTATTTATTGGCATCTATGGTTCCATGAAGAATCATTAACATCGATGGAAGATTTAGCACAAAATGTTCTTTTATAGGCCTACACTCTTTTAAAAAATAAAGGTTCCAAGGGCTTTTCGCACAATGCCATTGAATAATCATTTTTGGTTCCTCAAAGAACCTTTCAGTAAAAATGTTCCTATTTTAGTGTGAAAAACATTCATAATCTAAAAAATATTTCCACTATAAAGAGCCGTTTGTGCAATGGGAAGGTTTCGTGGATGTTGAAGGTTCTTCATGGAACCACATGTCAATAAAGAACCTATATGTTTAAAAGTGATAGTGAAAAAAGGTTCTTTAGATTATTAAAATGTTCTTTACACTAAGAAAAACTGAAAGTTCTTTGGGGAACCAAAATGGTTCTTCAATGGTGTTACTGTGAACGTTCCCTTTTGGAACCTTTATTTGTTAAGAGTGTAACAGAAAAATTCTACTTTCCACATTTAGTGAATGATTTAAAAAATCCTGTGATTTTGCAAGGTAGGCTATTTAAATAATTAGCTAATTCCTCACATGAAGCAGTCTTGAAATACAGGTCTGGCTTGTGCAGGTGATTTGAGGTTGATAAGTTATCTGATGGTGCTGCCACTCTCTATAAGAGGGAGATTGCTGTTTCATATCTTTACAGGTTCATATCTTTTGCTAATAGCAGGTCAGGAAAATAAAAGCACAATCTCTTAATCTGACAAAAATGTAGATTTGTAGGATATGCCTGGAGTGGCTTTCCAACATACTGGCAATTGGAATATATTCTTTAAAAGCACATAGTCAAAAACATTCATACTTTTTCATACTAATTCAACTTTTAACTTTTTAACTTAAGTTTAACTTGTTAAGTTTAAATGTTAAAAATGTTTAGCTAAATGGAAAAAAATAAATAGTACTATAATGGGCAATGAAGGAATTAAATAATGAAAAAGTTGTAAGATAATGGACAAGACACAGAATGTTGTCTGCACGTACTTAGAGACCTTCATGATATAAATACCAGCAGCTCATGTTTCCCTTTTCCCTCTTGGGCTTTGAATTATGATTCCATTAGAGACCAACAGCTCATATGCGTTTACTTAGGGATCAGTAGCAAAGCTTAGACCACCACCTTGTGGTCTCTTAAAGACATGACATAGCCTATAAAATATTTTTCTTCTTAAACATCTAACTTTATTTGTACAAAAAATAAAAATAAAAACACATGTATAGAATAAACACATATTATGTATAAAATAAAGGCATTTGTAAAAGTTTAAGGTTCAGTTTTTGCATTTCTGGAAAAGTTTCAATGTAAATCTATATTCAACGTTAATAAATCTGGGGGTCAGTATTGCAAAACAGTGTATTTTGTGCTGTTCTCATTTTGTGAATGCTTAATATAGCCTATGTTTTATATAAAATACTAAATAAATGTGTGTGTGTGTGTGTGTGTACAGTAGCCTATAGCTACACAGTGTTGCAACTCTCATTAGTAATGTAATGAGATTTCTTTTTAAAGTAACAAATAAAGTGATGCATTACTTTTAAAGTTACAACAAAATATCTGAGTTACATTTTCAAATAAGTAACGCAAGTTACTTTGTTTTCCCATTGCATCTACTCTACAGGCGGGAATTTGTATTTCCTTTAGCCCAGAGGTGTCCAAACTTTTTTAAAAGCGGGCCAGATTCGATGTTGTGGACACACCCGGAGGCTGGTTCCTTTTCTATTTTATATATATTTATATAACTTATTAACTAACATGACAGATTTGACAAAAGATGACAGTAGAGTAGCTTGTGATAGGACACAGGTGTAAATTTATAGATATTTAACAATATCTGTAAAACTTTCATCAACCAGATGAAAAGTTTTAATTGGGTGAAATTTAAATATTATTACTGAGTTATAACTCTATTCTTATTTAAATTAACGAGTAGTCTGTTTAGATCACCACAGGTAAAACCACACTGCAAAAAATGCTTTTCTTACTTAGTATTTCTGTCTTTTTTTCAGTCCAAATATCTAAAAATTCTTAAATCAAGATGCTTTTACTAAGGAAAATGACATACAATATTTTTTCTTGTTTCTGTCCCAAACTAAGATTGCAAACAGAAACAATATTATTTTTCTTACCCCACTGGCAGATAATTTTGCTTGTTTTAAGCAAAAACTCACTTCAATTTCATTTTATTTTCCAGAAAATAAGAAAAAATGTCTTATGTCGTTTAACTTATCTAGTAAATGCATCTTAATTTAAGAATTTTTAGATATATTTAGACTAGGAACAAGACAAAAATAATAAATAAGAGCATTTTTTGCAGTGCACACATGGCAAAAAGTAAAACATATTATTTCTATATCTAGAATGGCTTTATGGTATTTAGTCTATAAACATATAAATACAAATGCACAAAACTGCAAGTTTATGACAAAAATAGTCTGTAGTTAGGCCTTTGTTACACGTTTAATACATGTCTACATTAAAAATTAAATAAAATTAGATATTAACCTACATTTCTGACAAAATACCACAGTTACTGTTACCACAGTAAATCCATGATAAATGTTGGTGATTAAGTCAGAGCAGTTTCAACTGGCTTTAAACTAAATTGAATCACAGAGAGATGTGCAGCTCGTACTCGAACACTTCTCACGGGCTGTTTAGGGGGCTCGTGATCCAAACACTCAGCAAGTAAACACATTTGTTCAGAGTCAGAGTTCGCAAGTTGCGCTGCGCACAAGTACCGCTGTTTCGTTCCGCCTGTGGCGCGTTAATGTTTCCCTGGCCTAAAATCTAGTACTGCCACCTTGTGTTGACATTGTGAAACTGCACGATTTGTAAATTATGCTTGGTGGGTCACATATAATATATAAAATTCCCGGGCCGCATTTGGCCTGCGGGCCGGACTTTGGACACCCCTGCTTTAGCCTGAGGAATAAGCCTAGGCTTATTCATTTCACATTTGCTGAAATTTTTCAAAAATAGAACAAACAAGCAAAAGTAACGCAAAAGCAATGCAACACAACTTTCCATAAAAATAACTAGGCCTAACGCAATTACTTTAAGGGAATAATGTAATGTAGCTATTACATAATCAAAGTTTTTTTGTGATGTCGATCCAAAACAGATGCTCTGAGTCTTCGATTAAATTAGCTATGAATAATAATAATATAGCCTAATAATAATTTATTGTCATTATTATAATACAACGAGATTACATTAGAATTACATTATGAATGATTTTTTACCACATTATCATGTTGTAATTTGTGTTTTTATAGATATTTGGTGGAAGAATACATAGTACATGCTACTACTATTATCATTGAACTAAGCAGGATGTTATGAAACCTTTGTTTTCATAAAATCAGATAAAAGTCATAAATTACACATTTTAAAATATGATGCAGATAATGGAACTCCGAAAGCTGTGTGGGTGTGAATGGAAAGAACGATGCCTATTGAATCTAACTTTCCGCCCTCTCTGCTTTACTATTGGTCAGAAGGCACCGTCACTCTTGCACGTTTGAGTTCTCATTGATCCCCGCAGTGTTATCGAGCGCGTTCTTTGATGACGTAAAGGCTTGACCTTCCTGTACTAGGAGTTGATTGGGTAATCTTCGAGTCGAACATGGGCTTTTGATTTCTATTGGTTAGTTTAGACACGCCTGTCCTCCATTGCCCAAATCCCACATCTGAAGGTTAAAGTCAGTCTGTCTCCATCACACCGCACTTCAATCCAGCGGTACTTGCGTATTACTCTCTCCCCCTCTCGCTCTTCATTTACAGAAATATTAACACAATATCATGTCGATATTTGGTGAAGTTCCGCAGGCTGCTCCTGTCGCAGTGTTTAAACTGACAGCAGATTTCCGTGAAGATCAGAATCCCAGCAAGGTGAATCTGGGAGTCGGAGGTGAGAGATGCGCTTTATAATAAACACACACTTACATATCAGAGTTTACATATATGTATGTCAGTTTGTGTCTTATGCATGCTTCGCACATGCACAAATAGTTATACTCTATCTGTGACAGCAATAGGCCTAATGAATAAAACATCTGTCTGCTCTGCATCAGTGCAGCTCATTACATGTAGATCTCGTTCTGAATTAAGATTAAATATTAATAATAATGCCCGTTTTTAATGATTATGATGGTAGTTGACACAACACGTGATCGCAGATCAGCTGTTTTCTGGAAGCGTCAGTAACATGAGATTCTTCATGCACCATGATATGACATTAAACTATTTTATGTTTAACTACAAGTATATCAGTTTAGACTATAGACAAGTTATGTACACGGATCTGATATTGAATTGTGTATTAATTATGCATAATTTTAGTTTTTATTTATATTTATCTTGTATACATGTCAGACGTTTGGAAACTTAATTTGTGTTTCTGACAATCTTGATTATTAAAGCTTAAATTCTTGAAATTGGTTTTTGTAGACTAGTATAAATGTAAAATTTGCATGTATGTGAACTCTTTAAATGATGTAAAAGTTTTTTCCCCCACTTGTCTTATGTTATCATTTTGATGGCTATCATTCTAAAATATGGAAAAATGTAATTAAAAACGTTTCGACACTTTAAACTAAAGGCATATCATGTACAGTGATGATCTAACATTAAACTAAAATCATTGCATGCAGGTCCAGAGGCATCTTGGCAATCTAAATATATTAAGGGATAAAGTTATGAAGGCTTCCGGCATTGGTCGTTTCCATTGGAGATCAGTCACATGTGCAGTGCTGTTAGCTGAGGATGAATAGATTGTGTTATGTCAACAGTATTATTGTGTAGAGGCAGTCGTCATGTGTCATCTGCTGTGTAGTTTTTCCTGATCCCGGTTAGAAAGCTTGACCTCGGAGGATTCTGGGAGGATTATTTTTATCTTCTGCTTTTCCTGACACCCTGCCGACTCCTGAGGTTCTGAGGCACATTAAAGACGAGCAAAGGATGAAAAGTCACCTCTCTAAAAAACCCTGAGTCATGATTGTGTGGACTGTTTTTGAACGCCTCACCCTGGTCTGTGGTCCTTCCTCACACTGAAATGATTATCCCTCTTGAGCAACCCCGAACACTGATTTAAGAGTGTGTGACTTCTTGTCATACTTCTGCAGACAGTGACAAAAAATATTTCTCATCAATTTTTTTTAAGGACTGCTACTAAACCATGATGCGTTGCACATATTGCTCATTGATCTAATATTTGGTACATTCAGACATGTGACTTGAGTGAAATTAATGCTCTGCTTCACAATCTTTTGATTCCAAAACTTCTCCAGAACAGAATTTATTTGGATAAGTTTTGTTCTGTATTTGTGTAGGATTTTTAAATCAAGAATTGCATCAGGACATGAGCAGTACACGTTTATGTCGAATAAGCTAATTTTGATCTTGGGTAAAAGTTCACAGATAAATCCTGATCAGACACTCCTGATAAAAGGGAACATTTACGCTTGACAAATATTGATTAGAAAGCAATTCAGTGAAACTTAGGGTGCTGTAATGTACACTAACGTTCAATAAATTGGCGTCGGTAAAAAAGTAAAACTTTTTTTTTTAAGTTTGCATTTTATTTTTACAAAAACAAAAAATAGAGGCAAAAGCAGTCATATTGTGAAACAATATTACAATTTAAAATAACTGATTTTAATATGTTTTAAAATGTAAACATTTATGAATTTTCAGGAGCCATTACTCTAATCTTCAGTGTCATGTGATCCTTCAGAAATCATTCTCTTACGTTGATTTGCTGCTTGAAGGGGTAGTTCACTCAAAAATGAAACTTATCCCATAATTTACTCACCATCAAGCAATCCTAGGTGTATATGACTTTCTTCTTTCAGCTAAACGCAATCAGAGTTATATTTAAAAAAAATATCCTGGCTCTTCCAAACTTTATAATGGGAGTGAATGGTACCATTTTTTTAAAGCCCAAAAAAGCACATCCATCCATCATAAAAGTAATCTACACAGCTCCAGGGGGTTAATAAATGCCTTTGAAAGCAAAGTGGTGTGTTTTTGTAAGAAAAATATGCATAGCTATAACGTTATAAATTATAATCACTAGCTTCCGGTAACGGATGTACGTGAGTCGAGTTCTGGCAGAAGAGTGACCTTTGACCTGACTTATTGACGAATGCCGAAGCGCATTGGATAGAGCAAAACAAAACAATGGTCACAAATTAGAAGTTTAAATTGAGAATTTTTAAAGAGAAATGTCAGAGGAGATTGAGTTTGTTGCCCAGCCCTATTAGTTTGAACCATGAGAGGCATCTACTCTAACCTAAGCTTACGCTACTCCTACATCCTATGTCATATGTCGGGTCAGAGGTCACTCTTCTGCTGGAACTTGACTCGTGTACGGCCATTACCGGAAGCCAGTGATTATAGTTTATAAAGTTAGAAATATGGATATTTTCTTACAAATGTGCATCACTTTGCTTCAGAAGGCCTTTATTAACCCCCTGAAGCCATGTGGATATCTTTTGTAATGGATGGATGCACTCACATTCACTCCCATAATTATAAAGCTTGGAAGAGCAAGGATATTTTTTTATATAACTCCAATTATGTTTGGCTGAAAGAAGAATGTCATATACACCTAGGATGGCCTGAGGGTGAGTAAATTATGGGATCATTTTCATTTTTGGGTGAACTATCCCTTTCAGAAAGATTTTTCATTATTATCAATGTTGAAAATATTTTTGTGGAAACCATGGTAAATTTTCAAGATTCTTTAATGAACCTAAAAGTTAAAAAGAAGAGTGTTTATTTGAAATGGAAATCTTTTGTAACATTATAAATGTCTTCACTGTCACTTTTGATCAATTTAAAAAAAGGAAAACTTGCTGACCCCTTTTGAACGGTTGTGTACAAATCATTAGTTTGCCTCTGTGTTTGGAAGTGGTGTGGTTGAAATCCTCATCTGCTTCTTCTTTAGCCTACAGGACAGATGAATGTCAGCCCTGGGTTCTCCCCGTGGTGAGAAAAGTGGAGAAGATGATCGCTGATGACCATAGTTTGAACCACGAGTACCTGCCCATTTTAGGCCTACCAGAGTTTCGTTCCAGTGCTTCTAAGATCGCTCTGGGTGAAGACAGTCCTGCCATCAAGGACAACCGGGTCAGATGAGATGCTTTGAGATTGTATTAATAACTGTCAGCCATTACTCCAGTCTTTAGTGTCACATGATCCTTCAGAAATCATTCTAATATGCTGAGGGTTAGTTCACCCAAAAATGAAAATTACCCTATGAGTTACTCACCCTCAAGCCATCCTAGGTGTATATGATATTCTTCTTTCAGATGAATACAATCAGAGTTATATTAAAAAATGTCCAAGCATTATAATGGCAGTGAATGACAGCCCAAAATTTGAAGCCCATAAAAGTGCATCCATCCATTATAAAAGTAATCCACATGATTATGATAATAAAGGCCTTCTGAAGTGAATCAATGGATTTGTGTAAGAAAAATATCCATATTTAAAACTTTAAAAAGTAAAATGTCTAGCTTCCGGCAGACCACCTTCTGTATTCAACTTACAAAGAACCTAGGATGGCTTGAGGGTGAGTCAATTATGGGATAATTAACATTTTTGGGTAAACTATCCCTTTAATGTATCCTTGCTGAATAAAAGTAATAATTTATTAAAAAAATAAATCTTACTGACCCCAAACATTGGAACAGTAGTGGCCAAAAGTGACGTCTGGCATAGGAAAATTGGCGTCTTCACCCTTTATTCAAATTATTAAAAATGTGTTCAAGATTTTGTAAGCATATTGCGTAGTTGTGCTTGGACTCAATAGTTTTATTTGTGATAATGCATGCCAAATTGTGTGGCCATCACTTTTGCCCAGGCTGTCATACAAAGAAAAAACAAGAGAGAGCCAACGAAATATTAATAATAACTAATTATGTTGTAGTCAATGTATGCAAATGCATTTTTGCGTAGTAAAATAAAACAGCTGTAATTTACCCCTTTTTTTGCCATGTAATTTTGTCAGATAAATACCTTAACCAAGTTTAGTTTTTTGTTCTTCCCTCATATTCCTCATATTTTGATAGTTTAATCGAACTTGTAGGGTTATTAAAAACAAATCCCCAAACCAATTCCCTCAGGACATCACTTTTGGCCACTACAATAAAAAAAACCCTAAAGATTCAAGAAATATTTATTCAGCAATCAATTTCAAGTTTGGCAAAAATGTATTTTAGACCTTGTTACACATTTATTTTCTTGTTTGCACTAGAATGATACTAATGTAGATTCCTGTTGTTTTTGTATTGCAGGTAGGAGCTGTGCAATGTTTGGGTGGTACTGGCGCTCTAAAAATTGGAGCGGAGTTTCTTCGCCGTTGGTACAATGGAACTGACAACACAAAAACTCCAATTTATGTGTCCGCACCCACATGGGGTGAGCATAAGACCTAATTACACTTGGAAAATACTGTGATAAATGTCATTCTGATATTTAATTGGCTACAATATTGTACAAAATATATGTGAAAGTTAGCATAGTTAGCATTTCATGCTGGCCTTGAGTTCAATAATTGACTTTGTGCATATATATTGTTGTCTCAAATGCTTAAAATGTTAAGCCATCTTCCATGCTCATTTCAGTTTGTGGTTTTTCGTTCTAGAGAACCACAATGCCGTTTTCTCTAATGCTGGATTTGAGGACATCCGTCCATACAAATATTGGGATGCAGCAAATCGTGGACTTGATCTGACGGGTTTTCTGAGTGACCTGGAGGTGAGTAGTGATTTTGAAATTTAATTTTCTTTCACAAGACAAGCACTTTATAGTTACTTATATATCAGTTATTGATAAATTATCTAAAAACCTTGGATTATGTGCAGAAAGAAGTGCCTTTTGTCATTTACCACGGTCATCAAAATTGTTGAGGGTGACAGATTTCAAATTTTTTTTTTGGGGCTCATATTAGGCCAGTAGTTTAGTTTTTCTATATATATATTTTTGAAAGAAATTAATACTTTTATTCAGAAAGGACATTAAATTGATCAAAAGTGACAGTAAAGACTCTTACATAGTTACAAAAAAGTTCTGTTTGAAATGAATGTGGTATTTGGAACTTTTTATTCATCAATCCTTCATTAAAATATTTATCAGCACAAAATATTGCATATAAGAATGATTTCTGAAGGATCATGTGACACTGAAGACTGGAATGAAAAATTACATTTTAAATATATTAAAATAGAAAACAGTTCTTTTAAATTGTAATATGTCAAAATTTTACAGTTTTTACTGTATATTTGATCAAATAAAGGCAGCCTTAATGAAGAAGAGACTTTGTTCATAAACATTACAAAACATTGTATTGACCCCAAAGTGGTAATAGTGTATTTTTATGAATTCTTTACAAGGAAAAAATGTGTTTGAAAATAAATATTTGCCATATGATGTGTAATTAAAAACATGTCTGTCCTGCCAGAGCGCACCTGATCACTCCATCTTTGTGCTGCATGCCTGCGCGCACAACCCCACTGGTACAGACCCCACCCAGGACCAATGGAAGCAAATCGCTGATGTCATGAAGGTGAGCGCATCACAATAACCCCACATCATCTGACTGTGACATCAGTGGCCTGTTGCATAAACTGCTTAGACTAGTCTTAAAAGTCAGTCATCTAATTTTTTCTTCAAGACTGGTCCTAACTTTTTTTACATAAAAATGTAGAATGGTCTAATTTGAGTTGGAAAAGTGAGACTGATTACCTCTTATCTAACTGCTAGTTGGTCAAACTAGTTCTTAAAGGGATAGTTCACCCAAAAATGAAAATTAAACCATTATTTACTCACCCTGGTGTTATGTATTATGCTCTTCTTTCTTTCATGCCACAAAAGGAGAACTTTAAAAACAAATGTCCCGTTCTCACTCGTCCGTATAATGGCAGGCGACCAGCATCAAGCTTTTTAAAAAAGATGCAAAAGCATCACAGAATGATCCCATGCGACGTGTCGCATATTACAAGTGTTCTTGTTGTATATGATATGATATGAAATGCAATGTATTATTTAATGAAACTCCTGATCTTGGCCGTTGGTGTTCTGTACACGGCTACGTGACGTGCGGGCTTGTGTGACTCTGTTAGCACCGCAGTTCACTCCGACTCGCCCAAGATTAACAAAAAACATGACACAAAATGCAATCCATGTACCTTATTCAGGGTTCCCACACGTCCTGGAAAAATAATGACAAATTTTCCAGTCCTGATGAAAATGAGAGAAAACGAAAAATATACTAGAAAAATCTGGTTGTCCTGGAAAAATCTTTGTTTTTTAAAGAATGTTCTTGTTCAGTGTAGAACAAACAGTTTACAATTGCTCCGAAACAATTAATGTTAGTAGCAGAAAGTGTTATGTTCAGGGATGCTGAGTTTTGACGTGAGAGAAGTATTTTTTTTAAATTACGCTGTTTAATCTTGCTGTGATGTAGTGACGCAGTCTTGTGTTGGCGGTTGCAGGAGCTAGGAATTAAAGGGATAGTTCACCCAAAAATTCTGTCATTAATTACTCACCTTCATGTCATTCCAAACCCGTAAGACCTTCGTTTATCTTCAGAACACAAATTAAGATATTTTTGATGAAATCCGAGAGCTCTCTGGCCTCTCCATACACAGCTATTAACACTTTCAAGGTACAGAAAGTAGAAACATCATTAAAATAGTCCATGTGACTCCAGTGGTTCAGCCTTAATTTTATGAAGTGACGAAAATATTTTTAGTGCGCAATAACAAACAAAAATAACGACTTTATTCAACAATTTCGTTCTAACCTGTGCCAGTCTCCTACGCTGTTTACGTTGTAAATAGTGCAGCGCTCCTAAGATCTACAGCAGCCGATGCTGTTCACGTGAGCACCACGACGCATGCGCGGGATACAACGTAAACAGCGTTCTTGCAAACATTCTTGCAAACAAAACATTTTGATACAGTAATATGCAAGGGGTCGGCATGGCAAACTACAGCATGCATGACAGCATTGGCCCAAGAAAGGGTAGCAAATCAATATGTCTTTATTTTGTTTTAGAAATGTTGAAACTTCTTGCATCTCCGTCAAAAATGTTTTTTCATAGTAATTCTTTTACGTAGTGCCCCTAGTTTTATTTAATTCTGAGTGATATTGGAAGTCATAATGAGACGCTGACGTGATGCAACGTGCACAGACTAGTGTTGTGAACACGAGGTGCAGACAAGTGCGATTCTGATTTTCTGCAACAGTTCACTAAATAAGTTAATATAAGTGACTTACATAAAAAAAAAATGTTTCACCAACAATAATAGTTCCAAACATGAAAAAAATAAAAGAAAGTAGAGCATACTACATTAGAACAACACCAGGGTGAGTAAATGATGACTTCATTTTCATTTTAGGGTGAGCTATCCCTTTAAGACAGTCTTAACATAGAGGCTAAGTTCATGCAACAGGTTTAGAACATTAAAGTACAAAAATGGAACTTAATTGCATGCAATTACAACCTACTGTTGTCCAAATTTAAACTCTTGATATTGTTATACATATTGAGTTAACTATTGCATAATTACCTAAACCCAACATATCTTATGAAAATAGTCAGACAGGACACAGAATGTAAAAAGTTTCATAATTGGAGCTGTAATTCTTTAAACTTTTTTCTTCTCTCACCTCTCTCTTCAGCGAAAGAATCTGTTTGCCTTCTTTGATTCAGCCTATCAGGGTTTTGCCTCAGGAAATTTAGACAAAGATGCCTGGTCTATCCGCTACTTTGTGTCACAGGGTTTTGAATTGTTCTGTGCCCAGTCGTTCTCAAAGAACTTCGGTCTGTACAGTAAGTAGTTCCAACAGGTTTTACATTCCTCTCTACAGATTGCATTTTAATGCCAGAACCATTTGATTTAAAAAAATAACCTGACTCCACAGATGAGAGAGTGGGGAACCTGACTGTTGTAGCCAAAGACCAAGACAATTTGAATCGTGTTCTGTCTCAAATGGAGAAGATTGTACGAATAACCTGGTCCAACCCCCCATCCCAGGGAGCTCGTCTGGTTGCCATCACACTCAACACACCTGAGCTCTTTGCTGAATGGTAAATACAATTAAAATTAATCCAGTTTTGTTATTTTAAATAATATATGTATGTAATACATGTATACAATACCATTCAAACGTTTGGTCTAAGATTGAAAGAAATTCATTATTTTATACTGCAAAGATGCATTAAATTGATCAAAAGTGAAAAGTGTAAGGACAGTTTACAAACGATTATTATTTCAAATAAATGTGGTTCTTTTGAACTTTCTATTCAAAGAATATCAAAGAATCCTGACAAGGCATCCTCACCGTTTCCACAAAAATATGTTTTCAGCATTGATAATAATAATAAATGTTTCTTGAGCAGCAAATCATCATATTAGAATGATTTCTGAAGGATCATGAGACACTGAAGACTGGAGTAATGATGCTGAAAATACAGCTCACAGAAATAAATTAAATTTAAAAATGTATTAAAATAGAAAACAGTTCTTTTAAATTTTAATAATATTTTACAGTTTTACATTTTTGTATCAAATAAATGCAGCCTTGGTGAGCATAAGAGACGCATCTTTCAAAAACATACCAACCCTAAACTTTTGAAAGGTAGTGTTTGTAATTTTTGCATGTCACATTTAACCCCAAAATCACAAAAAAAAATTGCATAAAGAAAATAAGGCATATTTAGAAAAAAAAAATAATAATAAAAAAAAAATAATTGGTGATTAAAAACAACATTATTTTGTTATTAAATGCCATTGAAATTTTGCTAATTTAAACAAAAAAATAAAATGTTATTTTTTCAAATAACATTGAAATAACATGTGCATATATATAATTTTCTTTTTTCCTCTCTGCACCGTCCGTAATCCTACAGATATATTTAAGTAAAAGTCTTGAGGCACTAAAGCCGTGAGAATTAGTAAGAGAAATGTGCTTAAATGCAAAAACACACACACACATACATATATGCATACATATTGTCAAGGTTTCTATATATTTGTGTGTTTTTGAGGTGATTATTGTTTGGCATTTTCTATCTTCCTACAGGAAGGACAATGTAAAGACAATGGCAGAGAGGGTCCTGTTGATGCGTGCTCAGCTGAAAGAAAAACTAAAAGCACTAGGAACTCCAGGAACCTGGGAGCACATCACCGAACAGATCGGCATGTTCAGCTTCACAGGACTCAACCGTAAGCACCTCCTTTACGCAAGATTTATGTATTTGAATTGCATATAAAATTTCCATCCATTGGGATTAGTTTTAAACTAATAAGCTTAATGTTGTGTAAGATTTATATAATAGTACTAATAATCTGAGTTTAAAATGCATTTAAATGCACCAGGTTTATATATTTATCATCAATAAATTGTAACTAGTTGATATATAAATATTTTAAACATGTTCAAATTTCAATCAAACTGAATATAAATTTCACAATGAACAATTTGAACAATTTAAATAAATGCATTTTGAAATGACTATTTAAATGAAACCAAATACATGTAAATAGTTAATAAACTATGCCCTAATTTTTGTTTTTTGTACAGTTTCTTTCCTGTTTTATTTATATAAGACTAACAAATATGCATTACATTAAGTTTATTAGTTTATGTTAAAACTGTAATCCTAATGGATGGATTTTATATGCAATTCAGATGCATACATTTTAAATAGACTTATAAGTAAGAATTATAGTTAACTTAATCCTGAGAAAAGGCATAATTTGTTTGCAGTTGCCACATGATATTTGGTTATCTAATGCAATATATGCGTTTCAATTTCACATTGAACTTCACTAAACCATTTCAAAATGTTCTGTTCTGTTTTACAGCTAAGCAGGTGGAGTACATGATCAAAGAAAAGCACATTTATCTAATGGCCAGCGGTCGCATCAACATGTGTGGCCTCACCTCCAAGAACATCGACTATGTGGCCGAGTCCATTCATGAGGCTGTCACTACAGCCTAATAAGCTCCTTTACCATACTTCCTGTTTGTGTGTGTGTGTCCACATGAACATAGACGCACAGACACACAGACACACACACACACACTGATACACACCTTCACACGTCAGCTTTTGCTGGTCTAATTTAGTCATCAGCATTTCATCATTAACTTGTAATTATAAGGCATTGAATCGGTCCCAGAAGATATATATTCCCTTCTCCCAAAAATTCTCTGTAATGAATATTTCAAATAATCTTGTTTGTATGAATAAGCACTTTGTGGTAGGGTTTACAGTCAACCAAACAACTGTCTTTGGATTTCACTGACCTGAAGTTCCATCTTGAATGATTTTGTAATCTTTCAGTGTCCTTAGATTAAATTTATTGTCACTGAATCAGAGTTGTATAAAGTTGTCGGGGTGGAAAGATATTAAGAACTAGCCCTATCTTAACCTAACTTTTTTTTTTTTTTATCACATTTCTGAACATTTAACTGTATTAAGTGCTCAACTGAAGGACAATGTGCATGTTTCAAGGTTCATGTGTCTGTATCGGTTGCTTAAAACATGCATACAGAGACAACTCTAGAACTGGAATGATGGGGGCATTAGATTGTTTCACTGTTAATTCTAGTGTGATTTGTTTGTCACCCGGTGCTTTTGCCTCAAATGAAATGGGTTAAAGAAACATTTTACCCTTAAATCAGCTTTTTGTGATTCACTTTTAAACGTATTCTGACTAAATGGAGGGACAAACCTGGTATTGTGTTCTGTGTGAAAAAGTGCATTCTGGGATAGTGGGTCTCTGAGGGGAAGTGAATTAATACAGAAAAGCGATTTTGGGGTCGAATATTCCTTTAAGTGTTTCGTCTTTAATGATGCTTGTTCTGGATATTCTGGGTTGTGAAGACCCCAGACATTGATTTGCACTTTATTTTCTGATGTCTTTATAATCTCTGGTCCATCAAATACACTGCTGTGTTTCAGGCTCATTTGTTCACTGCAGAGCTGTTTATTGAATGAATGTGTCATTAGTCCAAGTGTGTTACTCTCCCCCAGTTTAGTCCTGTAAGATCAAACCTCTAGGAGCATAAAAGCTCTTCGAGCATAAATATACTAATCCAAGTGCATTGAAATAAATGGTTAATGATAAATGAACATGATGCCTTGCATGTTTTATTAGCGCATCACATTATATATATATATATATATATATATATATATATATATATATACACATATATATACATTATATATATACATATAATATATAATGTAGAGAGAGAGAGAAAGAAAATAAGCTTTTCTAATCACATTTATGTAAGACTAAGTATTACAGTCTTTTTCAGTATTTTAGTATACTTACAGTTATTGGTCTTATGTAATGTAACAGGGTTGGCATAAAACACGTTTTAAAAGTAAAATTCATGGTGTATGGTTTATAAACTGCACACAGACTAGCACTAGAATGTACTCGTCTATGAAAATTATAATCAATTTTATACTTAGAGTTGACTTAAGAAACTATAACTTTTGGTTCTTTGCAAATATGTAACCATATAAGTTTGGGGAGCAAAAGTTTTTGAATCTGCCATTTTACAGGCACAAATCACACTTCTGACAGTTGGGCCTTCAATAGATTCTGAGTGATCAAGTGGCATTGTAACCTGTGAGGGGCACAATGTAACATTACCAAGTGACAGCTTAAAATGTTACCTGACATAATCAAAACTAAACTAAAATATTTTGTAAATAAATATACAATTATTAACTTTTTCAAATAAAATAATGGCATTTTTTTAATAATTAAAAATAAACTAATTTTGAGTTTGACAACATTTCAACATAGTTAAAAAAATAAATAATAATAATTAAGCATTTCTGAACATTGACTCTCAGTCTTTATTCACCTTTTTCCCATGGTTTCTTAATAGAATTCATAACAGTGCATATTTCTAATAGGGGCTCATTGTAACGCAGTGTGACAACATGCCCCACCTGTGCAACTGGGATTTAAACCCGGCTCGTGTCTTCTGCTGGTTAGATCAGCATTAAAGAACTCTCTCAACTGTTAAATAACAGATATAAGATTAAAATAATATCAGACTTGTCTTATTTTAAATAAACACAAAAAAAGTTTTGCTTTTGCTATGGTTAAATGTTCAGCGATATCTTCCAAAGATTTTTTAATTTTGACGCATTTTTTTCTCTATGTAGTGTTGATATGGCAACTAGTAAATACACTAAGTTTCGTCATCCTGGCATGTGTGGAAAGTGTTAAACCATGCGTGTTACAACTTACAACTAACCCCGCGTTAATTAGGTTGTGCCCCGCTCTCCCCTACATTTAAATTTACAACATTAAAGTTACATTTTCAAATAAGTAACGCGAGTTACTTTGTTTTCCCATACTGACTGACACCTCTCCTGTCCCAATGCTGAGAAAACGGAAGTGTGTGCAGAGGCGTTGTGTGCGCTGTGTAAACATGATGGTTATTATAATTCTAGACTAAATGTGAGCATGCATTTACTCATCTCACTTGCACAAAAACAGATTCAGTATTTCTCAAAATTAATAACAGTGAAATGCAAACTCAGACTATTACGCAAACCTGCAAATTGTTAAAACACAAATATGTATTTAATCTCACTTCATTAACTATGTCTTTGCTGCTGACCTTCGATGATCCGTTTCAACCATACAAATAAGCAAAAATGTTTTATTAAGGCCAGTGCACCGATGGTGCGAGGACCTTCTTGGAATTGCTATTTATTTATTTTATTGCAGAAGTAATAGTGTTGAACTTTCTTCTCCTGCGTCCTATTCTTCTGCAATCCAGAATGGCAGCACAGCTGAAAGGTTTGTTTGAGCTGCGCCCTCTACTGTACATGCATGAACTTGCATTTCCTTCAACCTGAGGCTTATTTCATTTTTGGTGTGAAAGGACCTTTACATTTGCCAACTAGCACATTTAGTTACTTTTTTAGAGAGTAACACAATATTGTAACGCTTAACTTTTTTAAAAGTAACTTTCCCCAACACTTTTCATGTAACTGAAGAGAAATGTGATTATTTTAATCTAAAATGTTCTCATGAATGAAAGCTCAGAAAATGGATCTTAAAAATCTGTGCAGGAATACCATAAAACCCTTTTGTGTTATTACTATTGGTAAAGTCAGCATGAAATGAAGGTTGCGATTTTCTTTTTTTACCCAACTGTAACGTATATTTGAGTGAAACTGCTTCTCGAACAAGAAAAAATGTATTGCGGGGGTTAATTTTCTCCATCAGTAATCGATTGTATGGTTGTGGTTACTATTGGTCGCTCTTATGTGAGTGACAGGTTGTCCCGGCCTCACGCCAGTAAACACGTCATCAGAGAAGAGAAGAAATGTCACTGAGGGATGGTTTGATTAAAGATTCCGAGGGCACGTGAAATTAAACAAAATGATGTGCATGGATAAATCATTTATAATAAATACTGCAATAAAAATGTTAATTTTGATTTCATGGTGACTTTAACAGCGCTCATTGTACTGAATTTGAACAAAAATGTTTGAACAAAATGTTTTCCAAGACAAATTTGATTCAAATCGTAATTTATTAGGAGGCTAGTGGTACTTTTCATACTTAAATACCACATCAAGACTTAATAGAACATTTGATATTCTCTTTTATATATATATATATATATATATATATATATATGTGTGTCCTTTTTTTGTAAATTCATTCACAATTCATCAGGTGCTTTCAAATAGAACTTTGTAAACTCTGTAGAAACATATATCTATCCTTCGGCCAACCCACTGTACAGAGAGCGAGAGCTGGAGAGGATTTTCTTTAGCAAAACCCCACAGTTTAAGGCTTAAATATACACATCATTTAATGTGTTGTTTGAGTCATGTCTTGTCTTGTCAATCAGTAGATGTGTTTGTTTGGAGGGGGTGATTCAGACGTCAGCATGCGTCACTCAGTCCATCCTGCAATGCAGCACTGTGACGTAAAAAGGGCTGTTCCTCTCTGTCTTTCTCTCTGTCAGCATGTGCTCTCCGTACAGTGGGTTCAGCTCACAGTATTGCACAACACAAAGTGTCCATGTGGCCTGAAAGCAAGCAGGCACATTCAGTTCACTCCAGATCAACAAGATGCAAAGCAACTTTATAAAATGAGCTAGCTTGGTTATTGCTATTAAATGTTCCTAGGAATAAATATCATGGGGAAAGAAACAGACATCCAGTTTTTTCCAGCCTGAGTCTTTGTGCTTTCTGTGGTCGACTCCCTGGTGGTGCCATATAGGTCACTGTTAGCAAAAAGGGAAAAAGAGTCTTGCTTGTCGCCCAACAGTCTATATCACCAGTGTCTGCTGCAGGCATGCGGGGGAAAAGGTATTAACTTGACATACTCAGTAAAAAACAACCTTTCATGCAAAACACATCCAAGCCTATATAATCCTATGGCATAATGTAATCATGTGACCTGTTGTTGGCAGGGATGAGCTGATTGGTTATGATCATGGCATGCTGGGAAAGTCATGGCAGTGAATCAGTAATGGGTGCTCAGATATTCTTCTGATATTTGGGTGATTGTACACTACTGTTTGAGGTCAGGATTTGTTTTTGCATCATTTATTTAATCAAAAATACTGTAAAAACAGTAAGATTGTGAAATATTATTTCAATTTAAAATAACGATTTTCTATGTTCATTTATATTAACATGTAATATGCTGATTTGGATTATTATCATTGTGCTGCTTAATTATTTTGCAGAAACCATGATTTTTTTTCAGGATTCTTTGATGAATAGAAAGTTTACTTGAACAGCATTTATTTGAAATAGAAATTGTGTTACATTATAAATGTCTTTGCTGTCACTTTTGCTCAGTTTATCCTTGCTGAATAAAAGTATTAATGTAAATGTAATTTCTTTCAAAACAAAATTGTACTGACCTCAAACTATTGAACGGTAGTATAAATATGAATGCCACTTAAAAAGGCTCTTGAAATGTACAGGAAATATGAAGTTTAGAGATGAAATTCACAGAAGCATGCTTATGAAATGAAACGTGGGTACGTATTCTATTGTTTTAAGTTTTGAAAGGGCTCAAAAGCAAAATGATAGGCTTCTTGCATGTTTTTGGATATTGCTTATGATTTTATATATCTCTAAGGTGACATTTTAATATCAATGCTTCAAGTTTGTTCAAGTTATGGCTTGCGCATATTCTAACTATCTATATTTACAGTAAACACAATGCTGATCTAATAATAATAATACTGCTGTTTAAGAAAAGCATGCCAATATAATAAATGTTAATTTTAAACAAATAAATCTATTGTCAAACACATGTGCTTGGACCATTAGCACTGGCATCTCAAGACTATTTGAAAAAAAAAAAAAATATTAAATATGACCTAAAACAGTTAAAAAATAAAAAGCCATATTACTTTGTACCCTGTGCTCTCAGCCAAACAGAAGTGCAGAAATCAAAGCAAAATGATAAGAAATTAACATTGAATATTCCTTCTTTTTAAAGAAGAAAATAGAAAAAAAAATCTGACAGCACTTACCTAATATAGGTATTTTTTCCTCTGTCAACCATTTAGCTATTCAACAGAATATGGAATAAATGGGTCTGATCTGTCTCAAAGTGCTTTGATATTAATAAATTCATCTTAATTGATTTCCAGGCACAGCCTGACATATACTTCTGACTTAATATGATATAAAATCGCACAATAAACACTTTGTTTCAAGATAATTCTACTGACAGATGACGTTTTGTGACGTAGTCTGCCGTTTCATTGGTCAGATGGTTGGCTTCAGGTCTCCAGGCTTGTGCTTGCTGGCTTTGCCCGGGTCAGAGGACCTGTCATTACCACAGTGACTGGAGAGGACATCATCATAAACCGCCATCAAAACTGTAGTATGTCAACGGTTAAGTAGCATCATGTGTGTCTTGCTGCATGTTAGACATTTCAGGTTTGTTGTAACAGGCATTGAGCGTCATCCAGTTTCAATGCTGAAGGCAAGGTTTTATGATGCTACATCCTGTTGTGGTGGTCTGTGTACACCGGGTTGTGCTTTCTCTCTCTCTCAAGATCCAGAGGAAGGCTGGAGAGGATTTCACATTTGTCGGAGAAGCAGGAGAGCGCGAGAGAGAAGCAAACCCATAGAATGAATGCTAGGTCTTCACTTGTGAATGTTCAGGATTGTCTTCCAAAGGTTTATCTCCATCACGAGACTTCTTTCTTTTTCTGTTGCCTGGAGAGTAGAAAGTGAAATGTAAAATGCCTAGTTTTGAACTGACATGAATGTCTTAAATGAAAAGCTGTCAGTCGATGGATAATTTTGTATACAACTGATTGATCGTGACCCTGGCATGGTTGTGTGCAATTCAAAATGAATGAAGACTTTCCTGGTTCAGTTGAAACACCCCATAATCACAGCCCAATGGAGCAGTATCAGACTATTTATTAACTATTTATAATTTACTAACAGTACATTTAACATGACAACGATGTACTAAAAACTGAAACGTTTTTCCTTTGTATTTTTCACGCACAGACGACAACGTTGTCAAAACGATCCCCATTCACACGGATCCGCGAAAACCAAAAAAAATCTGTATTATTCATGCCAGGCCAGTAGTTGGCAATGTCACTTTGTAAAGAAACACTATGCGCCTATAGACTGAACACGTAATACACATGCACATGACATCACGGTTTTTGTAGTTTACACAGAGATGATAAAACTTGTACTTGGAAAACCTGTTATCAAAAGTTTACATTTTCACTTCAGGCCCTCAAAACATGTTGTCATGTAAATGAATGGCTAAAATGCATAAAAAGTTTTCAGTTTTTAGTTGGAAAAGGTGTCGTGAAAACGGCCCCTAATAACCAGGAGAGTGAGGTTTGATTTGTTGCAACAAAACAAAATGTAATATTAAATATTATATATATAGATAAATTATTTTGTTATTATATAGTTATGTAGTTTTTACCTGAATATTTTAAATGAAAAGTTGTCAGTTTTTAAATAATTTTGTAATTTTGGTCGTACGACTGATTGATCATGACCGTGATTTAGCAAATAGGACATGATCCTGATAGGGATAGGCTTACTCTGTTCAAAATTTTATTAGGAATGCCTTCGATTTTTAAACTTGAACTGAAGAAGCAAACAGAATGCTTCCTTCGTAAATATGACCAAAAAAGGCTGTGAAAATAAATATGCATTGTTTATCCTTTTGATATTTAGTTTAAAAGTCTGACCTTTCATTGAAGTAAAAGAATTGAAAGTGGGGGGAAATCACATTTGGAAATAAATGTTTTTCTCCAACACACATTGCCACAATTATTGGCACCACTAGAAATTCTTATGAGTAAAATATCTCTGAAGTATTTTTCCATTCATATTTACAATTTCTAGCACATGAGCATGAAATTGTCTAGCTATGACAATGCTATAACTTCTTGTTTCACAGGAGTATCAATATGAGGAAACACAAAGACCAAGGTCCCTTAAATCATCCATCACAATGAGTAAAACCAAAGAATATAGTTCTGATGTGCAGCAAAAGATTGTTGAGCTTCACAAAATAGAAAGTGGCTAAGAAAACAGCTAAAGCCTTGAAAATGTTTCGGTTACGTATGTAATCCTCGTTCCCTGAAGGAGGGAACCAATTGAGATTCCAATACGTCGGTGACGTCAATGTAACGTCGAACATGAAAGGGAATCCCCATTTCCAATATCAGGGCAATAATTAAGAAGTTTAAATCAACAGGAAATGTTACAAATCTGCCTGAACAAGGACGTGTGTCTATATCATCCTAATGCACGGTGAGGAAGAGTGTTTGAGTGGCCAAAGACTCTAGGATCACAGGTAGAGAAAAATAAGTAGAATAAGTTGAGTCTTGGGGTCAGAAAGCTGCAGAAAAAAATATCAAAAAGCACCTACATCACCACATGTTTTTTGGAAAGGTTTCAAGGAAAATCCTCCTTGCTCATCCAAAAAAAAAAACTCCAGCATATTCAGTTGTCAGACACGACTGGAACTTCGAAAGGGCTCTATGGTCAGATGAAAGTAAAAAAAAAGAGCTTTTTGGCAGCAAACCCACCAGATGGCTTTGGTGCAAACAACATTATAGATACCGCTGTATCTATAATGTTGTGGGCCTATTTTTTGCTGGAGGTCCTGGACATCTTGTTCAGATACTTGGTATCATGGATTCTATAGCAAACAGATAAAAAATCAAAACCTGACCGCCTCTGCTAGAAATCTTTTAATGGGCCGTGGTTGGATCTTCCATCGGGCCAATGATCCAAAAACAAACATCAAAATCAACACAAAAATATGTCACTAAACACAAAATGAAGCTTCTACCATGGTCATCCCAGTCCCCTGCCTGAACCCTATAGAAAATGAGTGGGGTGAACGGAAGAGAAGAAGCACCAACATGGAGCTGGGAATCTGAAGGATCTGGAGAGTCTTTGTGTGGAGGAATGGTCTCTGATCTCTTCTCCAAATTCATCAGGCATTATAGGAGAAAACTCATGAGTTGTTATCTTGGCAAACAAATGTTGCAAAATGTATTCGATAAAAGGGAGCCAATAATAATGGCCAATGTGTATTGAAAAAATCATAATGAGATTTACCCCCATTTTCAACTTCCATGAAAGGTTAGATTTTTATGAATTGTGATGAATGAAGGGAATTTAGCATTTGTGTTCCTCATATTTATACTCCTGTGAAACAGGAAGTCATGGCTGGACAATATCATATTTTAGTCACCCTGGTGTGCTAAAAATTGTAACGTGTATCGGAGAAAAACATTTATTTCAAAATGTGATTTCCCCCACTTTCAGTTGAAAGATCAAAAGGATACACAATGCAGATTTATTTTCACAGCCTTCTTTGTCACGTCTAGTCTGTCTCTGTTGTGTTTTTGCATTTGTCACATGTTCCTTTTGTCTTAGTTTCCCGCCACTTGTGTGTTTCCTTGGTTACCCTCGTTAGTCTAGTTCTGTTCAGCTGTGTTTAGTTAGTCTTCAACTGTATCACCTGTGCCCTTCATTTATTCAGTCGTCTGTGTTTGTATTTAGTTCCTCTTGTTCATTCACTCGTGGTCTGGTCACCGTTATGCATTGTGTTTGTACCTGCCTGTATTTTAAAAGCTTCTTCAGTAAACTTTGTTTGAGCTACGTATTTACCTGTCCTTGCCTTCCTGCCTGAGTGATTGTAACACTTTGCTCATATTTACCAAGGGGGCCAATAATTATGACCAATATTTTTTTTCTTCTAAATATTAAAAAATTGATGATGAAAGTCTTCTCGGCTAGTCAAGAAGTTTTGCGGAAGCACCAGTCTTCCACACAATATTTTCAGGGATGATGATAAAAAAATGTTTTTCCAGGAGCAACAAAGGCTTCTGGCCCAGAAATATGTCCTACTTGTGTAAATCACATGGTTCTAAGTGACTTGTCTTTTTTATTAAGCAGACGTGTGGGCTGTAGTTTGCCTGGCTGGTTGCTAGGAAACAGATGGAGTTTAAAAATGCAGAGTAAACCAGGTGTGTGTGTGTAGCTGTAAACTCAGGTGTTGCGTCATTACAGGGCAGATTCCCAAATTTAGGAACATTTTGCAGCCGAATATAGAGATGGTTGTGTGTTTGATTCAGTTAGGTGCATTGCAGCTGATACACACTTAGTTTCCGGAGCAGTTTTTTCCCCAGGTTCTCATCCGAGCCGCCCAGAGAGTAAGAGCTGATGAGCTGGGATGTAGACAGGTCTGTCTCCATGGGTACAGCCGTAGCATCTGAAATAGATCGGACACACTATGACAACAGGCCATGATCACATGACAAACTGAGCTGGCAAGCGATTGGTTAACCTCTCCTCTCCTCATGCATCCAAACTGATTCATTGATTCTCGATTGAGTAATTCCTGTTAACCTCCAGTCATAACAAGCAGAGCTGAAATGGACAGTTCTAGCCTGATGTCAACATTCCTTTGCAGGTCACATAAACAGAGACTAAAGCTTATGCATTTCCTCTCCCTGCAGTCTGTCAAACATCCCTCTTGCTGTCAAACAGCTACTCCAATGTTTAAAAGTTTCGGTGCATTTACTCAGAGGGTCACCACCCTTCTTAAAAGGACAGTTCACCCAAAAATGAATATTCTGTCATTATTTACATACCCCCTCAAGTCATTTTCTAACCTGTATGCTGTTTTTTATGTTAAACACAAGCACATATACATACAGATATTTTAAAGACACTTTGGGAAACTCTTACTGCATAAAAGTATAATAAAAAAGTAGTCCATACAACTGTACATTATTAAAAACTACAGTATAAATTCCTCTGAATATAATAGCATTGTCTGTGAAACAGTTGTGGAAAAAAAACGGAATATTCTTCAAATATTCTCATTTTGTGTCTATGAACAGCATTCAGGTTTGAAACTCATTTAAATGAATAAATAATTACATTTTGGGTGAACTATTCATTTACTATTTCAAAATTATTTATGAAATAATCACAATGATTTATGTTCACCTAATTCCCATTTTGTTCCAAATACAAGTGTTGATTTAATGTTTAGCAGCTTTTATATTCACTTTTAGACTTAAGGGGGTAATCACTGTATACTGGTGCATAATATTGCTCATCCTTCATTTCACCCACCAGTTCCTTTTCTCTCCACACGATTGTCTCTTATATATGGGATGTCATCCATACGGAGGAACACAGAGTCACTGGGGCTCTTCTGTCCATCTGACTTACTTCCTACAGGGGGAGACAGAGAGTCACAGTCAGCTGATCACACAGGAAATAAACAAGACATGAGTTTGTAGTACTATGTAGGAGTGTCTGAGTAAAAAAGTTATAAACAATCAAAGCCATTTAAAGCTTTGAAATCAATTCTAGGAACTAAATCCACGTCTTTTGACAGGAAAATGAAATGGTTTGGCAAACACAATTTTGACACTGGAATAGCATAGGTTACTACTTTGACTATTTCTGCCATATAAAGCTAGTATGCAATTCTGAGTACAGTCACATTTCCTATATTGAAACAGGAAGTTGGGGTGGGATGTGGGATGTATTGAAGGCCTTGACCCTTTTTTTTCAAACAGCCATTAGACTTTATCCCAGCAAGCAATTTTGCGTTTAAGCACAGCCCGATGTCTAGTCTAAAACAAGACAAAATTTGGGCTGTCAGTGAAATTTAATAGATGTCCAACCATAGCCCAAGAATAGACTAGTCATCAATCGTAGCTACGCACAGGCTATGCATAGAACATGTCAAAGAGATGAAACCAAACATCTTGTAATCACTGTTGACTTTGCTTACATGATGGAATATCATACATCTCACAAGTTATTTTGGCAAAAACAACATGTAACCAAATTCAAGGTTATTTCGGCTAGAAGTGGGTTAGTCATAGCCAGACTATATTAGGTCTATAGTCAACCGAGACAATGAAATGACGGTTTTTATCACAACCTGGGATTAACCACATTAACAGTTTGTACTGAGGATGAAAGCGATGAAGACACTTTTTCTCACCACTACCTGGGTGATGAAATACAAAATGATCCTGCATTTCTCTTTAAATAATATCATTTTGGCTATATCAATCTGAGGCAAGATCTGAGGGAGATTATCAAATGATTTGCTGATTTTGTATGATGTGTGATTACAGTTGTATCATTCGACCGGTGGCATGTGGTATTTATAATTCCGACTGAGGAGATATTTTAAGCATTTATTGGATAAAAATATAGGCATATAGGTCTATATCTGTATATTTTGTCTAGTTTGTTTTGACAGTTTTTATGAATACACAACCTCGGACAACCTCAAGCCTTCAAACATGGATGAAAAGCCAAACAATTTTGATTTCATTAGGATTTTATGTAAAACTGCAATGAATTTCAACTTTGATTGTGGAACTACTATGTCGTGAAGTTTGCTATCAGTACTACATGCACAGTACATTAAATATTTATAGTAGCCTTTGATATAAAAGCAAACATTGATATGATCTTGTTTAACAGTGTAATCTGATTAACCTGCCTTTGATCCTGTGTACACTTTAAGACAGACTTAATTTATTAGTGGAAACTGAACTTTGTTGTGTCTCTGTTGACATTTTAAGTGATTTCCAGCTTAAGAATCAGAGTTAAACCTTGTCACACAAAGTCTGATTAGTTTTACTGCTAAGAGGATTTGAGTTCGGCCTCAGCCATCTGTCTTGTTTTGCACTTGGAAGCGTAAAGAAACATCTTAATTCTATCACATGTATCATCATTAACATGCATTATCTGCATCCTCAGTTTCCACAAACATTAAACTGGCCATTTGTGCTTTTTTCGAATATTACCTCTCATGCAGTGTGTAATATAGATGTTTGTGAATGTAAATGGTCTGCAAAGTTTTAAAGATCAAAGTGCATAAAAAAAAGTTATTGTCTCCTAAAAGAATCGATTCTGAATTGCTGAAACGAGTCACCAGAAATTCCAGTCTCACTTCCTGTTACATACCTGCGTAACAACACATTTGCACACATTTGCATGCCAGCCTATGGTCTTCATTGGCTGCCCGCAAACAACGTCTACTTTAAACGCCCCCAAACACTGTAGTTTGTAGCTGAGACTGGAAGAGTTTGGTTCGCGTTGTCGACATATTGAGAAGTTTTCTGATCTGCTAAAGCAAATTTTGCACTTCTAAAGGATGAGGACTCAGGCTCGAATTGATACGGTAAAACAGACGCCATTGTTACTGTTCGTATCACTGTGTATCCAAGCGCTGAGGAAGATCTGGAGCTGAAATTCAGATATGGTAATATTTTGTTTCCCTCACAAGCTGTAAAGGTAAGACCAATCACAACAGACTGGGCTCAACATCTGACCTATCAGAGCAGATTAGGCTCTCAGAAAGGAGGGGTTTAGAGAGACAGAATCTTGAAACAAACTGTTTTTTTAGACTCTTTGAGAAATGTAATGCACAATGTGTATTATGAGAAAATAGTTTTTTGACCTTGGATGCACGTCAACCTATTGCAGGAGACCTCCCAAAAAAACCTTTAAAATAAAACAATAGGGACACTTTAAGATGACTGACATTGATAGTTATGCTTAAATTTGGCTATATTCAAACTAATATATGTATAAAACAACTTTCTTAGTGTTCCTCAAACAGTGGCTTGACACTGTGGTTATATGCAATCACTGCCAGCCTTTAAAGATGAGCTCAAATGATCTGTCATACAAAGCTTTTGCTGGCTGTTATCTAGCTCCAGAGTAAAAATATTTTTCAGGGTCAAATTGTTTTATTATTTATTTGCTGCCCGACAAACAACCAAACGGACCTGAGAAATTCAGACTATAAATGAAAGGCGAATGCACTCACGGACGATGCGGTTTCTCTCATTAAGGGTGGTGGTGCTGTTTGGCTGTCTGTAGAGGTGGCTATGCTGGTGGAATCGGGTCAGACAGGGCCGCGGCTCAGTCAGCGGAAGAGCGATGCTGTTGGAACGCGTCTCAGGGATTGTCATTCTCTCACCAGGAGCTTGACTGTCGGCATCGGGTGTTTGCGGAGAGCTGTCCATGCGTGTAGCTGTCAGGGCGTTCTGATAATGGTTACGAGTGATCTGGAAAGGATGACATAACATATTGAGACAATTTTACAATATATATCTCATAATAATATATTTCTAATATAGTATTGGAATATTTACATAAGCATTATTTATTATTACAAATTATTTGCTTTTCTAATACACTACTGATCAAACATTTAAAAAAAAAAAAACCCAAAGGCTGCATTTATTTGATCAAAAATACAGTAAAAACAGACCTATTGTGAAATATGATTACAATTTAAAAGAACTTTTAGTAACACTTTAGTATGGGGAACACATATTCACTGTTAACTATGACTTTTGCCTCAATAAACTCCTAATTTACTGTTTGTTAATGGTTAGTAAGGTAGTTTTTGTAGTGTTTAAGTTTAGGTATTGGGTATGATTAAGGGATGTAGAATATAGTCATGCAGAATAAGGCTTTAATATGTGCTTTATAAGTACTAATGAACAGCCAATATCCTAGTAATATGCATGCTAATAGGCAACTAGTTAATAGTGAGAACTGAACCCTAAAATAAAGTGTTAACAAACTTTTTTCTATTTTAATATATTTAAAAATGTAATGTATTCCTGTGATATAAAGCTGAATTTTCAGCATCATTACTCCAGTCTTCAGTGTCACATGATCCTTCAGAAATCATTTTAAAATGCTGATTTGATAATAAGAAGGAAATTGACGGGATTGGTTACATGATTGTGACGGTTTCAAACCACGTCTTTGCTCTTTGATTCACTGCAGTTTTAAGGGGAAAATACTCAGCATTGTTGTTGACTGATGAATTTGCACAAGGTAAGCATATTAAAACACCACATAGACAACATTAAAACCTTGATTTTTTTACCACAGGTTGTCTTTAAAATAAAATAATAACTAATATATTTTGATATTGGGTTATGTGAACCATAATATAACCTAGAATTCTCATTGTGTATTTTCCCTCATCCAGCAGCCTGAAAAACTGAATTTCTCTCAGCATAGTCAAATTTACCTTAATGATCTGTAGGTCTGTGAGCTGACGAACTGAATAGTCTGGTATATATGGTCCTCCACTGATGCTCAGTTGACCCAGGCTGCCTCCATGGATTGTAGTATCCGAATGATTGAGACCGCTGCTTCGTGATGGTGACCTGTGGACTGGATCACAGTAATTCAGTTGATTATTGCTTAAATTATTGTCACAGATACCTTTCCTCAGCATATCGAGAGTCTATAATTGCACAGTCTACAACTTAGACTGTACAGTATACACCGATCAGGCATAACATTATTACCACCTTCCTAATATTGTGTTGGTGCCAAAACAGCCAAAACAGCCCTGACCCATCGAGGCATGGACTCCACTAGACCTCTGAAGGTGTGCTGTGGTATCTGGCACCAAGATGTTAGCAGCAGATCCTTTAAGTCCTGTAAGTTGCGAGGTGGGGCCTCCATGGATCGGACTTGTTTGTTCAGCACATCCCACAGAAGAGCGATTGGATTGAGTTCTGGGAATTTGTTCCTGCTTCTAACACATCAACTTTGAGGACAAAATGCCTAATATATCCCACCCACTAACAGGTGCCGTGATGAAGAGATAATCAGTGTTATTAACTTCACCTGTCAGTGGTCATAATGTTATGCCTGATCGGTGTATATGTATTGTATATTTTTTACACTTAGCTATGGCGGAATCATTTAAATGTAGTAGTTTCACTTATAGAAATTATTTTAGATGTATTTTTCAAAGGTAATATTAGTTTTTAGAGGTTTTAATGAGAAAAAAAATACCAAAGTGTGGTTTTAAAATAAATTAAATACCTTTTTGAGTGAAATTATATATATAGATTACATATATATTCAAATTTAATTTGTTTATGCATAAAAAAAACATGCCTAAGACAAAATACACTCCTAGTAAAGATATTCTCTTGAAACGAGTCTTATATTATCTATTCTACATCGTGTTAAATACTGCTTCAATACTTGTTTGAGAAAAAAAAAGTGCAAAAGCTTTTTATTGATGTGACTGATTGTGAGAGCAAAAACCTTGTCCTGCACCACACACGGGATCTCTGTGGTTTCATTTTAGATGGCCATGTGATGTCATTTCTCATTAGCAAAGAATGAGGTCCTGCACGGAGTGTATTGAAAAGTGTGTGGTGTGGCTTTGTATGTCTATATCACTGAGAGAGATGCAGAGAAAAACCTCAGACTTTGACACAGACACTTTAATGCACATTTGTTCTGAATTAATCTCTTCAACAAGGGCTAAAAGCTCCATCCTTAAAGTCATTTTTGCATTTTCCTGACGCTAAGCTTATTAGATTTTCATCCTTATGTAATATTGTGCTAATTTTTGCCTGAGTGGGCAGATGAGAGTTTCTCTCCCACTGTAATTACCCTCTACTCTGCTCTCCAAAGATTTACATAGCTGCTCTGTTTAGATTTCTGCCTTAATTATCTCTCGATAATGTTGCTAGAGGGGTCACGTATGCTCCGTGCACTCAACGCCTCTCAGAGTTTTTAATTGCTCATTAATATTTTTACTGCAGGAAAATCTTGTTCAAGATATTTTGGAAACTGGAAATGTGGAAACTGGAGATTAATTCTGACAATAATAAAGTGCCTGCATTATGCTTTTTCTGATATTACCTTTAATGTAGTGTGTAATATAGCTGTTTGTGAATGTAAAAGGGTCATCCAGGCCCGTGGCAAGGGGGGTGCGAGGCCCTGTGCGAATTTGATGTGCGATGCCTAGATGGGGGGGTGTGGTTTGCTATAGTAACAGCGGTCTACTGTTGCTATAGTGATGAACAATTTGTTGTTTTTGTTGTGGATATGTAAGAAAATTTAGCTTCACTTCGTATATTCAGTTTAACAGCTGTGTAACTGAACTGCGCACATACATTTTTGACGCTTAAATTATGTTCTAAATTATGAATTGGTCAAACGTGTTTGCAAAACAGTCTGAATCCACTCGCATTCATTTGGACTGCTCTCTCACTGAATCATCTGAAGCGATTTCCAATCAATAAAACAAACAGACAGTATGGAGTGAACAACCAGCGTTTTTCAGTTGTTTTCCTCTGTGAACATGCGTTAATGGATGTCTGACCATTTTGTTGGTTTTTGGAGTTTTCAGATTTAAAAATGTTTAAAACAGATAGAATAGGCTACACTTGTTCTGCGGTACCATTGCTAAGAAATCTTCACCTCTCAGGTTCCCACATCCAGAGTCTGCTCCCAAGTCCATTCCAGTAATTGAAATCCCCAAGTCCGTTCCAGTAAGAGAAATAATCGAATCTGTTCCAATCTGTGAAATTCCTGAGTCCGTTCCAGTGAGAAGAGTTCCCAAGTCCATTCCAGTGAAAGAAATTCCAGAGTCTGTTCCAGTGAGTGGAATCTCCAAGTCCGTTCCAATGAGAGAAATTCCTGTGTCTGGTCTAGTGAAACAAATTCCTGAGTGCCATCCAGTGAGAGAAATTACAGAGTCCCTTCCAAGCTCAAGCCAAAGAGGGACGCACTATCCATAATGGCTCTAGCATTTATGTGTGTCTAGGCTACACACACATTCACTCCAGCCCCTGACCAGAGTCCAGTGATGGCTCCAGCCCCTGAGATTTCTAGCGTATTTACTTCTTAGGTAATATCTATGGTTTTAATAATCAGAATTTAAAATAGACTGAATAAAGCTCTCTACGAACTTGACATGTGATGCCGTGCTGACTGACATGTATGCACATGAATCACTGTCACGGCACACACTTAGAGCAATATTGTAAGTTACTGCATAATACAATTTTAATAAGCAGAATAATACAGCATCACAATACACATAGTCTTACTTTTAGATATGTCTTTTAACTATTATGGTATTTCGAAGGACAAAAACATGAACTTTAACTATTGGCTTTATATCATCAAGTCAGCTGTCACTTTACTTTGGCGCGAGGCACAGCCCTTGCGATGGCTCTGACGCCATCATCACTGTTTGTATCACTCCATTGTACAGAAGTGGAAAGCCTCCGGAGCTGAAATTCAGACATGGTAATGGGTGTTTCATTTCTGACAAGTGCTGTAAGAGGTAGACCAATTATAACAGATTGGGCCATCTGACCAATCAGAGCAGAGTAGGCTTTTGAAAAGGAACCAATCCTTTATCGAACCGTTTCAGACACTGTGAGAAAAAAAGTAGATGCTGCAATGGATATTGGGAGAAAATTCAAGTGTTTTTAGACCTTGAATGCATGTAAGGCTCTTGCAAGAGACCTCCAAAACAAAATTAGGAATCTTTAAAATAGCATAATAGGGGCACTTTGAATCATTAAACAAACCTGTGGGTAGGATGGTCATGATAGCAGGTAAACTGTAGTATGTGAAAGGGCCATTTTCAAACTTTAGTCCCTCTTTACCGATCTCTACCTCGACTCGACCCTGCAGCCAAAGACAGATGAATCACACATTTATACTGCTGAGACATTCTGAAATTAATGCATTAATGAAAACTGAGCAAAGTAGCTTTTTTACTTCACTTACAGTGGGGCCCAATAGTGAAAATGCTTGTATTTTGCATAGACATTTCAAAATGTATTTCAAAGCTTGTAGTGCTGTACCTGCAATATTAGGATGAAATAATCCACAGGCTTGTTGCGCTGGAAGAGGTAGTGTTTTGGTGATCGCTTGTTTTTCTCATCAAACTTGAGTTCCTGCACAACGCTTGGGTGCTTGATCAGTCGCAGAAGGATCTTTTCTGAGAGATGCGTTGGCTTAAAAGGCTCTACTTCTACCGGCAGGAAGGGAACAGAGAGAATCATTGACAGTAAAGCACAGCATTATGATCCTTCACCATTTATGGATGAATTTTTAATGCTGCGCCAAATGAGTATAGATACACTATTGTCAAATGATTGTGGGCACATACTTTTGGCCCTGTATTGTATGTGCTTTAAACTTAAAACAACTTTCAATTTCATAAAACTTCAAATTCTATTTAACTGAAATTGATCATTAACAAAGTTGACAAAGATTACCTGTTGCTAGAAAGCGATGTGTCGCGAGCAGAAGCTGTGGTGAAACTTTGACCTTCATTTCACTCTCTGACAGTTTAAATATGGAGAAATCTTGCTGTTTCCTCTCATGGTGAGACACTCTTCTCTTTGTACGGTTATCAGCTGCCAAGACACAACAGCAATGTATTATGTAGGCTTTACCTCAAACCAATATAAGCAGTGAAAGAGAGCATAGAGTTAAGATGTTTAGCCATTTTTAGCCAGTTTTTTTTTGTGCAAAAGGAGTCAAGTGAAATAATTTGCCAGACGTTGTAAATAAATAAATTAATAATAATAGTAAAAGTTGTGCCAAAAAGACTCAGATGCACTTGATTGGAATTAACATTAACATTAACAATTTTTTTTATTTATCTTCAAGAATAAGATATTTTTATTGCTTTTTTCCCCATCACATATTTTAGTCATCATAGAAACAGTACTTTAAAACCTTTTAGTGGGCACAATTTTTGTGAAATCAGCTTCAAATTTGAACACAACTTGGTTAGATATATGGCTTTGATTTCTATCAGTTTTAGAATCCAAATTATTTTGTTAAATATATGATATAGAAAATATAGACTAAAATATAGTTTGTATAAAATAAGAAAAATGTTTAGTTCAGTACATTTGCTTTACAGTAAACTTAAACTTCTATATGTTTTTTTTTCCACTTCTGCAATAATCCACTGAGTGTCTTCTTTAAAAAGAAACCAACCCACAATATTGTAACGTATTACTTTTAAAAGTAACTTTCCCCAACACTGTCTCCCCCTATTTGCTAGCACTGTTAATATCATTAAAAGCAATTTGTTGATTGCAGAGAAAAGGCTTTACCAGAAGACAAATAACACAGAGTTATGGAATCCAATTAATGTGGTAATTATTTGCAACAGGGTCACAGTATTATTGACTATGCATGAGGAAGCAGCAGAGATCGGCAGGGTTTCACTCAGCCAAATGCTATGCGATGGCTGTTTAGAGGAAATATTCTTATAATTCACCATTTTTGAAACTTTTAGATGTTTGAATGTTCTTCTGAAGATTTAATAATGATAGAAAGATGAGGCTAAGGATTTGCATGAGTGCGCCAGAGAAAATTTTACAGAAATATTAAACACCTACTATAAAGGTCCGTTTCGTCCACAATCTCAGATTTGATGATTTCCTCGATGACGTCTTCCAGAGTGACGATGCCCATGACTTCGTAGAAAGGATCTCCTTCTCCTTCATTATTGACCCTCTGCACGATAGCCAAATGAGATTTTCCTTTACAGTGCCAGAGAAAGACATAGGAGCATCATGGCAGGATATGCAATTGGCATTTAATTTTATGCTCATTATCCTAATTTAAAACATACTAAAGCTAATTTCACAAAATTGCAGTGCTAATAAATCAATCCATGAATCAATAAAGTTATTAGGCAAAGTGTGCAAAATCAATAGTCACATAGCTTTAGTAAATGAAGCCCTGTCCATTTGTTTTACCCTTTGGATGCTTGTATGTATTTGCGGTTTCAGGTGCAGAGAGTCTTTTGCATTGTTGCAGGAGTTGAACTTTGCCATAAAGAGTGCTTGAAATGAAGGCTCATGAAGAGATTAACTATGACAGCTCTGAAGATCCAGACCTGACCTTATGTTAACAGAGCTGGGGGATTATACAATGGAGTTTGTGAATCCCTGAGGTCTGATGATAAAACTGACCAAGCTAAAAATCTGAAATCTGTTGGAATTTGCTGCTCAAGCATTATTGGGCTTTTCATTAGTTCATGTTCCCCCATTTCATTAAATAATTATGATGCCGAATCACATTCCCTGTGTTTATATACATTACCATTCAAAAGTTTGGGGTCAGTACGTTTTTTTTTTTATTCAGCAAGGATTCATTCAATTGATCCAAAGTCACAGTAAAGACATTTATAATGTTACAAAATATTTCTATTTTTAAATAAATGCTGTTTGAATGCTGATGAGATTTCTATTCATCAAGGCTGATATAAAGTATCATGGTTTCCACAAAAATATTAAGTAGCACAACTGTTTTCAACATTGATAATAAGAAGAAAAGTTTCTTGAGCACCAAATTAACACATTATAATGATTTCTGAAGGATCATGTGACATTGAAGACTGGAGTAATGATGCTGAAAATTCACAGGAATAAATTACATTTTAAAATATATTAAAATAGAAAACATTTTATTATCACAATATCAACTATTGTGGACCGGAGCAGACTTTGTGCGCTGCGGCATTTTGTGTGACATTAACGTGAAACCAGACTTAATTCTCCCCAATGGAAAGCATATTTACACTGTCTGAAACATTCCCTATCCCCTATATAGTGCACTATGTGCCATACACCATGTAGAAAATAGTAAATGCGTGAACAAATGACCGATTTCAGCCACAGCTTCAGCGTCTATTTATAATGTAGGGGGCGGGACACGTCTTGATTCTAGAGAGCATTTGATTGGACAGTAAATCTGACAAGAAGCTGAAGTGCAGAGTGATGTCATCCAAATCACTGGTCCATATTGGCGGAAGTGAGAGACTGTAAGTTTTGAATGCTTATATTTTCTAAATGTTGTCATTGTTTTGGAGCAAACTAGCTTATAGATAGCAGTAGGCTAACATATTCATACTAAAAGCCCCCCCAAAAAAAGCTATTTTGATTTCATTGGGACTTTAAATCTATATTGGCACCAACAGCAAACCAGCAGGTTGTTTCTGCAGCTTAATTTAAGTGCTTAATTTCACATGCAAAGTGGGTATTTACATTAGACTCTTAAATTAACAGCAACAAATTATCATCACACACACTAAAAAAATGTATAAGAGGGGTATTATGACCTTTTTAAAAACTGTTTATGAAAGTTCATAATCTGAAGCATGATCAGTGTTGCTTATACAATATTGTTCACTGAATTCCCAGACAGAAGCAATGAAACAAACAAAATATCCCAGCTAGCATTTCTGTTTATCATTTGATTTGGAATATCATTTCAAGCGGAGAGGATTAAATGATATAATCCTCAACCTTTGATAGAGAGAACCTAAAGCCTCTCTCTCACTGTGGTCTCCATGGTAGCAGTGCACACTGAGGGAAAATGAAGAATTCTGCAGGAGTCAGGTGGAGAGCAAGGGCAATGCAGCACTCGGCACGATACTCCTCAAGGCTGATGTGCAGGGAACTGCATTACATCACTACGCTATTATATAACACGCGCACACGCGGAGCCGGGGGGTCTGAGCCCACACGGATGTCCCTGCAATTCCCTCAGCTGCTGTGCCAGCAAATGAACTCGTTAAAGCTGGCACTATACTCTACTCATGTGATGCATAGCAGAGCAGTATGGTGAGGAATGCTAAATAAAGCACAGCGTAGCTGAAAATGGAAAGAAAAACACAGGAGAACTGATGAAGGAAATGCCTGACTGATTTCTAAGTTTCTTCAAAAGAGTTTGTAAAATGTTATGCATGTATATACATGATTTATGTTAGGTGATATGGAGATAGATATGTGTATGTATGTACACTGATGAGCCAAAACATTATGACCACTCACAGGTGAAGCATGGGTAGATTAGATGGTGAGTAAACAATCATTTCTTGTAGAAAACATGTTGGATGCAGGAGAAATGGGCAGGAGTAAAGATCTGAGTGACTTTGACAAGGGCCAAATTGTTGTGGCAAGGCGATTGGGTCATAGTATCTCTGAAACGGCAAGGCTTGTGGGTTGCTCCTGGTCAGCAGGGGTGAGAATTTACCTACAGAGGTCTGAGGAGGGACAAACCACAAACCGGCCACAGGGTGTTGGGCGCCCAAGGCTCATCGATGCACAAGGGTAACAAAGGCTATCCCGGCCATTCATTGCCTCTCTCAGCAGAATAATGCACCCTGCCACACAGCACACACTGATCAAGAATGGTTTGAGGAACAGGATGAAGAGTTCAAGGTGATGCCTTGGCTTCCAAATTCCTCAGATTTCTGATTGAATCTGTGGGATGCACTGGATGAATAAGTCTCATCCATTGGGGCACTACCTTGGAAATGATTGGTGCCAGATACCACAGGACACCGAATTCAGAGGTCTTGAGTGCATTCCTTGGTGGTTCGGCACTGTTTGGCAGGGCGTGGAGGACCAACAACATATAAGACAGGTGGTCATAATGTTGTGGCTCATTGGGGTATGTATGTACGGTATGTGTGTGTGTTCATGTTTTTCTGTCCTGGTGGGGACTTCAACTTGAATGCAAACTGACTCGTGAGGTCTAAACTGACCTAAATTGAGGTCCCCATGAGGAAACAAACTTATAAATCATACAGGATGATTTTTTTTTTAAAATGTAAAAATGCAGATGGGTAGGTTTAGGGGCAGGGTTAGTGTAAGGGGATAGAATATACAGTTTGTACAGTATAAAAACCATTATGCTATAGAGAGTCCCCACAAAGACGTGTGTGTGTGTGTGTGTATGTTTTTTTTTTGATGCTTGTATGCATGTTGCATTTGATCTTGAGCTGAATTATTTACTTTGTTTTATGTGTTTAGTAAATGTAAAGTTTGATTATTCATTCAGAATACAGATAGAAATAAAAAAAAAATTGGTTTTCAGCACCATTCTCTGCATAAATTCCAATGGAATTGTTAGCAAATGTCAAACAGAAGGGATGCTGTTGCTTAAAGTGCTTTTGCATACTGACACAAAACTTTTTAGGAATGGTTGTCACAATGCCCTTATGGAAAACCACCTAAATTTAGTGTCAGCGCCACCTACTGTTCAAACATTGTTATAATTATATTTTAGAAATTGTATATGTTAGTTTTGTCCTAACATGACTCAACCTTACAATGGGCATGCCATTGATGTTCTTGGTCCTTTTAAAATATAAAGTTCTGTCATGAAACTCTAGATGGCGCAGGCTGATAGGTACTTAACTTATTCTGCTAGCAACCACATTGTTCTCTATATGGCGTAGCTGAAACCCTCCACCTCCCCCAGCTCCACATGTATAGATCTGCTACGGGCATAGGCATAATATGCGGGTGGGACGGGTGGGACATGTCCCCACCACTTTTTGCCAGGATCGATATTTTTTTTTAAATATCTTGTTGCATGGATATTCCTAATGCAAATGAAACATATTCAGTTGATGTTAATTTGTCTTAAATAAGAGGCGATCTGGCGCTGGAATGTGTTTTTCGTTGCCGCTGTTATCAGTGGCGCGGATACAGAGTTCTCTTTTGGCTTGTGCACAGTCTTCACACAGACGAGTGCGACAACCTATCGCTTAAAGCCGTTGCAGACTCTCTATTCTTTCCGGTGAAATCACTAACAAAATCAACGCTATCTCACAACCAATTCATACATATTTTAAAAGGTGGCTAATTCGTACGAATTTGTATGACCTGATTTGTACGAATTTGTATGATTTGTCTAAACCCCAGTGATGGGTAGGTTTAGGGGCGGGGTAAGGGGTAGGTCATTCATACGAATTCATACGAACTGGGTAGAATTGCCATGAGATCAGGTTCAACAAAATGCACACAAACATGTCCCATGCTCTTGATATACAATCATTGATGAACATCTTTGATTTTAATGAGGAAAATAAATCAATAAATAAATAAATAAAATAAAATACACTGTACAGGGCAGATTAGAACCTGGAACCTCTGACATGCTTAACAAAACTTCTACCACCAGACCATTAGGGAATATGAATAGTGTATGCGGATCTATGTATTTATGCACTAACGTGAAGAATCTCGGGACTAACAATATATTGTATTATAGTAGATGTATATGCATGAACTGGCTTTTTTATACTGTTGTCTGAGGTCCACTTATGACGTTTGTGTGTTTTTTACATTCACAAACATAATAATAAATAAGTAATAGGCTATTTTCTACCCTGGTTTTGAGGCTCTCTCCTGGAACGCTCAGTTTTTATGGGCGTGCCGCACTGAAGACTTGGAAGTAAACTCCCACTGCTAGGATTGGATAAGATTTGCATATTTAATGAGCTTCAGCTCCCCTGTCAGTACATGTGGGAATTGTTTTGAAAGCGTGTGGGAAAACGGCAACCGGAATGAATTGCCCACAAGGCTCGCAAAACATCTTTATCAGACAAACACAATGATTTATCTCTCATCCACCCACGATTGATTGGAATGCAATTTTTTTATTACTTGGCCCGCCCGATCGGTGTATATAAGTGCGAACCGTGCATCACTAACACACACACGCACACACACACACACACACACGCCAAGTACGTTGCAGACAGCATGATCAAAACTTCTGCGATTGTATTTTTCCTTCAAATATCAAGTCAAAAGAGTGAACAACGCACATCAAGAAAGGAATGTTATTTCACTATTTAAGAATATAGGCTTACGTTCTGGTAGCCCGTCTGTAAAGCACATAGAACCGGGACATTGGGCTTTGCGAGCCCTGGCCCATACATGTCCGAGTCTGATCCCAAATTGCAATGAACCAACAACACCTCAAATAAAGAATTCTTCAGCCTGTGACAGCGTTCTAAGTTATGTTCAGTTAGACACGTACACATAATCAATAGATCGCAAACGATCTGTAATAATGCAATACTATAACATATATATACACTCACCTAAAGAATTATTAGGAACACCTGTTCAATTTCTCATTAATGTAATTATCTAATCAACCAATCACATGGCAGTTGCTTCAATGCATTTAGGGGTGTGGTCCTGGTCAAGACAATCTCCTGAACTCCAAACTGAATGTCAGAATGGGAAAGAAAGGTGATGTAAGCAATTTTGAGCGTGGCATGGTTGTTGGTGCCAGACGGGCCGGTCTGAGTATTTCACAATCTGCTCAGTTACTGGGATTTTCACGCACAACCATTTCTAGAGTTTACAAAGAATGGTGTGAAAAGGGAAAAACATCCAGTATGCGGCAGTCCTGTGGGCGAAAATGCCTTGTTGATGCTAGAGGTCAGAGGAGAATGGGCCGACTGATTCAAGCTGATAGAAGAGCAACTTTGACTGAAATAACTACTCGTTACAACCGAGGTATGCAGCAAAGCATTTGTGAAGCCACAACACGCACAACCTTGAGGCGGATGGGCTACAACAGCAATAGACCCCACCGGGTACCACTCATCTCCACTACAAATAGGAAAAAGAGGCTACAATTTGCACAAGCTCACCAAAATTGGACAGTTGAAGACTGGAAAAATGTTGCCTGGTCTGATGAGTCTCGATTTCTGTTGAGACATTCAGATGGTAGAGTCAGAATTTGGCGTAAACAGAATGAGAACATGGATCCATCATGCCTTGTTACCACTGTGCAGGCTGGTGGTGGTGGTGTAATGGTGTGTGGGATGTTTTCTTGGCACACTTTAGGCCCCTTAGTGCCAATTGGGCATCGTTTAAATGCCACGGCCTACCTGAGCATTGTTTCTGACTATGTCCATCCCTTTATGACCACCATGTACCCATCCTCTGATGGCTACTTCCAGCAGGATAATGCACCATGTCACAAAGCTCGAATCATTTCAAATTGGTTTCTTGAACATGACAATGAGTTCACTGTACTAAAATGGCCCCCACAGTCACCAGATCTCAACCCAATAGAGCATCTTTGGGATGTGGTGGAACGGGAGCTTCGTGCCCTGGATGTGCATCCCACAAATCTCCATCAACTGCAAGATGCTATCCTATCAATATGGGCCAACGTTTCTAAAGAATGCTTTCAGCACCTTGTTGAATCAATGCCATGTAGAATTAAGGCAGTTCTGAAGGCGAAAGGGGGTCAAACACAGTATTAGTATGGTGTTCCTAATAATCCTTTAGGTGAGTGTATATATAAAAAAAAAAATTACTCACATAAGTGTGTTGCTTCATTCATTCATGTAATCTCATCCTGTCTGCAAATCCAGTCTCTTGTTTAAAAACGAATCAGTGGTGAAATGAAGGAACAAACGCGCAATGTCTTACCCACTTGAGCTGGATATTCTTTAAAAATAAAGTTCATCCATGCATTCATAATATTGGAATCCGAATGAAGCTTATGCGGTATGTTTATTGCTTAGAAGTTCGATCCGGTTTAGCTCTATGTAGGCCTATGTTATGTCAGGCACGAGTCAGTGGGCGGGGCTACAGAATCAGGCGTTCGTCTTGCTTCGGTTAAGGCGGTGTTTCACTACACTCTGTTATTTATTTCTACAATTGTTATTGTACATATCTGATATAGCATTGTACTAGCTTAATATGTAGCAGAAGCAGCAGCAATAATCAACAACAGCACTAATAACAGCAGCAGCAGTGTAGCAGATCATTTCCACCAAGACCAAACATATTAACACTGTCATATCCATTACCATGCCAAAATCTTCTAGAGTTGTTATGACAGAAATGTGTTTTATGGGCTTTTGTCCAGCAGAGTTAGAACAGGAAATGATAGTGGAGGCTGACATTCAAATGATGATCAATTAGATCTGATTTCTTGTTTCTAAATGAATCACATAGTTAACACGGTGCCTATGTTTTGATATGTTTTTGAGTCAAAAACCATTTAAAAATGTTCTTTTTTTTGTTCCAGAGAAGAAATAATGGTTTAGAATGACATGAAGGTGAGTAAATGATGACAGATTTTTCCTTTTTTAGGTGAACTGTTTCTTTAAGATGTTTTTTTTATATAGCAAATTACTGGTGTATGTTTTAAATTTAGCATTTTATATTTGTCATGTACTGAAAAGAATAATGGCTTTACTATTTTCACTACATTTTGACAGTTTTACCACTTCAGTAACAGTCTTCAGAAAAAGGTAATTTTATTAAACTTCACCTTTACCTGCTGTTCGGCATCTGCCTTATTTCACTGACTGTAGAGGGAAAGGTTGAGCCTGCATATTTCATTATCCCTGCTGTAATATGTTCACTGGAGGCAGAGGCTTCAAAGAGTGACAGGCTGGGTTCTCACAGTGTGAGGAAGCAGATCCTCTTCTCTCTCGCTCTGCTCTTTTTGTCCATATGGTCCCAAGCTGAGACACTGATTGGACCAAAAGGTCACTGCTGCAGCTAATCTGCCCTGATGTTTCAGTACAGACAAGCACTCAGAAGAACTTTCATTTAAAGGGATAGTTCACCCAAAAAATGACACTACTTGATTTACACATCCTTCCATGTCTTTCCAAACCCAAGTAATGTATTTACGCAGCTAAAGTCAAAATGGTGTTGCACTGGCTAATTGTTGGCCATTTTTGAAGCTCATTGCTCATTTGGTAATTTTTTTTGAACAACCACAGTGAACTATCATATGGTTTAAAAAAAAGATTTCCATGAAAAAAACATACTGTAACAACATACGTACACTGTGTGTATTTGAAATTACATGAGGGTGAGTAAATAAGGTGCAAATAGCCCGCCTTGTTGGCAGAGGCTTTTTACACTAACTGCCATTGTCTGATTGAGCCAGGCAAAATTACAAAAGAAATCTCGGATTTTCAGGATCAGTGGTGTGGAGAGTAACGTGGGTGGCGTTAGCTTTTTATCCTCCTTTTTCCGAACTCATTCGTCTCCCTTTTCCCATCGCCTATCAGCTCTGAGGGGCATTTGTTTAAAATAAACTATTTGAAATAAAGTGCCTAACGGGTATTTAATAGTGGGAATAAAGTGTTTAGGGTCAGGAGTAGGTAAGGGAGGGCTTTAGGGATTGGGACAAGTAATGTCCCAATAAGGCAGCATCCATTTATTATTTTAATAAATATAATCATATACACTGAATGTAATATTATCGCATACTGTTTTTTAACATACTACAATACACTGCAGTGCAAAATAGTGTCTGCCACTATTTGCACTAAGTATAACTATTTACACTGAAAAACTGCTATTTTAAAGCCCCTCCTGTGTTGAAAATCAAGCTTTTAAATGTTGTTTATATGTCTATGTGGTGTTTTAACATGCTTTAAGAAAAACGATGTGCAAATTCATAAGTCAACACCATTGCTGAGTGTTTTCTCCTAAAAACTGCAGAGAACCAAAGACAGTCTCAAAAACGCGCTGGTGTTTCTGACGTCACAAACTGCCTTGTAACCAATCCAATAAATGTGTGATCGTCAACTAGTGGATCTCTGAGCTGGTTTGAGTGGCGGGGCTAATTTGCATATTCATAGAACTGCGTAAACTAAATGAGGCAAGGGTGTAGAGTTACAATCAAGCTAGTCTCAGCCTCAGACGTTACGCCCATGGACCCTTGGCTAAACATCTGATGCATATGGCCCACTTTCTGGAAACACTTCAGGAGTTTCGAAGTCGTCATCTGTGTTGGTTGAATTCTACAGGATGAGACGTGTGTTGTGTTCTTTTACAGTCCGCCTGGAAACAAATGCCGTGATGCCAAACTCCCTCATGGAAGAAGAACGCCAAATTTACCAAACTCTTACAGAAAAGCAAAGAACACAGGCAATTCATTTTTGCCATATAATTGATATGTTAGAACGTCTGAAAAAAAAAAAAAGGATACAATAGTTGCATGTCTGAATGTTTGCAGCAGGGATGAACGGTAATTAAATCATGATTAATTTGTTTCCTTTAGGGGTACAACAGCTTGTCACTGAGGCAGTAGCCTTAAAGGGATAGTTCACCTAAAAGTTTCTTCTGCTGGACACAAAGGAAGATATTTTGAAGAATATGGGTAACCAAACAGTTGATGGGCCCCAATGACTTCCATAGTGTGGAAAAAAATACTATGGGTCAATGGGTTCCATCAACTGTTTGGTTATTGGCGTTTATCAAAATATCTTCTTTTGTGTTCAGCAGAAGAAAGACATTGATACAGGTTTGGAACTCCATGAGGGTGAGTAAATGATGACAGTAAATGAACCCAAAATGGGTGTAATGGCAGTGAATGGCAGCCCAAAATTTGAAGCACAAAAAAGTGTATCCATCCATTATAAAAGTAATCCACACGGCTCCGGGGGGTTAATAAAGGCCTTCTGAAGTGAAACGATGGGTTTTTGTAAGAAAAATATCCATATTTAAAGAGATAGTTCACCCAAAAATAGTAACACAAATTAAGATATTTTTGATGAAATCCGAGAGCTCTCTGACCCCTCCATAGACAGCTATTTAATTAACACTTTCAAGGTCCAGAAAGGTAGTAAAAACATTGTTAAAATCGTCCATGTGACTCCAGTGGTTCAACCTTAATTTTATGAAGCGATGAGAATACTTTTTGTGTGCAAAACAAACAAAAATAACGACTTTATTCAACAATTTCTTTCTAGCCTGTGTCAGTATCAAGTTGCGCTTTCGAGTTCTACACTCAAAAAAATGATTCTAGCTGTTTGCTCAGTTTATTTAAAGTGCCCCTATTATGCTATTTTAAAGTTTCCTAATTTAGTTTTGGATTCTCTAACAACAGGTTTACATGCATCAAAGGTCAAAATGGTTTCATTTTCTCATAATATATATTGCACATCACCACAATGTTCAATGATTCAATGATTCAACAATGGATGAATCCGTCTCTCTAAATCCCTCCTTTCCACAAGCCTACCCTGCTCTGATTGGTCAGATGGCCCAGTCTGTTGTGATTGGTCTACCGCGTAAAGCGTGTATTTCAGAAGCTAAATACCCTCCCATAACTGAACTCAAGCTCTGTGCAGAGGCTTCTTAAAGCTCTACACACTGTAAAGACAGTAACAATGACGTCGATGTTACATCAATCCCAGCGCAAGTCTGAATTGTTGATGAAACATTGGAAGAACTAGTTATCAACCCGAACCTTGAGCAGGACGTTTCTCAGTGATGCTACTCAGTTTGAGGTACATTATGAGATGTTTCAACTGTAATTCCTCACCATCAGCATTAGCAAGTGTGCGTCCATAAACAAACCCATGTGTGTGTTTGTGTGTGTTTCTAATTTATTGTGGTGCACATGCGGGAACTGTATCAATAACAGCACATAGGTTAGCCAAGCACTAATGTGAATGACTGATGTAACATTAAAGTTTGCAAAACAAATCTTGCTCCATCCTTTATCTTTACTCAAAGTAGTAAGAATGACAGAAAATCTGCATTAATAGACACGGTTTTAGGTAATAGTGCAGCCCAGTATACATACTTTGCAGTAGTATTTCAGTAAGACAGTAATAACGTGAGTTAGCTGGTTATCTAGATACCTACACAATATGAAACACAATGCGCGCGCAATAGAGGGACAGGCAATATGCTAATGTTTCGTCTTGACGTCACAACGAAACGGCTTGTGATTCGTTTAAAAAACGATTTGTTTAATTGACTCAGAGTCGACTCTTACTTTTGAGAGACAATAACTTTGTATACAGTGCACTTTCAGATTTAAAACATTGCAGGATGTTTTCATTCACTTAAAGCTATGTTACACACTACATGAAAGGTCATTTTCAAAAATCCATAATACGGGGCACTTTAAATAAAATAAGTTGAAAAAACACAAATCTTTAGTTTTTACTTAATTGTCATTTACACTTAATTGTATTACTTTAAATGAAATTAAATGTGTAAAATGTTAAGTTAACATAAACCATTTGTGTTGGGACTACTTGATTAATTTCTGTTGCATTGACTGAAACTGGGCAGGGGATTTCTAGTTCCCAGCATGCTTTGCATCGTGATGGATCAGGAGAGTAAATGTTGAAATTAAGTGCTGTTTAATGTGTGTTTTAGTAAAGGGAAAGACCGGTTAACGTTTGATGTTCAGTTATATTTGACATGTAAAAGAGTTTATATTATGTCAATTTTTGAAGTTACCATTATGCTGAAGTGTAGACCTTGTGGTTAGGCTGTGGGTGGCTACGTAAAACAAGTCTATGATGTTCTCAATGAGCTGTAACTGTGTTAACGCCAGTTTTTTACTTGAACATTACATGCATACTACAAATGTTACACTTGGCATGTGAACAAGTGTTGTGTTGGCTATTTTTTTTTATAGAAATAAAGTAATTTAGTTTGAGGTTCAGCACATAATTTACACAGTCTACATATGGTTATCAGTTCTACCCCTCTCAATCAAACAATCATGGGACGTGTATGTGTGTGTGTGTGCATGACAGCTACTTACAACCTAACCACAAGCTCAACTCTTCACCACAATGGTAACCAAAAATAAATAAAAAACGTATTTATATTCCACAAACTTTTTTAAATGTTCAAAATAACATTAAACACTTAAACTCTAACAGGTATTTCCATTTTCTTAAAAACACAGAAAACTCACGCAACAAGGGCACCATTATTTTTTGTACGGCAGCCGATGCTGTTCACGTGAGCACCAAGACGCATGCGTGTGATGCTGATGCAGGAGCTGACCAACATAACCTGCGTAGGAGACTGACACAGGCTAGAATGAAATTGTTGAATAAAGTTGTTATTTTTGTTTGTTTTTGCGCACAAAAAGTTTTCTCGTCACTTCATAAAATTAAGGTTGAACCACTGGAGTCACATAGACTATTTTAACAGTGTTTTTACTGCCTTTCTGGACCTTGAAAGTGTTAATTAAATAGCTGTCTATGGAGGGGTCAGAGAGCTCTTGGATTTCATCAAAAATATCTTAATTTATGTTCTGAAGATGAATGAAGGTCTTACGGGTTTGGAACGACATGAGGGTGACTAATTAATGACAGAATTTTCATTTTTAGGTGAACTATTCCTTTAACACGTTATAAAGTAAAACATCTAGCTTCCGGCAGACCACCTTCCGTATTCAACTTAGGTAAAAGCAGAACTAGCGCGACGAGGACGTCGGACGTAGCGTAAACATTTTGAACTGCGAGAGGTCGCTACACTTTCTTCCTAAGTTGAAGGTGGTACGGAAAGTGGTCCGCTGGAAGCTAGATATTTTACTTTATAACGTGTTAAATATGGATATTTTTCTTACAAAAACCCATCGATTCACAGAAGGCCTTTATTATCCCCCTGGAGCATGTGGATTACTTTTATAATGGATGGATGCACTTTTTTGGTCTTCAAATTTTGGGCTGCCATTCACTGCCATTATAAAGCTTGGATTAGGGCATTTTTTGATATAACTCCGGTTGTATTCGTCTGAAAGAAGAATGTCATATACACCTAGTATGGCTTGAGGGTGAGTAAATTATGGGATCATTTTTGGGTAAACTATCCATTTAAGGGCACTGCCCCAGTGACAAGCTCTTGTACGTATGTAGATTAAAAAAAATTGTTTTCTAACAGTAAACATCAACATCACTGATACTCCATATCCTTTACAGTTCCCAGGAATGTTTATTTGAATGGAGCGTTTACTGAAAAATGAGAGCAATCCACTAGACGAACTTTGACCTCAGTGCTAGTTTAATGAATTCTCTAGAAAATAAATTGAAGCCCTGCACAAAGATTAAACTCAGTCCAGGGTTAAAGTGCAGTGCGATGTCAATCTGTGTTAAAAATCCTATTTTTAGTCTGGGACTTTGCTTAAACCGCCCTTGGATTTCTACAGAGGTTATGGAACTGACACTGTTGATGATCCCTTTACTATTTTACTGCGTGTGAACATTTGTGCCCTGCGGGGATGGTAAATCTGGTGAATCTTGTGCCCATCGAGAGCTGTAAATCTGACAGGTTACTGCATTATGCTGAATTATGGCATTCTGCACCCTGCTGCTGCTCTGTAGCTTTGACTCTGTGCCTTCGTAGAAAACACTATCAATCTCAATAAGACATCATTACGTAATTGCCACGGTGATGCAGTAAAGGCCAAAGAATGATTTCATACCAGTTGTCAGAACACATCACATCACATCACTGTCTAGGACTTGTGCAAGGCAGGATCAAGAGAAAACTGTATTCATCCCTGCATTCAGTGCTTAGTTTCAGGGTAAAAAAAGTGTGTCAAAGCATGTTTGTCTGCGTGCAAACAATCCCTGCTGTCGTTGCGAACTGTAAGTAATGATGACAGAATTAAAGTGGTTGCCATAGGAACGAATTCAAATTATTCAAGTCCAGCCTCTAGCCACTCTGCAGATGTCAGCTGAGGTTGATGCTAAATCCTTAATGTGCAATGCATTATAAAATTTATTTTAAAACAATAATGCCAAATATTAAATATATACCGTACATATATTTATATTTATGTAGACCACATAGCCAGAGGGCAATGCATGACATTTAACCAGCAGATTTTCATCTATAATTTCATGAAGTACAGTATGTTCTCCCATGCACTGCCACTGTAATGTATTCTTAAAGGGACAGTTCATCATATAGGCTATGGTTTTGCAACCCTGTATGCATTTCTTTATTCTGTGTGGAAAACAAAGTAAGATGTTTTGAAATGTCTTTTGTGTGTGTTGTTTTGTTTTTTGTGTATATAATAAAAGTTAATGGGCTCCGATGTTGTTTAGACCTCGATGTTATTTAAAATATCTTTTTGAGTAGAGAGAAATACATAAAGGTTTGGAACGAAATGTGGGTAAGTAAATGATGGCAGAGTTTTCATTTTTGTATGAACTATCCCTTTCCTTCTTCTCAGTCTGTATCACTTGTTAGAACATCACAGCCTAACTAGAGTACAACAGACATCTTACCTTTCTTGAACTGCTCCAGCATTGCATCCAGTTTGGTGTCATTAAAGACACAGTGCAGCGGGTGCTTGTAGAACTGTGTGATGGTTTTTAACGGGGTGCAGTCATCTGGATCAACAAAGGCCAGATCTTTGACAAACAGAATATCAATAATATTAGACCTTTCATTCTCAAACACAGGAATGCGAGTGTATCCACTCTGCATCACGTCTGACATGGTGTAGAAGTCCAGGATGGCATCCGAGGCCAGCATGAAGCAGTCATTGAGAGGGGTCAGCACATCTTCCACCGTTTTGCTCCTTAGTTCCAGAGCTCCCTGAATGATGTTCAGCTCCTCTTTCACCAGGTCATGATACGGGTCAGTAACTCTCAGCATAGCCAGTAACTTCTCACGGGTGTAGAAGTTGCTGATTTCCTGGTGCAGCATATTATCTAGGAGTTTGCTGATGGGATATGTGATGGGGAAAGTCAGCAGCATCAGCATCTTTGTCAGCCATACGGTTTTAGACGCGATAGCCAACCCGTGTCTGGACGCAACAGAGTGCGGAAATATCTCTCCGATGAAGAAGATGAGAAAAGTGCACGCTGCAGTGGAGACGGGCGTCAATCCGAGGATCTGACACATCCAGACCACCAGGAAAGTGTTGGTGAGCACGTTGCACAGCACCAAGGTGCACAAGACATAATTGCCGTGTTTGCGCACCGACTCGATCTTGTGCGCGTACTTTTGCTCCTTGTCCGTGCCGCTGTTCTGCAGCACTCTGAGCTCCACCGGGTCCAGCGCGAGCATACTGATCACCAGCCCGCTGAAGAGCGCGGACAGCGCCAGCAACAGCACCGACAGACCCGCCTGCAGCCATCCGTCCGCATGCGGCGGCCGCTCCACCACCGCCAGCCAAAAGTCGCGCGTCCGGTAGTGCTCCCACTTGATCCCGTCAAAGGCGCACATGGAGTAATACTTGATTTTCTCTCCTCTCCGGAGGTCTTTGGCGAGCAGCTCCACCAGGATGGAGTTTTGACTGGAGGCTGACTTGAAAGAGCCGAGGAGCTCTATATCCGAGCTCCTGGCGCTTTCCTCCACGCACAAGTTGCGTTTGGGATGCACCTGCCCCTCTCTGCCCGGCTCCGGTTCCTCTATGAATGCGATCCACGGCGCGGCTGTGCCGCCGAAGCTGCTGACCGTCCGGTTGAGCCTCTGCGGGGATGCTGCATAGTACACGCGTAACATGAACCGCGTCCCTTCGGTGGCCTTCAGCAGCCCTTCCTGCACGAAAAGATCTCCTCCCGTGTCCTCCGGCCGGAAGCCCAGCAGCCCGTGGCTCAGTGTTGGGAGAGCGGACGAGATCAGGAGGAGCAGGGGCAGGAGGCATGGTCCGGGGATGCGGTGCGGGAGGAGAGCATCCGCAGCATCCGCAGCCATGATGCTGAGTGGGTTGTAGAAGGACATTGGCGAGCTAGATCACGTGGCGATGATACACACCCACGGACACACATATCGACTCTGTTTGCCGAGTCAGTGTAACAGCTGGAGTCTCGTGTAAATAAAAATGACACCGCAGTGACGTCATGACGCGTTGCAGGGCTGCGAAACTGTAGGAGCAAACAGGAAATGCAGGCTACAGTCTAGAAGAACTGGGAAGAAATGTAACATTTAAATGAACTGGGGTGAAATCCGGTAGAAATATCTTTACGGTAACAATTGCAGGTTACTACTTTTTACAGTGTGGCCAGAGATGCGATAGCTACGATTTCTGTTTATTTTACCACTGTAAACCCATAAGGTCGGTGGACAGATGTATAAACATATATAGAACTTCCTTAAAAGTGCATTTGCACTATTTTGAATGAACATTAAACACTGTCTGTTAGGTATAATACAACGTAATATTGTTTAATAATAAAAGTTATCAGAGAAAATCTCACTCTTCTTGTATTGGATGACTCTAGGGGGTTTCTGGGCCTTAAGATTGAAAACTGCTCAGATTGTTTTATTAGTAAACCAGGAATACAAGGTGCAAGATATCTGCCTACTTTATTATATTGTATAACTACAATATATTTCACTGTATTGCATGTCCTGTTTTGTACTGATTTGGTCAGTGGCCTTAAATAGTAGCTATAAATGCATGGATTTCACTGTATCGCATTTGCAAAAGAATTATAAAATAAATATTATTCTTAGTGAATGTAATGCAGAATTCCTCCTGAGGATTTAACACAACGTTTAGAAGACAGTGGGGTGAATACATGTAAAGTAGTATACTTAAACTTAATTAACTTATTCTTAAGTTATTCTTATTCTTATTAATAAGCATTCAATTAATCCAGTTTGGGCTGACATTGATGGATTATATTTTAAAATGACACATTTATAAGAAAGTGTCCCACCATACATGTTTTCACTCTATTTTTATGCCCAACTTACATCAAATTATTGTCTTTGTTTCAAATTCAATGCAAAAAATTCTACATTTATGTGGAATATAACGAGTCTTCACCACACGGTGGCACTCTATCACAATTCCCCTCGACTTCCATAACTGAATTTCACTGAATGATGGAAACTTCTAGACAAGTGATATTGTTCTACTTGATTGATGGAATAAAATGTAACTTTTCATTTTCGCAAAACAACTTCACAAATAGTGACATAAGAACAACATAGACGTATTTAATTTTTACTTTATAATTTTATTAAAATTATTATTATTTTTTTTTTTATAAAATGGCTCTAAATATATTCAAACACACGTAGACCTCCGTGTGTGTGTGTGTGTGTGTGTGTGTGGCTATTCATCTTAATCATGTTTGTAAATAAGATTGAACTAAGTTAAATAGTTCAGTCACATTTTATAACACTCTTCATTCATTTGAATTCCGTTTTTCGTTCGCAAAAGCAAGGAATTCGTTATATTATTTCAAAATGTCACAAAACTCTCTTCGCCGATACAGGGTGAAACAATAAGTTGTGGTCTCATAAACACTTATTTTTATTCCCTGAGTGTTTGGAGTCAGGCCTAAAGCAGGCAGCCAGTGGAACACCATTCTGAACAGTTTATGACTGAGATAAAACTATAAGAAAAAGAAGAAATTGGAGATGTTTGGCTGTGTGTGCTAACCACTTTCGTCTGCTCAGCATCACTCGCTTCCACCTCGTAAATCAGAGACAAATATGTGGAGTTTTTTTCTTCATCTTTCTCTCTCTATTGCCCACGACTCGTCAATATTCAGAGGGACCCGTATGTAAAGCCTTGACCTTGTCGGGGGTCTGCACGGAGGGCTCACGGGACAGCTAGCAGGCTCAGGAAACTTTTAACTAATAAAATATTGATGGTCCATTTAGTTGAAATGTTGCACGTCCTTCAGGAGCCTGTTTGGAAACAGTGGGAGTGCCGTGCTCGGATGGTTTCACTTTATAAGACTATATTTTCTATTGTTGTGTGAGAAGAGGGAAAATCACAGCACAAATAATATACAAAGTATCCAGTTTGGAATATATATATATATATATATATATATATATATATATATATATATATATATATATATATATATATATCGAAAATGGAAAACAATTCATTCTTTAGTGCATATTATTTAGGTGTTTAATCAAATGCATTAGGAGATGACTATAATCGTTGCTTTCATATCATTCTGTTTTATCTCTGCTGCAAATAAAAATTCTATTTCATATTTCGGCTGGACATTAATAGTCTTCATGAACTTTAAACCAGGTGAGTGGACATTTACCTATCATTATATTAATACATGAATATGTCGACGTGTTATTTTTTTATTTATTTATTAGCCTATATTAACTTTTACAAATAACACGACCAAAATAGCAAACATATTTGTAATAATATTTTATAGCTATAACAGCATCAGTCAATAGCTTTGAAATCTTTCTCGTCGCATCTTATCAACATACTCGTCATGTTAATAATTAATAATGCGCGTAAATATGATCTATTTCAGAAACATTTCAAAAACTTTTAAGCAGAAATATTTTTTTTTCCCTTAAAGGGATTAAATAAATAATAGATGTAAATGTAACGTGTATTTTGTAGCAGGAACTCAATTTGAATTTTTATATGGAAGCATATAGCCTACAGTTACAGTTTTTTCTAAATATTTTTTTAGGAAAGTTTTAACCTCGCACTGTTTTTTTTTCTCAGAAGGGGAGCAACAGATGCACAGTTATCTGAACTACTGTTTTGTTTTACATAAAACTATAAAGAACACGGTAAATTCCTGACCGATTTGATATATTTGCATGCACCTCTAATAGTCTCTAAAACGGTGAGTTCCAGTTTTAGAAAGCTAAAAATGCACTTCAAAAGATTTTCATATAAAACTTGATAAATCTTGTCATAAATCCGAGGTTAAAGAGAGGCGCCCTGTCTGGTTCACTGCCAAGAAATATACTGTAAAAACAGCTCAGAGTCTTGTTTTCTTTCTCTTTTGTTTTATTCTCTGCAGAACGCGGATGAGTTAGTGGACTGTCGCAAGACGCGCGGAATGTTAGGCCAAAGTCTCAGTCACAGAAGAAAAAAATCGCATGGTTCCCGTTATTAGACAACAGCATCACGAGTCAGGTGACAGAGTGTTATTATTGTATATTGACCTGTGCACGTCTCAGATTTAATAAGAGCATGACACATGTCAATCACAAGTAGAGATGATCGCATGCCGGATGGTGTGTCATGGCAAAAAAAAAAAAAAAAAAAATGCAGCCTTCTATTAAAATCGCAATTTTATAGACTGAACCATATGCTAAGCATTTTAAATTCACATTTCATAAAAGCAAAATGAAAAAGAACAGTGTCAGATCTGTGTTGCACCGGAATTAGGCTATATTTAAATTGTTAAATATCTATCAGTAGTTTACTGTATACAATTACTTTATCGAAAAGATGGAAAACGAGTTCGAGCTGGTGTGTTTTTATAAACGAATATTTCAAAAAGATATAGATTCAGACCCGTGAGGAGAACACGAGATGAATAATAGCTCAATGTATATTTCATGAAATGATTAGGCCTGTTGTTTTTTTTTTTTTTTATTTCTGAGTAGATTATTTTTGTTTCGTGATCTTTTAATGCTACAGTTTGCCTGACATGAGTCCCGATGTGGATAATTACAAAAAAAACACATTATCATAAAATAAAGATCAACGGGTTATTAGCTAATATTTCATCGGGTGTTTTTTTCTTTCGGAGAAAATATATTTCCCCCCTATAAATATGTAACGGTTATTATAATTAGAGGTAGGCTATTGTATTTTATTCTTTAACTAATTTTATTATTTCCCTTCCAATAAGTCATTTTTATCAGAAAAAATATATATTTTTGACTGGATACTTATCAATGAGCCTTTGTCCTTTGAGGAAAACCTTCATATTTACACGATGAATAACTGTAGACTACCAATAACTGTGCGCATCAACATATATCAAGTATATATCAATATATCAAGTTGTAAATGGGTCAGCGAAGACGAAAAAAACACAAAAATGTTATATCACTTGAAGTCTGTGCAATATTCATCTGTCAATCCAGACATAATATACAACTTTTTATTAATTTTGGGTAAACGTATGAAAAAAAAAGTGGCAGTCATTCACTATTTGCACTCACTCACGCACAAAAATATCCCATTGTTCGAAGATAACGCCAACAAGAGGGCTGGATTTTAAAATAAAGTGAACAGTTAATTAGGCTACACGTGGTCATTTGGACCGTCACACTTTTTTAGACGATTAAATGAGAGTTACATATTGTTTTAGTAATTTAAATTCAATTTTTAGTCATTAAAACAGCAGAAAACAAGTCTGCAGTCTTAAAAAATAAATGGTCCAATTAGAGCCAGAAAGGGCTTTATAGCTTGATTCCATTGGAGAACCTTTTAACTTTTTAATAGTTCTTTAGAAAACAGCCAAGGTGTTAAAACAAACAGTATGTGAAGAACCTATAAATGTAACATGAGTAATTTTTTAACTCCAAAGACCCATACAGCCATAAATGGTTGTGGATATGAAAAGAAGATTCTTTGTTTAACCGAAGAACCCCTGAAGAACCATGTTTGCTTCTCTTTATTTTATTTTTTCTTTCGTGCAGACAGAGAAATTATGCTTCAGACACCCCACTAAAAGACGCGTCTGTTAAATAAGAGTCATCTTACCTTTAAGAGCCGTTGCGTTACTACAGAGGGCGGTGCAGGGGCAGCAGTGTGATGGAGGCTGGCCCTCGGGCGTCAGTTTACTCCAGCTAACTCCAAAACAGCTGAAGACAGGGGGGCTGAAAGAGACACCAGCGATCCTCGCTCAAGGAGGGGCATAAAACACTTCAGGTGCTTTCTGGTCGGGTTTTATAAGGAGATCTCTGCTGGATCTCCCTCACTGCGCTCCGCCCGGTGCTTGAGGACAGAAGATGCCCAGGCAGTTCTTCTGCCCAGTGTTCGGCTCGTCACTGTGGTTGGCACTGATACTCCAATCTCTCATTTCCTCAGCCGCTACCTACAGGAGACCAGTGTCCGGAGGGAAGAGACAGAGCTTTCTGGAGAGAACCTTGATTTTACTGGACGTGAATACTCGAAGCCCGGTGAAAGTTTTGAATGACAACTTCCTCTCGTTGCAGTTGGACCCATCTATCGTAAAGGATGGCTGGCTGGACTTCTTAAGGTATTGTTTTGCAATCGCATCTTGCGTCTGGTGATGCTGGTGTGTTTGTGTTGCTTTCGAAAGATTGTAATTGCCTGCTGGGGGAGTCAGTTAGGCTGGTAGAGGTGTTTTGGAACACGGTAACTGGTTTAAAGCTGGTAGACCATGTCGGACTAGCAACATGCAATCTTAATGTGGTCAGGTTTGACCAGATAATGACCAGCTAGAAACCATCTCCCATGTTCCACGCACAGCTACTGGAAACTTAAACTGGGTTTTCCAACAGGAACACAACTAGACATTATCAATAAATAAGACATAACTGCCCAAACACCTAATAGGCTACTGATATCTAATAGCATATGCTACTACTTTTTAATATAGCCTATCAACCGCTCCTTTGAGTATAGGCTACACAATCCAGTATTTATATATATATATTTTTTTTTTTAAGTAGGTTACCAACCTCTTTTGCTCTTATTAGATGTTTACATTTACAGAAGATCACCTCAATATTTGGTTGCCCTAGCTTTTCTGTGCAGCTTATAATGTTCATAATCATGTAAAACACCACGCGTTTTCGCACTCATGGACATTTATCTTACGCGTAAAGTAGAATTCAACATGTTTACTCGCAATGCTTAAAACAACATCAGTTTAATCCCAACAGTGTTGTTGTGGGATGATGTTATTCCATGATATATATCTCTTAAGATATCCACTCGACGAGCGAATATGAATTGTATATTAGAGCATGAAGCCTGAAAATACGCGCAGATTTGAATGGTTGTGTTAATTTGCACACCAGGGCTTGACCTGGAAGTGAATATGAGTGTCCCAGCCCCCAGAGGAGAAAAGACACAAAACCATACGGAGAACCGAAATGTAAGTGTCTTTTATAGACTCTAACAGGTTTGAGTATCGATGTAGGCTAGTGTTTACTCTCGATATATTATCAAATAATTATTGTTATAGGCAAAATGAGGGGTTGGATCAAATAGAATCAATAGAATTGAAGAAGTGGTCCACATAAATCTGAACCCCAATCTGCTGTCGTGGCATTATTGTTCGTTTTCTGTCGTGTACAGTGCAAATTACAGCAGATTTACGCGGTAAAAGGGGGTTTTACATTTTGCGTACTTCGTTTCATTCTAAATGGAATGAAACCAGGACCAAATAAAAGCGCCATTTGACTTTACTAAGACAATTACCCACAATTTTAAGATTGATATTATTTTTGTTCCATCTTATTTGGTTTGAAAACAACCTCGCAACAGATTTAAAGTAGCCTAGTGATATGTGTAGCCTAATGTTTTGCTCATGCTAACGTTCTAAATAAGGTTTTCAGGTAACACTTTATTTTACAGTGTCCTTGTTATGTACTTACCATAGTAATAACAGTAAAATATGCATAATTACATGCAACTAATACTACCCAAGTATATGTTGTTAATTAATATAACTCAGTACTTCAATATATAAATACACTGTAACAATATCACCTTAAAATTAAAGTGTAACCGGTTTTCATAATGGCTAATAATACCTTAGTGTTATGTAGCTATTTATATCTAAATATATTGCAGTCATATCACCGTTATTCTGCTCTAAATTGCACTAATATAATTTTTCTTTGAAACTGTTAAATTGTAGTTGTCACTTTCCTTACTTATGCTTCATGCTCGGTCTGATTAAGTGTATTAATTCACATTATTGGACGTGACAGCAGATGAGCGAAATGTGTATGCCGCTCCAGTTTTCTGTCTGTCTCCAAAATGTATTTTCGGCCCACCGACCACAACACCGGCTTCACCGATTATAACTAGTGGCAATTTAGCCTGTTTTTCTGTTTCACCAAATAATATAAAGCAATTCACATAATAGGCTATGTTTTATTTTATTTCGCTACTAATTTATAATTCTTTTATTTTATCTGTTGTTATTTTTTTAAAGGTCTGGACACCCATAGACGGAATATTTGAGCAATTATAGGCCTTCTTTTATGGGCACTTTTTACAGCTTCTCTTTTTTACGACTGGTACCGTATTATGTCTCATTATTTAGGAAAGCACTAAAAAAGAAGCTGGCATTTATTTATTCAGAAAGAAACGAGCGTGTAGCACCACACACTGCAGATCTGTGAATTAATCTGCCGTTGATTTCAGCACTGCGGCCTGAAACACAATCACACCTCATGAACTTCAGACCTGTTGTGAGTTTCCGTATAAGAAAGTTAAAGCACCAATCCAATGGCGACAGCCAGGTCACTGCAGGCAAATAAAATAAAATAAAAAGAAGGTTATAATTAATTATGAGCTTTGAGATATTATTGCTAAGAAAATGATCCTTTTTCTCGCGCCGCATTACAGACTTCACATCGTCAGACGAAATACAACACAGTAGCACATATACAGTAGCCTATATGCGTGTCATAATATGTTTGTGTCTTTATAGAATTTAAAGGGATAAAGGTCATATTTTAATTTCTTAAAAAGAAATGAGTGAATTTATTCAGTTTATTGTCCATCTTCCCTCCAATGCTCTAAAATCATGACCTTATGCATTCAATATGTTTAATCAGGTAACTGAAATATCTTGCTTCCAATGGTAATGACTTCAATACTTAACATGACTGAATCAGAACGACTAGCCTACTTTAGATTGCACACATGAAAGTTATTTTTAAGGGTCCTGTCAGGCACAAACAACTCCTTAAAGGGAGTGTTCACCTAAAAAATGTAAATTATGTTATTAATTACTCACCCTCATGTCATTCCAAACCCGTAAGACTTTCGTTCATCTTCGGAACACAAATTAAGATATTTCTGATGAAATCTGAGAGCTTTCTGTCCCTCCATTAGCAGCTACACAACTACATTGATGCTTCAAAAAGTTCATAAAAAGATCGTAAAACTAATCCATATTTTGAGTGGTTTAGTCCAAATTTTCTGAAGAGACACGATCGCTTTATATGATAATCAAATTAAATTCAGGCTTTTAGTCAAATATAAACATTCATCAACTCACACATCAGTTCAACAACTCAAACATGTTGAAACGGAAGCTCAAGCATGTTCACTCGACGTGCCAGGACCAATGAGGTTCATTCTCGTGTTACTGCAAGAACCAATGAGGTTCATTCTTGTGTTACGTAGCACGTTTGAGCTTCAGCAAGAACCAATGAGGTTTGTTCTTGCATGCCAAGCAGTTTGGTTGACCTTCTGTTTATGTTTGCTGATCAACATTTATATGTGCATAAAAGCCTACATTTAATCTCAATTCATATAGATTAGTTTTACAATTTCTTTATGAACTTTTTGAAAATGGTAGTTGCGTAGACTGTCAATGGTGGGACAGAAATTGTTCAGATTTCATCAAAAAGATCTTAATTTGTTTTCTGAAGATGAACGAAAGACGTTCATTTTTGGGTGAACTACCCCTTTAAGGTAAGCACTGCTCATTTTGACTTTTACAGTGTAGGCCTAGTTATCTACACAGTGATTCTGTAGTAGCCCTACGGGTTTCTCTGAGAATAGTTGGATCTGTGATCTACATCTTTCTGTATCCACAGCTCCAAGCGGTTAGTCACTCTGGCACGGGGACTCTCTCCAGCTTACTTGAGGTTTGGGGGCAAACGGACTGACTTCCTCCAGTTTCATAACCTGAAGAATCTTGCAAAGTTTAGAGGGCCTGGACCGGACTATTACCTAAAAAACTATGAAGACGGTGAGGTCTAATTTGGTCATTTTCAATTAGGCAGGTATTTTGTGTATATTATTGAGATTTAAAAAAATAAAACAGAAAACTTGATAAAGAAAAAACTATGGCAAGTTTAACTATATTCCAGAAATACTGTTTGGAATCATGATATTAAAGCTGCATGTGTCATTCTATATCATGAGGACAAATGTGCATGCAAATATATTTGAATAAATATTGATGCATTTTATTTATTCAGTGCACGCTGATTGAAAAGAAATGGCTTTTTAATTCTGAAGACTTTTTATCAATAAACACAGAACAGAAAGAAATATATTTTGAGTATCTGGTAAACATGTCCACAATGCAGACCACATGAATACATTGTTCTTTTAGTGGTTAGTTGGCCTCTTGATGGCCAGATATATACAGAAAATAACTCCAAAAGCATTCTCGCGGTTTCCATGCAGACATAGTGCGCAGTGACTTCGCCCTGGACAAACAAAAGGGTTGCAAGCTGGCCAGCCACCCAGACATGATGCTGGAACTGCAGCGGGAGAAAGCAGCTCAGATGCAACAGGTCTTGTTGAAAGAACAGCTCTCCAACATCTACAGTGATGTTACATTAACAGGTAGGAGATTACAGCAACATGCAGATACTGAGCTAATACAGTGTATACTGGGTTAGGCTTTGTTTTTTTGCCTAACAAGTGTATTGAATGGTGCATATTGTTAGTGTTGATCAGTAGGAATCTTTAGTCCTGTAGATGGTTTGATGTAATATCTCAGGTGCTTTCTGTGTTTATGTTGTTAGAGTTTTTCTGAACAATGTTGAGTTGTTTTGTCTCATTGACGTCCAGCACCATTGGTACAGTGATGCAATGGTTGCTGCTTGTTCCAGAAACGCATAGGTTTAAAAAAGAATGAGACGAGACGGTCCAGCACACAATCAGCCAAGCATATGGTTTTATTGATCACTTTCAACAGCTGTGCTTTGCCTGTTTGTAAATCCAGTGTCCAATTTCAGATTTCATAGTCACACACACAGACATTGTCCCAAATGTTCAGATAATTTTAGGGCGAATAATTGTTTGAAAGGCAGAAATCTCAGAGGACCTGTCAGAGACCTTTGTAGTACTGAAAATGTCAGATCAAGGATAGAATGAAGCTGAATGATGACATATACAAAAGGCCGGTGGAAACAACAGCTGACAATGATTTTAGAAAATGACACTTTGCAAAAGGACCCGCTGTAGTTCTGAGAGGAAGAGACGTTTTTGGTAACACTTTATTTTACAGTGTCCTTGTTACATATGTTACATGTACTTACCATAGTAATAACTTGCATAATTACATGCAACTGACCCTCAACCAAACCCTAATCCTACCCTAACCCTATAGTAACTACATGTAGTTCATTAATATAACCTAGTACTTACATATATAATTACACTGTAACAATGACACCTTAAAATAAAGTGTGACCCAGTTTTTGCATGCAATTTGAATCCGGACAGTAGTGTCTTTTGTGTGCATATTTATGAGGGTGGTTCACTAAAAAAATATGTTGTAAAAAACTGTTTTTGTTGGGTCAGGTGTGATATTTTGTTTGGTACATACAGTGATGGGCTGCATTAGAACTGTGTGGTAATTTCATACACTGTTGTTGATAAATTAATTCTGATCCATGAATGGAATTACAGGACATTTTTTGGGTTTTCCTTGACAGACATGCTTTTCCCCCCGTTGTTTTATTATTATAATCGTTGCAGTAATCTCAATGTAAACTCAAATCACTATCAGGTACAGTCAACCGGAGCAAGATTATTTGTTTAAAGGAGATTTACTATGGAAAGATTGTACTAAATTTTATGTCAGGCACTGTGCGAGTTCCAAAACAGGTCACGCTGCACATTTTCTTATTAAAATTCATATACAGGCTCAGAAGAGAATTTCTGATCTTCTCTTGGCGTCAAATAGACCTGAATGTTGTACATTCATACTTAAACCGTTATCGTCTTCATGCCAGATTCAGCAAAAAGCACTCTTCTAACTTTCACCAGTATTTTCCAAACATCTTTTTACGCACATCTGCGTTTGACAGGGTGGCTGTAAGAGGAATTAGGACTAAACACACTTAGCAAAGGAATCTCTCTCTCCATGGATCTCAGCATGTGTGCTGTAGCAAAAAGCCTGTTGTGTGCATGACTGATTGGTGAGAATGAAGACACCTGGGTGCATGACACAGACGGGTCTGTTAGCAATCAGGACGCCCCCTGCGCAGACACTGGCAGGTGGCATGGGAATTGCATTGAGATGCCCTGCCCCATCCATTTCCACTCTGCACAGGTCGGCTTTTCTGACCCTCCCTCATTAGAGCTATCAGTAATAGGCGCGAAAGCCCCCTGCCAGTTAAAACAAACCGTGGTGAGACAAGCCCAAGGTCATTCTAGCTTTCACCTCTACACTCGCTACAGTTTAGTCCAGTTTAGTTAAAGCAAACCATCTGAGACAAGTCGAGGTCAGGGCGCTTGAAACTCTCAAGTTGCTACAGTTCCACGCTGCTTTTACGTTCCACGATGCTGCCTGTTGTTTGAGCTCCTCTTTCACTGCATTCTCCGCATTCAGTCATTGCTAGTTTCTTACAATTGAATGTAGCATTATAAAAGCTTTGTATTTCCTATATTTATGCTTGTGAAAGAAGTGTTAAAGGTGAACTCAGTGAACTTAAATATCCCTAAAGAAATAAATAATAAAATGAAACCAATGTCTGCTAAAGTGACCCTGTAAAGCCTACTGTATCATATTTGTCATCAGTTTGATAGCTCATACTTTTTTAGCAAGTAAAAGGTCTTTTAGTATAAATTCTTTTTTGTCTGTGAAATGTTTCTAAATGTAAGAGTAACTTTTATATTTTTAGTAGTTATATTTTAAGATGAACAAAAAACTTATATTTGTACATCTCTCAATCATCATTGTATTGCACTACATTACATGTTTTGACCCCCACAATAAAAAGAGCTTAGATCATAAAACTTAGCATTTAAATATCATCTTACGAAGACATTATTGGGAGACTGTAAAAAGTGATCAGTTGACAACTTTAAAAAAGGTGAGGAAACCTGTTGACTTTCAAATGATTAAGTAATAAAATTAATGCGTAATTGAAAAAAATAATTTATGTGAACTTGACAATTACACATGACTTATTTTTTTCAATTACACATGAAGTTTATTTACTTAATAATTTTAAGGCACCTTTTTTAAGTTAAGTCAACTGATCACTTTTTACAATGTAAGTAGTCTGCTATACTATTATAAAGTTCTCACTGATTTACATTGAAAACTTTCAGAATTTCATCTTATGGTTTGGCCATATAAATATCAGCAACTGCATCAAATTTTGCTCAGTTTGGGCCTCTTAATGAAATGTAAGTGATTTTTCCTCTTGGAGCGTGAGTTCCATATTCCCATTAGATCATACTCTGAGCCATAAAAGCCTGATGTATCAAATATGTTACTCAACAAAAAACCCATATGCTTTTTTTTGTTTTTTATTTTATTTTATCTAACAGTTTAATAAACTGTTCCATTTAAAAAAAAAAAATTATTTCATAGGGTTCAGTGATGAGCCGCCACATTGAGATCATTTGAAATTTTATTTGCAAATAACATTTTTACCGTGCAATTTGTAACCATGTCTTTAAGGGTACCTTTTAAAGTTTAAGGCTTTGGTTGTGGTTAAACAAAATGCTCCATCATAGGTGTTTTATTGATGTGTTTCATTTTCTAAAGACTTTCCATGAGAATCACAATACATGCAACATGGTTAAATAGATGCAGAAAAGAAAAGACCAAACTCAGTTCAATATGCAAATAGATTTAAATTTGGAGGTTGTCATTTTTGGTTGTTACATTTTCAATGGTGAACCTTATCCAACCTTGTGTTGTAGGTCATTTCAGCCTTAGGTGTGCAATTCAATTTAGTTGTATGTTTTATTATAATGAGAGGTTTTAATGTTAATAAAACATTTAGCAAACAACAGATATGAATTTCATACTCAAGGCTGAAATGACAGCACAATATTGGAATATTGACTATGTGAAGGCTGAACTGTTTGCAGAAATTGAATACTTAAGGTTAGGAATTTAAAACAAACCCAAACCAGAATGTTTGTGAAAAGTCAATCAAGTGCATTACAGAATTGACTAATGGCCAGTGTAACATTCACCTTTAAAGACTTGTTGGATTTGTTGGACATTGTAACTGTACATTGTTTGAAGTGCTGTTAGAGTGAATTTGTGAATATGCTTGCATTCATAACCCCACTAGATGTATATATCATTCAGTACAAGCAGACATATTAAACATGATAAATATCCACAGTACACCTCTCTAAATGACTTATGCGTCACCGTTCCTGGAAACTTCTCTCTTCCAAATGCATTGAGTGAAGTGTCAACTGATATGTAGCTAAATGTGGTGAAGGTAAATTCCATCATGTGCTCAGGGCTCGGCTGTAGAGGGCTCTATAGTTATCATCATGTGATTCTCAGCGTGTCTGAGGTCACGGTGCACTTTAGATCAATGTGCAGCACTACAGCCGGTTTCCCAGACTCTCAGGAGAGCGCCATTCATCATAGATAACTGTCTCTTTAAATCACATGAATTTGCTTGCTTTCGCTCTTTTGCGTTCTTCAGCTCGAAACTGTTCTCCTACGACCACTTAAAGACACGAGGGAGTCTCTTTGTGTGATGCTAGCATGTTAAAATGCAGCATAGCTATATTCAAAGCTTTTTCCTGCCTGTTTGCTCTGAGACAAATGACAGGAAGTTGTCCAGTGAGGGCAGTTTGGGTATTAGCTATAGCTGACGGTTAGCCTTTAGCCTCTCATTTTCGTTGACGGCAGTGACTGCTTGAGTTTTTGGTCTTCAGATAGTCATTAAAAAGTAAGGAAATGTTGTGAAAATGGGCTAGAGTTGAGGAAACCTCCTGTAATATTTCTGCATAAAATAAACTCTTAGATCTGAGAAAATGAGGAGTGGCTTTGACCAGATGCTGTCTGGAGTGTGATTGTGCCATTTCACAACACTGCGTCATTTGTTTTCCTTCTACAAGTGTGGGTAACATGCCCATGTTGTTCAGAACTGTTTTTTTGGCCTGTGGAGCCCAAGTTTTTGTCCGTTTGCTCCAGAGTTGGGTGGTTATTTCATTGAAATGATAGCTGGAGTATTTTGATGAATACCGCATGGCAGAATTTGATTTGCCAGTCATCGAACAGTCTTCCTGTCGTCTTCTCTCTTCTTGTCTGACTGTGCTCAAAGTGACACAAAGAGTTGGGAGTCTTTTCCTCCTCCCCCAGCAGCAGTGAAAACACACATGTGTGCACTCAACACAAACACAGTGAGTGCACGTAGAATAGTGTGCTAATGATAGATCTGAGGCTCTGACAGATGTTTCTGCCTGTAAAAGAAAACATGATTTTTTTCTATATCTGAGACATTAAGCAGATACTCACACACATGCATAATATTATCCAGAAGAGTTAAAGGGATAGTTCACCCAAAAATTTAAGAAAAATTCCTCATTTACTCACTCTCATGTCGTTCCAAACCCATAAGACTTTTGTTCATCTTTGAAAGAAAAATTAAGATGTTTTAATAAATTGTAAGAGATTTCTGTCCCTCCGTTAAAAGTCTATTCACCCAAAACTCTGATTTGTAAAATAAATCCATATGAATCCAATTCTACTGAAGAGACATGATCACTTTATATTAGGCATGTAATGGTATCACATTTTCATGTTGCGATAATTGCTGAAGCTTTTATGTTATATTATTATGCTACTCTGTGTGTTTGCTTGGCGGCTACTATGAGACACTTGTTGCACACTGCAGTGAGCTAGATTGATATTAGGCATGGTACTAGCGGTAAATCAAGAAAACGAGATTTAAACAATAAGACTAACTGTGTTGAGCTATATAACAATGATTAGTTTTCTGTCTACGAATGTATCCAAACAGTTGCTCACCTGCTTACAAAACACACAATATATTAAAGCGGCTTTGGTGTTTCCATGGTTTCTACAAAATAAAACCAGAAATCGATGGTAACACGGGTATGATGTCATTGATAGGCGACACATGAATATGTTCCATGTCCTGGTTAAAATTGCTTATTTATCTGGATTTAAACATTTTTCGAAACATTTGGGATGATGTACACAAGTCAACAAAATATATAACATTATTCTAGTGGTTTTTGGATATTTTAATCCAAAAATCTTTCATATTGTGCCTTTAAAAGCTGAATATCTATAGGTCATAAAAAGTAATGCTAATGAGCTTTTATTAGCATAAAAATGTATAGCATACAGCATAATTAATTTTAGAGCAGTTTCACATCTGTCTAATTGCTATAAAATAAAAGGTTGTCACTATAATACAAATAAAACAATATAAGGCAGAGCTTATTATTATTAAGCTGTTTTTTTACCACCATAGAGAGAGAAAGAGAGATGTTGGCAAACGTGACGTGAACATTTACTATCTTAGTGGGCATGAGTGAACAGAACTGTAAATAAATGAGACACTAATACGCATAACAGACTCTTCAGAATGTTTCCACGTTGCCCATTACTCAAGGCATTGCTCTTCTAAATGACCATAAAACAACAACTGAACTGAAAAAATAAAATGTGCCACAACAGAAGGTTATGAAGACAGAGTAGACTCTAGATACATCTCGTAAATGTAACAAGGAGCTGTCAGACTCAAGACTGCGCTATATATTGCTGTTCAACTTGCCAAATTAAGTGATAAACTAGCCTTCAAATGATTTTAATTTGCAAGTAGAAACAGATAATAGCAGAATATTTACAATTTTCAAAATAATGAAAATAAACTGTGACCAAATGTTAAGAGAAAACAGATGTTTACAATGCTAGGAAGGGGCCGAAATTCCCTGCTGGGTACACAAACGCAATCTAATACTGATGTTAGCGTCAAAAGTATCTGATGTGTTTAAAATGGAGTTTCAGATCTTAAATGCCTAATGAATTACACTTTTTGAAAATATCATATGGTCCAGTGTGGATAATATATTTGCAAGTGTTATTGAAATGAAGCAAGCGATGCTAATGATTTTGTTTTTCAATCTGTTGTAGTACAGAAGATCTTTGTAATACAGTTGCCACATTACTTTTGGAAGCATACGATTACCCTGTGATCACCAACATGGCTGGAGAATATCATTTTATTCAAAGTCTGTTTTCTGATATATGAGGTGGGCCAGGAGATTTTGTTGCATTTTTGTTTTGGAGATAATATTTCTACAAATTCGGAGCCAGGAGTTCATGGGATTTGGAAGGGCCACGTTTTACACTTTTGCATCAGTTCCCTTTAGTATCAAAATCTAGGAAATGAAAGATGACATGATACATTAATCTACATCTCTTTAGTGGTTTTACCAAGTCACACATATTGGAGTTATTTGCCTGGCCTTACCATGCAACACAAAATGCCAAATAATAATCCAAGATAATCCCAGCAAAGGAGTTCCCTTTCTTGCGATTGTAATAAAGCCATACGCTTTCAGTCTTTGAAGTTTCCTTTTCATTTGATTCATTCATTTGATTGTCAGTCATTGTGCATGAGAACTGACTGCACTGCAGCAGCTGCAGGTAGTTTAACACCACCCCTTCATAAACAAATATTAAACAGCTACGATTCCCAAAGACATCTGTGTTCTTACCACATACGTTTCAAGTGCTGACATGACTAAAACCTTTATTAAGAATCAATAAAGTATGTAATTGCATGAAATGCTTTAACAAAATCACCGTAGCAATCGCAAAATCTCAATGGGCTTTATTTGTGAAACGCGAGCAGAGCAAATTTCTGTGCAAATCATTTGCAAAACCATTGCAACGCAAATTACCACATTTAATTCAATTGGATTCATGAATGTTTTACAAAGAGATTCGTTCTGCTTGTGTTTCATGACTGAGGCCTAAAGGATTTCCTACTTCGCACTAAAATGCCGGGATTTATACATTTTTGATGTCAAGTTCCAAATTGCCATAACATGTCTTGATTTCAACCGTGAAAATTATACACATCCGGAACTTATAACTTGAGCTAATATAATCAAATAGTAAATAAATCTCTGTAAGCACAAAATAAGTGTGTTAACTTTAATGAAGGATGTATTGAAGCCTTGTGTTTGCCTTCGTTCGTCTTCAATTCCTTGTTTAAAACATACATCCTTCATTACTTACAGACTTGTAGCATTTCCCTAATTAAGCTGTCAGTCGATATTCACAGGCTCGCCCCAGAGCACGATTATATTCACTGTTTTTTAAGGAATTAGCACTGTTGGACATTTAGTTAATAGCCGACATCACAGAGACTGAAGGAAGTGATTGTTGTGGCAGCTTGGCGTTATGCGAGGTGAAGTCTGGTTATATATTGCCGTAGTGATTTCACCTGGCAGCTTCAGTACTCTTGGCCTGGTTAGACGTTGATTTAACTAGTTTTAATGGTCCAAGGACCATCTGGCTTTACCACAAGTTCACCCTGCATGTTGAAGTTGGGTTGTGTGCCATTTAGAATTGAGAAGTGCTACTGCAGTTCCAGAATTTGAATTGAGACAGAAAACAGGATGAAGAATTGTAATATGAATTTAAGAAAAAAAGTTATTATGCAGTATACACAACATTTGCAAAGTGATTACAGTACACCATTTGGCGCTTTTTCATCTGGTAAACATCTACTGTAATATTACTAAATATTTAATATAACAATAATAATCAATATTAACAATATTTCAATATATATTTGTTAAATGCTTTGGGTTTTTTTGGGGCAAAAAGTATACAAACTAACTGACCAGATATTTTTTACAGTGCAGGTTCAACATTAATTAACTTTTATATATAAAACTATTGTGTTAAATGAATGTGCAATACAATTGTATTGCTTAGTTATAAAGAAATCTGAAAACAAATTGTGACACATTAAACAGTATTGAACTTAATTAAAATAAATATTTATAATCAGACAAAATCTATTCTATGTGAAACAATATAAGTAATTATTGATATTTATTGCATAAATAGTCAAAATGAATGATATTTATTAAGTGTAATTGTTTTGTTGTTGTTGCGAAACATACTATAAATGTCTTAGAAAAACGGACTAATGAATCTTTTGATTTGAATTTCTTTGAACTGCAATTTAGTAAATTCTTCTTCCTGTCATTCACATTTAAATTCTGGTTCAACACCCAGTGTGACATTCATTTCTAGAATAGAAAGAGAGACAATTTGTAAACTCTGTTCTTCCCAACCCTGGTTGAAATGTATAGGTTGTTTGGCTCATTAAAAGGCCTATTTCAATGAGAAAATATAATTGAATATAATGAATTCAATTATATCAAGTTGGTTATACTTTATTTTGATGGTCTACTTTAGACATTCTACTAACTGTAAGTAACTCTGCAATTACATGTATCTCAGAGTATTAATAGACTACTAATTAGGGTTACTAGTTAGGGTTAGGTGTTAGTGTTCAGGTAAGTAGAAGTCGACATGTACTTCTAAAGTTACTTATAGTCAGTAGAATGTTGGGGGAGCATCAAAATAATGTGTTAGCAGCAGATATTAAGCAGACAGTCTACTAATATTCTAATGAGAGTTAGTTGACATGTATTTGCAAGGTTATTTATAGTTAGTGGAATGTCAGTTGGGGAGCATCAAAATAAAGTGTTTGCAGATATTAAAGGGTTAGTTCACCCAAAAATGAAAATGATCCCATTATTTTCTCACCGTCAAGCCATCCTAGGTGTATATGACTTTCTTCTTTCAGACAAACACAATCAGAGTTTATATCCAGAAAAATATCCTGGCTCCATCGAATCCATCCATCATAAAAGTAATCCTTACGGCACCAGGGTGTTAATATAGTCCTTTGGAAGTAATGCGTTGTAAGAAAAATATCCATATTCATAACTTTATAAACTATAACCACTGGCTTCTGGTAACAGCCGCACGTGAGTCTAGTTCCGGCGGAAGAGTGACCTTTGACCTGACGTGTTGATGATTTTTTTAAAGAGAAATGTTCAATATAAGAGAAGAGGAGCTTGAGTTTGAAACGCGAGAGGCGTTTACTCTAACCTAAGCTTACGCTACATCCTACGTTATGCGCCGGGTCAGAGGTCACTCTTCCACCAGAATTCAATTTGCGTATGGCCAATCAAGCCAGTGATTATAGATAAAGTTATAAATATGTTTTTTTTTCTTACAAAAACCCATTGCTTCGCTTCCTAAGGCCTTTATTAACACCTTGGAGCTGTGTGGATTACTTTTATGATGGATAGATGCACTTTTTTGGGCTTCAAAATCTAAAGTACCATTCACTCCCATTATAAAGCTTTGAAGAACCAGGATATTTTTTAATATAACTCTGATTGTGTTTGGCTGAAAAAAGAAAATCATTATACAACTAGGATGGCTTGAGGGTAAGTAAATTATGGGATCATTTTTTATTTTTGGGTGAGCTAACCCTTTAAGCAGACAGTCTACTAATACTCTAATGACTGCTAGTTGACATGTAGTTGCAATATTACTTAGTTAGTAGAATGTCTAAAGTGGACCATCAAAATAAAGTGTTACCCACTAATTGTCAAAGAATTTATTCATTTTGTTGCATTTCTTTAATTTTGATATTGCATTTCAGAACATGACGGTGTGGATTGTATTCTGCTTGGAGATCTGATCCAATACAGGTCATAGTGCAGGAAAGTAAGTGTATGTCAGTCTGCTATTTTCATATTCTGGATGATCACAGTCTGCTGGCTCTGTCTTCCACGCCGTCATGCGTGGTTCTGTGATGTTTCAGACGCAGGAGAGATTTGTGGCTCATGAACGTCTCATCTGATTTGTGCTCTCACTCCAACGTGTATCAGGTTACTCTTTTCTTCTGGGGTATTTTTTTTTTAATAGCACAGCTGCTGAACTCTTCTCTGGACTGTTCAGACTGATCAGAGACCCCAAGCTCAGTGGGTCTGCTGCAGAAATTTATTAAAACTGCCCAAAGTTATGAGAATTATGCGAGGAGCTGGCTAGATCTAGATGTTACCACCTGTGAAGACGGTATTACTCATTTTAATTTTCTTTGTCAGTAGTTGTTCTGCTCCTGCAACACCTGTCAGGGATCATTAATCATTCGGATGCTTCCCACTGAGGTCATTTTTGATTATAATTCTCATGTGTGATCTTTTGTCCCAAGACCAATACTGAGGCCAGAACCACAACCATGATTTGGCAGCCGGGACATCACACATGAGCAAAATCACTAACTGGACGCAAGACCATATACTTGTTAGTGTAATCTAGTGCTGCAACAACTTATCGATAAAATTGGTTATTATCGATAATGAATATTGATTATTGATTTGTCGCGTCTGCCAGTCACGTCGCTTTACAGTAGTAAACCCATTTCTATGGACAAAACGCATATGGAAATAGCAGAGGACACAGAGTGACTGCTCTGGGAAAGGTTCATGATCCAAGTTGTCCAAAACTTCAAACAAAAGCATAAGCGTTTACCATGTCTTGCCATCTTGTGCTTTGACATATGCGTGCCTTGTTTAATGCCTTTGACACGTCCTCAGCACATATATTACATTTTATGGTTATATCCTTATAATGTTAGAAAGTTCCGCAAGTATCTCCATTTTGCATATTCTGACACAAGCGTCTAACTAAACTTCACAGACATCAATGAACGTGCGCCGGTGGGCGCATGCGCGTCAAACAGACGGAGCGCAGTAGAATAAGAGCGCAATAATGCTGACTAAAATACACATTTTGCTATAAAATAAAAAGTTAGAGTAGTAAAAGTAAAGGCACTATTGTTGGTATATCCTAATAATGTAATATAATTAGCTACTATCAAAGTCCCTTTCATATATAAATATATAAAGTCTTTGTTACTATGTGTGTGTTCCTCATACCTCGTACAAATTAACATTTTGTGCTTTTGTTTTGTTTATTATCATTTAGTCATTTTAATTTCTGCTTTAAAATAGTAAGCAATCAGTTGTTTTTTGGTTTAGAATGTAATGTTTGTATTTTAACCCTTTTTTGATTATAATCAGTGTTGGGTGTAACTAGTTACTAAGTAATTAGTTACTGTAATTTAATTACTTTTCCCTTGAACAAGTAAGGGATTACTCTTATTTTTTCTGTAATTTAATTACAGTTACTTCTGTTGTAATTGAACTAAATACTACGTATAGATTGTAGAACAATTATATATAATACAATAGTGGAATTAACATCAACATTTAAAGTCTAACTTCAGAATGCATGTTTTTATGTATCCTTCTCACGGTCAGTTAAATAAGAGTAATTTATGTAGTTTTATATTATTGATTTGAATGAATTAAAAGAGCTGTTTCATGTCTATCCTTGAATCACTTAAGTAGTTGAGGTTGATATAGGCTTTAGAAAGTAATTAGTAATAATTAAATATTTTTTGGAGAGAGTAATTTGTACAGTAATCTAATTATACTATTGAAGATGTAATTAGTAACTAGTAATTCATTACTTTTTTAGAGTAACTTACCCAACACTGATTATAATGTACAGCATAGCCTACACAGATGCATTCACTATATTTGTTTTCATAGGCTTTATATTACACATTGTTTGGAGGACAGCATTGGGCAGAGTGTGGAATAACACGGTTTAAAAAAATGGTAACACTTTACAAATAAGGCTCATTAGTTAGCTACATTAGAACTGCACTTATAAAGCGTTTATTAATCTTTGTTAATGTTAATTGCAACATTTACTAATACTTTGTTAAAATCTTGTTAACATTAGTTAATGCACTGTGAACTAACATGAACAAACAATGAACAGCTGTATTTATATTAACTAACGTTAACAAAGATTAACAAATACAGTAACAAATGTATTGCTCATGGTTAGTTCATGTTAGTTAATACATAAACTAATGTTAACTAATGAAACCTTATTGTAAAGTCTTACAAACAAAAATTGATTAAAATGAATTTTTAATAATTTCTTTTAATATAATTCTTAGATTTTTCATCCAATTAATCACAAAATAATCGACAGATTATGCGATTATCAAAATAATCGTTAGTTGCAGCCCTAAAGTAATCCCATACTGAACCAGACAGCTTCTCCTAAGTTTTCCACATATTTGAATAATAATTAGCTTAGGTAATTCCCATAAAACCTAAAAATATTTTCATAGTGATCCGAATTGTTGGCTCAGGGACAAGATGCTAGCATTTAAAGCAATACTGTAATGAATGAAACCTCTATTTGACATTAACTGTTAGTTTTTATATATTTATTTTTACATGCTGTTTAAGGCAGGTTTGTCTGAAATAGGTACAATGCCACAGTAATAGATTGGCATGAAACTATGATAACTTCCATTAATTGCAGATATTTCAGAAATCACAGAATTGGGTAATGAGAAGTTCTCTGTACAAAAGTAGATCATCTCAAATACACAATAAAGGGAAATATGCAGTTCTGCTTGCAGATATCCAGTTAACGTGTCATTAATTGGCTTAGACAAATATCTGAGTAGATTTTGTGTCTCCAACTTGGAAACTTTTGCAAAACCAGTGATTAATTCTGCTTCTAAGTGAGTAAAGCTTTATTTATGTAGTACCTTTTAAAAGTAGAGTTTACAAAGTGTTTTACAGAAAAAGTGCAAAATGATGCTTTGCAGCTTCTGAAAGTTGTGTAAAGTCAGCCAAGCTCTTGCCATATTTTTTGTTTGCAGTATGGATTATTGAGTGGTCTGTGGGTGTGGCGTCTGAGATCATGCTTAAACACTAGTGTGCCAAGGCCAAATGAGGTCATTGCACAATTACTAGATATGACCATTGATAAGAACGACAGGAAGGTGTCCCTCCAAAAAACATTTCCAAATTTTTGCCCTTTGACACTGTTTATAGTTTCTCAGAGAGTGTAAAGCCAAGCGTATGTTTGGAAATCTAGGATCTACTGTGAGGAACAGCCAAAAATGCTTTCATTTCTATTGTTTTTCCATGAAAAGTCTCGTTTGTTAGATGACAAATAATCTTGTATACATTTTATGCAGCATTAGAAAAGTGGATTCTATTTTTAGTTGAAAGAACAAGAAATTAAATTCATTTGCTGTCTATAATTTCTCCCATTCCTGCCCAGCTATTTGTTTATTTGTAAATCTAGAGAATTTGCCAGAAGCCTGAATATTGACATGTGGAATGCAGAACTATTGCTGCTCAGACTAACCATACAAACAGAACTGTGTGTGTTAAAGAGAGAGTGTTTGTTAGGGTAGAGGGTGTTCCCAAAATCACACAAGATTTGGAATAAAATTTGTTTCTGAACAGTATGTACAATATTTTTATGTCATATTATGATTAAAGCATAAATTAAAATCAAAAACAAAAAAAACTTTTCCCCAGTATAGTGCAGTGAAGTTGTTTTGGTAAGGGAATAGTTTTGTAAGTAATTATGTGAATTAAGTTTATTTCTAAGTTTATTCAAGTGTGCTATTAGTATACTTCTTTTAAACTAAAAATAAGAAAGTATACTTGCAGTCTATTTTTTATGTACTTCTCAAAAATATACTTATATCGATTTTTTTCTCAGCTTTTTGTTTAAAATATTGCTTTTTTTTATGAAACTTACCCACATTCAAGTGTTGATAAAAAAGGATGCACAAAGCTAGAATAAAATGTTTTTAAAACTGAAAGAGTTAAAGTACAGTTAAAAGTATATTTCAAGTATAAAGAATAATACCTAAATAGGAAAAAAGTAGTATACTTAAAGTGCAAAAATAATATATAAATAGTAAACTATAAGTATGATGCTATGTTCACTTTAAAAAAAAACGTACACGTATAAAACTACTAAACTAGTAGTTTACTGAGAGTTCACGTCAAAGTGTACTTTCATAAACGAAAAAATTTACTGCAAGTATTAAACTACTAGTATACTTATAAGTTCACTTGTAGTAAAGATGCAGTATAGATGAGAAATGTAGTTGTGAACTAGTTTACAACTGTTACACTTGTAGTACACTTAAACGAATACTTTTATATAATAAAAGTGGGCCAATTTAGTCCCAAGCCGTATTGAAATAGTACACTTACAAGTGTATTACTAGTACATTGATATTAGTATACTAAAGTATGCTTAAACATTACTCAAGTATACTTCATAAATAAACTTCAAATACTTTTTCGTAAGGGTACTCACACTCATGTCGATCCAAAGCGTTTTGACTTACGGGCTCCGTAAATATCTCCTTTTGTGTTCCACAGAATAAAGAAAGTCATATAGGGTTGGAGAGACACAAAGGTGAGTAGTTACAAAACAGAATTTTCACTTTTGGGTGACCCATCACTTGGAGCACATGAAGCCCTTCCACCAAACTTTGGGTTAGCAGCCCAGATCTTTCACCACATTTGTGATGATTGGTCAGTTATCTGTTTCCTCTCAGGGAGCACTATTAGAAATCTGAAATCTATCAGGCCTTGAATTGAAGTAAACCGAACTGGGTGAAACAAAAATATGTGGATAAATGTCAACACTGCAACAACGGTGCTAAAACCTCCCTGCACCTCAGATTCAGTAAGTTTTGAAAACCGCATGTGAAGAAAGCTGTATTCTGCAAGGAATTTTATAAGTCCATAAACATGTAATGAAATTTGCTCTGGTCTAGGGAACATGGGCAGGAAAAGTAAAATTGAGTTTTCTGTGGCAGACTGGAGTGCTTTAAAACAGCCCCGTTAGGAGGGGCTAACCAAAACCCCTCTGCTTTATTTTGTTCACTTTAAACTTGAGTGACAAGACCTGACGGCTCTAAGCAAAGACAGATGGAGACTGCCGTTGACTGGGCACGGCAAGGCCAGTAGCACTGTGCTAGTGCCCCATTATGCTAATGTTATTAGCACAATCAGCAGCAGCTTATAATGCTAAACATTTTAATAATGGTAACATCAATGTCACCAATGTGATCTCATTGCTGTTTGGAGGTATTCGTACATAAAGTGTGATTCTAGCACTTGTGAAAAATACTTGGATAGACACTGTTACATGCAATATTGGTCCACTTCTAAAATGGAAATGCTTTTGCGTATGTTCAGAGATGTAAAAATGTTTATGAATCATTTCAGGTTTTAAGTTATTGAATGCACAGGAAGATTTTATTGTATTTATAAAAAAAATTACAGCATCTTATTTATTCGGTGTATATTAAATAACAGATAGCACAATCTGAGTATTATACTTGGTCCAACACATTCTCATGGCAATTCGTAACTGTTTTACACTTTTGCAAATTGGAAGCTAATTCTTTTGAATTCATGCAATCTCATTTGTATGGTTTCATACAATCTGATTATGCCTTACTAATGGTCAGATTTAGAGATGAGGTTGGGGTGGACACTCATGCATACTTTTTTCCTAAAAATCACACTTTTTTAATGAAAAACACTGTGCAAACTCATACAAAATTTACACCTTGTAAAACAGTTATGTTTTCTCATGAGATCTGGCTCTGGGGTGATACTTGATGCATTGTGTAGGGAAGAATCACATCTTGAGATTGGGTTATTAAAAAGGGTTTGTGTTTTAGATGCTCTCAAAAATGTAGATATTGTACATTTCAGTATCTGTCTAAATGTACAAAAATGTATACGTACACTGTGAATGTGTATACCTACAAATATGAATGAGATCGCCTTTATATTGCATATTAGATAGAGGTAGATAAATAGAGTTGTTGAGGTATGTGAGAACAATTTGCTGAAACTGCTTCTAGGTTGTTTTTGAAGCTTCAACAGACGTTTTTAACAGACTCAGGCGAACTGATGTCTGTTTCAGGCAGCTGACATGTTTGACTAGGGTAAGCGTGATCTGTCTACTTGAGAATTTACAATGGGAACCCAAGACTAATGTTTTGATGGCTTGTATCTTTGAAAAGAACAGAGCATTTTTCCAAGCATTTTACCTCAATAAATACCTTCCAGAGAGCATCTGGTGGAAACATGCAACACAGTACTGAAGTCTATTCCAGCGCTGTCAGACACGGTTACTACAGAGACCTAACTGCTCTTTACGTCTGCACCTCTGATGTGGAGCTGAGGCCAGCGACTGAACTATGTACTGAGGGGCCTTATCTCATGAGATGAGTCATTATGGTAACTCATCTTTTTAATGTGTCCCACGTATTTGGAGGAATAATTCTGTAAAACAAGTTCCATTGATAACTGGTGCAGGTGGTTTGTCTGTTTTGCTCAGTGGCGAATTTGGTGTTTTGACTCATACACTGTGTAAACTGTATCACAATCATATTTAGTAATTGTCTTGTTTAGTTTTATTCATAGGCTGAATCCGAAATCGCCCCCTAAACCCTCATTCACTATTCCCTACGTTAGTCCACTAATATAGTTCACTTGAAGGAGTGAATGAAAACAAGTGAGTGAATTCGGCCAGCTGTTGAGCGTACATGGGCTGTACACTCGTTTTTGCGGAGCAATGTGGGATTGAATGAGTGCACTCAATAACGTCCACTATGGTTTCGGACACCACTACAAATGGCTGTTCCCTCAAATAGTCTGTCAAATCAGTTCTCCTCTGTTCATTGTCCTGTGTTAAGGTTTCTAGATTGTGTTTGTAGATCTCTCTCTGTGTTTATTAAAGTCTTGTTTTATTGTTCATTTTGCGTCACACATCATCTTTTAGATTACGCTACAGCCAACCCGGTAAAGAACACAAGACCACAGAAAGGATTATTTTTGCCGAACATTTAAAAATGGATATACCAGCAGTCTGAATGCTCTGTTTGGAGCAGAAGCATCGATCCCTCGAGGACCACACAGTTAACTTTTTAGATCTGGTGTGCCTAAAGCATTTTTCCAATGCAGTAAGCTGGGTTGTTGCAGATTTATTATATTATCAGCTGGGTGAGGAAGTTGGTCTTCAATCACTGCTTGTCTCATCCATTTCCCAGCGCCAAGTCGTTGCTGTTAAGCCCAGTGCCAAATCGATGCTGGTTAAGCCCAGCGCCAAGTCGTTGCTGGTTAAGCCCAGCTCGAAGTCGTTGCTGGTTAAGCCCAGTGCCAAGTCGTTGCTGGTTAAGCCCAGCGCCAAATCGTTGCTGGGTAAATCCAGCGCCAAGTCGTTGCTGGTTAAGCCCAGCGCCAAGTCGTTGCTGGTTAAGCCCAGCGCCAAGTCGTTGCTGGTTAAGCCCAGCGGCAAGTCGATGCTGGTTAAGCCCAGCGCCAAGTCGTTGCTGGTTAAGCCCAGCGCCAAGTCGTTGCTGGTTAAGCCCAGCTCCAAGTCGTTGCTGGTTAAGCCCAGCTCCAAGACGTTGCTGGTTAAGCCCAGCTCCAAGTCGTTGCTGGTTAAGCCCAGTACCAAATCTCCTTTTTCACAGATAGTCCCGCCCAGCCTCCCTCTTCCTCCTCCACAGCCAAAACCATTCAGTTCCTTGACCTCGTCTTCGCTGTCTCCCTTAAGCCCCTCAGCTCCTCCAGTTGTTCCACTCTGCTGCATGATCCACCAGGGGCTTTCTAGTCATCAGCTCCGCCTCCATCTGAATCCTCAGACTCCACCTTGGCTCGCTGACCCATCAGCTTCACCTTGGCTCAACACTCATTCTGCTTCACCCTGAACTGTCATCCCTCAGGCTCCAGCAGGCTCCCTTGTCCTTCTGGCTTTGGGACATACTAACATGTCATTTAACGGAAATCCTCCAATTTAATTTAATTCCCTACTGTATTTGACAGAAACGCAGTAGCATGTTGATCTGCAGTCGCGTCTCTTTCATGCGGAGAACTCTCCTCATATTAATGCATAATGATGCATTTAAAAGTTAATGGGCAAGCAAATCTTTATAAAAGTCAACATTGTTATTGCAGATGAAATATAACACAGATAACATTAAATAAATATTTTTATCAGATTAAAACATACTCTTTTCCACATACTATGCTTTGGGATACACTTATTCTTATCTCACATACTATTTAGGATGGATAGTATGGACATTGGGACGCAGGGTAAGTCTTCATTGTCTGTTTTGTTCTAGTTGTAGTTCATTCATTAGTTGCCATAGTTCCTGATTAGTGTCACACCTGTTCCCTGTTCTGTTGATTATCTTCCCTCTGTGTATTTAAACTGCAGTCAGTAGGGGTGTAAATATTTGCAATTAAAATTGTAATTAAAATTAAAATTGTGCTGTAAAGCAGCTCTACAGCTCTTCAGCTCAATTAAGTTCAGTGTTGATTAAATTTAGTTCAATAACTGTGTAAAGTTCATCAATTATTAAATGAGCTATAAGCAGCCTTACAGAAGACAACAGTGTTGTTATTCAGCTTGAGTCAGTTCAATGTTGATTCAGTTCAGTTCAATAACAGTGTAGTCAATTATGAAGCAAAGTCAATTCAGATAAAGCAGCTCTGCAGAAGACAGTAGTTTTTTCTCATCCAGTAGTGTCAGTGCAATCAAATTAATAATGCAGTATACTGAATATTAAGTGTATTTTAAAGCCCAACTAAGCAAACAAAAGATGACAGTGGCATGGAACCCAAACTCCATCAGGTGACAGAAATGGAGAAATTAGAAATGGAAACATCAAAGCTGAATTTTCAGCATCATTACTCCAGTCTTCAGTGTCACATGATCCTTTATAATTCATTCTAATATGCTGATTTTCTGCTCAAGAAACATTTCTCTCATTATAATCACAGTTGATAATAGTTGTGCTGCTTTAATATTTACACTATAGTGGTTGTGCAGCTTAATACAAGTACAAAAGAACATTTATTTGAAATATATTTTTTTGTAATAAAAGTATTTACTGTCAATTTGATCAATTTAATGCATCCTTGCTGAATGAAAATGTATTTATTTAAACAATATTATATAGTAATATAACAATAATACTATAGTGCATATCTCAGTATTTATTTGCTCTGAAATGTCTTAGAAAAACAAACATTTCTACCAAACAGGCCTTGTAACCAAGTAGATCCCAAATGATAAATGATAAATTAGTCATTAATTATTTTCACTGAACATTTTTTAAAAGCCACACATTTTGAATGATGGCAAGTTTTGAACTTGATATGAATATTTTGAGTCTTGATATGGCTTGTTTGATAATTCACGAAAAATAATTGAACTCACTCTAGAACTGCATGATTCTGGACAAATTTGTTGAAAATAGAGATCATGATTCTGAATAGACAACTTAACAAAAATAAGTAGTCCCGGTTTCACAGACAGGGCTTAGTTCAATTAGGGCATTTAAGTAGCTTTTATAAACGTACCCTGGTGTGAAAAAACATTACTGGTGTGCATCTTGAGACAAAACAATGGCACTGACATATTTTAAGATATGTCAGTGCAAGCTGCTTTCAGTTAAAACAGCTCAAACATACATTTTAGTCTGGGGCTAGCTTAAGCCTTGTCTGTGAAACCAGGGGGTAATTTACTAGAGGTTCTTTTCACCTTTTTTGGCACTGAAATTTTGATTGAAATTTCTTGAACGGTGCCATATTATTCACAAAGAGCATTTGTTCTGAGAACAGAGTGCTGTTTTGAATTATTTCTTGCCATCTAGGGAATGTTGCGTAGTACGTTGTATCCTTCACGCTTCATGTCTCGGGTCAGCTCCGTCTGCTGTCTTCTTTCAGCATCAGATGGTTTTATTTGGAGAGGACCAGTCAGGCTAACTGGACAGATGTTACAAGCACTTACGTTCCCAGACGATGATTTACTGGCAAAAGACGATTCATGAAACATCCTGTCACTTAGAGCTGAAAAACACAAACAAACATGTCACGGGGTTCCTTTTGTGTGAGAGTGGCTTGCGTGTAAATGAAACCGTTCCTGTATTTCCGACAGAGCTGAAAGACGAAAGCTGGTGTGTATTTTGTGATCTGTACGTTTTCTGTGAAGGATGGGCCGCACTGATTCTGTTGTCTAAGGAAGGAAATCCTTTGAAGAGGTGCTGTAAAACAGCTCAAGGGCTTTTCAGTGCCTCACCCTTCTTATCTGTGCTGTCTCTTTAAAGAGATCATGGTGCAATTATGGCATTAGTAGGTAATTAGGATCATTTTGGCAGGTATGTGAAAGGAGCTGCTCAGTCCTCTAATGAAATGAGAGTGGCCAATGGAAATGTTTTAGCTCACAGTTGGCCAGATAAATATATTGTGCCGCTCCTGTGAACTGGATTAAATAACACATTTTTCCTTTTGGTGTGATGGTATTAGAGTTGCTACTGTAAAAATAGCTAAATTCACTATATTTGGTATGACTCCGATTGGATGAGCTGCATTTGAAGCTACACATTTAGAATTATGTTTTTATCCAAAGAAAGTTAGTTCCCTGGGAATTAAACCCATGACTTTGGTGTTGTTTCTAGTGCCTTTTCTGTTTTCATTTTAAGATGCATGAATGCTATATTTATGCTTGCCAGCCACAAACATTCTGCAGGTATAGGTTAATGAACTATATTACTTGGAGGAAGGATTGTTCATTATAATTATTATGATTATTTAAATGAATTGGGTATTGAAGATTTTAATCGTATTGTTATTTCTATTATTACATAAAAGCAGTAAGCCACTCAAAACCATGCATTAGTAATTCTACCATGGTTAAAAATGTGAGATATGGAAAATTGTTAGGCTTAATGTTAGGCAAAGGGTTAGGCTTAAAGTCCCTGTAAAGTCAAAATTAAATATGTGTTCTGAGTTTGTCACACCACAGACAAATGTGTTATTAACCACCCAGACAAATTTGAATCTCAAAAAAATCCACCAAGTAAATAAAATAGCTTATCAAAATCTTGGAAAAATAAGCAGCATTCTCTGCTCTTAAACGCTGGGGGCGTGTCCGCTGTCGGCGCTGAAACCACGCCCACTCGCGTAACACAAGACAACACTCACGTACAGTTCACGACTGCACCAGATGTCGGTGGGACGGGAGGATGAAGGCTGGCGCGGGAGATAATCGGTTCAGCCCCATTCTGCAGCGGATTATCAGTAAATACCAGTTGTCTCCGATGAAAGTTTGTAAAACTATCCGGTGTAAAGTCACTGCAGACACAGTGTTGGTGGTGATCCTCAGCACTCTATCAAGGTAGCTGTTCACAAAATTAATCCACCTCTTCTAGATATCATCGTTTTTGTTTTGTAAGTTGTAGGCTGTAGTAACTAACAGTACTGACAGTAACTTGCAACCGGGCGGGTGAACTGATGCAAAATGTGCTCTAGTTATGATCGTGTTAGGGGAGGAGCCAGGCTCAGTGGTTCCAGTGCATCATCAACAGTTATGATAGTGTTGGGGGAGGGGCCATATGCACAGTGGCTCCAATGCATCATCGAGCCACCGTTTTAGCCCCGCGTCCCCGCCTAAAAAATCCTGAACACAGCAATGGTGAAAAACTGTTTAACGTTCTAACTCCACAATTCAGTACTACACAGTTCACAGTCTTTGTAACGTGTTTCAGCAATACATTTCTAACATTTATAATGTGTTTAGAAACAAATCTCAGAATTGAAATAATTGTTTCCTTTTAAGGGGTCATGACATGGATTTTTTTATTATTTGAATATGCTCCTTGAGGTTAATTTATAATATCAATAAAGCTTTTTTGCACACACAAAAACAAAACAAAAAAACAAATGTATATGTGGAAAAAAAAAAAATTTGTTTAACCCTCATTCTGATCCTGTCTGAAATGATCCGTTTAAAGGGGCGGCTCCTTTAAGGCTTGTCAGTAAATGGCCACTGTTATGATTGGCTAAAGTCATTGCAAAGAAAACAGTGTCAACGCCCATTCCCTATTGCATGTGAGTAAGGGCCAGATTTAGTAACAGCTTGCGCCAGCGCAAATCCTCTTTTGGCATTAAAAAACTACTGTCAGGATTTACTAAACACACGCAGCAAAAAATTTGCACTGAAAAGGCGTGGACAGGGTTATTTTTGCGGCTGACCTTACTGCATATGCATTTGTAGGTGTTTACCTTTCAAGCGCAAAATTCATGGGAGGAGAGTATTTAAATGAATCATGCAAGGTGATTTACAAAGTTTTGCGCTTGTCAGTTTACTGTTGTTTGCGGCATTATTTACCACAGAAAAAAGCACATCTTAAACCAGACGCTAATGGGTAGATAGCGCTGGTCATTAAGGAAATGATACGTGCATCTGTGTTCATTAATTTCCGCGTCGTCAGTAGATCACGTGCAGAACTGTTTACTCCCATCGGCGCTTTTATGGAATTGCATTTTCACGTTAATTTGCCCTGTTTAGTAAATCTGGCCCTAAGTGTTTTGAAAACATTATCCATAAAACCATCATTTTACAGACAAAGCATGTAAATAGTGAATCCGCCATGGTGCAAGCGCAACTGGCTTTTAAAGGGAATGGGAGATGAGACTCTGGTTGGTTTATTGCACGTTATGCCCAAAACACACCCATTACCCATTAAGAGACTAGTTACAACCCTTTTGGACCAAACGGCGACCGTTTTTTCCGTTGTTAAACTAGCAAAAGTGGATTCTTAAGCCTAAGTGCATCTGCGCCATGCGCTTCAGACCATGCATTCAGATCCGACGTGATCCATGATGCCATTAAAAATATACCATCCACTTGTTCTTAAAGCATATCCTTCTGCTTTCTGGTTCTATTTTCTTTTCACGCGACGCAACGCTCACATCCAGTGTAGGCAAGTTTCAGCTGAGGAGGATGTTTTAAGCTATGGAACTTGCAGGGTGTTTAAAGACCTCTTATATGTCAAAAGCATCAGATATGTCATGATTTGATTCTGACGAAGGATTGCAGAAAACGTGATGCAGTTTTTCAGCAAAAGCAGTTTTTGTAGTTGTTCCGAGTGGCTCCTCAATTCTCACCTCATCATTTCTATGCAGAGATTAAATGTTAGACAGATCTTCACATGTCTCCGTACTTATCGTGTCTCCCTGACACCTCAAACAAATGCAAATCTCTTCAAACCTTTCAGCTGACGACATACTAGGTATGCTGGCAGATGATGAACATTATGTCTTTGTTGAAGATCTGTTAATATGAATTATGCTGCCTATAAAACATGTCAGGAAGACACACAATACCAAAAGCTGTACTTATTATACTTTTTTCAGTAGAATGCATTAACTTGATCAAAAGTTATCGATAATAAAGACATAATTTATAACATTACAAAAGATTTCTATTTCAAATAAATACTGTTCTTTTGAACTTTCTATTAATCAAAAAAAATTACTGTTTTCAACATTGATAATAATAAGAAATGTTTCTTGAGCTCCAAATAAGCGTATCAGAATGATTTCTGAAGGATCATGTGACACTGAAGACTGGAGTAATGATGCTGAAAATACAACTTTGCCATCACAGGAATAAATGACATTTAAAATAGACTCTGAAAAAAAGTTCTTAAAAATGAATAATATTCCACAATATTACTGTTTTCACTGTATTATTGAGCAGATTTGGTGAGCATAATAGACCTCTTTCAATAATATTCTCATGTCTTACAGACCCAATATATATATTGTATATATGACTTTTTAAGTTCATAAGTACAAACTTCCTGGGAGGCAGTTGAAGTATTTCACATCACAGAGAAGAAAAAAAAACTAATTGTGAAAGATTCAAATTGGAAGACAAGATATTTACATTTTTTAGGTTTCAGCTTATGATTCTTATCGCAGGTCTGATTTCATGTCACAATAATGCATTTCAGCAGTAATACTTGAAGGACATGTTTAGAAACTCTTGGTTCAGTCTCTTGGTCAACTTTGCCCCCACAAGTGGTTTTGGTTTGAATTTGGATCTTATATAAGACATTTTAAAGTGGTTGATGTAATTTGGCACACACGCTCGTCTTTGAATTCATCAAATGCAGCTCCAATCAGTCCTGCGCCCAGGACTGTTGACACTAGCAGGAAATCAAAGTCCAGCGCGGCAGTCCTGCGCTGCCCGAACCATGTGCTTGTGCATAAGGCAGCCTCACGGGGAAGATTAATTAGTGTACACAAACGTGTGTGGATGTTTATACACCAGAGTGTGTTCTGAGATGTTAACATATCAGTCAGCTCTTGCTCTCCTTCACTGCCAACCACATGGCCAGACACATGTACACATACACGCACAGACATGTATATACTCACGCATGTATGTATGTGTATGCTCACAAACAGAGCCACACAACTTAATGTGGCCTTCTGTGCACATCGGTGTATATTAATGCACAATAACAATTAACCACCCGAAAACACAGACATAAAGCACATAGATGAATACACACGCAGTCCAAGCTAGCCATACTGAATTATAAACAGGTGTCTTCATAGTTTGCATTCTTCCCAAACACAAAAGTGGTTTGACCTGAGCGGTTTTGAGTGTGTATCGAGCCCTATCAAACCAGGGTCCCAGTGTAATTCTGTATTTATAAACATGAGTGCACTTGGGTTTGTGTGACACATACCGTGTGCTACAGACTACCACAGGCATAGCCGAAATATTGAAACCATATTTTCACCCCTTTTCCTGGCACTTATTTTGAAGGGAAGCCTGTCGTACATCACAGGAACACTTTGATGGGGGTCTCTGAAATGCCTCAAACTGACCCCTTCTAAAACTGATGTGCGGTGGGATTGAGTTTTGCTCCTAAGTGCTGGAATAACAGCAAGCTTGCGTGGTTGAAAAATTAAATGGAAAGTGAGTTCTGAAGCCATTCATTACGATTTAACAGGATATTACTTGTTGTTTAACATTTTAGTTACTTAGAAGGTCGCTCTTGTAATGGTTTAAAACTACTCTAACTATTGCAGGTTGTGATGTGGTGTTTTCTTTTGCTAGAAATGAGTGTTGATGAAGGGTCAGGGATAGTATCCGTCCTCTTCAGAAACAGAGGATTTGTCCGGCATCCGTAGTCATTAGTCATAATTAGCCCTGGTTATTTTTCCACTGCAATTGAACGATTAAACTTGAAATTGCTTTAAAGAGAGCTGGGAATTAAAATAGGCTAAATAATAGCATTAACTTTCAATGACTGGAAAGCTTTCTCACACAGTCTGTGCACAGTTTAGCAACACATGCCACGTGACACTAATTTACTTTCTTCATAAAAAAAAAAAAAAAAATCTAGTTGTTACAGATTTTTTATTTATTATTTTATTTGCATGAAGAAACGTAAATGGTGTTTGGCTATTCAAATTTGTTGCCATGATGCTAGCATATTGTGGGTGGTTGCCAGGCTGTTGCTATGTGGTTTCTAAGGTGTCCGTAGTGTTTTTGTAGCTTGTTGCTAGGGTGTTGCTACTTTTGAAGTCTGAATTCAAAATTCAAATGCTTCTTATTCACTTCTATGATTCATATTTTGTTAACCGAAATCGCTTTTTGAAGCGGATATCAGTGCCCTAAATGCGTGACCATACGCAATTAACCGGGGTCACTAAATTAACTTTAGTGACCCGGGACATCATTCACTACCCTTGTCCTCATTCATTTTTTTTTGTTAGACATCAACCTTCTTAGTATTCCTCAGTCAATTCATTAAAAACAATATAACAATAAAAACATAATAAAATTATAAAAGAATGCCTGTTTTCCTATTAATTTTTTGTAAAAGAAATTGTATAGGGTCGCTAACGACCCGAGGTGTGTAACAGTGTAAGTATATTTTTTTAAGTGTTGAATAGTGCAATTCACTTTTATTCCACAAGGTGACAATGTCTGATACACAGTAATTAAGTGACCTTTCACTCATAGTCACCAAAGGCAGAAAACAAAAGAATAGGAAGAATCAGCAAAACTTGAAATGTCTGAGCGATTTACTGCAGAGCAAGAGCTGAACGCAATAAAATATTTGTGTCTGTTGATATTACTGTCAAATATTACTGTCACTTGACTTGATGGTGGATCTGGTAAAGAAGCTCTCAGCGATCAAAATATTTATTTTCAAGATGAAAATTATAGTTTTGAGAATATGTTTGAGATGGCGAATATGAGCTAGATGCTGAATGTACTGGGAAATGAGCTCTGACGAGGACAGTGATGATGGTATAAAACATCTGCTCAAACTGAACCCTTCCAAGCTCCAAAAAGTAAAGAAATTTGCTTTATTTTATTCTTCTGTAATTGTTACTCTAATATCAGGAGAGTTTTATTTTATCGAGACATGTATAGATCCATCCGTTAGATATACAGTAGCCTAGATTCAGGTTGCTAAAGACCCGAATATGTAATAATAATTGGCAAAACATGCATTTAAGGGTTAAAATGAGGTATGGATTTTATTAAATTATTTAAAGTATTTGGGATATTTTTATTGTCTTGAAAAAGTATATGATGCAAATGCCTTTTGAGTCATTTTGTATATGCAAATTTTAATAATGATTAATAAGAAGGACTTGCTGTTAAGAAGAATGTTTTTATAAGACAATATAATACACACTTGTCGCCACCTACTGACATAATGAATGAAGTATCACTGAACAAATCGGTGAACTAATCTCAGCAAATTTTTGGGGTGAACGGATTCAAAGATTCTGTTGGATGAATCCAAATCGCACTCGAAAGTCCGATTCATTAGTGAATTCAGACGTTTGAATGTAAATGAACAGGTTAAAAAGTGATTGATCGATTAAGGTTCCGGCACTTTGTTTTTAATTTTTTTGTAAATTAGGGAGCTTTGGTTGTAAACACTTTATTGTTTTTTTATGCCAGCAATGTATTGCTTTCATTTAATTATAATTTTATAATATTCTTTTGTAATTATTTTTTTGTATATTTTTTAAGTATTGCTGTTGTTAAAACTGTATATCAACATTGTCATTTGCTTAAGATTTTAGATAGACATAACTAACTTTTATAGAAAATATACTCACTAAATTAAAGTTAAGCTGTCATATGATTATCGGTATAATCAAAATCTACATCGCTAAATTAGTTTGCACCGCTCTTTTGGCACTTAAAAACAACTTAATCTTTTGCTCTGAAGTGTTCAGTAGTGTACAAGTGTATATTTCCTTTGTTTAGGTGTAACATGAGCCCACATGACTTCTCCACTGTCCTTTTGATATGAACGCTGAAGAATGCATCCCATGTAATTAATGTAATTGCATCCCATGTAATGGGATTCTGTGAGGGGCTTGCATGCAATTAGAATTGATTACATGGTGAGGAATGTGAACAGTATGTACATGTGGCGTATGATTATAAAAGCAATCTGGCCTTTTTAATTCATTTTAAGAAATAAATGTCTTTAAATATTGACCACATATGAGAGGGGTCCAAATGTCTGATGCTACATTGCAAAATAAAAATCTAAATTTTTCAAAAGGGGTCTCAGACTTTTGGACCTCTCTGTACAGCTTGTTCACGCTTCTGGAATAAGATGCAAAAAATGCAGTTTACTTCTCTAAATTGTTCACTCCTTTTGAAAACAATGCATGTATAAGTGCCCATAGACATGGATTTAGAGATGTTTTCCTGGTATGGAAGTGCTTTGATCTCTTGTTTTTTTTGGGGGGGAGGAATTTGCGTGTACATGTCCTGATAGTTGCTGTAGGTAATCACGTGTCATAAATGGAAATAAGCTGGCTCAGAAATGAGCCGTAGCGCTCTGGTGCAGTTCAGCTTGTTATGGGAGTCTTATGTCTGTGATCAGATAGCTACCCTGACAATATCCAGACCCCTTTCTGTTTCCATTACATTGGGAGAGGGGGGATCCGGCACTTTAGTTCTACTCATTGGGTTCAGCGTTTGCTGAACTGGCTACAAAAGTTCAGACAGTCGACTCCAAGAAAGTTCAAAGGCACCAATTTTTTGAATACATCTGTGCGTTCATACTCAAAGTTGTTGCACTACTTTAGCTAAGGTTATTGAAGAGCTTCTTGGCGCCTGTTTCACATTGCACATGAAAGCAGTGTGTGGGGCATATTTATTTTGGCACCCATATTAACAAACTACAGTATTCACACAGTGCTGTGTAGCAGAAGGGCACAGGGTAGGTGTGAGTAGTGAGTCACTAACTTTCATAAATATCCGGAAAAGAAATAACGTAAATAACACATAAAATGGACCTTCCTTGAAACTCTCCTTCGGATTCACAACTGATTCATAAACCTCAGATTTTATACTTAAATTATTGTATGTTAAAGTGCCCCATTATGGTTTTTCGAATATTACCTTTCATGTAGTGTGTAATATAGCTGTTTGTGTGCATATAAAAGCTGCAAAGTTTTAAAGATCAAAGTGCATGATGAAGTGAATGGAGTTATTGTTTCCTAAAATAAATGATTGATTCTGAACTGTTGAAACAAGTCGTCAGCAATTCCAGTCTGACTTCCTGTTTGTTACATACCTATGTAACAATGTAACAAATTTGCATAATGGCAGCCTATGGTCTTCATTGGCTGCCTGTGAGCAACGTCTACTTTGATTCAAAGACTTTATATACACCGATCAGGCATAACATTATGACCACCTTCCTAATATTGTGTTTGGCCCCCTTTTGCTGCCAAAAGTGTAAGTTGCGAGGTGGGGCCTCCATGGATCGGACTTGTTTCCCACAGATGCTTGATTGGATTGATATCTGGGGAATTTAGAGGCCAAGTCAACACCTCAAACTTGTTGTTGTGCTCCTCAAAACATTCCTGAACCATTTTTGCTTTGTGGCAGGGCGCATTATCCTGCTGAAAGAGGCCACAGCCACCAGGGAATACCTCCATGAAAGGGTGTACATGGTTTGTAACAATGCTTACGTAGGTGGTACTATCAAAGTAACATCCACATGGATGGCAGGACACAAGGTTTCCCAACAGAACATTGCCCAAAGCATCACACTGCCTCCACAAGCTTGCCTTCTTCCCATAGTGCATCCTGGTGCCATGTGTTCACTTGCTGCCTAATATATCCCACCCACTAACAGGTGCTGTGATGAAGAGATAATCAGTGTTTTTCACTTAAACTGGTCATAATGTTATGCCTGATCGGTGTATATAGGAAGACAGTGCACTCCGATTACTTATGAATGGGAGAAAGTGCAACGCCCAATATGGCGAATAAGCCCTGCCTTCTAAATGAAAGGGCAAATCGTTGATTAGTAAAGTCATCACGTCACTGCGGCTGCCGTTAGAAGCTCCGGTTGCTATAGAAACAGTCAGTGTTCTGAGATGCGCGCTTAGGACTGTGTATGCACATTAGCTTTGTCCAGGCTGAAAAATTCATTTTTTCATGATTCGAGCATTCAAACAAAATGTATGAGACAGTTGTTGTCAGATCTCATTGGTGATTTCAAATATGAAATTTAATCGTAAGCTTGGCGAACAGTTTTGGAGAATTTGATGTTTCCCCATTCAAAGAGATAGGAGCTGCACTTGCATGCCTGAGAGGCATTTCAAAGATGGCCACCGAGTGAAATGACTTGTCTTAAAGGGACTTTGCTTTGATCCACCCTCAAACATTGTAGTTTGTAGCTGAGACTGGAAGAGTTTGGTTTGTGTTGTCGACATGTTGAGAAGACGCTGTTTTCTGCACTGCTAAAGCACATTTTGCACTTTTAAAGGATGAGAACTCAGGCTCGAATTGATACGGCAAAACAGACGCCATTGTTACTGTTCGCATCACTGTTTATCAAGTGCTGAGGAAGCCTCCGGAGCTGAAATTCAGATATGGTAATAGGTGTTTTGTTTCCGACTGTAAGAGGTAGACCAATCACAACAGGCTGGGCCGTCTGACCAATCAGAGCAGAATAGGCTCTCGAAAAGGAGGGGTTTAGAGAGACTGAAACTTTGAACAAACCGCTTTAAGCCCCGTACACACAGAGACACGTTTAGCTGTATACGTTAAAATTGTGTATCGTATTGTGTATCGTATCGTCACCCTTGTGTCTTCGTGTGTACATGTGAAATGTGGTGATGTATGTATATTATGAGAAAAGGGTTTTTTGACCTTGAATGTATGTAAACCTATTGCAGGAAACCTCCAAAACAAAACCAAGCACCTTTAAAATAGCACAGTAGGGATACTTTAATTAATCATATTCCAATCATTTGTAAATCCATGCTCACTCACAATTAGCATAATTTCTGTCCATTATTACAACTGTGTGAATTACATGTACAAACTGCTTGAGTCAGGTTTTAGTTGAATAACATATTGAGCATTTAAGATTTAAAATGGTTTCAGATGTAGTCTTGAGAGTTTGGCTATTTGTGTGAGTGAAATCATTAAAAGTCAACAACATTATTTTGCATTTCTTCCAAGGAGGCTTTGGCCTTTGACAGTTGTCATCATTTAATTTTATCACTGATAAGGAGAAAAACTGAGAGGATGAGAGAGCCAGAGAAAGTGAGGGATAAAGAAAAAGAAAAAGCGCTGATGTCTCTGGAAATACTTGTTCTTCGTCCATCCAGAGCTCTAGGGAGCGTTTGGCTCAGGATGCTGCTCACACACTAATTACCTTATTACTGTAGCTCAGCAATATGGAACTGATCAAACTAGCTGCTTTTAGGGAAACTAGCTGTTCTATCAATGAGATTTACTCCTTACAGAAAAAAATGCTAACTACTGCACAGTAGTAACTGTGAGAACTGTAACAGGATCTCTATGTCTGTCTATCGTTCTATCAATCGTTCTGTTGCTCTATGTCTGTCTACTATCGTTCTATATATTCATCATTCTATCTATCTTATTTAACTTATTTACTTCTTGTAAAAAAAAGAACTGCACGACAGATTTATTTTTTTATTCACTTTGTACAAGGTGTACATTTTCAAAACTTCAAAAATCCAAACTGATCACACTTGTAACACATCTAGTCGTTCTTTTAAAACCCTGTCCCATGCTTTTATTACAGTTAAGCTTTCGTACAGTTATACACATTTTCAGTCCACATAATCATTGTTTCAAACACAAGATTACTGTAATATGTAATGAGAACATTTGGTTTAATCACCGAAAGACAACAGTATGATCTTCTTTTAATTTAGTACTTTTAACTGTCAGTTTATTCAACAGCAAACAATGCAATATACATGTTTCAAATCACCCTTGTTGCTGAAATAATTACAGTAAAACAGGCTACAGATTAGAAAATACACTTACATTACTTATAGAACTGAATCCATAATGTTTGTAATATTATCTATCTAGTGTGTTATCAAAAGGTGTGATGTTGTGAAGTTATGAAACGGCCATGAGGTTCTGTGCTAGATCAGAGTTTTCTGACAATACAGTAAATGTTATCACTGCAGGGCCCTATTTTAACGATCTGAGCGCATGGTCTGAAGCACGTGGCGCAGGTGCACTTTGGCGTGTCCGAATCCACTTTTGCTAGTTTAACGACGGACAAAACGGTCGGCACGCCAGGCACATGGTCCAAAAGTGTTGTACCTAGGGTGTAGTGTGCAATAAACCAATCAGAGTCTCATCTCCCATTCCCTTTAAAAGCCAGTTGCACTTGCACCATAGCAGATTCTCTATTTACATGGTGGAATTTGTAAGCAGAAAGACTGAACGCTTCTCCAGAGAGAAATCCTTTTTTTTTTTTATATTTAAAAATGTTTGTGTGCTGCTGCTTGTCCCTGTGCGTGTAATAAGCAGTGTACATGCGTTGTGCACCCGCCTATAGGCGCATATTACTAATGCACCCTTTAAATAACACAAAATTTTTTATAATTGTTGGTCAATGGTGCAGTCGTTTTCAGTTGCCTCAGAATAGCAACGCGCCAACAATGCGCCTGAACACACCTCGTTTTCAGACCAGCACGCCCATGGGCGAACAGATGGGCGCGAGTGCATTTGCTATTTAAACAACGTGGCGCTGTACGTGAAAATGATAACTGCGTCAGACTGAAACTATCTTAAAAAAACACTTGCGTCACACCTGGCATCGCATTGCGTCTACCATGGTAATCTGTTTACAGTATCACATGGCTTTCCTATGCCTTGTACTTTATCCTGCTCTATGATCACAAATTGCTAATTTGTCTGTCTCTGTAAAAAACTGCATTTAACTTATTTACCTATTGTATACAGAACTGCACGACAGAATATCTGTTGTGCTGATATTCAGAACAACGAACTTCATGCTCATGTGATATTGCTTAATATTATTTCAAAAATTCCCAAATGTATGCGTTTATAAGTTATCAATGCACATTTAGCATGGTTCCTATGCTGGTTCTCTACCTGATCCAGAGTGTAGTGAGGAGGGAAATTGTGGGTTACCTGAGGAACAAAATCACATCTGGATCTGTTTCCTCCTCTGCCCTGACAGCACAGTCCTGCATGTTTTCCATTCACCTGTCTTTGATATACTGCGCCGTTTTAATAACCTTGTGGTGCTAAAGTCTGCACAACAAGCAGAATTCCCACAACACTTTATAGACATGGCAGGGTGGTTCAACGTATGGTTAATATATATTAATATATATTATGTCCACTGACAGGTTATCTCTTCATCACGGCACCTGTTAGTGGGTGGGATATATTAGGTAGCATGTGAAATTTTTGGCCTCAAAGTTGATGTGTTAGAAGCAGGAAAAATGGGCAAGCGTAAGGATTTGAGCGAGTTTGACAAAGGGCTAAATTGTGATGGCTAGACGACTGGGTCAGAGCATCTCCAAAACTACATCTCTTATGGGGTGTTCCCGGTCTACAGTGGTCAGTATCTATCAAAAGTAGTCCAGGGAAGGAACATTGGTAAACCGGCGACAGGGTCATGGGCGGGCAAGACTCATTGATGCATGTGGAGAGCAAAGACCGGCCTGTGTGGTCCGATCAGACAGACAAGCTACTGTAGCTCAATCCAATCGAGCATCTGTGGGATGTGCTGAACAAACAAAGTCCAATCAACATGGCAACACATGGCACCAGGATGCACTATGGGAAGAAGGCAAGCTTGTGGAGGCAGTGTGATGCTTTGGGCAATGTTCTGTTGGGAAACCTTGGGTCCTGCCATCCATGTGGATGTTACTTTGATAGTACCACCTACCTAAGCATTGTTGCAAGCCATGTACACCCTTTCATGGAAACGGTATTCCCTGGTGGCTGTGGCCTCTTTCAGCAGGATAATGCGCCCTGCCACAAAGCATAAATGGTTCAGGAATGATTTGAGGAGCACAACAACAAGTTTGAGGTGTTGACTTGGCCTCCAAATTCCCCAGATCTCAATCTGATCGAGCATCTGTGGGATGTGCTGAACAAAGAAGTCCGATCCATGGAAGCCCCACCTTGCAACTTACAGGACTTAAAGGATCTGCTGCTAACATCTTGGTGCCAGATACCACAGCACACCTTTAGGGGTCTAGAGAAGTCCATGCCTGAACAGGTCAGGGCTGTTTTGGCAGCAAAAGGGGGACCAACACATTATTAGGTCATAATGTTATGCCTGATCGGTGTGTATATATAAGAATATGACGTGCTGTATAAAGGCCTTTTAATTCTAGTAAACAAGTCCATATAACTGCATTTGTTTGATGTCTGAAAGCCTGCTAAGTAAGAGTGATAAAAGGTCTGTCATTGGTGTTTCACTGCTTGTTTGAATTAAACATAATCTTGACCTCATTATGGTAATATTTTAACGAGTCTGTAATTGGAACATTTCCCTGCTGCTTTAAAGTGCTGATTTAAAAGACCAGCTTTTATAGTTTGGTACCCAGGGAAGCTGTGTGTTGGATCTTTTTACGAGAGTTTGTAGGACCGTCTATGTGATTAGAATATTTACGTAGGCTATTTAGGAAACGACACTTTGCCGTTAGTGGTTATGTTTTAAATTGTGATGAAAGCTATAAAGATGACATTAAACTGAAGTTTAGCAGTCACGCCAGTGTCCATTACCATCCATGCTGACTGATTTTCTGCCTGTTGTTTGCGTTCTTGTGTTTCTGTTTTGCTTTTCTCTGAGGATTCACATCTATCCAAAAATGATGATGAGAGGAACATAACTTCTGCCCATGTTGCAGTCAAAGAATATAATAAATGTAATCTCTGAACAGATGTAATAGCAACTGGGTGTTTTTAATGCCAAGACTACCTTATGATGTTAGCCGTTTGTACCTATGCCCAGAAATAATCTGCAGACCTTCTTTGCATTTGCTTCTGTGCTGATGTTGGTGGGAAATCTGTGGAAAGGATTTAAACACAGTAAAATGTGTTCCTCGAAGCTGCTCTTATTGGATGTATATAATGTATATAATTGAATGTATAATAAAATTAGCCAATATATTTAATAAACAAACAGAAAGAATTAAGGAACTTTGTAAATGAAGGAACTTTGAAATTGCTCTAAAGTCTTCTTAAAATGAAATGGTTGATTCATCATTGAAATTGACCAAAGGCATGGGTACCAACATAAAATAATGGATCCACTTCTCATAAATGACCCTTAGCACAAAATCTCTCATCACTGACATGATGGGGCTCCCTGTGCGCCTCTCTTGGTTTCATCTGCTTCTTTTTAAACACAGGAAATGAAGTCAAAGGGTACTGAAATATTTGTGTTTATTTTTGCCGCTCTTAACAGATAGAATTTCCAAACATTAGCCAACGGCTGTCCATAAGCAAAAAAAAAAGAAGAAAAAAAAATAAAGAAAAAATATCATGTCTGTCTGTCTGGCAGATTTAAAATTTAAATACTTTATTTGATGCATTTCTGTTTTTTATTTCCTTTAATCAGCTCTGTTTGCATGTTATGTTTGCTTATGCCCTGTGCATCAAAAGAGCAAGTTTTCCCATATTCATCAAGTCATGAGTTTCCTTGTTTTAGGGTGTGTTCACACTTGGCATGTTTGGTTGGATTAAAACGAACCCTGGTGCAATTGCTCTGTTAGTGCGGTTCATTCGGATAAGTGTGAACGTTGCCATCCGAACCAGATGGATCTTGGTCCGCTTCCAAAAGAACTCTGGTGCGGTTTGACTCAAATATGAACGCAACATGGACCAAAGACAGGTAAACAAACCAAAAACGTGACATGATGTCACAATATACGACTCTAAAAAGGACAGAATGCTCAAGCATACCTGTTTTTTTCTCGTCATAGTTGCGATGTTGCCCATCACAGTTCAGTATAGGTGACAGAACCACGTCTTCTCGCAGCAGATCTTTGTTTGTGTGTGTGACGGAGGGATTCCTGCCACTGTTTTGACTCCTTTACACATTTTATAAGCTCTTCACTAGTTCTTAGATGGTCAAAATTTATGAACACATTTATCCCAGCACACAGCATTGTTTTGGATGTTCGGCATGTTCTGTTGCGAAATATACGTCATAAAAGCCGACCAATCAGGTTGTGAACATATCCCTATGCCTTTAGGTTTAGCGTTAAAATGCCAAGGACCAGGACTAAATGTTTTTTTTTTTTTTTTTTTTTTGGTCCGGACCAAACGAACCAAGCGAACCGAACTACAAGTGTAGAACACACCCTAAAAAAGTACAAATTTAAGTTAAAATTTTTAAGGAATATTAAAGGAATATGATAAAGTATAATAATGGAAATTTCTATAGTCAGAATACAATAGTCCAATAGTCCTCACCCGACCCAATTTTTTTTTTTCATATCTCAAATATGGTTGACACACACACACACACACACACACACAAGTAGAATATCACTAACACTGATGAATAAACAGTATATAAGGTAAGGCTTTTAAATAAAAGTCCCAAACTAGTTTTTGTTAATACAATGAAGTCATCAAAAATATAGAAAATTATAAATAAAGTGAAAATAAAGTGATATTTTGGGTTAAGATTATGGAAACAACAGTTGCCAGGGTAAATACACAATACTAATATGAACTGTTAAACATATGGACACTGATCCTGATGAATAGAATTAACACCCTGCATGCAAATCCTTCCCAGCAAACACAAAACATACCAGTTACTTAATTTATTCCCGCAACATCTGCATATTCAAACATTATGGGACTGAAACAGCATGGTTATGCAGCGGTGCCTCAGGTTGAAGAGACGCTTGCAAGCTATCTCTCTCCTGAGTCTGCATCGTCGCTAAAAGCCCCGCAGCTACCCCCTAAACCAGTGGCGTCAGGCTTTTGATGGCAGTCCCCAGCAAACACAAAACATACCAGTTACTTAATTTATTGGTACTTTTTGGTACTTTCATGGCTTAATAATTGACAACGTTTTGCGACCCACCGGTTGAGAAACACCACAATAGTCTAAGGGTATTTTAACATTTTAAAGAACAAATGTAAAATGGTTATTATGATAAAAAAATTTGAGTATCAATGTTACAGCTTTGTCTGGCTTTTTCCCAGCCAGGTCTTTAGACAAACTCTACAACTTTGCCGACTGCGCGGGACTGCACCTGATCTTTGGGCTGAATGCCTTGCACAGAAACCCTGACAACTCATGGAACTCCTCCAGTGCTCTGAACCTGCTCAAATACAGCGCCGGCAAAAAATACAACATCTCCTGGGAGCTCGGAAATGGTGAGTCCTCTCTGCTGCAGATATAAAAATGATCTTTAGAGTTAACTTTGACATGCTGTCATTCTGTCACATGGAATGACATACATCATTCATCTACAGAAGAAAAAAGAAAGCATCCATCTAGCAGTGATTATTGTGAGTGTGTAACTAAAAGGTTGCAGGTTCGAACCTTGCAAGGTGGAATTCTTGAACAAGACACTTAAAACCCCCCTGTGGTGAAAATCAAGTTTGTAATGTTGTTTATATGATATGTGGTTATTTTTAATATGCTTTAAGGAAAACCATGTGCAAATTCATCAGTAAACAGCATTGCTGAGTATTTTATTTTCAAAACTGCAGTGTACCAAAGATAGTCTCAAAAACACGTTTTGAAACCGGCCCTGTTTCCTACCGCCACAAACATGTAAACAATCCCGTCAACTTGCGGGATGAGGCTTCCCTCCACTTGCTTTCTATGATGTTCAAATGATGCTGATATTTAGAAGGCAGCTGTCTGACTCTGATATGGAGAACGGGAACATGGTTTATGTAACATTAGCAACACATTATTAGCTGTTTGATCAAGTAGTCAAGCCAAAGGCTAGTCATATCAATTACCATTATCCGACATTGTAGAGGGTGATACATAAAATGCATTACCATTCTGATACATCGACTTGTACGAGCCTGTATAATTCACTCTTCCTCTTCTTCTTCTGAATCAGTTTCTGCTTTAAACATATATGACTGAATTAAACCAGTATTTCCACTTGCCACTGTGTAGCAGCACATATAGCCTACTAAATTAAGCAAGGGTGTAGAGTTACATTCAAACTATTTTAAGGCATGAACACTTTTCCACAGGAAAAAAAAACGTTTATGTCATTTTGATTATTAAAGATGAGTTTAAATGGATACATTTATGGACTGCAGGAGGGACTTTAAAATTTTTAGTTATAAGTTTCTATTTTGTAAGTCGTGTTTGGTAATGCATTTAGGTAGCCTAGAAATCTAGACGCACCCTAGCGGCAGCAAATGTAATTTGCAGCCAGGGTCGTCTAGCAACTCTCCATTGGCTTGTGAGCTTGAAAAAACTAACTCTAGTCAGGCCAATTACATCGTGTATAGAGTCGGTGGGCAGGCTTAACATAATGACGGCAAAGTTGCGACAGTTCCACGTGATACTTAAAAACAAATAAGCTGGCGAACAGCGGTCTTTCGAATCGGCTTTGGCCACGACTCTGGACGACTTGGAGTTAAGCTTTTCTTTGAGAAAAGAACAAAGAACATTTCCATGAATATGCAAATTAGCCCTGCCTCCACTCACTCACACCAGCTCAGAGACCCACTCGCTCAACTTTTACTCAGGTTACTGTAGTAAATGCTGCACAATGGGATCACTCTTTACAAAGTCGGACACGTAACGTTAATTAATATGATTAGCCTTTTACATTATCAAACAGCTGATAAAGTGACACAAACCATGTTCCCGTTCTGCCTTTTAAAAATCAGCATTCTTAGAAGTGCTTTGAACATCATAGAACGTCAGTGGAGAAAGACATAGTTCATCATAACATTGTGATAGCCATCATGTACATAATTCACCCGCTATATTGCTAAATGTACAGGATTTTTCATATCAACAGAAAATAGCGGGACAATCGGGCTTCTCTTGAGACTCCCCTGCTTCAGAGAATAACGTGATTGGTTACAAGGTAGTCTTTAACGTCAGAAAAAACAGCGATTTCAGACCGTGTTTTTGAGTCTGTCTTTGGTACACTGCATTTATAAGGAGAAAATACTCAGCAATGGTGTTGACTTATGAATTTGCGCTTTGTTTGTCTGAAAGCATATTAAAAACACCACATAGACATATCAACAACATTTAAAAGCTTGATTTTCACCACAGGGAGTCTTTAAATCTTTGTACATTCATACACAATCAGCTCTTAAGTTTATAGAAAATGATAAAATAGGTGTGTACATTTATACATTGTATAAATGTCACAGTAACTGACCAATTGTGTTAAAAGCCACAGTATGTAATTTTTCGCCGCTAGAAGTCGATTCTAAACAAAGTCGTAGCTTGATGACGCCTTGATTTCACTGAGCTTTTATTATGCCGCAGACGACCGCTTCTGCTTTTCCTGGCCATGCGCATGTGGGGTAACGCAGCGCTGTTTTATCATATTAGATACATTTGAGTGTGTTTTAATTGGTTATAATGCATTATGTTATAATGAGTTGTGTTATAATGCTACTCTGTGCGTTCGCTCGACGGCTACTATGAGACACTTGTTGCAGACTGCAGTAAACTAGATTTATATTAGGCATGGTAAAGCTCCTTGCCCTCGTTATATTACGGGTGGGGACACGCATTTGCTCTGTGTTATGTGTTTGGGACTGGAGCACGCTCAGGCAGCCCTTGAGGGGGCTGACTGTGAGCATTGTGAGAAGTTAGCGATGAGAACTCTCCGGTCCCGCCGAGCGCTGCGGCTCACGCTCCTCAGGGCTCGGGTCCTGCTGCTGCCGAGGCAGAGCGAAAGGCTTGCGTCCTGGGGTTCGCAAATGGATCTAGTAGCGGGGTTAGAGACGGGCGATCCCCTTTCTCTGCCCTTACCTGCTAGATCTGGTGTTTCAGATTGCGAGTCAGAAGCATGCTCTGTGGTTTCTTCTGCTAGCGCTGAAGTGCAGGTGCATCAACACTCCAGTTCCGAGGAGCTGGATGTTGTGAGCCTAGATACTGTTGATGAAGACATTTCGCCACCACATACACACGTACATGAGGAGCATGAGGAGGTTGTGACTCGCACCGTAGCCAGGTTAAAAATAGACTGGCCAGCCGAGAAACAGGAGGTTCGTCAGCCAAGCAAATTAGACGAGCGATTCCTTCCATCTAGATCACAACCTTCAAAGCGGGGCTTGCCGTTTTTTCCAGCATCATATAGAGTGTTCAGTCCCGCAACATCTGCATATTCAAACATTATGGGACTGAAACAGCATGGTTATGCAGCGGTGCCTCAGGTTGAAGAGACGCTTGCGAGCTATCTCTCTCCTGAGTCTGCATCGTCGCTAAAAGCCCCGCAGCTACCCACTAAACCAGTGAGAGCAACATCAGTTTTAGTGGGTAGGGCGTATTCGGCAGCAGGTCAGGCAGCCGCTTGCTTACACACTATGGCGGTATTACAAGCTTATCAGGGTGGTCTGTGTTCACCTCATTACACGGTGCCCGTCTCCTCTCGGTGCCATCAGGGGTCCTTTCTGCATTTTCTGGCAGTGTGGAAACTTCTGCCAAATATCTCCGATTGGGTCCTGCAGACAGTAGAAAATGGGTACAGAATTCAGTTCGGGTCACACAAGTTCAACGGGGTGGTATCCACAGTGGTCAGCCCCGAGCAGGCTCTGGTTATGGAACAAGAAGTACAGACTCTTTTGCGAAAAGAGGCTATAGAGAGGGTCCCTCCCCACAGCAGAGAGTCAGGGTTTAACAGCTGGTACTTTTTAGTTCCGAAGAAGGATGGAGGGTTGCGTCCCATTCTAGATCTGCGTCAGTTCAAGATGCTCACGCTGAAACAGATCGTGTGTCAGATCAGGTCCGAGGACTGGTGTGTCACAATAGATTTAAAGGACGCATACTTTCATGTCTCCATCCTTCCTCAACAGGAGGTTCCTCAGGTTTGCTTTCGGGGGCGAAGCATACCAGTATCAGGCGATTGACGATTGGAATGTGCCTAAAGTCCCCACTAATGTGGTGGGTCCCATAATGCTGCAGGCCTTTTCTCCGCCTCCGTTTCATAACCCAGACCAGGAGAAATTAAATCTGCTCTGCCCGGTGAGGGCGCTAGATGCTTATGTCCACAGAGCTGCACTGTGGCGTAAGTCTGATCAGTTGTTTGTATGTTTTGGGTCCCCGAGCAAAGGGAAGCCCGCATCTAAACAGACGCTAAGCAAGTGGATAGTCGAGGCTATTTCAATTGCTTATGAGTCGGCCGGTCAGCCCTCACCGTTAAGGGTCCGAGCCCACTCTACTCGGAGTATGGCTGCTTCTGCAGCTTTGCTATCAGGAATTTCTCTTCAGGAAGTATGTGATGCGGCAGGCTGGTCCTCACCGCACACCTTCGTGAGATTTTATAACCTGGATGTGGCCTCCACTCCAGGGTCTCGAGTGCTTGTAACATAGTGTGCGCTATGATTTCACACATACATGCACTTGGGATTATGGCGGCGTGGGTATTGGGTTCCCGCAGCGCTTGACGCAGCACAAGTTCCCTTGAAACTTCACCCGCCTATGACGTCCCGTCACGCCATTGGACTGATTTCACGAGTGCTTCATGACGCAATCACACAGAGGCGTTCCCGCAGCGCTTGACGCAGCATCTCATTCCCTCTCAGGGAACCATGGTTACATACGTAACCTGAGACGTTTTCTGTCGATGAATGTATCCAAACAGTTGCTCACCTGTCTAATAAAACACATAATATATTAAAGCGTCTTTGGTGTTTCCATGGTTTCTACAAAAAAAAAACAGGAAACGTGGGTAACGCGGGTATGATGTCATTGATAGGCGACGCATGGACAGGGTCCATGTCCTGGTTAAAATTGCTTATTTCTCTGGATTAAAACATTCTTGGAAACATTTGGGATAATGTAAGTAAACAAGTCCACAAAATATATAACATTGTTCTAGTGGTTTTCAGATATTTTAATCCAGAGAAATAAGCAATTTTAACCAGGACATGGACCCTGTCCATGCGTCACCTATCAATGACATCATAGATATATATAGAACAATGTTATATATTTCCTGGACTTGTGTACTTACATTATCCCAAGTCCACAAAATATATAACATTGTTCTAGTGGTTTTCAGATATTTTAATCCAAAAATCGTACATATTGTACCTTTACGCATTTTGCTTAGATAATTATTTATGCTGGAAACACGAACATGAATTTATCTGAATTTAATTTACTTAATACAAGCAAAATAAATCATGAAACAAGCTGTGAAACTTTATTTGTCCTTATCCTTAGTCTCTTTCTGTCCTTACACTCTCTCGAATTGATCACACAAAAATGTTTGAGAAAAAATGCCAAATTTAAAAAAGGCCCATAAATCTATACTCAACAAGTATCTTCTCATTTTCTTCTGTCTTCTCATTGACCTCCATCCACTTGAGACACTTGAAGTGCTTGATGTACAGCAGCATACAGGCTGGAAAAGTGTCAGCTGGATAAACTGAGAATATTTTATAGAAGCAGTCTTTACCTGTACAATATTGTGCAGTCTGGAAAAATTACTGGCAAGACCAATTCAAGAAGCTCTGGTCGTTATTACATTACCCCACCTCTTCGTATAAAACTAATCCCATTCGAATAGGCTTATGTCAGGAGACAAATTCACAAAGCAGAATCCAAAAGGACACCTGGTGACTTTGTAATCTGCTCTAAGCATTCATTCATCCTTTGTCCTATGCCAGACATGCTGCAAATTGCCCCATTCATGATGCCTTTGTATCAAATGTCTCTCTATAAACATCAAAACAACACACTTTTGACTTGATAATGGGTTCCTATCATTACATTTGATATGCAGTGTATATATATATATATATAGACAGCATGTGCAGCTTGTAGTATTGCACACTTAGCATTTTCCATACTAAACACTAAACCTATAAAAATGCCAGAGACCGATTTAAGAATGTACACAAACCATATATTGTCTTAATCGTTTGTTTATTGGCTACAATTTGCATGTGTCAAAACGTTACTAGCTGTTTGCATAGAAAAACTGCAGGCGTGCTGCTTTTGCTCTGAGCTTGTCATGAGACCAAAGGAACCAGAATCCTCAAAGAGAGCAATCTCTCTTTCTGCTCATATTGAATGTAAAATGTATGCAAAAATTAATTATATAATATCTTAATTAATATCTGTCATGTAATACTGAATAGGAGTCTGGATTAGAGTTGAATCTTTCCATTTAACAAATTCTAATAAAAGCATGTTATTACTGGAACAGCCATTTGGATGTTTGTCTTTCTGTCTTCAACTGTAACAATAACCACGTCCGAAGAAAAGCTGTTAGGGATAACTTGCTAAATCAGATTGTGCGAAGCTGTTAATTCAAAAACAAACACTTTCAAGCGAACTAAGAGTCCAAATGAAACAAAGGGAAATATTTTCAGCTGTGGGTGGATGTTTATTGTGTGGGACGTGCCAGGGTGGCACAAAGTGATGCATGGGCACTGTGATGATTTATTTCATGACTGTGTTATTTGTGCTTTTTCCAAATGATAGGATCTGGATAATATTTTAATGGATAATAATAATGTCTCATATTTTCCACTGGCCTCGGTCTGGCCCGGTACTGTATTGACACAACAGCTCAGCATTTCTGTGTTTCTTTCCCTACACAAACACACACTCACACAGGCTGGGATGTTTATAAAGTTCGCCACTTGACTTCTGTAACGTCCTCGCTGTGAGTTCAAGTGTGCACCTCCCACAAGTGTTGCCTTGTTTAAATAGTTTACAAAGTGCTGACCGCAATATACGTCGTAATTCAAAGGCAGTTTGCGATTGGGTGTCAGCTTGCATCAAAAGTGTTAAAGGGATAGTTCACCCGACAATTCATTTTTTACTTGCCACAATTGTCAAGCTCGAAAGAAGAAACTCCAAATATATACACTACCTTTTAAAAGTTTGGGGTCAGTAAGATTAAATTTTTTTTTTTAACACTTTAGTTTAGTGTCCAGTTATCACTATTACTAGGATATTAGCTGTTTATTCGTAATAGTTAATAGTGAGAATTTGACCCTAATCTGAAGTGTGACCAAAAAAAAAAAAAAAAAATCTATTAAGCAAGGATGCATTAAATTGATCAAAAGTGGCATTTTATATTGTTTTACAATAGTTACAAAAAAAAATTCCAAATAAATTGTGTTCTTTTGAACTTTCTAAAGAGAGCGTTGAAAGAATCCTGAAAAAAATATTTCACAGTTTCCACTAAAATATTAAGCAGCACAACTGTTTTCAACATTGATCATGTAAAATGTTTCTTGAGCAGCAAATCATCATATTAGAATGATTTCTGAAGGATCATGTGACACTGAAGACTGGAGTAATGATGCTGAAAATTCAGCTTTGATCACAGCAATACATTTCATTTTAAAATATATTCAAATAGAAAAGTTATTTTAAATTGTAATAATATTTCATAATGTTATTATTTTTTCCTGTATTTTGGATCAAATAAATGCAGTCTTGGTGAACATAAGAGACTTTCAAACCCATAAAAAAAAAAACCCAAACCCAATAAATTCATCCTTAATTATTAAAGCAGAGTCTCATCATGTATTTTTTCTTTTATTTCCCCACACAGAGCCCAACAGTTACCGCACAATGGTTGCTCGTTCAGTCAACAGCTCTCGTCTGGCTCAGGATTACACTCTTCTGAGGACGTTACTGCAGTCGGTGCGTTTCTACAGCCGAGCTAACCTCTATGGGCCCAACATTGGCCGTCCACGCAAAAACGCAATCCTATTACTAGATGGGTGAGTGTCTCTGTCATTTGTTCAGAAATATTATAGCCTCCCTGCATGCACTTATTTGTATGTTTGACATATGTGAAGAGTGATAAGTTATAAACCAAATCTGGAGGAATGCAGGAAACTCCACAGGTTTTGGCGGATAGGATATTTGGGCTGTTTTTATGATGTTTAATGCTTTTAAATTGACACTGAAAGCTGTAGTAATGGCTGCTGAACATTCAGCTTTGCCATCACAGGAATAAATTACATTTTTAAGTAGTAAACAGTTATTATAAAATGTGTTCAAATCTGTTCTGGCAGCAGAACTGTGCAGGAAGCTCCACAGGTTTTTGGGGATATTATATGTAGGCTGTTTTGATGATGTTGTCAGATAACAATAATAGTATTGTACTTTCAACTTTGTTTAACACATTTGACTACATTTGAATATACAAAAAATTGCTTCCTTACATTTTTAAGTACAATCAACATGTTTAAGTAATTTCAACTTAAATTACATTAAAAGGTTAGTTCACCCAAAAATGAAATTTCTGTAATTAATTACTCACCCTCATGTCATTCCAAACCCGTAAGACTTATGTTCATCTTTGGAACACAAATTAAGATATTTTTGATGAAATCTAAGAACTTTCTGCAACACAACGACCACTTTCAAGACCCAGAAAGGTAGTGAAGGCATTGTTAAAATAGTCCATATGACTCCAGTGGTTCAACCTTAATGTTATGAAGTGATGAGAATACTTTTTGTGCGCAAAAAACCTAATTTAAAACTACTTTATTTAACAATATCTCCCCTGTCACTCTCTTAAGGTATTCACGTTGTTGGGCTGTTCACAGTGTAGTGCTTTCTAGTTCTACAGCAGAACGCCAGATCACTATTGGCTGAGCACCACATGCATGCGTTGTGGTGCTTACGTGAATTGCATAGGAGAGTGTCACAGAGGAAAAGAAATTGTTGAATAAAGTTTTTGTTTGTTTATTGAGCACAAAAAGTATTCTCGTCGCTTCATAACATTAAGGTTGAAACACTGGAGTCACATGGACTATTTTAACGGTGTCTTTACTACCTTTCTGGGCCTTGAAAGTGGTCGTTGTGTTGCTGTCTATGTCAGAAAGCTCTTTGATTCATCCAAGAATCATAAATATCTTAATTTATGTTCTGAAGATGAATGAGTATCTATGGGTTTAGAACGACATGTAGGTGAGAAATTAATGACAGAATTTTTATTTTTGGGTAAACTACCCTTTAAAACTGACTAAAAAAATTTGTCTTGTATAAGTTATAAAAAAAGTTGAAAATTGCTTAACTTATTTTGATGAGCAATGTAAAAACTTATGTTGTCATAACTTATTGATCATATAATTTTTTTTAGAGTTTATATTTCTGAATATGAAATTTAGTGTGCTGCTTTTAGTAATTTTCTAGCTTTGAAGCTTTTAGTAGATGTATGCATTTACAGTTTACACTTTCTCGTCTGGAAAAAATATATAAAAATATACACTACTGTTTAAAAGTTTGGGGTCAAAATCATTTATTCAGGGGTGCATTAAATTGATCAAAAGTGACATTAAAACATGTAACATAGATTTCTTTTTAATGCTGTTCTTTTGTACTTTCTATTCATCAAAGAATCCTGAAAAAAAGTATAACAAAAATATTAAACAGAACAACCATTTTGAACATTGATAATAATAATAAAAGTATCTTGAGCAGAAAATCAGCATATTAGAATGATTTCTGAAGGATCCTGGAGTAATGATGCTGAAAATTCAGCCATCACAGGAATAAATTATGTAACTAAAAGTTAGTTTAAAAAAAAATAAAAAAATTGATTCTGACAAGATATGCAGTTTAACTGTAGATGAGCAGCAGTGTGAGAACTACTAATGGGAGCCTCAAATATGCTTTGATTGGCTTTGATTGTCACATCATGTGTCGTTTTGCGCTTTCAGTGTAGAAAGGCGTTGTTGTGACTGTTCACGCATGGTGTTGGCAGAAGGGCATATCTGATGTGTGACTTGTTTTAATGGCTCGTATAAGAGATCTCCAAAGCACATTGTTTAAGAGAGCGCGGTAATGTCCGCCTGCCTGGAGAAGCACATAGCTGAGTCGTGTTTACGTTGCTCCATGTGGATTGTTAGTCCAGGGGCCTGTAGCACCATTGAAACTCACCGTCAGATAAATAAAGTGTCACTCTATTAATGGCGTGACAGTGCAATGTTCCACCTGCATGTTTCTTGTTCCTCCCACTCTCTCCTGCAAGAGCGCAGAGGCTTCAGTATTGCAGCTCTCAATTTTGAGTGCAACATAGTAACAGATTTGAATTCCAGTAAGACATTATAAAAGAAATTACTTGCAGTCAGTAAATCAAGAATCATTCAGATTGATTCAGTGAGTGTCATTGGACTGAGTCTTTCTGAATGATTCATAAGAGTCATTTGTTTGTGAATTACAGTGCAGAAGAATAAGGCTGTTCAAAAACTGCTGACAGAAATGAACATCATGAAAAGCATTAGGTCCCAGTGTTTTTTCCCCCCAATGCATTGTTTCTATAAAGGACAAATAATTAATGGAAACCCTAAATTCCCTTCAAAATGAGAATCATGTCTCAATTATTCAGTGTGTGGTTTTAAAAGAGGATTTGAGCAACACTGCCAACCTTATGCTTCTAAACACATATATTTTTATGACAGAGGCTTATTAAAGCAGTGCCAGTGTTGATGTGCTTAGTATTAAGACCACATTTTTCTAATTCTGTTCTTGTAATGACATCTGAGATAAATACCTCTGGGTTTAATTTGGGAGTATTCATTTAACATTGTTTGTGCTTTTGCGGCGTTCATCAAAAACTGGCTTCATAGAATAATGGCTTTTGTGAGTGGATACTAATTGGTTATAATTCCTGTGTGACAGAGCCAGACATAAATCTGTCAATGCCTGACCAGAGCTTCCTCGTTCTTTCAACCAGCAGGCCCTGTCTACACACACACACACACACACAGGTTTCTGTTTTATGGGGATTTTCCATGGACATAATGATTTTTATACTGTACAAACTGTATATTCTATCCCCTAACCCTATAATCCTACCTGTAAACCTACCATCACAGAAAACTTTCTGCATTTTTAGATTTTCAAAACACTTAATTTAGTATGAGCTGTTTTCCTCATGGGGACCTCAATTTAGGTCCCCACAGTGACAAGAGTCCTGATTCAGGTTGAAGTCCCCACCGGGATAGAAAAACATGAACACACACGCACACGCACACACACACACACACACACCACCCACATGTTGTATTTTCATGTTTTATGGGGACATTCCATAGAGATAATGATTTCTATACTGTACAAATTGTATATTCTATCCCCTAACCCTACCCATCATAGAAAATTTTCTGCATTTTGACATTTTTAAAAAACATAATTTAGTATGATTTATAAGCTGTTTTTCTCATGGAGATCAAAAATGTCCCCACAAGGACAAGGATTTTAGATATTGCCATCCTTGTGAGGACATTTTGTCCCCTTAACGTAGGGTTTACCAGGAGCACACACACACATGCACACACACATATATATACACACACACACACTGGAATCAACAAAAATAATGGGAAAACAAACTGCCAAAATGAAAGAAAAAAGAACAGGAATGTATTTATTTACTGCAGAAATTACATTTCATAATCATTACTTAACTATCTAAAAGTATTTGAAACACAATAAGTAACTTAGGATACAACATTTCAGAAAAATGTAAATTTTCTTACCACATTGGCAATCATCTTGGATAATAGTGTTTTTGTTGTTGTTTTTCCACAGTAAGCAACTGGTAGCAATAGTATTATAGGACTTATATAGGATATATATATCAGATAAAAAAAAATGTTTTATATATGCAATTTATATTTGAGATATACATATGTATCAAATGTACCATTTATTCTTTTTATTACTTTTTTAATAAGGAAAAATAATGACTGATTGCTATGGAAGCCCATTTCTTCCTCAGTAAAAAAAATAATAAGGAAACAATTTTATTTCTTGTAATTGTGATTTTATTACTTTCAATTGCAGTTATTCTGCCATTATTGCTTGCAATTAACCCTTTCATGCATGGCGTCTACTACAGTGAACAGATATTTGAAAGCCATTTTGAACCATTTAAATTTTAGTACCATGTCCCAACCACCAAGTGGCGAACCCCCAAAGAGTTGTCTACGATTCCATTTAATTATTGTCTTTGTATCTCTTTGTTGTTTTGAGATATTGCATCATACATTCAAAAAGTACCTCAGGAATTAGTGTTAAATCCTTTTATTCTCAGATAACAGGAACAAAAAATATTTTTCAGCTAAATAAAATGTAACAAATACTTTTATCCAGATATTAATAATATTTTTTTTTTTTCTGAGAAAATACATCTGTCCACTCCAGTGGATGTCATGCGCCAAAGGGTATATTGTGTCTATTGGGCCTATATTTAGATTCCACCTTATTTTGTATGTTTTACTTGAATAGTTTTATTAAACAGCAATATTAAATAGTCTTCATATTTTATCATTTATTTCAATGCTTACAGTCTATATTTATTTATTAGGTCATATAAAAATGTATAGGCATATACTTATTTTATATATTTCATAATTAACAGTTTTAATTGGTGGAAGAATGATGATAATTATGATACTGGTTTTACTTGGTTTAAAATAAAATGAGTTCCCATTCAGTCAACGTTACGTCAGGTTACGACGTTTCGAGACCTAGAATGTAGAAAAACAATTTTTTTTTTTATTAGACCAAACAATGATTTCTATTGAATTTTTTTTATACCGTTGAAGCATGGTGTGGACATATATGTAACTCCCTCAAAATAAAATATATTGGAAAAAAAATTATTGCCATGATTTTTCACTTGTTTAAATGTAAAAACAAACATTAAAAATTTTACTTTGTGATTCAATAATTCATGCATGAAAGGGTTCAAATGTTTTATTGATTGTGTAGTGTACTTGTCTTTAGTAAGCTTGAGCTCTTTTTACTTATATTTACTTATATATTGTGTAGAATGTATAATTGCAAAATTTCAATGTCATCTAAAATTATGGCATTGTAACAATGTAACAACGTATTGTGATATGAGATTTTGGTTATGTTGCCCACCCCTAACTAAAAGTCTCAGTAATATTGTTGCTTCTCAAGTAAATTATTTTTCAAGGAGAAAAACCTGGGCCCACAAGGAGGTCTGTAATTCTTAGCACTTGAGCAATCTGGCATAATTTTTGCACAAGTTTCTCTGCTCTGTGTGATTTGTACTGTGCAGTGTAGGTGCGCCCCATTACTTTTTTGCCACAAGCCGCCTTGTGTTTTCCTGCAGGGGCTTTTGAGCAGTCATAACTTTGGCAGGCTGAAATGAAACTTGGTATTACAACCACAAGTGCTTTGTCGAAGGTCTTCCTCAGAACGAGACGCCACCCCTTGCTGCTACCAGTCTCGTTCAGATGGAAATGATAAATGCAGTTTTAACTTAGCAGACAGACAGAGGGAAAGAGAGGGAGACGAGAGGGGAATTATGGGACGGCATGGAGTTTTGGAAGGGTGGTCGCTATTTTTCTGTGCGGAACTTTGCTTTGCTGTCACACGAATAACTGTTTAGAAACTTCGCTCCTTATAAGGAGTTTTGCTCCATGGTTTGATTAAGATTACTCAGCTCCCAGGTAAACTATCCTCTCTGCACAAATTTACTCACAGCATGAGAGATCAGTGTCACCAGCGGAATAAACGCTCACCTCCTGTGTGTTTGGCCATCAGTTCTTTTTTGGGAGAGTCATTTATGATGGTGGAGCAGACTAAAAATGCTGAAGTATCATTCGTTTTTCCTGTGCAATAATAACCTTCCCTATTGACTTTAACAATACTGAATTTTCCTCTCTTTTGCAGGTTTATGAAAAACGGTGGTTCTGTGGTTGACGCAGTAACGTGGCAACAGTAGGTATTTTACCTTTTTTAAATTATAACCTTTTATTATTCTCCATTGTTTATGGAAACATTGAGATCATCTCTCTAAAGATGCAATACAGCTTTGAAACCAAAACAGAATGCTAATGCAAAAGTGTCAGTAGTTCTCAATTGGTGGGTCATGGCCCATAAATGAGTCGCAGGTCTGTTCTGATACTGCAGGGGAAAAACAATGCAAATATTGAAACAAAGCACATTAAGATGTGTGTGTGTATGCCAGAAGCGTGAACATGAAGCGTCCGACATTCCACCCTTTGCTTTTTCGGTTAATTATTTGAATCCGGGTATTTAAAATGTACTTATTCTATATGGAATTTTCAGTGTGAACACTCTCACACTATTTATACTACAAAACCTCATAGAATAGTGCATAAGTGAATTGGGATGCACCTATATTTGTGTATAGTTAGGAGAGGAAAAAAATAGACCAACTTATAGACCATACCAACTTTAAAAAAAGAACATTTATACATTTACAAAACTATTTACATAATTAGTCAAATTGTTGGGCAGTAATACTATTCATACATTTTAAATGTTTTATTTTAAGGACATTTTTATTATTACTTTTTAACAATAAAAAATGTTGGTACTGATTCTGGGTACTGAAGCAACCAGTTTAGAATCACTAGGTTCATCATCATTGTTGAAATTTATTAATAATAATAATAATAAAGGTAATTTTATAATTTGTTATGCACAATAGTTTTTAATAGTAGTAGGTCAGTTTTAAAGGGTTAGTTCACCCAAATTTCTGTCATTAATTCCTCACCCTCATGTCGTTCCCAACCAGAAAGACCTTTGTTCATCTTCGGAGCACAAATGAAGATATTTTTGATAAAATCCGAGAGCTCTCTGACCCCACATCTATTTAATTAACACTTTCAAGGCCCAGAAAGGTAGTAAAAACATTGTTAAAATCGTCCATGTGACTCCAGTGGTTCAACCTTAATTTTATGAAGCGACGAGAATACTTTTTGTGCGCAAAAACTTTATTCAAAGTTTATTCAAAAACTTGAACAAAGACTTTATTCAACAACTTCTTCTCGTCTGTGTCAGTCTCATACACAGTTTACGCTGGTCATCTCCTGTGTCAGCATTACACGCATGCATCATGGTGCTTACGTGAACGTGGTAAGCCGACGTTCTGGCGTAGCTCTGATGTAACTGGGAAGCGCCGTATTGTATTTACTGCGTCAACAGTATATGAGAATGACACAGATGGGAAGAAATCGTCGAATAAAGTCATTATTTTTGTACAAAAAGTTCTCGTCGCTTCATAAAATTAAGGTTGAACCACTGAAGTCACATGGACGAATTTAAGTTTTTACTACCTCTCTGGACCTTGAAAGTGTTAATTAAATAACTGTCTATGGAGGGGTCAGAGAGCTCTCGGATTTCATCAAAAATATATTTTACCTTTAAGGGTTAGTGTTAATGTCACCCACTGGTCAATTAAGAGAGGTGCTAGTTAAACCAGTGTCATTTTCTAAATCAACTGCCTTGTCAATGGACAAGACACATTTTCTATTTTCAGATATTTCGTAATGAGCATTTTACACAATATTCACTCAAAACATTCAATATTCATTTTGAACATTTTATTATTCATAGTACATCACATTTGCTTTCATTGAAATTGTACATGTAATATTTTTGTCATTGGCTATCTTGCTCTCTAAGCAATAGCAATACAAATAGTCTGTCCTTCTGCTCTGTTGTTAATCAAGCTGTTCCCCACCGCCGCCTTAATTTCTAACACCTGTGAGGTGGGATAATGTGCTGGAAGGTAAATTTACACTCCCAGCAAACACATGCAGACCTCTAATTGAGGATTTTTTCCTAATCTGGTTAAGTACCATTACTGAGAAGCATCGTAAAAAACGTCAACAGTCGGTGTATGTTCAATAGTACTTCACACTTTGGGTAGAACATTTAAAATTCTTTTCATACTTCCAACGACATCATTCTATTCCGTAACTATTCATACAGTGTTTCTGTTTCCCATTGCATCACATTAAAGTTGGGAAACATTAAGGTTTTTTAATGTTTTTTAAAAGTAGTATCTTAATCTAGGGCTGCAACTAACAATGATTTTGATAATCGATTAGTTGGTCGATTATTTTTTTGATTATTAGGATAAAAGCCCATTTTTTTATTTTATTGACAAAACACACTATTCCACATCCTGCCCAATGCTATCCTTCAAAAACAAACATGTCAGCTGAGTGCTATGAAAACATACATAGTGAATGTATCTACCCATACAAAAATGAACCATGGTTTTACAACAAATAAAACAAGCAAAATAAATAACAGGGTTGTAGTTATTCTATGGTAACCACAAATTAACCATGGTTTTGCTTTAAATCCATATACCTATATGGTATTTGTGTGGTTATACAAATGGTAATCAATACGCCAAAAAAACATGGTTTTACTATAACAAAAACATGGCTTTACTGTAATAAAACCATGGTTAATTTTCGTAAGGGTATGTTTGTGCTATACATGTGCAAAAGTTACGTCTACATTAAAATGATGTTAAAGAAAAACAAAAAAATCACAAACTCAGTGTTAGCAGATAAGGAATGTTTTACAGGAACACACACACACACACACAAACGTAACCTGTTATTGCCATTTCTTAATCCTTTAAATAGGCAATAAGAAACGTCTTACATTTTATATTCAATTGCATGCTGTTACCCCTTTACAGTTACTACTCTCATAAAATACTTGGATTACATGTTGACTTTTAAAATAAATGTAATGTCCAACAGCAGATAGTTAATGCAGCTAACATGAATGTTTAATATTAAAATATTAATTGTCTCCCTCTCGACTACGTTCTGTCTGTTTGACGCGCATGCACGCGCGTGCCCACCGTGCTCGATCAGTGAAGTTTAAAGCTGTTAGGATGATAATTGATAATAAAAAGAAGGAATCTTAGAATGATTAGAAAACTTTTGACCGGTAGTGTTTATATATATATATATATATATATATATATACACACACACTCACCTAAAGGATTATTAGGAACACCTGTTCAATTTCTCATTAATGCAATTATCTAATCAACCAATCACATGGCAGTTGCTTCAATGCATTTAGGGGTGTGGTCCTGGTCAAGACAATCTCCTGAACTCCAAACTGAATGTCAGAATGGGAAAGAAAGGTGATTTAAGCAATTTTGAGCGTGGCATGGTTGTTGGTGCCAGACGGGCCGGTCTGAGTATTTCACAATCTGCTCAGTTACTGGGATTTTCACGCACAACCATTTCTAGAGTTTACAAAGAATGGTGTGAAAAGGGAAAAACATCCAGTATGCGGCAGTCCTGTGGGCGAAAATGCCTTGTTGATGCTAGAGGTCAGAGGAGAATGGGCCGACTGATTCAAGCTGATAGAAGAGCAACTTTGACTGAAATAACCACTCGTTACAACCGAGGTATGCAGCAAAGCATTTGTGAAGCCACAACACGCACAACCTTGAGGCGGATGGGCTACAACAGCAGAAGACCCCACCGGGTACCACTCATCTTCACTACAAATAGGTAAAAGAGGCTACAATTTGCACGAGCTCACCAAAATTGGACAGTTGAAGACTGGAAAAATGTTGCCTGGTCTGATGAGTCTCGATTTCTGTTGAGACATTCAGATGGTAGAGTCAGAATTTGGCGTAAACAGAATGAGAACATGGATCCATCATGCCTTGTTACCACTGTGCAGGCTGGTGGTGGTGGTTTAATGGTGTGGGGGATGTTTTCTTGGCACACTTTAGGCCCCTTAGTGCCAATTGGGCATCGTTTAAATGCCACGGCCTACCTGAGCATTGTTTCTGACCATGTCCATCCCTTTATGACCACCATGTACCCATCCTCTGATGGCTACTTCCAGCAGGATAATGCACCATGTCACAAAGCTTGAATCATTTCAAATTGGTTTCTTGAACATGACAATGAGTTCACTGTACTAAAATGGCCCCCACAGTCACCAGATCTCAACCCAATAGAGCATCTTTGGGATGTGGTGGAATGGGAGCTTCGTGCCCTGGATGTGCATCCCACAAATCTCCATCAACTGCAAGATGCTATCCTATCAATATGGGCCAACATTTCTAAAGAATGCTTTCAGCACCTTGTTGAATCAATGCCACGTAGAATTAAGGCAGTTCTGAAGGCGAAAGGGGGTCAAACACAGTATTAGTATGGTGTTCCTAATAATCCTTTAGGTGAGTGTATATATACTGTACAAACTGTATATTCTGTCCACGTACACTAACCTTAACTCTACCCCTAAACCTACCCATCACAGAAAACTTTCTGCATTTTTGAAAACACTGTTTAGTATATGCTTTTAAGCCCTTTTAATTATGAGGACTCAGGAAATGCCTTCATAAACCATGATAAGTTGTAATACCAGTGTAATACCCATGTCCTTATACAAATTTGTTTCCTCATAAATCATATAAACACACACACACGCACACTGTATACTACCATTTAAAAGATTGAGATTTTTTATAAATATTTTTGAGTCACCAAGGCTCACGAAGGCGGCATTTATTTGATCAAAATTACAGTAAAAACAGTAATGTTGTGAAATGTTATTACAATTAAAATAACTGTTTTATCATTTTAAAGCAGAATTTTCAGCATCATTACTCCAGTCTCCAGGGTCACATGATCCTTCAGAAATAATTCTAATATGATGATTTGGTGCTCTAAGAAACATTTTTATTATCAATGTTGGAAAAAGTTGTGGAAACCAAGATTAATTTTTTCCAGGATTCTTTAAAAAATAAAAAAATTTAAAGAACAGCATTTTTTGATATAGAGATCTTATGTAACATTTTAAATGTCACCCTTATCAGTTTAATGCATCCTTGCTGAATAAAAGTATGAATTATTTTGTACTATTTTGAACAGTAGTGTATATATTATATTTATAAATATTTATGTATAAATAACTACTTCACACTTGTGCACAGTATATGAGTAATATGGTAGTTTTTAATAAGTGCGATCAGTTACGCTTCACCTGCGACAGAACAGTAAAGAGTCTTTTAGGGATTAGAGCAGCTGTGTTCCTGAGGCTAAAGGATAACCACCTGTTGTGTATTCATCTCTAAACAACTGCTCACTTCAAAACCCTTTATCCTATTAACTTCTTATGGAGATGAGGACTGTGTTTTCAACTTTGAGAGTGTATTTAGCTGTCGTTTCTGTCCATCAGAGGGTGAAATGGGTTTGATTCAAAGTTTTCTGATTGTGGAGTGTAACTGGGCAGCTCTTGTCTGACTTTTATTTTGAACCTCTTGTTTTATGTTGTTGTCATGTATTTGTTCTCTAGCCCAATCCTGATTGAATTCAGGTGTGTAGTTTTAGAGTATTCATGCTGCCTTCTTTAGTCAAATATGGGATTTTACATGATGGCTGCATCCAAAAGTTTAGGCTGCTGATTTGCTGACTCGCTGTTCTATCAGGCAATGACTTTGCAGGCAGCTTTTGTGCACAAAACTGAATTCAGACTTCTAACGGTTTAATTATCTACAGCAAAATAGAGAGCGCTTTGGTGATAAATAAGCAAATATTTAATTACTACAGTTAGGGATGGGCGATATTATGACCAAAATCTTATTTCACAATATGAGTAATTTTATTTAACAATAACAATATACACTCACCTAAAGGATTATTAGGAACACCTGTTCAATTTCTCATTAATGCAATTATCAAATCAACCAATCACATGGCAGTTGCTTCAATGCATTTAGGGGTGTGGTCCTGGTCAAGACAATCTCCTGAACTCCAAACTGAATGTCAGAATGGGAAAGAAAGGTGATTTAAGCAATTTTGAGCGTGGAATGGTTGTTGGTGCCAGACGGGCCGGTCTGAGTATTTCACAATCTGCTCAGTTACTGGGATTTTCACGCACAACCATTTCTAGAGTTTACAAAGAATGGTGTGAAAAGGGAAAAACATCCAGTATGCGGCAGTCCTGTGGGCGAAAATGCCTTGTTGATGCTAGCGGTCAGAGAAGAATGGGCCGACTGATTCAAGCTGATAGAAGAGCAACTTTGACTGAAATAACCACTCGTTACAACCGAGGTATGCAGCAAAGCATTTGTGAAGCCACAACACGCACAACCTTGAGGCGGATGGGCTACAACAGCAGAAGACCCCACCGGGTACCACTCATCTCCACTACAAATAGGAAAAAGAGGCTACAATTTGCACAAGCTCACCAAAATTGGACAGTTGAAGACTGGAAAAATGTTGCCTGGTCTGATGAGTCTCGATTTCTGTTGAGACATTCAGATGGTAGAGTCAGAATTTGGCGTAAACAGAATGAGAACATGGATCCATCATGCCTTGTTACCACTGTGCAGGCTGCTGGTGGTGGTGTAATGGTGTGGGGGATGTTTTCTTGGCACACTTTAGGCCCCTTAGTGCCAATTGGGCATCGTTTAAATGCCACGGCCTACCTGAGCATTGTTTCTGACCATGTCCATCCCTTTATGACCACCATGTACCCATCCTCTGATGGCTACTTCCAGCAGGATAATGCACCATGTCACAAAGCTCGAATCATTTCAAATTGGTTTCTTGAACATGACAATGAGTTCACTGTACTAAAATGGCCCCCACAGTCACCAGATCTCAACCCAATAGAGCATCTTTGGGATGTGGTAGAACGGGAGCTTCGTGCCCTGGATGTGCATCCCACAAATCTCCATCAACTGCAAGATGCTATCCTATCAATATGGGCCAACATTTCTAAAGAATGCTTTCAGCACCTTGTTGAATCAATGCCACGTAGAATTAAGGCAGTTCTGAAGGCGAAAGGGGGTCAAACACAGTATTAGTATGGTGTTCCTAATAATCCTTTAGGTGAGTGTATATATTTAAATATATAAAATGATATGTTTGCTTTAAATAAGCTTTTTATGATATCAAAATTTTTGAAATTTTATAATTCTTGTCATTAATTTTAATATCACACACAAAAAAATCAAACTAGCCTAGGTAAAATACCATTTTTGTCAGAACCGATCCAATCCGATATTAAAATTCTGAGTATACCAATCCGATACTAATTTTTTTTGTTTAAAATTTCTATGTAGAATTTCTATACCTCAGTGTGTTGAACTGATAATCACTCTTTTGTGAGTTAAACAGAATCTACTAAATACAGACAACTTCATTATAAAGAAAAACAACAAATTAAAAAAATAATCACAATCTATGACAAAAAAAACTATTATGAACTAGATGGTGGATAAACTAGATTAGTGGATAATTCAGCAGCAAAAGTTACTCTAGAAAAATCATGAGTGCACAATAATTGTTTAAAATCTAAACATTTAGTGGAGAAAAATTAAGAAAACAATAAAAGTGAATAAGTGTAGCTCTAAATCTGGTAAAAATGTTACATATTGTTGTAAAATACATTCATGAAAAACAAGTAAATATATTTATAGAAATAGGGCCTTTATACTAAGAAATTACAGTTATTTTAAATGTATAGCACAGCTTTTTAATGAGGCAGCAACATATTATAGATAAGAACAAGAAAGGCTATTAATAATCTTTCATAGCGCAAAAGTATTATAATACGAACGGCTCCAATACAGCGCGGCACAAAGCGTGCATGCGCATCCCGTGCGCAGGACGATGCGCTTGAAGCAACATGGAGTTCACAGCGCAGCACTCCGTCCACATTTAGAAGTTCAAAACACAAATGGAAGAGATATGGATGCGTAGTGTATCTATCTATGTAATATTTTATTGAGCAGTTTCTTTTAACAATTTAACATTTTAGTTACCCTGTGTGAAGAACAATACAATCTCTAGTCCAGTGTTGTGATCTAACAGACACGCGGTAGAAAGTAACACGATTTACAGCAATAAACTCCAGCAAGATAAAGTCATTTTATGCGAAACCATAGACCGTTATCTACAGATCAAGCATAATAACAGGAACATTGAATTCCGAACGCACACGCAATTTGAAAGCTGAATGGAGAATGACTGACAGACGCGGAGGGAAGCATTCACGTGAACTTTAATTTAATGACTTAAATATTCATCTGGACCTCACATTAAACTATGGAATGGCTTCAGAACACTTATAATATAGTGCACGAAGCGTTGATGATGCTTTATAATGTTTTTGTGGGGCACTGGGCAATAACACAGAATATTATACGCACAGTCTCTCTTTCAGCAGCAGATTTATTAGGCTGTTGTCACTTTAAGATCGACTGCACGGATCCATATGCTGTTACACATGCGTTTTCTTTCTCTCAAATGTTTACGTTCACTGACATAAATGGACATAAATGACTGTTTATAAGGATACATGCAAAGACGGTTATTTTGACGCAGCGTGTGCATTAGAGCTGCACGATATTGGAAAAAAATGACATTGCGATATTTTGTTTTTCTGCGATATATTGTGATATGAAAACAATTTCACTAGATGATTTGAATAGCTCTGTTTGTAAAGAATTAATCATTCTAGAATGATTGTGGTGATTTTGTAGGGTAGTGCATCTGCATAGAAAATAATAAACAAATCACAAGCATAGATAAATTTAATAGAACAAATATACAAATTAAATAATCAGTGCTTTATGTTTTTCAGGTAAATCTAACATTCAGGTAGAGACATAATCAAATGTAAATAACATTGCATAGTCATCACTGTATAAATTAAATATAATTAATATAATTAATTAGTGCTGGGCGGTATGACCAAAAATTTATATTTTTCTAAATTATACCAGTTGACTAGAATGCCATATTTTACTGTCATGATGAGTGAATATTGTAGAAAATGTCCACACTAGAATTGATAAAGGTTTGCAAAATAATGCTGTGGGGAGAAAACAACCAATAAAACACAGACCTGCAACACGCTCATTACAGACACATGAATATTAAAATATGACCAAGGAGAGAGAAAAAAAAACAGAGTTGAGGGCACCTTAAGCATTTTAAAAATCTAACCCTATATAACAGACTGCCAACACGAGGGAGAAATGCGGAGGAACATTTAAAAGGTCTAAGGATATTTTCAATGCATTTAAGAGCACTACAGTCTCTGAACAAATGACACACATAAGTTTAACACAGAAAGAATAAAGCAGTTACTTTTTTGCCCATTCTTCTTTGAATTGTCAATCTATTAACTTACATCATTGTCTTCGGTGTAGCAGAATAATCCATCTTGTCATCGCGGTCGTGATCTGACGTATGGCTGTAGTATCAGTGTCCTTGTTTGCACATATATTTCATTTGAAGAAGACGTGATAAAATATGTGCGCATACACGCTGTTAGTTCATGTTTAGAGCACTAGAGTATATGAAATATGTCCATAAAATACTTAAATGCGCTCGCTTTGTAGTGGTGTCCGAAATCATAGTGGACGTTATTAAGTGCACTCATTCAATCCCATATTGCACCGCAATAACGACTGTACAGCTTATGTACACTCAACGGCTGCCCGAATTCTCGTTTTCATTCACTCCTTCAAGTGAACTGTAGTAGTGGAATAACGTAGGGAATTGTGAATGAGTGTTTAGGGGGCGATTTCGGATTCAGCCATAGGCTGTAATGCGATCTCAGCTGTGTCCTCACTACAGTGCAACAGTGAAAAGGGACCCCCCTCAAACAGTGTCGCGCTGCGCCGCGTTCCGAACTTTGTTTAAGCGACATATACCGGTATTGTGGTATAATCAAAATTCATGTCATAACAAAAATAAACACCGGTATTCGGTATGAACTATAATTAATGAATTGATACAATGTATCTTTGTTAGAGCTACAAAACTGGCTGTTATATTAGGCTGCTGTCACTTTAAGATGAATTCATGGAGCCAATATAATGATACACATCCGTTTTCTTGCTCAATTGTTTACAACACAATGACTGCGTTTTTACGAGGGTATTCGCTGAGACTGTTCTTTTGACTTAATTTTGCGTGCACATGTCTGTTCAAGATCAAACAGAAGAAAAAAGAGAACGGAATTCGGTGTTCAGTTGCCGGCTCTGCGCGGCTCTGTGTGTGCGCACAGAAAACAGTGCGTGAGTTCCAGTCTTCTTGTGCTTGATGTTTAAAATGACAGGACTTAAAAACATATGCAAATGATAAACTTTCACACTATGATGGTTAAACTTTGCAACTAATCCATGAAGCATGCTTTTATATGCATTTGGCCCGTACGGATAACGGATCAACTACGATCCCTATAGGCGACTTTACATCTATGTGACTACTATGTGGCAGATGCGTACATTGCGATATCGATGCTAAAACGATATATCGTGCAGCCCTAGCGCACATATAGAGAAATATGTGAAATATGAGTCCTCTTTTGCTGCTTATTGGACTTCAACAGTTTAAAATCACTTGTTTTTAAACTGCAATGCTTAAAACACATTCAAATTATAAGCTTTTGTGACAGCGCAGCACAGCAATGTCATGCAAATGAGCATAACTGTGAAAGAGACGATAGTCCAAAATCTCTACCAGTTGACAAATTTCTACTGGTTAATCGTGTCTAAAGGTATATCGCACACCCCTAAATACTAATTTCTTGCTAGAAGTAGAAAACGTAGGTCAAAAACTTACATTTACACACAAACTGACCACCAACTGCAACTTTCAGATCCTTTTTTTTTTGTGGCTCAAATGTCACAGAATACAACGCACAGGATTGTGGGATATCAAAGGCGAAGGATACATCTATGCTGCCTTCAAAAATCGACCATGAAGGTATTTCAGGAGACAGGAAGTGAAGTTAGCATTCGATTAAATCGTGGCTTGATGCCTTTCTACTTGAAGACGCAGCCGATATCAATAAAATAAACTATAAAACCGACCCAATGCTTGGAAGATGATGTGTATAGAAACAAAATGGCAATGCTACGGTTAGCTTGGCAGGTGTTCATTGACAACACAGCGGTATTCTGGTAACCAAACTGAGGACGATAAATGATGTGGTGATGCAATGCTGCCATTTATTTTGTATGATTATCTGTCAACGTGTGATGCACCTGTCAGGTTTTGCACCAAACAGGATTTTGAATCGTGTGATGTCAGAGCTTTAACTGATTTATGTGTTGTATTTGCGTAAAAACAAATGTTTATCATTAACTATATGCACCGCTTCCTGGGTTCTGCCCTGTTCGCATGATGTCATTCATCTGCATCTGGACAAAATCGGAACAAAAAATGATTTTGCAGTGTTCCAGAAAGTTTCAAAAAGCATGAAAAAGACTTTCAAAATAAAAGCCAACCTGAATACCAAACTAAAAGAATGACAAGAACCAAACTAAGCCATCATTTCCAGATAGACAAGAAAATGATGTAATGCCTGATATCAGGTGATTAATTTTAGGAACGGAAGTTGTTATCAGGGTTAACAGTGAACTGTGTGTACTCCTGCGGAACTTCCCCCAGTTTATTTTTGCTGATTATCGCAGATACAGCTCTGGATGTTGCATGAAATGAAGGTTTTTAAAAAAAAATTGAATTTAGCTGAAAGTCTGGATATCTGGTTATTTGTCTGCCTCTGATTGCTCGGTAACAGAGTTGATTAAACTATTGCTTGCCCATTTGGTTTTCTGTCAAGTATTGTATTGGGAATTCTGTTGATTTCTGTTTTCAAAGTAAAGTTATCTAGTTGGCTGAGAAAGATGAGGTTTTGTCTGAATTATGGTCGTGGAAACCTCCAGTGGAATAGCTTTAAAATAAAGCACAGTCTGGGCAAAGTATGTTTTATGAATTTATAGCTGTCATTTTCTTAAGTATTTTCATAAGTTATAACTTATTTTCATAAGTTTTTTCTTAGGAAAAATATTTTTAATTCATTGTAAAATTTTCTTTACAAAAGTAATGTGAACAGCTCTTGTAGTGAATCAATTATATATTTTTAATGGTTTGCTGTAAATTTACACAATATACTCCAATGTGTTTTGCCCTGGCTTAACAATTAATTTTTTTTTCTCTTTTAGAAAATTACTTCTGTAATTTTCTTTACAAAACTGCATACAATAGTAAATAAAATGTACTGTATTTTAATGAAAAAATATAGAATAAAATGTCTTGTTAAGATGGCCATTATTTACGGTCTTATTTATTTTCATTTATTGTGCTGGGACCTAAATCTGAACCGATCTTGCTTGTCTGGGTAGGAGTGCAGTGCCGAGCTCAAGTCTGACCCAAGCAGTCACTTCCGACTGCTGGAGACAGACAAGGCGAGTTCCAGGTCAGCAAGTTTTTTGAAATCACAGATGCTGTGTTTAGAGAGCTTCAGCGGAATATGCAGGGCAAATCTCATTCTTGTTGAGTTTTCCTTCAGATGGGCTGTCGCTTTATAACTTCGCATTCAGAAAGCGCTTGACTTGCTCAACACTGCATTGCAATATGGCAACCCTTTAATAATCAGAAACAAGCTCATTAGCGAATGGGCGCTGTCTTTTATCTCCCAGCACAATGACAGCTGGGTGTGCTTTCAATGACTTTAATTAGTTCCATGCTGAGTGGCTTTGAATTATTCAGTAATGAGAAACTCCAAGTGTTTTATCAAGTGCATGCAATAGCTGCGGTCATTAAAAGTTATAAGGGCATAAACAAGTTAGCATTTCTCCCTCAATTAGACAGCCCCCCTGCGTCTGCGGAGAGAGGGTGGGCTTAAGTTAAACAGACTCATTAATCTAGAGGTCAACCCTGATTAAAGGAAACGGAAGTAGGAAAGAGTGTCAGGGAGGAGAATTTTATTTTAAAAAACACCACCTACTTTGTCAAACTCAGGCCATATGTGCTCACACGTTCTGATGTGTAATTATCATTTTACAGTAAAGAATGATTCCAGGACAGGTAGGGGTGGGTGATATACCGGTAGACACGTTTAACTGGTTGAGATTTTGGACTATTGTCTCTATCGCGGTTACGCTCACGTGATGTTGCTGTGCTGCATGGTCACGAAAGCTTATTTTTTACATGTGTTTTTAGCAACACGTTCTCACTCCCAACTCATCACATATTAACACTTGGTCAGGACCCTTCGGCGTCACTTTTTAACACAGGGTACCCCTTTAGCATAGTTTTTCGACTTGTAGGGTACTCCATTGATGTCAATGAGAAATCTTTGGCATTATACACATTGAAATGGGAATGTTATCGTCATGATTAAATGATATATTACCATTATGACATGTTGGAATGTGATTCTCAATTTAATCAGCCAGCATAATTTTATTTACATTTATTTAATTTTTTTATGTACACTATTTAGACACGTAACACAACCCCACCCCTAAACCTACCCGTTTGTGTATTATATGATATAAAACAAAGGATACAACAGGCAGATACGACTGCAGGCACAAAATATTCAAAAGGTACAAATATTCCAGGTGTTCCGAGGCCAAACGATTGATTTGTGTAAAGAAAAAACCCAAAAGCGATCAGTGTCTCCATCTGCCGTAGATCATGCACACATTAAAAAATTGCTGCCTGAAGAAACATTACGTCAGCTTTGATAGTGAAATTGCATTGGCTCTTATGTGTCTTGTGACCAATTGCATCATGCTAAAGAATTGGGTGTATCTTTTGAATGAGATATGACTGCATGTTCACAGAGCGGCGGGATAATTTCAGCGATTAAAACATTAAGATCCACTCTGTTCTTCACATAAAGATATCATATTCCTTCAGAAGACTTGGAATGCAACATGAGTTAATACTTTTATGCAGTTTTTGGTCAGTTTGTGCAAAAAATACCTGCGGTTACGTGTTTTATATTGTTTAGAAGTAGGTAGGTTTAGGGCAGGAGTGGGGTTAGTTTCTCCAAAACATAAAAGTAGTCTATAAATATTCATGTATAAAATCATGTCTACTTTTACAAATGAAAATAATTAAATGCGCTGATCTGACGCATTGGGCAAACAACTGAAATCAATGGAGTGCCCTGCGCATTGAAAAATTACGCTAAAGGGATATAGCCCTAATCTCTCACTGCTCTTGACTGAATCACTTTTGTAACTGTTTGTAACACAGTGAAGAATATGCAGTGTTGCAGGTTGTGGACGGGACCTCAACTGCATTGGCACGTCAACTGCCTCGAGTTGCTAGCAGTATGTCTTGCGCTGGGCCGCTTCAAAATGCCGTTACATGGCAAGGTCGTACCAGTTTGTACTGGTCCGTACGAACAACACTGCGACTGTTGCGTACATCAACCAACAATGGAGTTTTTGTTCCTTGCCACTGTCGCCTTTGGCTTGCTTAGTGGGGACATTTAAATTTCAAGTCATGCTCCTCACGACAGCCCCTCCCTGGATCATTCCTCTGAGGAAGGACCTGCTTTCTCAGAGACGGGGCACCCTATGGCACCCGTGTCCAGACTGCTGGAATCTCCATGTCTAGTCCCTGGACAGGATGCAGAGGTTCTAGGTAGTCTACCCCAAGCAGTGGTAGACATCATCACTTCCACTTGAGCTCCCTCTATGAGGCACCTCTATGCATTGAAGTGGAACCTGTTCATTGAGTGGTGTTCTTCCCGCTGGGAAGACCCCCGAAGATTTCCGGTCGGAGTCCTCCTTTCTTTCCTGCAAAATGGGTTGGAGTTGGCTGTCTCCCTCCACCCTCAAAGTGTACGTTGCCCCAATTGCCGCACATCACGATGCAGTCGAAGGTGAGTCCATAGGGAAGTCAGGTTCCTCAGAGGTGCGAGAAGATTGAACCATCCTCATCCTACCTCGATACCCACTGCAGAGACCTCCCTTTGAACCTTTGCAATCAGTCAGGTTAAAAATTCTGAGACAGTACTCTAGTTGCATTGGCTTCCATCAAGAGGGTATGGGTCCTGTAAGCATTTTCAGTCGATGAATCATGCCTAGAATTTGGGCCGGCCAACTCTCATGTTGTCCTGAGACCCCGGCCTGGATACGTGTCCAAGGTTCCCACCACTCCCTTCAGGGACCAGGTCGTGAACCTGCAAGGGCTGCCCTCGGAGGGGGCAGACCCAGCCCTGGCTTTTCTCTGTCCCGTCCAGTATCCTCTGGCCAACTGGCCAGTAGCGCGAGGGACCCGTTCTAAGTGTTGGCTTGCAACGCCTACGTGTGTCTTATGCTCCAGTAGAGTTCCCCAAAAATACTAACCCTGTTGAGTTCCTCCGTCACCCCCGGCAATCAGACATGCCGGAGCGTCTGACGCCAGGCCTACACTCGTATGCTTGTTGGAACCTGTGTTTGGCTGGGTGTCCATATGTAGTGATCCCTGGGGCGATCCCACATGTGTATTCTTCCACGGTATGGCTACCCTGCTCGGCTAGCTCATGTCTCTCATTCGACAGAGCCCGCTTTGTTGTCTCTGCTGGTGTTCTCTAGAACTAGGCCGGAACCACCCCAGAGACTTCCATATGTTGTACTACCCTGCTTGGCTAACTTCCACATTTCACCTTCCTATGGGCAGGATGTGGCTTCCGCAATGTTCCCTTCTCCTAGAGGGGCATGCTTTCCCAGCGTTATCCAATACTCACACTGAGGGGGTCTTGCGGAACAGTGACTGACCTTCTCTGCTTAGAGCCCTGATTTCCCTTTCCAACAGATGGGGTGGACCAGGAAGCTCAGGTAGAGAGCTGGAAGGGCCAGCAGCAGTGGCATGTTAGATATCCCCAATTCGTCTGTCAGTTCCGGTAGTATTCGTTTTTTGTAATATTGAAACTTGTAATAAAATTTCAATAGTATCAACAATTTTGATATCATAAAAAAGCAAAAAGAACTATATTGTGATATCGTTATCGTGAAATAAAATGATTGTGATAATTTATATTGTGAAATAAGATTTTGGTCATATCGCCCACCCCTAATTCCAATTTGTTATGTGAACAGCTCTTTAGTGGTGGAATTATCAATTTTTAATAGTTTGCTGTATAATTACACAATACACTCACCTAAAGGATTATTAGGAACACCATACTAATACTGTGTTTGACCCCCTTTCGCCTTCAGAACTGCCTTAATTCTACGTGGCATTGATTCAACAAGGTGCTGAAAGCATTCTTTAGAAATGTTGGCCCATATTGATAGGATAGCATCTTGCATTTGATGGAGATTTGTGGGATGCACATCCAGGGCACGAATCTCCCGTTCCACCACATCCCAAAGATGCTCTATTGGGTTGAGATCTGGTGACTGTGGGGGCCATTTTAGTACAGTGAACTCATTGTCATGTTCAAGAAACCAATTTGAATTGATTCGAGCTTTGTGACATGGTGCATTATCCTGCTGGAAGTAGCCATCAGAGGATGGGTACATGGTGGTCATAAAGGGATGGACATGGTCAGAAACAATGCTCAGGTAGGCCGTGGCATTTAAACGATGCCCAATTGGCACTAAGGGGCCTAAAGTGTGCCAAGAAAACATCCCCCACACCATTACACCACCACCACCAGCCTGCACAGTGGTAACAAGGCATGATGGATCCATGTTCTCATTCTGTTTACGCCAAATTCTGACTCTACCATCTGAATGTCTCAACAGAAATCGAGACTCATCAGATCAGGCAACATTTTTCCAGTCTTCAACTGTCCAATTTTGGTGAGCTCGTGCAAATTGTAGCCTCTTTTTCCTATTTGTAGTGGAGATGAGTGGTACCCGGTGGGGTCTTCTGCTGTTGTAGCCCATCCGCCTCAAGGTTGTGCGTGTTGTGGCTTCACAAATGCTTTGCTGCATACCTCGGTTGTAACAAGTGGTTATTTCAGTCAAAGTTGCTCTTCTATCAGCTTGAATCAGTCGGCCCATTCTCCTCTGACCTCTAGCATCAACAAGGCATTTTCGCCCACAGGACTGCCGCATACTGGATGTTTTTCCCTTTTCACACCATTCTTTGTAAACTCTAGAAATGGTTGTGCGTGAAAATCCCAGTAACTAAACAGATTGTGAAATACTCAGACCGGTCCATCTGGCACCAACAACCATGCCACGCTCAAAATTGCTTAAATCACCTTTCTTTCCCATTCTGACATTCAGTTTGGAGTTCAGGAGATTGTCTTGACCAGGACCACACCCCTAAATGCATTGAAGCAACTGCCATGTGATTGGTTGATTAGATGCATTATTGCATTAATGAGAAATTGAACAGGTGTTCCTAATAATCCTTTAGGTGAGTGATTCCAATTTGTCCTGCCCTAAATTATGGATTGATTGATTGATTTATTGGTTGGTTGGTTGGTTGGTTGATTGATTTTTATTGCATTTATTTATTTATTTATTAATTTTTATGTATTTTATTTATTTGTTTTATTTCTCTTACGGAATTTTAGGAGGAACATACAAAACAAAGTTGATAAAAACCCATATGAATTAAATTAAGTTTCCTGAGCTATGAAAGAAAAGCCTCTGAGCAATAAAACCGTCCTCTAATGTATTCTTTATCTGTTACATTAGGAGTTTCTGTTTTCCTTGAAACAGATGCATTTTTCTTTCACTCATATTCCAGACGTCTCATCTGCTTTGAATGCTAAATTCAGAAGTCTTTTTGTTGAGAAGCGGCTAATGTACCTTACAAGTGGAATTTAAAACACCACAACTGGAGACACATTAACTAAAAATAATACTAGGGAGGTTGAAAGTTGCTCGTTGCTGTTTGAGATCCAAAGATAATGAAGATTTGTTGCCTCTAAAATTGTGCAGCTTTAATCCCATAGAGACTATACATTTTGAAGGTCAGTGTCCACAGAGAACCACTATTCCTTCAGATACGTCAAGATCTTAGGACGTATTGCTTGACAATGGTGCAGTTCATTGAGGCCCTCTTTCCACACCCTCCTCCAGATGGCCGGCCCACAGCTACTTCATCCCGAACTCCTCTCTCACTCACTCACTCTCTCTCTCTCTCTCTCTCTCTCTCTCACTCACGCTTGCTGTGGCTCTTTGACCAGAAAGAGCTCTGCGTCTTGTCACCGCTGTCTTCTTTTACATCTTAATATAATTCATGGGATAAAACTGTTAGCTATTTTATGTGTAAACTTGCAGACTGGCCTTTAATGCTTTTAATTCATATTTTGAACTTTGCTCACTGAAGTGGGAAAATGTGGATTGTGTTATTTTATATTGTACTGGTAACATCAAGATTGATAGCTTTGCCATGTTGGTGTTTGTTGTTATTTGATGTTATTTCAGTCTCAGGCTTTTTTCTTTTTTGTTTTTTCAAGGGAAAATATTTTGTTATTTCGAAATTGAAATAATTGTTAGCTAGAAATATAGTAATCAGTTTTTGAATATATATATATATATATATATATATATAGAGAGAGAGAGAGAGAGAGAGAGAGAGAGAGAGAATATTCATCATTAAATTTCATATTTGAACTTATTGTATTGATAATTATATATTTAAAAAAATTGTTTTAACGTTAATTAATTTATATGTTATATGAACTTATACTATATATACTTAAGTATATATACTTAATTAAATTAATAATATACTTATATATAAGTATATAGTACGCCCTTTTGAATTATGGTTTTATGTATCAGTATCAGTAATCATCTGGTCCTTAGCAGGTCTTAAAATTAGGTAAATACAACCTCAGATGAACAGCAACACATGACATATTACACTGTGTCATTATTTATTTAACAAAAATAAAGCCAAAATGGAGAAGCCATGAGTAACAAACTAAGTACGCCCTTATTACGTACATAGGAATAAAGTAGCAGTCAAGCACTGCTAATCAAATGTCTTTGATTAATTGATCATCAGCAAGCATGGCCAACTAAATAAAAGCAGAATTTTTGTCAGTTTGCTGGTTTGGAGCATTCAGGTTTGTCTTAAAACAATGCCAGGGAGGAAAGACATCAGCAATGATTTTAGAGAAGCAAAAGCTGTCCATCAATCTGAGAAGGGTTACAAGGCCATTTCCAAACAATTTGAAGTCTATCCTTTTAAAGGGAGAAATATTATTCACAAGTGGAAAACATTCAAGACAGTTGCCAATCTTCGCAGGAGTGGACGTCCCAGCAGATTCACCCCAGGGTCAGACCGTGCACCGTTCAGAGAAACTGCAAAAAAAACAATAACTATACTGTAAAAAATGTACTGTAGAATTTACAGGAATTTACTGGCAAATGTTGTTGATTGCTGTCAAATTGATTACAGTATAATACCGTGAAGCAATTTACAGTTAATTGTTGTATGTGAAATACAGTAATTTGTAGGGTTTTTTTACAGTAACATTTAATTAAACTTTAATTTTTTTAATTTTTTAAAACTTTTTATTTTTCACTAAAGTACAGTATTTACCTGGCAACTAAAGTTGCCAATAAAATCCTGTAAATACCCCCAAAATCCAATATGATGATGTAATAGTTTAACATTTGAAAATGCTGAAAAGAATAATTTTAACAGTAAACTGTAATATACTGATTTAAATGCATTAGGATGAACACTATCTAAATACATTTACAAATGAATAAAAAAAAAACAAGTCAAGCGTGTTGCAAGTAAATATTTATTAAAACTGGCAGCAAGACATTGCATTTATTAAAACTGGCATTGTAAGGCAACACTTTCAGCCTTTCAACTGTTCGAATCTTATCAAAACATTACATAGCATCACAAAATAACCACAAATAACTTTTTTTAAAGTGATTTTAAGACACATTCTGAGTAGAACATTAACTTTCAATAAAAATTAAAAGTTTTTAAAGTCAATCAACAGAATTTGTGGCATTTTGGTACCAATTAAAAACTCAGTGAAACAAACTCAGATTTTAGCTTTTTTTAAAGAAAAGGATTAAAATAAAATGCTATAATCAACATGCCACAAATTCTGTTGTTTGAGCTTATCGATTCTATTAAACTACGAATATTCCATAATGCTGCCTTCACATGCTATTGGAATATGAACAGCCTCTCAAGTCAAAATTTGATTCATGATTCATGAACCTTCTGAGATGAGCACACAGGTGAGGGTTGACTGTTCCTCTTCTCTGAGACCTTTCCACTTGTTTTGTCTCTGTGCTTGTTGTATCTGTCTTGGCTCCAGTGAGTGCTGTGATTCCAACAAAGCATCAAGCTTTCAAGCTTTAGAATAATGTTCAAAATTGAATGAAACTAGCTCAATAAAATAAAAGTAAAAATGCCACTTATCCAATTCAATCAGCATTTGTTGCACTACTAATGTATGAAGCACTGTTAAATGGTTAGTTCACCCAAAAATGTAAATTCTGTCATTAATTACTCACCCTCATGTCGTTCCAAACCCGTAAGACTTTTGTTCATCTTCGGAACACAAATACAGATCTTTTGACGTCTGAGAGCTTTCTGTCCCTTCATTGACAGCTACGCAACTACCACTTTCAAGCCCCAGAAAGTTAGTAAAGACCTCATAAAGGTAATCAATATGACTCCAGGGGTTTAGCCCTGGAGTCATATTGATTTAAATTGTTTTTTTTGTTTTTTTCCGCAAACAAAGCACTCGTGTCGCTTCATGAAACTGAGGTTAGACCACTGGAGTCATATGGATTACTTTTATGATGTCTTCAGATTCATATTTTTAAATCGTAGTCATATTTAACAATATTACTGTTTTGTTTTATATCAAACTTTTTTATATCAAATTAATGCAGCCTTGTTGAGCATATGAGACTTTCAAAAATACTAAAACATACTCTCCCAACCTTTTGAACGATTGATATTAATATGCACAATTTTTTTTCAGTTACTACATTGACAGGCGGGTGACCAAAGTGGAAGACTTTATGAAGACGAGACTTCTGGACACCCTGTCTGAGCAGATTACCAAGGTGTTAAAGGTAAGATTTACAGCCAGCCTAGACATCTTTTGTTTTTGAATGTGTAGGTCAGAGATGTACTAATATGTGTTGAGGTTGTTGTTGAGAGTGTGTAAGTCCCTCCAGTGCTCATTAACTGTGTTTATCTCAAGGGCCCCGGGTTTATCCTCAGCTGCACCATCCAAACAAGCTGTCGCCGGTCTGATAGGTGGCCTAGTGTTAAGGGAGCGTGGGTCAGGGCGCAGTAAGGAAGGAAAGCGTTTGATTGGGTTTACAATTTACAAGTTCCCCCTCAGCCTCATGATGTCTCAGCTGCTCTGGGAACAGTCCCCTTTTGGTCTAATAAGCAGTACCAGGTTTCACAACATTTAAGACTTCCCTCAAGAGGCCCAATCTATAAATACATAGCTCTCCTGTTTTATGCATCTCAAACTCACACATCTGGTCCAGTGTTCGCCTGAAAGTGAAAGAGGGGGAAAACTGGCCTTCCTCACAAATATCAAACAAAAGACGCCAAAGTTTTGTTCACTCCTAAACCCAGTGGGACAGTGATTAGAGCCCATTACATGTGTGATGTCAGATGAACAAGTGCTTATTCCGCTTCTAAACTTCATACCCAAAGGTCCGTTTATATAAAATAAGTAATAAAAGATGGAATTCACATCTCTTTTTCTTTTTTCTTGAGTAGATCTGCAGGTGTTTAGCGGCATAGCCTCCTGCTGTTCGTGACAGTTTATGGATTTATTTTGAAAGACAATTTATGCTTTGGTGTTGATTCTCTGGCTGTCACTCGCTACAGCAGGTCCTGAGGTTCACAGTGTGTCTGAATCACAAGTGGAGAGAATGAGGAGAGCTTTTCTTTGGCTTATTATGGAATATGCCTAATACCCAACATGTGTTCTATTATAACCAGACTCTGACCCTGCAGCTGGACGGCAGTCGGTTGTGTATTATATTGCAGAGTTGGGATCCAATCTCAAATCATGCCCACGAACTGGACAGTCTGATTCATATTGAACACAAAAACTGGAGTCAAGATTCTGGTTTTTATCAGTCAGCTGCATGGAGAAAAAAATGAAAAAACGACTTTTATGACATTTATTATTACATTGCAGTAGTACATATTGTTTGTATGTATGTATGTATTTAGATACTACTGTTCAAAACATTTGGGTAAATAAGATTTTTTTAAAGATGTCTTTTATGCTCACCAAGGCTGCATTTAGTTATTTAATTGTATATATTATGTAAATTAATTTATATAAGTTATATGAACTTATATATGAATATACTTAAGTATATATACTTAATTCATTTAATAATATACTAAGTATATAGTACACCCTTTTGAATTCTATGGTTTTACATATCAGTACAATAAAAATATAGTAAAAACCGTAATATTGCGAAATATTATTACAATTTAAAACAACTGTTTTCTATTTGAATATTAGCAGCCATTACTCAAGTCTTCAGAAATCATTATAATATGCTGATTTGGTGCTTAATAAACATTTCTTATTATTATAGTTGTTGAAAACAGTTGCTTCTTGATATTTTTGTGGAAGCAGTGCTACTTTTCTTAAAGATTCTTTGATGAACGGAAAGTTTAAAACAACAGCATTTATTTGAAATAGAAATCTTTTGTTGCATTATAAATATTTTTACATTCCACATTTATGTTCTGTGGATATTTTGATATCTCAGAATACATGCGTGACATTCAGCGATATATATAAAACAAATCTGGCTGGTCATTGTAAATATCTGTCAGATGGTCTCTTGTTTAAGTGGACCAGACTATTCAATAGTTGACTATAGAAGAATCAAACCTGAACAACCGTCCATCGCTCAATGATTGATCGTTTGTCTCATCTGATAAAGATTCTATGTCTATGTCTGTCTTTCAGATTGTTCAGACTCATGCTCCTGAGAAGCGTGTGTGGCTGGGTGGAGTTGGTCCTGCTTGGGCAGGGGGCACCAATAATTTGTCCGACACATTTGCTGCTGGTTTTCTGTAAGTAAAGCATGTAGTCTGTAGGTGCTCTAACTAACAGCTACTCTGATGATCATTTAATCAGTTTATTTATTTCTCTGATTAATCGTTGTGATTTGCTTCTTCAATTAATGTAATTTGCCGTAATTCCTCTATATAAAAAGGCCATTATTGGCATTACGTATAGAATTTAAATTCATTATGATAGAGTTAACCTAAATTTGTAAGTCCAGAAACAAAGATAGATGATCTGTAACTGTCTGTTAAAGTATTAATCGCTTAATTGTTGTTAAAGGCACAATATGTACATTTCGCCGCTAGAGGTCGCTTATTCAAAACAAAGGGGTAGCTTGATGATGCTGTGAATGAGCGTGGAATCATGGGAGTTGTAGTCTTGACTCTTCACCTCCTCAGCCGATGGAAAGGATTTCGATGGACTCGGGCAGAAATCATGTTCGTAGATGAGCGAATGTATTAAAGTTTTATTAACGTCACGGTGGTATGAAGAAGGACACGGCGAGAGCCGTGGGAGCGAATGCTAATGAAAGAAACCTGTGCGAAACGCTGGTCTCTGAGCTTTTATTATGCTAATGCTGCAGTCGGCTGCTTCCGCTCTTTTCGTTGCGTATATGGGGTAACGAAGAGCTGTTTTACATGGTTAAAACAATCATACTAAATACATTTGAGTGTGTTGAAAGTTATGCTATAACGTTACTCTGTGCATTCGCTCGGTGGCTGGTATGAGAGACTTGTTGCACTTTGCAGTAATCTAGATCTTAGAATGTCATATTAATAAAAACAGGATGATTAAATGTCTGTTGCTAAATGACATGCAATTAATTTAAAAATATATTGTATAATGAAGAAAACTCTCTCTGATTGTGCTATGTTAGCCACTTGACAAAATAGTGTTGTCTCTGAGGCATGGTACAAAAGTTACTTAAAGGATAAAAAAGGATTAAAACAATAAGACTAACCATGTTGCGCTGTATAACAATGATTGCTTTCTGTTGATAAGTGTACCAAACAGTTGCTCACCTGTCTAATAAAATACATACTATATTAAAGCGTCTTTGGTGTTTCCATGGTTTCTACGGAAATCACATGAAGCACAGATATGATGTCATTGACAGGCGATGCAAGGACACAGTCCGTGACACTGGTTAAAATAGCTGATACTTGATAAACTTTATTGGAAACATTTGGGATAATTTAAGTACACAGGTCAATAATATATATAACATTGCTCTAGTGATTTTTGGATATTTTAATCTAAAACCTTTACATATTGTGCCTTTAAGATGTATTACAGAAATGCTCACAAATAGGAATATAACAGTGAATGTAAGTTGCGACCCATTGAAATACGTCTGTCAACCGAACTGAGCAGTACAATTTCTATCAAAGCACTTTAGAGGCCACATGAAACTCAGTCCAAACTACATAAAACATATTCTTATGGCCTTTTTTGAATAGTTTAACATGAAGTGCTCCTTTGCCTTGAACAATTTCCGTTGCAGCTCATGCCTGTTTTTTCTTCATAGAAATAGTTTTTTAAATTGACATAACTGTTTATGGTTGTCTGTGAACAATGCAAAAATCCGACAAACTGAAAACCCCTGTTGAATTCCTAATGTTAAATAAAAAGAGTTATCTGTACACTAATTCAGAATTCAAGGTCCATTGAAAAGTATACATTCTCATATAAAGTGACAACAGAATACCAAAGTGCACTAACAAAAAGTGACTGCACAAAAAGAAAAGAAAAATCTTAAAACAAATCTTAACAACATTATTCAACGCCATTTATACAATCAATGGTGCTTTCGATGATGCTGGAGCATTCCCATGTGGGTGGGAATAATGTTAATTAATCATTCATTTTATAAGCAATTAAAGGCACACTATTTATTTTTCCGCCGCTAGAGGTCACCTATTCAAAACAAAGGCCAAGATTGCCAAGATTGAGCACGGATTCATGGGAGATGTCCAGTGCGTCCCAATTCGCATACTATCCATCCTAAATAGTATTAAAAAATTAGTACGTCACAAATCGTAGTATGTTGAAATGAGTATTCCAAAGATACCCGGATGGTCTACTATTTCCGGTCAGAATTCGAAGTGCAGATCGACGCTCACTCTAATGGCTAATATTGCCCACAACCCATTGCGAGTTGGACGAGGATTCGATTAGAACTACAAATGCGGATAAAAAGTGTTAAAAAAACTACAAACATGACGGATGTGCGAGTCCAACGGTTAAATAGAGAGGTTTAGATAAAGGGGGTTGAGTGATTAATAATCAGTGTCTAACTTGACGAAAATATATTTATTCAAAGTTATCGACACTATAATTAATCTGCAACAGCATTGTGAATTTTTGTAATGATACGTTTGGCCATTAACTTTTAAATGCATCATTATATTTAAGAGAGTCTCTGCATAAAAGACCCATTACGGGCAGATCAACGTGCTACTACATTTCTGTCCAATACGGTAGAGTTAAATTAAATTGAATGTGGAGGATTTTAACTGTGACAAGGTGATTGACAGGGCATTTTAAACAGTGACAGGATGCATGTAACTAAGCAACAGAGCTCACCGTTAAAAATGACGAAGTAGTATGTCCCAAAGCTTGCATACTCTTCTGCTACACACTCAAAATTCTGTACTTTTTCTTCACAAAAAGAGTACATACTTTTAGGTCGTAGTATAAATTGGCGAATTGGGACACAGCAGTCGTCTTCACCTCATAGCCGGTGGAAAAGAATCGGGATGGGACTCATAAGAAAATCATGTTCATGGATGAGATTATTAACGTTACTGTAGTATGAAGCAGAGCAGGGCCGAGTGCTGTGGGAGCGGAAAGAGGTCTCTGAAGAGATTGCTAATGAGAGACAAGCACGACAGCAGAGCTTTTATTATACCGCAGACGAGCGCTTCTGCTTCTTCCAGTCATGCATATGTGGGGTAACGCAGCACTGTTTTATCATATTAGATACATTTGAGTGTGTTGAAAATTATGTTATAACGTTACTCTGTGCGTTCGCTCAGCGGCTGCTATGAGACACTTGTTGCACACTGCAGTGAGCTAGATCGATATTAGAATATCATATTAATAATGCTGGATGGCTTGTGTTGCTGAATGGCATGCAATTCATTTTAAAACATATTGTATGACGGAGAAAATGTTGTATTACTGTACATTAATTAGTTGTTCCCTTGTCTAATAAAACACATAATATATTAAAGCATCTTTGGTCTTTCCATGGTTGATCGGAAATCAAGGGTAACGTGGGTATGATGAAACTGATAGGCGACGATCCATGTCCTGCTTAAAATTGCTTATTTCTCTGAATTTAAACATTCTTGGAAACATTTGGGATAATGTAAGTACACAAGTCAACAAAATATATAACACTGTTCTGGGGTTTTGGGATATTTTAAGATTAAGATTTTGACCATAAAATAATTCCCAAACAAATATTATATTTAATTTAAAGTGTTTTTTTATCACTGTTTGTAAACTACATTGGCACAGTCATAAGAGAGGAACCAGTCAAAAGTTCTTCGTGAACACTACGCAAAACTTTTCTGAGAGAACGCAAAAGCATTGAATTTTATTTCCCAATCGACTTTTTCCATCATCATGTCCCTTTAGGGGCTCCAAGCACTAGTAATCTAGAGTTTTGTGAAAAGTGTGATCCAATTCTGCTTTGAGAAACTGGCACAAAAGTTAGATGGATTACCTGATCCTGGTTAGCGAAACATGGGATTTTCAAATCCAGATCATTCAGATCTAGATTCAACTTTTTGAACAACTGGGCCCTGGTGTCTCCAGTGCATTGAAATGTATAAATGCCATGTATAAATGTATAAATGCCAAGTGTCAGTAAAATACTGCTTTTCAATGGACCTTGACTCATGTTTTGTAAGCAGTATCTACGCACCCAGAAAATACCTTTCATGTATAAAATGTCACAGAACTTTTTCATATTTTTTACTAGTTGCATTCCTAATGGTCTGATATTTAAACTGCATTTTTGCTTGAACTCTGTTTTTGCTGTAGGTGGCTCAACACTCTTGGTATCGCTGCAGCTCATGGAATCGACGTTGTACTCCGACATTCTTTTTTTGATTATGGATACAATCACCTGGTCGACCAGAACTTCAACCCTTTACCTGTAAGTTTTAACACATAAACAGAATCCAAATCAAAAGCAGTCCAAGTTGTTTAACACTCAGACATAACTTGCAGACGGATTTGAGTCATATACCACACGCACTAAAGGTTACGCAAATTAACACCATACGCAGTGATCTGTGTGGTATGCTCGTTACGGTATTGTAAAACCACCTAAAACGCATTCGTAAAAATTACCTGGGCGTAGTTTTTTATTCACATTTTTTTTTTTTGAAAATGGTCTTAGAGTCTTTAGCATGTGGCTCAAGCACCTTACGGCTTTTCCCGTGGGACCTATTAGCCAAGATGAAAGGTGTTTAGTGGTGTTGAATACTAGGCAGCTAAGGCGAACTGCACTGAAATTCAAGCCCGAGACAGTGTCACCTGTCTCCCACCCCCTCTACATGTGTGCCCCACTGTGTGGAACAGCCAGATGCTGACAGCCCTGCAACCTGAGACAAGGGCACTCCACAGGTAGCCACACCCTCCAGACCGCTGCCAACTTCATCCTGAATTATGTAGACCTCACTCTTTCACAGTGTCCACAGGTCAGACCCCTGGAGACGGGACAAACAGATGAGTTCAGTTATTTCAGTTTGATTTGAGAACCTGTAAGGCCACGACTGTAGACTGAGACTGTAAAGGAGACATGTTTAAAACTTTTCAGCTTTGGTCGACCAGTGTTGGGTGTAATGCATTACTATTAATTACTGTAATTTAATTACTATTCCCTTGAAAAAGTAAGGGATTACTCTGAATTTTTCTGTAATTTAATGACAGTTAGTTCTGATGTAATTGCTTTAAATACATTAGAGACTATAGAACAATTCTATACAATAGTGGGTTTAACATCAAGATTTAACGTCTAATGTTAAAATTTATGTTTTAATGGAACCTTCTCCCTTTGGCAGTTCAAGAATAATCTATGCACTTTTATATTATTTATTTGAATGAATTAAAAGAGCAGTTTAATATCTATCCTTGTATTGTTCAACTGGTCGAGGTTGATATGGGATTTAAAAAGTAATTAGTAATAAGTAGTGCAATATTTTTTTAGAGATAATAATTAGTAAAGTTATCTAATTACACAATTAAATATGTAGTTAGTAGCTAGTAATTATTTACTTTTTTAAAGTAACTTACCCAACACTGGGTACGGCTAATATTATGAGATCTGATTCTAAACTAAATTTCAATTTTTATGTTTTATTTCATATTTTATCATTTATTTTATTTTAAATTGACAAAAATAATTTGAACAGTATTTTACTATAACAGATTATTATTATTTATTATATTTATTTATTTATTCAAAGATATTATTGCTAAAAGTAAAACCCTAAAAATCATTTTCATTAATGGAAATAAAATAAACCTTAAATGAAATAAAATAACATTTTACTAAAACTTATTTTATTTCAGCTAGTTGCCAAGGCAACATTTCCCATTTTTGTTTAAAGTTGAAGTACTAAATTAACAAAACTAAATAAACCAAATCTAAAACTTAACAAAAAAAACTATGTACACATATAAAAAACTAAAATAATAAAAATGACAAAAACACAACTAAATTACTAAAAGTTTAACTAAAATGAAAAACGAAAATATAGAAATAAAATCTAATTCAAAATAGTAAGAAAAACTATAATAGTATATCAATCATACTAAATAAATAATTAATTGATAAGTAAATTATGAAAGTATACATTTTTGTTTTATTCGGCATTAAACCAATGATTAGGTTGTTATGTTACAATGTTACATTAAGTTTTTTGGGGGGTTTTTTGGTTAAAATATTTAATAAAATAATAAATGTATATATATCTATATATATATATCAGTACAATAAATCTCTCAGGTTTTGTTTGTCATAGGAATATATTAAAATAAATTAATAGGTTACTTTTCAAAATTGCCATTATTATTATTATCTACTTCTCTGGGACACCAAACACAAAAAATGTATAATCAATCTCAACACAACATCAAATGGAAATGTAACACTAATGCCTATGTGACTAGAAATGAAATATAAATAAAGAACCTTTTTGCCAGGATCCTCCTTTTACAATGTTTTCATATAGATAAAAATAAACAGCTTTAATCTGCCTCTACCCTTAACACTGAAACAGTTCCACTGTATTAATAATGATTATTATTATATCATTATTAATACAATCCCACTGTGTTAATAATGATATAATAATGATTTTAGCTTAACATGCAGCTTACCTTCAGGTTCCTGCTGTACATGCAATCCTCACTGACTCCAGATGCTGAAAGATACATTATCTGCTCGTGGCCCTCAGTTCTTTTACAGCCCACCAGCAGTGGAGAGCCAGACCTGTCGACCTGCTCAGGATAACATGTGTTTCTGTGCAAGTAATAAAACCAAAGGAAGACATAATGAGGACATTTTTTTAAAAATACAACGAGGGTAGAAATTCTTGATTTTACAACGCTTCACTGAAGGGCCTGTTAGACTGGATTTCTCGCTGCCAGAATCTCACCAGGAGTATGTTCTTCCAGGACAAGCCAGAATGAGCATCTTTCCATAAAATGCACTTTGAGCTGCGCTTTCGTCAAGCACTCCTCACAACTTTTTTCCCCCTGCTTCTCGTTCAATATCTCTAGTTATTCCAAGGACCAATCGCCCCCTGCTGGGATCGCAATGCTTTAAACATAGCTGGATGTCTGTGGGAACTGCCAGAAGCCCCACAGCGAGAATTCGCAACAGCCGCAACCTGTCGGCCTGCGTGGAAAATTTACGGTCCAACATTTCTCTTTAATCCCTTACTGAGTCATGTCTCCGTTTCTTTCCCTTCACACCTCAGCAGAAGATCTCATCCCCTCCTCTTGCTTTGCTGCTTTTTTCCCTTTTCTCTCGCTGTTTCTTGTGTTTTTTCACCCTAGCCTTTTTGATTGGGTACTAATTAGAACCATTTTTCCATCATTCCAGGAGATTTCACAAGTAGAATAATAAGTCTTCTGTTATTAATTCCCATATAATTATTTACTCTTTTAGAATATTAAAGGGATAGTTCACCCTAAAATGAAAATGAAGTCATCATTTGCTCACCCTGGTGTTGTACTAATGCAGTATGCTTATCGTTCTTTTTTGGAGCACAAAAGGAGAAATTTTTAAAAATGTCCTGCTCGCGCTCGTCCATATAAAGGCAGTGTATAGCGACCAGCATCAAGCTTTAAAAAAAGATGCAAAAGTATCGCAGAATGATCCCATGATACATGTGTCGTATACGAGTTCTGGGAGTATACGAAAGGGTTTGGTAAAAAACAAACCAAAATTTTATGTATTATTTAATGAAAATCCTGACCTTGGCCGCTAGTCTTTTAGAGTTATTAATTTATCATTCTATCTACGGTGTGAAAGCAACACCTTTCTTTAATAATCTGCACAATAATTTGTATTTATTTATTTAGTTGTTTGTTTATTTATTGTTGTTTAAGTTATGTGGTTATTTGTTTATTTATTTTAGTTGATGTATTAATTTATTTTAGTTATGTAGTTATTTGTTTATTTATTTATTTTAGTTATGTAGTTTTTTTTAATTTTTTTATTTTAGTTGTTTTAGTTGTGTAGTTATTTCTTTTTTATTTTAGTTTTATTTATTTATTTATTTTAGTTGTTTTAGTTATGTAGTTATTTATTTATTATTGTTATTATTCGTTTTTTCATCTGCTGGGTGAAACCAATAGTACACCTCTCTTCAATACTCTGCACAATTATATTATTATTAATATTCCTATCAATATTAACTATGCTTTCATTCTATTATTTATATTTTATTTCTATTTTTTATCTGCCAGGTGAAAGTAATAGCACACCCCTCTTCAATAATCTGCACATTGTTTTTATTTATTTTTCCATATTAATTATTGAAGAGAGCTGTACTATTGCTTTCACACAACACTGAAAAGCTTCCCCAGACTCAGATCAGAATAACAGAGAAACTTGAAAGTGGGCTGTTTTGACTCTGGTTAATAGGCAATCACCTAGCCAACCACCCAAAACCCCCTAGCAACCACACAGAACGCCCACTGCGCCCAGTAGCAATATGCCCAGTAATATTCCAACATCAGAATATCTTGAATGCATTGGGGTGGGCTTGACTTGGGGCCATGGCAAACTCTAGCATCCTGGAAACTCAAGTTTTGCACTGGCAAGCACCACTCACATTTCCTCAAGTAAAATCTACCCTTATAGTTATTTTTGCAATTCCGTTTAGTGTCTGTGGTTAGCGGTGCAAAAATGGCATACTTCACCTTTAAGTATTACTGAAATTGTAGGTTCGTATTGCTCCCAGTTGTTTATTATGTGGTTAAAATTGCTTAGTTTTTGTTGCACACTCTCACGTTAAGTTAATATGTGTCAGTCTGGCATTACAGAACATGGCATTTGCTTATATCCTGTTGGTATTATAGACAAGTAGTTGGTCGTATCCTTTAATCTTTCAGGTCTTTAGTGGTTTGACTTTAATGTATTTATTATTAAAGTGGTTTTTATGTTATTCAGTCATTATAGCCGCTGTACTCTCTCAATTTTACTGGTTGGGCTGAGAAATGCTGGTAGTATCTGCCAACACACAGTAAGTGAACTGAAGGTTGGTGAGGTAGGCATTCTTGAGGTTTGTCATCATCAAGTCCCCGACATACTTACGGCGGAGTTCTTCATTCTTTCGTTCTTCGCTTAGGGGTAAAACAAAGTTCGAAATACGTGAGCAGCGATATACTGTTATCGAGCATCCTGACACCCCCCACTCTGCTGAGAGTGACGTTTAGATGATTATGTAAATATGTGCTGCGCTCTTTCCTCTCAATAACAAAACACAACAAAATTGAGAAAACAGCAAGCATTTTTTTATTTAATAAAACATAAGAAAAGCATCTGATTATAGCAGCGTGGATATGTTTGCACGAGCTCTGCAATTTGGCACTCTTGTAAAGTCACGTCACGTTTATTTATATAGAACTTCATACAATAGATAGCTTAAAATCAAGCAGCTTTACCATATAAAACATAAAAAACGGTGTCTGTGTTTAATCAGAAGTACAACTTTATTACTATATAGCAGCACTCCAGTGTGTTTTCACTCGCGGACGTCTGACCTCGATGGACTGAACAGAAGAAAATAACCAAAAAAGATTTTCACGTGAAGGAAGGCGAAGTCTCCGCGCACACCTAACTATTCGCCACAGACCAATGGTATTACAAAGGTGTTTACTGCCCGGAGTTCGAAGTTCGCTTTGGCCTGATTTTGTTCGAAATGGTTTTGACTGTAGCTGAATAGTGCACCTACGTAACATTTTGATAGCCTAAAAATACACATATAATTTTTCATGGACTATGAGGACATTGGCGTATCTTAAAGAACATGGCCGCCATCGCCCAGTGAAATTTGAGCTTCTATTAAACAAAGTTAACGGAGGCCGATCGGAACGAAACTCGGTATGCATCATTGGCACGATGCACTGAAGGAGCCTGAGAAGTTTCGAGCCAGCGCTTTTCACGGGAGTCTCCTCCTTAGACTCCTGAATCCTTGCAGAGTCCAACGATATCAAACATGCCATGTTTCGCCTTATGGTTTGTGCAACGGTGTGAGTCCGATCGGGACGAAACCACTGAAGGAAATTCGAAAACATAGGTCGATAGCTAAACAATAATGCCCAAATGTCAACATTTTTATAGGAAGTGGTAAAAAAATTCTATCAATGTTGCCCATGGGTCATTTTTATGGTCTCATAAATATAAGTGTCTAACTTCAAAACGAAATAAGATATTTACAAATTTGACACACATACTGTATGTATAGGCACACTTTTTAGGACACCTAAAAAAAGTGGTAGAGATTGGGCAAGAGGTGGTGCTATAACTGTCAAAAAACATATTTTTCCATATAAAATTTTAGAATGTGTCCTTAAAGGCCTTAAACTCTTGAACCCCGAAAATTGCTGCTCGCAGCTATATTAATTGTACAATTTTTTTCTTGTTATATTGTTTATAACGAATTGATTGAGGAATACTAAGAAGGTTGATGAGGAGGAATGTAGTGAATGACGTCCCAGGTCACTAAAGACACAAGGTATGCGTTTAAGGGCTAAGCAAGCAAAATGCGACAGTGGCAAGGAACCCAAACTCCATCAGTGACAGAAATGTAGAAAGAACGTTATGAAAAACCAGGCTCCGTCGAGGAGCCAGTTCTCCTCTGGTCAAAGAACGAACATGGTGTGGTTTAATTTTAGGTTGTATCACAAGTCAGATTGTGGATTGACATCATTCATTTAAAATACATTTTTTAAATCGAAATGCATTTAAATTCGACTCTTATAGAAGTTTCACTGCATCATATCACAATGCAATCATCCTTCTTTAACTACTTGAGATTTATGTTTTTAAGTCTCTAAAACAGGTCTTTTTTTGTAAAATTGCAGAGGAAAGAGACCCACCCATCCCTGAGTCTCTTTTTCCCACTGCCTATAGCAGATGCTGCACAATGTACACTGCCGGAGCAAATTAAGTTAAAGTTTCCCTGGAAAAGAAGCCTTTAAATGCTGCCATATGCAGGATTGCATGGGAACTTCCTGATGCACACATGCTGCTTTGAACCAGCTCAATTAGGTGTTGAATTTAGGAACTGATGAGAGGTATTAGGAGAGACCTATTGTAGTCATGCATGTGAAATTCAGGTAGCCCGTGCAATAAGGTATGTAATCACATAGGAAACAGTTCTCTGGTTACACTTGCCCAGTTATGCTCTTCTGTGTGCATTAAATGTGAGGTGATTCTAGTTTTACTGGATCACAGAAGGATACATGTGCTGATATTGTGCAAAATACTGACTTTTAGACCATGATAACATTGTGCATGTACTGATTCGCTGTTGTGAGCCCAATCCCTGAACATACACACATTCTTGTTTAATTTACACATTTAGTTATTTTAATAATGTCAGTAGTTGACAATTCATGCTAGATATAAAGCAGGTGTTCTAGGAACCTTTGAAAAAAAAAAAGGAAGAAGATGCATCTTGCAAATGCATCTTTTTCAGTTTTGGTTGTTTTGTAAATGTCTGTAAAAGCATGACTGAAAATTTGCTGTGTTCCCCCAGTTGGCGAAAAGCAAAAACTATAGTGTGTATCACTCAATTCTATAAGGCATTTCATTCTTTATGGTCAAGAGAAGACTTTTTTGCTTTGTTTTTTCTCAGTTTTAACAGGAAAGGCTTCCAAAAAAAGACTATGCTAAAGACTATGACTATGCTATTTCTCTATTCAAACATCCAAGAAAACGTCTCTCTCAATAAAAGACTGAAGCACATGTGCATTTTTTTCTATCTCTGAAAAAAAATGAAGAGTCGTTCTTACTAAAGTGAAGGCAGATATGAGAAACTTGCGTTACGCCTATATAAATCCCTCTTTTTTCAGTTTTCTAGGGCTTTCTCTTTAACAGTTCTAAAATTAAAACTCCTTTGAAAGATGGAAGGATGCTGGAGTTCATTGGAGTTCTGCTGGCGAAGAAATGCCACATCTGTCTAGTGTATTTGAACCAGAATCATCTTGCATGAATCATGTTTCTTGGGCAGAGGTGCACCACGCTAACATGACTCCATGGCAGGATGGCTTGACCTAACATGCGTGTTGACATGGCCAAGTTCCAGTAAAAATGCCTCAGTGATGCTTTTTATTTTGTAACATGTGTTTTGTGTGTTGGTATTGCAGGATTACTGGTTATCTCTGCTCTTTAAACGTCTGGTGGGCCCCAGGGTGCTTGCAGTGCACGTTGCGGGGCTCCAGAGAAAACCACGACCTGGACGGGTGATCCGAGACAAACTCCGCATCTATGCGCACTGCACCAGCTTTCACAAGTAGGTTTATTCAAATCCAAATATATAAATTCTGTTAAAAAACCTAATAAGCTGCCTTGATATCTTGAAAAAAAAAAAAAAAAGATTGCACAAAATGTAAGGGTTGTCAAATGTCTTCTATATGAAATTAATTGCAATTGTTTTATTAAAATTTTTATTTATGCACTGCCGTTCAAAAGTTTACGTTTGTTAAGACTTTTTAAAGTTTATGCTCACCAAAGACTGCATTTATTTAATCAACAATACAGAAAAAATACAGTAAAATATTGTGAAATTATTGCAATTTGAAATAACTGTTTTCCATTTTATTATATATTAAAATGTAATTTATTCCTGTGATGGCAAGGCTGAATTTTCATTACTCCAGTCTTCAGGGTCACATGATCCTTCAGAAATCATTCTAAAATACGGATTTGATGCACAAGAAACATTAGTTAACTACTTTAGTTAACATGAGCTAAGAATGAACAATACTTCTACAGCATTTATTAATCTAAGTTAATGTTAATTTCAACATTTACTAATACATTATTCAAATCAAAAGTTGCATTTGTTAACATTAGTTGATGTATTGTGAAATTACATGAACAAACAATGAACAGCTGGATTTTTATTATGTAACATTAACAAATATGAATAAATTCTGTAACAAATGTACTGCTTATTGTTATTTCATTTTAGTTAATACATTAACTAATGTTAACAAATGAGACGTTATTGTAAAGTGTTACCAAGAAACGTGTATCGATGTTGAAAACGGTTGTGCTGCTTATTATTTTTGTGGAAACCATGATCTTACTGACTCAACTTTTAAACGGTATGTGCGTCCTTGAGAATAATGAAAATATATCCCAGACTACATTTATTATGGATTCTATTCAATTAAAGATAAACATGGTTTGTGCCAACCGCTGTGTTTTATGTGGTGTAATAATGGATGCAGTGAGCATGAAACCACTGTAATTCAATTTTGTACAATCAACAGTTTTGGCACTGTGGTGGGATGCCACTTGATTGCCCACTGTAAAATTTGGCTCCAGAACTAATGTTTTATAAGTCAGCCTAATGCTGATGTTGACTTGGTGTTGGAAACGCGCGTATGTCTAGGTATTTTGGAGCAGAACTGTAGCATATACAACGAATACAGCATTTACAAGAGTGTATGTGCGTAAAATTTTAATTTTTGACCTGTAGCATTATCTCCACACATACTCCCGTCATCTGAGTACATAGCTAATGTGAGGATTTTAAGGCTTACCTGCTCATTCTCAAACACATAAATTACTGAGTCCAGACAGCCACTCTTTCAGAGTGAGAGCCCATAAAATTTAACAAGTATCAATTGTCAAGTGTGCAGAGTCTCTTTCTACAGTGCGAGAGGCGCTGAAAGACACCAGAGGCTCAGGCAGGTGAGGGGAGGAGAGGTGCGGGACAATAGGAAGGTCTGTACCCGGGCCAGATAAAAAGTGCCATCGTTCCCTTTGATGATTATCTATTACGCCCAGAATGATGTGAGCGGGAACTGCCAGCTTTTCACCAGCAGTGTAGGTTTACGGTCTACAGATCACTGTGTCTCAGCTCAGTTACAGCTCTGTGTCAGTGCTAGTACAGGCCCCTGGCTTCAGGATTCCTCCAGGACAGACGCTTTTGCTGAAACTGTGTAAGGAAAACAGTGTTGGGGAAGCTACTTTGAAATATGCTACTCATAATTTGAAGTACAGTCAACAAAAACATGGGAGCTTTTTATTGGTATTGTATTTATTTTTTAAATAAACTTCTTTTAGAATGTTTGGGGTCGGTGAGATGTTTTTAATGATTTTGAAAGAAGTCTCTTATGGTCACCAAAGCTGCATTTATTAGATCAAAAATAGAATAAAAACAGAAAAGTTCGATTTCAGTAATATTTCACAATATTACTATTTCAATATATTTTAAAATGTAATTGAATTGGTGCTCAAAAAACATTTCTTATTATTATAAATATTGAAAACAATTGTGCTGCTAAATGTTTTTGTGGAATTATTTTTTTTGATGATACTTTTTTCCAGGATTCTTTGATGAACAAAGTAGAAATAGGAATATTTTGTAACTTAAAATGTCTTTACTGCAACTTTTGATCAGTGTAATTATTAAATTAATTATTTATCTTTTTAAAAGAATCTTGACTTATCAGTGTAAACAGTTGTACACTACTGTATACAATATACACAGACAGGTAGTGGACAGGGGTCAGCATTGGCACCCTGACTGATCTGCAGCTATGCACCCCCATACGCAACAAACTGCAAGGCACTGTGTATTCTGACACCTTTCTATCAGAACCAGCATTAACTTCTTGAGCAATTTGAGCTACAGTAGCTCGTCTGTTTGATCGGACCACACGGGCCAGCCTTCGCTCCCCACGTGCATCAATGAGTCTTGGCCGCCCATGATCCTGTCGCCGGTTCACCACTGTTCCTTCCTTGGACCACTTTTGATAGATACTGACCACTGCAGACCGGGAACACGCCATAAGAGCTGCAGATTTGGAGATGCTCTGACCCAGTCGTCTAGCCATCACAATTTGGCCCTTGTCAAACTCGCTCAATCCCTTATGCTTGCCCATTTTTACTGCTTCTAACACTAATCAACTTTGAGGACAAAATGTTCACTTGCTGCTTGATATATCCCACCCACTAACAGGTGCCGTGATGAAGAGATAATCAGTGTTATTCACTTCACCTGTCATAATGTTATGCCTGATAGGTGTTTATAGATAGATATAGAATCAGAGCAGTATTTATCTGGCACAATAACCGAGGATCTCATTTTATATCACAACATTAAACTGAACAGATAAATTTTTGCTTAACACAACTAATAAAAACTCATTCAGCTAAACATCATTCAGCTAAATATTTTGCTACCTAAAAGACAACATTAGAAGCTTGAATACATTTTTGAATCACTAAAATTATTCATTGAATGACTAAAATGAGCTGACTCACTAAAGTGAGAGAGATTTTACAATCATTGTTTCTTTTTGCTGGACAGTAAGTTAGTTGGCGGTATAGTAACTCCTCAACACTGCAGTTTAGGAATTGATTTGTAATTGCATAATTAGATTAAAGCTCTGACATCAAATATGTAGGGTGAATTCAGGGTGATAGGGACACTTTTTTCCAAGTCATCTCAATAGCAAAAATTACCCTGAATTCACCCTATTTATAGCATGTCTGAAATTGCATTTGGATGTCTTCTTAATGTCCTAATTTTTAGTTTCAGGTTTTAGGCTTTAAGTCTGCAACTAGGAGATATTTGAAAGTAGACTGACATAATCTGGTTACAAAACTCAATTACTGACCCTCGTTGGCGTGGAGATGACAGAGTTTTGGTCTACATTCAAAATCTCATCACAGTGTGTCTTATCCGTCAAACCGAAACCACCACAAACCGAACAAGTAATCTCTATAAATGCCATGAAATCCAAAGCAGCTGGTCAACAGCTAAAACCTATTCACTAAATGCATTGCTTTTGCTTTGCCTGTCTAGTGGCACAGTGATGTCCTTTGACTTCTTATCGCTGATAGACAGGTGATTTAATTAAATGAAAATGTATTTATTAAAATGACACTATTAAATGTCAACAATGTTATTAACGAAATAGAAGCAAAAGCGAACAACATTCCGAAGTCCTTTTTCTTTTCAGACATTCGGGTCTCATTCCTCCAGCCTCTTTCAAGTTTTTCATTCTATTAGTGGTTAAAATGGCCGGTCAGACAAGTCATGGATATGCTTTCAGTATCTTCACTAATCCATCACAACACCCTTATACAAAACAGGCCTGCTTTTCGGTGCTTTGAGTGGTTTCTCCGGTCTACATTTCCCCAGGACCAGTTGCTAACATCAAACAAAGGATTCCATGTTTACGTTCCCCATGCGAATGCTGGAGAGGCACATTGTTTCAAAGTCTTGGACAATGTTTATCGTTTTTCGATCTGTTCGTCTGATCTAATGCGCCCTTCTGGAAAATATCTACCCAAGTTACCAAAGTCTATTAAAACTGAGACACCACACATGTATCACATGACATGAGAGATGTTTTCATTACACAGTCTCGGGTATGTCTCTTTCCTGAATTTTTCCCCTTGAACTCTATTCACTGTGCGCCAAGGTGTAAAGATGCACATGGCCCGGGTTGCTCGTGATTGGTGAGATTACTAACAGGTTTGTCTGACAAAAGCTAAGCTGTGACCGGTGCAGTCAGCCCTTTACAACATGTGGTATTCATGCACTACAGCTATGTTTTCCTTGCCTTTACGTTAGAATCCTTATTGAATTTTATCATGTTTGCCTAATCATGTTGCCAGATACTTATCTTCAGTTAATATTCCCTAAAGCCTGCTCTTCAGCGGTATTACCCTGAAAACAAGGACCAGAATGCTGGAGTCTCTGTAACATAAGCACAGTCGTCCAACACATATAAAGCTTTTGTTACCCCTGTGAATTTGGGAGGGGAGCTAATGCTTTTACAGTTGTTATATGAAAACAATCAGCTCTTTTACATGACGTAGTCCTGGGGCCTCCTTTGCTTATATACAGTACTTTATAAATTGGTTATTGTGCACTGAAATGAAATCACAGATGGTTTTGGATTCTTATAAAATATAACACATTGTCTCTTGTAAATGGAATTCTGGGAACAAACTCAATGTTTCTGTCAGTATCATACAGATTATCATGAACAATGTATGTTGAATTTCAGATGGTAAATTAGGAGAATTAGATACATTTTTGTTACAATATCTGCCCATGTTTTTTCAGATGTGTTGTTTTCCCCACAAAGATGGCAATATCTGAAATCCTTGTCCTTATGGGGACATTTTTTGGTTTAAAATGTCAAAATGCAGAACGTTTTCTGTGACGGCTAGGGTTAGTCTAACGGGATAGAATAAACAGTTTGTACCATATAAAAACCATTATGCCTATGGAAAGTCCCCATAAAACATTAAAAAACAACATGTGGGTGTGTGTGCGTGCGTGCGTGCGTGTACGTGTTTCTAGTGTACTCCATTATCAGTATTGACGTTTTGTGGCTTTTATTCTATGTTTGTTCTGTAAAGCCATCTACACTATACCGTTCAAAAGTTTTAAAATGATTAATTGCAATAGAAATCTTATTTAACATTGTAAATGCCCTATACTGTCACTTTTGATCAATTTAATGTCCTTTCTAAATAAAAGTATTAATTTCTTTCAAATAAATAACTTCTACTGAATCCTACCTTTTGAACGGTAGTGTATATGCTAATGTACATCAGTGCAAGTCAAATGTAAGCATAGCTTAAAATGTTAATTTGATCAATATTTACTTTTTAAAATGTATTTGATGGTCTAAGTTGAGTTGCTGTATCATACATTTTTAATGGATTCTTCTCTTTCCTGCAGTCATGATTATGTCAGAGGGTCCATAACCATCTACATCATCAACCTCCATCGTTCACGGAAGAAAATCAAGCTGGCCGGGACTTTACGAAATAAAACTGTTCACCAGTACCTGTTACAACCCTTTGGTACAGATGGACTTCACTCCATGTAAGTCAGTTATCATCTGTGACAGCAATCCACCGACAGAAAGGAATGTATATAATATGTATGTGTGTGTGTGTATGTACACTACCACTTTTGACTGGTATATATATGATATATATATATATATACATACACTCACCTAAAGGATTATTAGGAACACCATACTAATACTGTGTTTGACCCCCTTTCGCCTTCAGAACTGCCTTAATTCTACGTGGCATTGATTCAACAAGGTGCTGAAAGCATTCTTTAGAAATGTTGGCCCATATTGATAGGATAGCATCTTGCAGTTGATGGAGATTTGTGGGATGCACATCCAGGGCACGAAGCTCCCGTTCCACCACATCCCAAAGATGCTCTATTGGGTTGAGATTTGGTGACTGTGGGGGCCATTTTAGTACAGTGAACTCATTGTCATGTTCAAGAAACCAATTTGAAATGATTCGAGCTTTGTGACATGGTGCATTATCCTGCTAGAAGTATCCATCAGAGGATGGGTACATGGTGGTCATAAAGGGATGGAAATGGTCAGAAACAATGCTCAGGTAGGCCGTGGCATTTAAACGATGCCCAATTGGCACTAAGGGGCCTAAAGTGTGCCAAGAAAACATCCCCCACACCATTACACCACCACCACCAGCCTGCACAGTGGTAACAAGGCATGATGGATCCATGTTCTCATTCTGTTTACGCCAAATTCTGACTCTACCATCTGAATGTCTCAACAGAAATTGAGACTCATCAGACCAGGCAACATTTTTCCAGTCTTCAACTGTCCAATTTTGGTGAGCTCGTGCAAATTGTAGCCTCTTTTTCCTATTTGTAGTGGAGATGAGTGGTACCCGGTGGGGTCTTCTGCTGTTGTAGCCCATCCGCCTCAAGGTTGTGCGTGTTGTGGCTTCACAAATGCTTTGCTGCATACCTCGGTTGTAACGAGTGGTTATTTCAGTCAAAGTTGCTCTTCTATCAGCTTGAATCAGTCGGCCCATTCTCCTCTGACCTCTAGCATCAACAAGGCATTTTCGCCCACAGGACTGCCGCATACTGGATGTTTTTCCCTTTTCACACCATTCTTTGTAAACTCTAGAAATGGTTGTGCGTGAAACACCCTGTAACTGAGCAGATTGTGAAATACTCAGACCGGCCTGTCTGGCACCAACAACCATGCCACGCTCAAAATTGCTTAAATCACCTTTCTTTCCCATTCTGACATTCAGTTTGGAGTTCAGGAGATTGTCTTGACCAGGACCACACCCCTAAATGCATTGAAGCAACTGCCATGTGATTGGTTGATTAGATAATTGCATTCATGAGAAATTGAACAGGTGTTCCTAATAATCCTTTAGGTGAGTGTATATACATATACTATATTGCCAAACGTTTTGGGACGCCTGCCTTTACATGCACATGAACTTTAATGACATCCCATTCTTAATCTGTAGGGTTTAATATGGAGTTGGCCCACCCTTTGCAGCTATAAGAGCTTCAACTCTTCTTGGAAGGCTTTACACAAGGTTTAGGAGTGTGTTTATGGGAATTTTTGACCATTCTTCTAGAAGCGCATTTGTGAGCATGCTCTAGAGTCCAGTGACGCCATGCTTTACACCACTGCATCCGATGCTTTGCATTGCACTTGGTGATGTAAGGCTTGGATGTAGCTGCTCGGCCATGGAAACCCATTCCATAAAGCTCTCTACACACTGTTCTTGAGCTAATCTGAAGGCCACACGAAGTTTGGAGGTCTGTAGCTATTGACTCTGCAGAGAGTTGGCGACTTCTGCGCACAGTGCACCTCAGCATTCGCTGACCCCGCTCTGTGATTTTACATGGCCTACCACTTTGAGTTGCTGTTGTTCCCAATTGCTTCCACTTTGTTATAATACCACTAACAGTTGACCGTAGAATATTTCACTGAGCTCCTGAGAGCGACCCATTCTTTCACAAATGTTTGTAGAAGCAGTCTGCATGCCTATGTGCTTGATTTTATACACCTGTGGCCATGGAAGTGATTGGAACACCTGAATTAAATGATTTGGAGGGGTTTCCCAATACTTTTGGCAATATAGTGTGTATATATATATATATATATATATATATATATATATATATATATATATATATATATATATATATATATATATATTAAATTTGGATTTTTTATTATTTTGCCCTTCTGAAAGGTTGTAGGTTCTATGTTGTTATATTTTAAATTAAGTTTAATAATATAATAAAATATTATAAATACAATTAAGTTCTGTTTTATATTATATGTTTATACTATGGTTAGGTTAGTACCAGTGAAATAAGATTTCCTATTGGTCTTATATTTTAAGTAATAATATAATTATTGTATTAATATTATATTATTACTATTTATTGCAGATCTCTGACGTCAGTTTATTTATATATAATATCATTTAATATAATATATATAGTTGCATTATATTATTTTATATTTTATTATTTTGTATTATATTGTGTTATAGCCTCTTATATATACTTAGATACTAGTTATCGCAGATGCAGATCTCTGACCTCAGCTTATTTAAGAATGTAGTTTATGCTTCTGTTCTCAGTTTACTATAATAATCAATGTGGGGTGTTGTTACTTTACTAAACATTAACTCAGACGGAACAGAGATAAATCTGGTGCTCTATAACTGTCTACACACACAGCTGAGCTAACTGTTTTCTGACTAAATATTCAACTCTTCCACAAATGAAGATTCCGTTTCGCCAACACTAACCTAATTATGGAAAGGGCAAAAGAGAGACCTGGGTCATAAAAACACGGTCTGTTCATCCCCTCAAACTCTTAAATGGGATTTGAGGATTATCTTGTTGGCGAAGCCAAAGCACAGCTGAAACAAACAGGACTACATCCTATCCTGACCCATTTTCTTTTGAATTCATCTGGTTGAAGCTCGTCTGAATGTGTTTTCAGTTCATGTGTCCCTGTTTAATGTTTTCTGTCACATAAATGCTTCTTGTGCAGTGGCGAGTAGATTAGCTCAGCAAATGAATTTAAAATATGGAGTGTCTAATTACGGCAAGTACGGAGTGTCTATTTACACCAAGTGCAAATAGCGTGCCTTGTTGGCAAGTGCTATTCGCACTAGCTCCGCCTAACAATGCCTGTTTGGGAAAAAATAACAGGGAATTTCAACGTTTTCAGTGGTGTAGTAAGTAAAGCATAAGGCTTAAAGATCTAGGTTTTGATGCGAACGACCAGGGTTCGAATCCGCCTTATGCAGAGCTCGCTCTTCTCTCTTTTCCTATCACATATCACATCGAAAAAAGGAATTTACTTTCAATAAAAATTAAGAAAATGTTCTAAAAATGGAAATAAAGTGCCTAACGAAATGTTTTAAAAAATAATACGAGTATTTATTGGGTAGGGTTAGGGCTAGGTGTAGGGAGGGCTTTTATTGTCCCATTAAGGCGGCATCCATTTAATAATTTTAATAAATATAATCCTTTACACTCTGTTATTATTGCATCCTGTACAACAATACTGAGGTGCAAATAGTATGTATCTGTCAAAATAAAGTATAAATAGCATCTAATTACTATTTACACATATTGCAAAGAGCTGCTTTTACATGGTGTAAATAGAATATCATTATTTTCACTTAGTATGCTATTTAACTTAGTAAATAGCATCTACAGCTATTTGCACTTAGTGTAAATATCATCTATTGTGCAAATCTATTGTGCCGCTGCCTTTAAAATATGACATTTTTTTTGGTCTGTTAATTCTAATGTCTTTTTCAACCAACAAGACATTAGTCATGAATGAGAAACTTCACAAATGTCCTCACTGGTCACAAACACTCCATTTCACTCTGATATTCACAGATCTTTTGTATTTTTACTACTTCGGCTGTTAAGAAACACATCATATTTTTCACTCAAGCCGACAAAAACACAAGAGAGTGTTCTGTTTTGAGTTTTCTGCTAGAAATAATTTGAAGCCAAGAACAAAACATCAAAACGTCCATTAAACATAGACAATCCAATTGAATTAGCGTAATAACATTGTCTTGGTTTATTGAAGCTCAATTCGAACTGAGTGTACAGTGAAATGCAACTTCCTTCGGGGCAGATGTTGGCAATAGTTTTGTCAGCAGCTTTCAGCTTGAATTTCAACCAGTTTTTCCTCTCCTCTCGTTTTTTTCCTTCTTGTTTTCTTTTGAGGAATTGTGGGATCCAGAAGGCCACCTCTGTCTGAGCTAAACGTCTATTATTGGGAGTTAAGCATGATACTTTGAAAACATGATCATGGCGTTGATCAGTGAAACACAACCTCTGTGAATAAGTCTACACTTAAATCCCTTCATCCCATAACAGGAGGAAAAGTTTAAATGAAGGATAGAAAGGAATATTCAGAAGAAGCAGAGAGTAATTACCAGTTATATCACAGTGAGCAATATATCATAGACCAGTATAAAAACAAACCCATAATCATGTGTGTTTTGATAGACCCATTCCCACGGTTAATAATCAAACCATTCACTTGCCATGCTTGATAATATTTTTTATAGCGAAAAAGTTTCTTTCTGATTCCAAAGAAACTTAAATTTAAGGCATTTTTCCATCCACTCTCTACATACTATGTACTTACTATGCATTTTACTCATATTTACTTGCATATTTTTCAACTGTTGTTGGGTGGCATTAGGTTAATTAGTCTAGTATATTGTGTCTGAGTAGTGAGTAGTAGTAAAACATGCACAGCATTTGAAATGGCCACAGCTCCATATGGGCTGAATCAGTGTGTTCCAGAGCAAATTTGGTGAGTAACATATATAAAGGCAGACTATAAAGTTACTCATGACACATTCCAATGCTTTAATCCTCTGTAACGCATATGCAGGGAAATTAACTGCTCATTTTGTGGGGTCACACTTAAACACTCTCAGACAGAGTTGCTCTTTTCAAGGATAAAATTTTCCCTACAGTGTTTGGTGGATCTGTCGTTGTCTGTTTTGCATCATATTCTGTAATTCAAAATGGAAACAAAGAGAGAAAGGGGTATTCCAAGAGCTAGGTAAATAAGAGACTGCAGCTCTCATTTGAAGTATAAATTAAATATTCTACTAACAATTTCTGCTATTATAATTTCTGTGTAAATGCATTTTATATGGGGGGGGGGGGTTTCTACACCCATAATTTTGTAAGCCTTTTTTTCAAGATTTACACATTTCATTTAATAGTAAAATTCCATCAAATTGAATTGAATAATCCATAATCCTTTCATATTATGAATTAAGAATTTTAAATGAGTAAAAAAAAAAACATTGTGTAAATCTTAATGGAACTGTTACATGTCTAGTCTGTTTTTGCTTGTCTTTGAGTTTGTTCCTTTGTTCATTTTCCCACCACTCCTGCGTTCCCATGGTCACATCATTATGAGTTCATTTGTCCCAGCTGTGTCTTGTTAATTAGTCTAGTCATCACCTCGTTTGCCCTGTGTATTTAGTTCTCAGTGTTTCTTCAGTGTTGGTCCGTCGACGTTTACGTATACTGGTGTTTTTGAGTGTTTCCTGTGAGTTTGTGCATTAAAAGTTCCTGAGTTCTCTTTCGCCTTTGTGAGTTTCATCTACACCAAGTTTGTAACAGGAACAAGGGAATGGACTATTTAGTTTATGAGTTTCGTATTTATAAATTAAAATGTTTTTATAATTTAAGTTTAAGATTTATACAAAATGTTTTATTGAGCTCTATTTTTTTATTTTTTATTCTTCATAATATGTAAGGATTATTCTATTTAATTTGATGGAATTTTACTATTAATTGAAATGCATAAATCTTTGAAAAAGGCTTAATTTTTTTTGGAGTTTAAGCACCTCACGATTCGATGTAATGATAAAACAAATGAATTTTCTCTCACTATGTGACTCTTAGGGGTGCAAATCTTTAGGCACCTCATGATTCAAATCCAAAACAATTCTGCTTTTTTTTCTTTCTAATTAATGAATTAGTTTACAGACTTTAAGTCTTAAATTTATTTATACATTAAACAATTTAATTAAAACAATTGTATGTTAAGAATTTTCAAACAACTATATACACCGATCAGGCATAACATTATGATCCTAATATTGTGTTGGTCCCCCTTTTGCTGCCAAAACAGCCCTGACCCATGGAGGCATGGCCTCCACTAGACCCCTGAAGGTGTGCTGGGGTATCTGGCACAGAGATTTTAGCAGCAGATCCTTTAAGACCTGTAAGTTGTGAGCTGGGGCCTCCATGGATCAGACTTCTTTTTTCAGCACATCCCACAGATGCTCGATTGGATTGATTGCCAAGTCAACACCTCAAACTTGTTGTTGTGCTCCTCAAACCATTCCTGAACCATTTTTGCTTTGTGGCAGGGCGCATTATCCTGCTGAAACAGGCCACAGCCACCAGGGAATACCGTTTCCATGAAAGGGTGTACATGGTCTGCAACAATGCTTAGGTAGGTGGTACGTGTCAAAGTAACATCCGCTTGGATGGCAGGACCCAAGGTTTCCCAGCAGAACATTGCCCAAAGCATCACACTGCCTTCTTCCCATAGTGCATCCTGGTGACGTGTTCCCCAGGTAAGTGACGCACACACACCTGGCCATCCACGTGATGTAAAAGAAAACGTGATTCATCAGACCAGGCCACCTTCTTCCATTGCTCCGTGGTCCAGTTCTGATACTCACGTGCCCACTGTTGCCGCTCTCGGCGGTGGACAGGGGTCAGCATGGGCTCCCTGACTGGTCTGCGTCTATGCAGCCCCATACGCAACAAACGATGCACTGTGTATTCTGACACCTTTCTATCAGAACCAGCATTAACTTCTTGAGCAATTTGAGCTACAGTAACTCATCTGTTTGATCGGACTACACGGGCCAGCCTTCGCTCCCCACGTGCATCAATGAGTCTTGGCCGCCCATGACCCTACCGCTGGTTCATCACTGTTCCTTCCTTGGACCACTTTTGATAGATACTGACCACTGCAGACAGGGAACACCCCACAAGAGCTGCAGTTTTGAAAATGCTCTGACCCAGTTGTCTAGCCATCACAATATGGTCCTTGTCAAACTTGCTCAAATCCTAACGCTTGCCCATTTTTCCTGCTTCTAACACTAATCAACTTTGAGGACAAAATGTTCACTTGCTGTCTAATATGTCCCACCCACTAACAGGTGCTGAGATGAAGAGATAACCAGTGTTATTCACGTCATAATGTGCTCATAATGTTATGCCTGATCAGTGTATAGCTTCAAAACATACTAGTGTTGGGTGTCATGCATTACTAAGTAATTCATTACTGTAATTTAATTACTTTTTTCCTTGAAAAAAGTAAGGGATTACTCTTAATTTTTCTGTAATTTAATTCTTATGTAATTGCATTAAATACTGTAGACTGTAGAGTAAGTCTATATAAAACAATAGTGCGTTTAACATAAAAATTTAACATCTAGGGCCAGATTTACTAAACAGGGCAAGTTAGCGTGAGAGCGTAATTCCAAAAAAAGCTCTGATAGGAGTGGAAAGTTCAGCGCGTGATCTACTGACGACAAGAACACAGATGCAGCCAGATAATTTCCATAATGACCAACACAATCTACCAGTTAGCGTCTGGTATAATGGTGCAAACACCAGTAAATTGACGAGCGCAAACCTTAGTAAATCACATTGCATGATTCATTTAAATACTGTCCTCCCATACATTTTGCATCTGAAAGGGAAACTCCTACAAACTACAAATGCATATGCAATAAGGTCAGCTGCAAAAATAACTCTATCCACGCCTTTTCAGCGTTAATTTTACATAAATCCTGACAGTAGTTTTTTAATGCCAAAAGAGGGTTTGTGCTGGTGCAAGCTGTTAGTAAATCTGGCCCTTAATGTTAAAATTTATGTTTTTAATGTAACCTTTTCCCTTTGGTCAGTTCAAGAAAAATGTATGCAATTTTATATTGTTTATTTGAAAGAATTAAAATAGCAGTTTCATGTCTATCCTTATATTGTACAATGGTTGAGGTTGATATACAGTAAGTATATCAGTAATTAGTAATAAGTAGTGCAATACATTTTAGACGGGGTAATTATTACAGTAATCTACTTACACTGTTAAAGTTGTAGCTATTTAATGATCACTTTTTTAGAGTAACTTACCCAACACTGCCTACAAGCAAATAGTAAAGAGGAACAAATGAACATGCTATATTACAAGCAATAAACAAAGAGTGCTTTCAGTATCTGAATGTTTTGCAATCATGGGCAGTGAACGATTTTTCTCGTTCTCAGTTTTGCTGCTGTGTAATTGTTAGGCGTACTGATGACATCGGGATATCTAATGGGCCGCATTCACACTAATCATGTACAGCACTATTTTCACAAATCAGATGTTTTTCCTGTCTGTCTAATCCAGGGGTGGCCAACGTCGGTCCTGGAGGGCCACAGTCCAGCAGAGTTTTGCTCCAACCCTAATCAAACACGCCTGAACTAGCTATTCAAGGACAGAAGGATTACTAGAAAGCTACAGGCAGGCAAGTTTTTATCAGTGTTGGAGCAAAACTGTGGCTCTCCAGGACTGATGTTGCCTATCCCTGGTCTAATCCATTAAGCATTTTGAGATGCAAGTGAATTTAACTGCTTACACAGGGTCACACACAGCCGCTTTCCGTCAGCACTCTTCACAAAGCGCACAGGAGCATTTGAAAGCAGCCGTCTGTCAGTAAGTTAGTTTCGTGTATTGAATAGGCCTAGACCTACTGGATTCCAAAAGGCATACATGCATTTGTAGAATTTTGAGGGGAAAACACTGAAATACTTTCAGGTGAGACCGCACGTTGTACAGTATAAAAACCATTATGTCTATGGAGATTCCCCACAAAAATAGAGAACTAGACGTGTGTGTGTGTGTGTGTGTGTGTGTGGAATTGGAAGCAGAATACAGCTGTTCTAGAGTGCACACAGTGCCATTGCGCATGTGGTTAAAAACGAAACTCAAAATAATAGTTGAAGAGAGAATTTGCCTTTTTCACACTTCCAGGTTTTGTGTTTCCGGCACTGCAGCATTGCAGGGTAAATTTACAATATGCAAAGGTAATATAATACAAAGTGTAGTGTTATAAATGTACATACACTTTTTTAAAGATGAAAATATTAAAAAAACTTTTGTACATAGAGACAACTCTGTAGGTAACCTGGTTAGCTGCCTTTTTTAAAGCCTTAAATGTACAAGTTTATCTGAACGTTTATCTTTTGAGTCTGAGATACAACAGTGTTGAGAACTTAGACCTGAAACAAAACAGACCTTTTTTTTTTAAAACAGTCAGAGCTACTGTGCAATCATGGCAGATGTGTGTGATCTCTGTATGCCTTGAAGGGTTTGTCTTTTAATTTCTCAGACACATACCTACATCTGTAGCCAGAGGCTGTTAGAGCTCCAGAACTATCTGGAGACTTTAATATAATTTGCGTTCTCTCCAAAGGAAATGCGGATCTTCTTCTGCAGGAGCCCTGAGCAAAAACACCGCTCACTGTGTTCTTACATACTTCTGTCTGCTTTGAACTCCTGAGCATACATTCTTCCCGGGGGAAAGTTGATTGTGAAGATCAACAATCCCTCCTCACCGTCGCGTCGGATGCTTGCCGTCACTGCTGTGCTTCAGAAGGGTTTCAAGCACAAAGCAAACTCAGTGATCAGTTCAGTCTGTGGCATTGTAAGATGAGGTGATAGAATGGATCATCCAGATGTCTGCTGGACTGGTCAGGAAGGCTCTTTTCTTGGCAAATAAGTGAAAGGTCTTCAGGGTGTTTCTCAAAACCAACAATGAATGTAGAAAAATGCTTCAAAGGGATTTGCATCATTTCAAGTTTTTTCATAAGAGCATTTAAGCTTTAAACTTCCATCTGTTAGGAAACTATATTAATGTCATTATACTCATGTTCAGTGTAATACTGATTATATTGAACATCTTTCATGTGAGATGTGTTTTTGTGGACAGATGACAATGGAATATTATTTTTCTTAGTTGTTGTAGTTAATGTTAAGAAATATAAATGTATCACTCATAATAGTAGGCCTACACTTACTATTTTGTAGTATACTGGGCACATTATCCAAATACCCACCTACTACATTGCATGTTGCACAGAATATGATATGCCACAATGCAATGCAGCCTTCCTTTTCTCATAATATAGACACTGGAGTCGATGAATAATAAAATACTTCTTTATTTTGCATTAAGTTGAGCATTAAATATTTTTAATTACATTTTGTGTAACTTTTGACAGTTGGGTTTCAGAAACTAATATGTTCATTTTAGTCAGCACACATTAAATTGATCAAAAGTGACAGTAAAGACATTTATAATGTTACAAAAAAAACCTATTTTAAATAAATGCTGTTCTTTTAAACTTACTATTAATCAAAGAATCTTGAAAGTAATGATTTCCTTTAAAATATTAAATGTACACTATACACTCACCTAAAGGATTATTAGGAACACCATACTAATACTGTGTTTGACCCCCTTTCGCCTTCAGAACTGCCTTAATTCTACGTGGCATTGATTCAACAAGGTGCTGAAAGCATTCTTTAGAAATGTTGGCCCATGTTGATAGGATAGCATCTTGCAGTTGATGGAGATTTGTGGGATGCACATCCAGGGCACGAAGCTCCCGTTCCACCACATCCCAAAGATGCTCTATTGGGTTGAGATCTGGTGACTGTGGGGGCCATTTTAGTACAGTGAACTCATTGTCATGTTCAAGAAACCAATTTGAAATGATTCAAGCTTTGTGACATGGTGCATTATCCTGCTGGAAGTAGCCATCAGAGGATGGGTACATGGTGGTCATAAAGGGATGGACATGGTCAGAAACAATGCTCAGGTAGGCCGTGGCATTTAAACGATGCCCAACTGGCACTAAGGGGCCTAAAGTGTGCCAAGAAAACATCCCCCACACCATTACACCACCACCACCAGCCTGCACAGTGGTAACAAGGCATGATGGATCCATGTTCTCATTCTGTTTACGCCAAATTCTGACTCTACCATCTGAATGTCTCAACAGAAGAGAGATGAGTGGTACCCGGTGGGGTCTTCTGCTGTTGTAGCCCATCCGCCTCAAGGTTGTGCGTGTTGTGGCTTCACAAATGCTTTGCTGCATACCTCGGTTGTAACGAGTGGTTATTTCAGTCAAAGTTGCTCTTCTATCAGCTTGAATCAGTCAGCCCATTCTCCTCTGACCTCTAGCATCAACAAGGCATTTTCGCCCACAGGACTGCCGCATACTGGATGTTTTTCCCTTTTCACACCATTCTTTGTAAACTCTAGAAATGGTTGTGCGTGAAAATCCCAGTAACTGAGCAGATTGTGAAATACTCAGACCGGCCCGTCTGGCACCAACAACCATGCCACGCTCAAAATTGCTTAAATCACCTTTCTTTCCCATTCTGACATTCAGTTTGGAGTTCAGGAGATTGTCTTGACCAGGACCACACCCCTAAATGCATTGAAGCAACTGCCATGTGATTGGTTGATTAGATAATTGCATTAATGAGAAATTGAACAGGTGTTCCTAATAATCCTTTAGGTGAGTGTATATAACTTGTAGCCCTCTAGCGGTTAAAGAACAAAACTGCATTCATTTTGCGAAAGAACATTGTTTTGGTTGTGCTTCGGCTCTGCATGCTGTGCAGATGAATATGACCCTTCACAATAGATAATGCTTTACAACGAACTCGAGAGACCTATATGGCGATTTATCTGTTCATCAAAATACCTTACTCCCTGTTGAGTAATAAAAACGTCATTTACAACATTTCAAATCCCTCTGTTCTCGCCATCTCCGATAAGCCAAGCCAATGTTGATTATCATTTTATTACAAACTCTGTCGCGTTCACTTTTTGCTCCTCTGTTCAAGTGATTCCCTGGATGTTTGAGATTTATAGCGGCTCCTGGGCTTCATGTCATCCTTTCTCGCTTGTTGTTGTCGCAACTAACCTCTCCCATTCCCTCACCATACATGCATCAAAGTAGCCGGAGCAACTTTTCCTATTTACGGATATGACTTAACAGGCATGGGTGAGTGACATATGTACGCAATTTCCCGCGAAAACCATCCCGACAGGCCTTAAATATAAACACTTATAATAGGCTTACCATAGTGAATTAGGGAAAGACAAAAACATGCTTTGGAAGAAGGATTGATTGTGTTTTGATATACTTGAGCAGCACAACGGTTTTCAGCAAAAATAACAATAAGAAATGTTAAAATGATTTCTGAAGGATCATGTGACACTGAAGACTGGAGTAATGATGCTGAAAATTCAGCTTTATATCACAGTATATTAAATATTAAAATAGAAAAGTTATTTTAAAATGTAATAGTATTTCACAATATTAATGTTTTATTGTATTTTTGTTCAAATAAATGCAGATTTGTTGAGCAAAAGAGACTTTCATAAACTTTTGAACGGTAGTTAATAGCATCCGGTAGTTCCAAGCACTCTCATACTGGGGATGTTTGTGTTTTCTACAAGGTTGATAATGCAGCTGTAGCGCCCTCTAGTGCACCATCAGCGATATTACCATTTTTGGAGACACCCTTTACCCTTGATGTAACTGGGTCCTAAAACAAGCTGTTTTTGTCTAAAATTAAACTTAGACTGATGTTTGATTTAAAATAAATTTGTTTATATATCTATATATTAAGGCTTCTCATTGTCTGCAGCTTGTCAGTGTCTGCAGCTCTCACATTGATATATTGATATAAAACTGGTGGCAATCCTCCCATCTGCAGCATCCTAACACACTTCCCTTTGCTCTGCAGGTCTGTGCAGCTGAACGGAGAGCACTTGCGTATGGTGGACAATGAGACGTTCCCTGAGCTGAAGCCACGGACGCTCAGGGCAGGAAGAACGATAGCTATGCCACCTGTTTCCATCGGCTTTTACGTCATTAAGAATATTAACGCTTACGCATGCCGCAGATAACACACACTGACCGACCTCAGACGATCTTCTGCTAAATGCACCAGCCCCTCGTGGCTTTTTTTCTCTGTTTATAAGCCCACGGAGACGTGGAAAAGACCCCTTCGTTCAAGCAAGGGTTGCACTGAATGCGTCCAACAACATTTCTCCTCTTGTTTTCCCCACAAGAGCAGCTTGACTCGTGGAAAGTGAATGTATTTTGGTTGCCCTTTTGTGTTTTTGTTGCTTTTGGTTATATAAGCCTCTGTCTCACAGTTCTTCTCACTGTAGCAGTGCCACTGAGAGCTTTGTAATCTGATGTTGAAGACCATCGTAAGCTACAAACCCAGTGCTATGCAGTAGGCCCAGGCTGAATCACACTTTTTTCACATTTTCTGCTGTAATTTTGGGGGGAAATCTGCACACTTAAAAATAAAGGTTCCACGATGTGCTCCGATTATGCTATTTTAAAGGTTCCTACAATAGGAAATGCATCAAACAAGGTCAAAATTTGCTTTAGCAGTGCAGAAAACAACATGTCGACAACACGGCGAGTCAAAGTAGACCATAGGCTGGCAGTTTACACACAGCTATATTAAACACTACATGAAAGATAATATCCGGAAAAGCATAATAAAGGCACTTTAACATCCATGGAATCTTTCCGTTCCACAAAAGGTTCTTTTTAAAATGTAAGAAAAGGATTCACTGAAAGTTTCTTTGAGGAGCCAAAATTTTTTATTTTATGGCATCGCTGCAAACCCCCTTTTTGGAACCTTCATTTTTAAGAGTGTGTGGAATGGATTTAAACATGGTGAAATGTGTTAAACAGAACCGACAATACTACACTCTTATTGGTCACTGGAAACATTATCAGATTAGCCCAAATATTTTAATGATGAAAGTGCACAGGGCGAAAGATGTATATGACAGCCGTTCAGATTCTCCAGAGTTCTGTGGGTGCAGATTCTGTGTGGGCCTGTCTGTCATCTTAATGTGATTTAGCCGAGTAGGACGTGTTCCTGGATCAACATCCTTGTTGGTTGTTAAACAACATTCCAGTCTGTCAACCAATCAGATTTTAGGGATAGATTTAAGGGGCCTGAACAATTTTGTTTTCTACCAATTATTTCCCTTGGATATTAGGAGTGGATTATGCTTAGGGTTGCAAGTAGGACTGCAATTGCTTGCACGAACGGTTGTTCCAGAACCAACAAAGGAGGTTAATCCTGCTAAATCACATTCTACAAATAACAGTTTGATCTGAATTACATCTATCTTGTGTACTTTTTGATTCTGGGGTCTAAAGCCAAAAGGGCAAATCTCGATTTGTAATCTTTGTTCTTCATCACAGGACAGTAACTTTTCTATAAAACATTGACCCATGCCCTGACTAATATCTTGCAGTCTTGTTTTTTTAGTTTTTTTTAGTTGCTGCTTTATAAATTCAAACTGTATGACGATTAAGGTACTATGGGAAGATAGAGATATTTACTAAAACATTGCTAAATTTGAAAGGAATCACATATTACACAAAACCAATAAGCCATCTTTATGCATTTCAATATTCATTGTTCCTCTGAGAAATACTGCTCTATATTTATAATGTTTACAAGTTTACAAGACTTCCCATTGTAGCTCAGACTCGTTTGAAGCCTGAAAAGAAAGAGTAGGTACCAGTTTGCTTTATGAAGAACTGTGTATCATATACAGTTTGTTGAGGAGCTCAGGAAATTAGCTCAATTCTTGTCCATTAGTGTCATGTATACATGTATACTATAACATTGTGAACCTGAGCTTACAGATTTTGTTTGCTATATTAAACACTACCTTATTCTGTGTTGATACAGGGGCCCTAAAAAGTGTTGGACAGTTAAATCAAACTTAAAAATGTAATTTCATTTAAAAAATGTCACTTGGCTTGATATTTGTAAGTTTTTAAGTGTCCAAATACTTTTAGGGGCTCTAAAAATCCCATGTACAGCGATTCCTTTGTGCTGCTAGCTGACTAAATAATAGTAATAAGCATGATGAGTGACATGTTTTTTGTAAAGGTTCAAACCTTTTGTTATATTAGTAAATGTACATACAATTGGTTTTTGATTTAAACAGTGTGCTTCCTCACTCTATAAATATTATTTATATAAATGTATATGTGTGTTTATGAGTGTGTGTGTGTGTGTGTACATAGTCATTACATATTGTCAGATAATTAATATTGTACAATAATAACGTACTTTTTGTAAAACATACAACACAGACTGGTGTTAACGTTTGGCAATAAAAATGGCCTTTTATTTTCAAATGTATTGAGTTGCTCACAGTATGCACACTTGTGTATCATTGCATTGTATGTTTTTTGGTCACTCAATCACAAAGCAAAAATAGCAATTCAGCTTTCAAACTGATAATATGAATTCTGTTTTTGGAAAGTTTTGGCTCTTTATTTGGTTATGACAGCGTGTATCGTCAGAAGTTTTTCCCGGTCAATAATTCATATCATATTTTATTCGATTCAGAAGATTCTTTTGTGATTTAGAGATTTGTATGTTCTTTGATTTGTGAAATACACTTTTACAAGCAATTTTTCTTCCTTGAATGTGTTTATTGCGAATTTAGAGTTGTTAATATTTTTTCTGTTAAAGAGCATTATTTTATTATGGAAATGTTTGTGTCTGAATATTATTTTTGTCAAAATATATAAATAAAATAATAGTAAAAATGTTTATTGAAGATCTTGGTTTGACCTCATTTACAATATTTAATGTAAATATATATATATATATATATATATATATATATATATATATATATATATATATATTATATATATATAAGTGCTGGGGAAAAATGGATTGTGATTAATCGCATCCAAAATAAAAGTTCATGTTTACATAATATATATGTGTGTACTGTGTATAATTATTATGTATATATAAATACACACACATGCATGCATATGTTTAAGAAAAATATGTTATATTTTTATTTTAAAATTTATATATATATATATATATATATATAGAAGATAAATTGTATATACAGTATATACCTGCAAACATTTCTTAAATATATACATGCATGTGTGTGTATTTATATATACATAATAATTATACACAGTACACACACATATATTATGTAAACACAAACTTTTATTTTGGATGCGATTAATCATGATTAATTTTATATATATATATATATATATACACACACACACACACACACCTTAAAGGGTCATCCATTGTACAGTTTATATATATATATATATATATATATATATATATATATATAAACTGTACAATGGATGACCCTTTAAGAGACAGAGTCTGAATTGCAAAATTCCAGCACATGTTCATGAGTGCAAGATAGGAGGATAAAAGCAAGCTAGGAGCTTAGTGATTTATACATGGGCCTGAACACAAAGAAGTACAGAAATAAATTGTGACAGTACGCTGCAACGGGTAACCCAAGACCGAGAGCTTTATGTCCCATCAGGTCAGGGGGAGAAGATCAACTCACTAGTCTTCAAAGGCCCGGCAGGGTCCTCAGCCCAGCGCTGGAGGGTTCACAAAGGGAAGGAGCCAGTTTGCAGCTTGCTCACCAGCAGATGTTCCCTTTCCAAGCAGCTGGGACAAGACTTTGTTGAGGAATGAGAGCGAACTGTTGTGTCAGAGCAATCGTGTGCAGTACTAAGTGATGAGAACCATTTGCACCTGAATGAGACTCAGATTTAGATAAAGGGGATTTTGATCTTTTCTCATCTAAACTGCTTCAAGATATGTTTTAAATTGTAAAATGCATTATGTATTTGGAGCAAACCAAAATATGTTGCATTGATGTGGTCATTAAATTAGTATACTGTCTTAGTATTATTTATACTGCCATTAGAATTAACGGCACTTAAGTGCATAAAAATTAACATCATGTTCTAAAATGAAACATGTCTGCAGTTCACATATGGTTCATCTTAAAAGACTTAACGTGGTTCACTCATAAACATATTCCAGGCTCGTTCACACTTGGTCAAGACTCACAAAGTCTGACTCTGACATGACACCGCAGGCATTTATGAGCAGTGTTGGGGGTAAAGCATTACAAGTAACTCGAATTATGTAATAAGATTACTTTTTTCAAGTAACTAGTAACGATTACTTTTAAATTTACAACAAAATATTGCACTTTTTCAAATAAGTAATGCAAGTTACTTTGTTTTCCCATTTATTGACTGACACCTCTCCTGTCCCCATGTTGAGAAAAAATCGGGAGGAAGTGCAGAGGGATTGTGCACTGTGTAAACATGATGGTTATTATAGTTCTAGACTAAATGTGAGCATGCATTTACTCATCTCACTTGCACAAAAACCAATGATCCAATTCAGCCATACTAATAAACAAAAATTACGTTAGATAAACATCTGTAAAAGTGTTGGGCTGTGTCCAAAATCACATACTCTCTTGAGTAGGTATTTTGAATAAGTAACTACTTCACGACCACACAAAAAAAAAAAGTTATATATGCTATATAGTATGGGCGTGTGTATATGAATGTAATCCAGACGCACTACATTTGCCATGTTGTCATTATCATGCATCAGTTGCGTCACTTCACTGCCATTGACAAATCATCTCCCGTGGTCTCATAGGATAGTAAATTGTCCATCCTATGCATACTTCAGAATCTCGCCGGAAGTAGTTGGTCATCTGGGTACTTTTTGCCTACTCTTTTATGAGTACTGTGAATTTGGACATACTTCTTTTGTCACATACTGTTTTTCGCCTTCTATATAGTAGGGAAGTATGCGACTTCAGATGCAGCCTTGAACTTTCTTCTCCTTTGTCCTATTCTTCTGCAATTGAGAATGGCAGCATAGCTGGAAGGTTTTTTGAGCTGCGCCCTCTACTGTACAGGTGTGAATTGGCATTTCCTTCAACCTAAAGCTTATTCATTTCACTTTTGGCGTGAATAGGGCCTTTATATTGCCAAAAATACTTTTTCTTATTAAAAAACAAACAAGCAAGCCCATCCCAGCTGAGAAAAAGTAACAAAAAAGTAACGTAACACATTACTTTCCATAAAAAGTAACTAACACAATTAGTTACTTAGGGAGTAACACAATATTGGAACACATTACTTTTAAAATTAACTTTCCTAAACTAAGAAAAATAAAATAATGTTCTTAACATTTTTGTCTTAATTTAGTTAAATATCAAACCAAATAAAATATCAATTTATTTGAGATTCAAAATTGCATAAGATAGTAAGAATTATTTTAAAAGAATACATCTGCAGATGGGTCATGAAAAGGAGAGTTTTGCATTAAAAAAAAATCCTATATGTACTTCAAAAATCGTGAAAAAAAATTTGAATGGAGTTTTGTTGTTTTCCAATGCAAAATGTCTTGACTGAACCGCAACCTTGGTTTAATTATAAATATGCATGATCGTTGTGAAACAAGCAGGTAGGTCTTTGTCATTTGATCAAAGCTGACAATCAACAGCATGGATTCATATACAGACATAATGAAGTGTGACGTTTCTTTCTCTGTATATGCTTTGGACTGGAGTTCTGCGAAGAGTCAAACTACCTTTGCGTGACTTCCCTGGCTTTGCCATGCACACTGTAACCAAGCGTGAAAATGTTTATACTTTTGACCCTATTTGGAAGAACCAGAACCCATCCCCCTTGAGCCAAGATGGTGGATTTCATGATGTTTACACTACATATAAGCCAGTTACATAGAGGGTTAAAATTGGTACAATGTTAAATTCTTACATGTGTGTGACTGAACAAAGGAAAGGTCAAAGTCTGAATATTTATTTAGAATTCCATGCAGAAAGAAAGAAAGAAAAAAAGCACTAGCACTAGTTTTGGAGTTGCTGAAACAAAAAAGGAAGACAAATGCATTATTTTATAAATAGTTAAATATTTAAAGACAAAGAGAGAGTGTGTAAAAAAGGTGGTTTTCCATTTTATTGACTGCAGCATCATTCAGTCATTTTCTTAATCGTCATTGTTCAACGTTTTTAACCACTTTAATGAATTTAAATTCGTTTGTTTTAACTTAGTAATATGGTAAAGTCCGAAAGAAGACAGACATTATGAAAGAAAGAAAAGAAAAGAGAGAAAGTGGTGCTTTTGAATGGGTTTATTTGTTTATTATATGAATGAGCAATAAAGGAATCACGCGCTGCAGATCCGCCGCACATGATCTGAATTCCAGACGTGACGCGCGCGCTCGCTGGTGATCATCAAATCACGTGGCGCGCGCGCGCGCACACACACACACACACATATTACGGAAGCGCTGCTGCAGTACAGCTGATGTCAAACTGTTTGTTGTGCTGTGATACTGAACTCGCTCAGGATTTCGGGGGCAATGACACTCTTCTGTTTTAGATGCGAACAACTAAAATAGTAAGTTTACTTTGTTGAAACGTAAACTGGTTAGACGTTTTAGTGCAAAAAGTTTCCACTTGAACTTTGGTTTTCTGTGAATTAAGCATCAAATGGAGCGTGAGCTATAGTTTCATCCTGGAGGAACCGAGAGGTTTGGGCTTCTGCTGCAGTTGAGATGGAACAAGAGTAGGCCTATCATACTATTGTGCGTTGTGTAGTCGTTGTTTGCATTCTGTTATATTTTATTGTGTTGTATTTGAACAATTGCTACCACTGAACAGTTCAAGGAAGCTGCATGGTGAGCAATATGAGTTTTTAATTTCTGAAAGATTGTCTATTTGGTGTTTTACCGAAGTGTTTATCCCATTAGATGTCATACTGGCCCTATAGGAACTGTTTTCTAAAATATAGTTTGGTACCACTTTATTTGACAGTGTCCTTGTTACATATGCTACATGCACCATAGTAATAACAGTAAATTATGCATAATTACATGCAACTAACCCTCAAACAAACCCTAATCCTACCCTAACCCTATAGTAAGTGCATGTTGTTAATTAATATTACGCAGTTCTTAATATAATTACACTGTAACAATGACACCTTAAAATAAAGTGTAACCTATATTTGTTGTGTTATGTTGGAATGCATTACAAATTATTAGGACTGGTAAATTATGATTTTTATTTTGATTAGTTGCATGGAGAGGTTTTTGAAAGACTGATGTTTAAACAAAGCCATGTTAGAGTGAAACCGTGAGAATAATAATAAATATTGTCCTAATAACTGCATTTGTGTTCAGGTAAAATGAAGTGTCTACTGGTGGCCAACGATAGCGCAGAGGTTTTGTTCTACTGGAGTGACAACGAGTTCGAGCAGCGGATTCAGGATCAGTATGTTGTTTCCCAGGAGGAAGGAGAACGAGTGAGAATTAATGCTCTTTGACATAAAGAAATATAATTTAAATTAGTGCTGTCAAGTGATTAATTGTATCCAAAATAATAGTTTGTGTTTGCATAATACATGTGTGTTTACTGTGTATAATTATTATGTATATATAAATGTATGTATGTTATATATAATATAAATTATATAAAAGAATATATATGCAAATATTTCTTATATGTATACATGTATGTGTGGGTATTTAAATATACATAATAATTATACACAGTACACACACATATTAGGGCTCTATCATACACCCGGCGCAATGCAAGTGTCCTGCGCCACATTGTTTAAATAGCAAATGCACTTGCGCCCATCTGTTCGCCCATGGGCGTGCTGGTCTGAAAACGAGGTGTGTTCAGGCGCATTGTTGGCACATTGCTATTTTTAAGGCAACTGAAAACGACTGTGATATTGACCAACAAAAACCTGGTCTAAAATCAATAGCGCAGTATTTTTTGTGTTATTTAAAGCGCACGTTAGTCATGTGCGCCTATATGCGGGTGCACAACGCGCGTACACTCTGCTTATTACACACACAGGGACGCGCAGCAGCACACAAACATTCTTTAATATTAAAAATAAAAGGGATTCCTCTCTGGAGATGCGTTCAGTCTTTCCACTCGCAAATTCCGCCATGTAAATAACAAATCCGACCATGGTGCAAGCGCAACTGGCTTTTAAAGGGAATGGGAGATGAGACTCTGATTGGTTTATTGCACGTTATGCCTAAAACACACCCATGACCCATTAAGAGACTAGTTACAACCCTTTTAGACCATGTGCTGGGCGCCGACCATTTTCCCCGTTGTTAAACTAGCAAAAGTGGATTCGGACACGCTCTAAGTGCACTTGCGCCGTGCGCTTTAGACCATGTGCTCAGATCGTTAAAACAGTGCCCATATTTTTGATGTGATTAATCGCAATTAATTGTTTGGCAGCCCTAATTTAAATATAGATAATTATTTAAGACAATTATTAAAATATTAAGCTACATTTTATTTTAAAATAAAAACATTTTAAAAAAATAAAATGTAATATACATGCATGAGACATGCATTCATATTATTGTGGAAAGTTGAATGATTATTAATAATATTTTTATGTGTTCTTAGCTGCCCGCTTTTGAAGACAGCATTAACACTGTCTTCGCACCCATCATCATCTCCTGTAGCACCATGGTGGACCGACTCGGGGAAAATTACACTTCCTTCAGCACAGAAAACAATCATGTCTATGTTTTGCATCAGGTAATCCACAGCAGAATGAAAGTGTAATCTGATCTAAAACACATAAATATGTTTTATATTATATTGTTAAATATCAATATTTTTTCATTTAGATGTTCTAAAGATGTTTTAGTTAATAGAAGTTAATTGATAAATAAAATCTATTTATGACATAATTTTTTTAAATCATCCTCACGTTACAGCACTTTTACACAAGTGCCTAAAACTATTCACAGTACTGTGGCTTTGCAGGTTGGTTTCTTGTAGCGTCTTAGAGACGTTGCTGCAGTTCTTCTGGATTTAGTCTGTCTCAGTTATTTCTGTTTCTTCATGTAATCACAGACAGACTCGATGATGGTGAGATCAGATCTCTGTGTGGAGCTTACCGGCTGTTGTCAGACTCCTTGTGCATACAAAAATCTCATTGGATTATTCAAATTAATGGCAAAAAGAATGTTTGGAAATGTAAATTGATTGTAAATTGACTGACACATAACAGCAAAAGATATAAATAACTGGCTTATAACCTTTTTTTGAGGTGAAAATACTAATGTGTCTAAGACTTTTGCACAGAACAGTATATATAAATAAAATGAAAAGCAATTATTTTCACCATCGGCCGATTTTTTAAAAACAGCTGATTATATCTAGACTGGGTAAACCCAGCCTGATTTGCCAGTGATTTGATTTCGCCCTGCAACTCACAGACTGGCTTATCCACCTGGCGTGCTATTGGCGGGTTTAACATAATGACGGGATGGATCGTTGCCCGTTGGTCACGCCTCTTGTGGTCTGATTGGTTGAAGGACTATCCAATTGCGTACAGAGTCATTTGAATTATGCTTGTTTATCATAGAAAATAAATAGCAGACTCCCCAGACCAATGTTCAATCTTAAATTGAGCTTGGTCTGGTGATAGCCAGGCAAGATTATATCCTGTCAATCAAAAGAAATAATATCTGACTGCAATGTATACTGTGTGTGAAGTAAAAATATTTTGTGTTGAATTTAGGGCTGTCAAAGTTAATGTGACAATAACCCATTAACAGTAAAAAGTAGCAACATTAAACCAGGCTCTATTTGAGTTACTGTTTCCTTTCTATCAGCTCAAACCAGTCTTGCCATTCTCCTCTGACCCCTGGATTCAGCATGGCATTTTCACCCACAGAACTGCCGCTCACTGGATATTTTCTCATTTTCTGACCATCCTCTGTAAACCCTAGAGGTGGTTGTGTGTGGAAAATCCCTGTAGATCAGCAGTTTCTGAAATACTCAGACCAGCCCATCTGGCAACAACAACCATGCCAGATTCAAAGTCACTAAAATCACCTTTCTTCAGTAACAGTGTGCACACTCTTTCAAGAAATGATATGTATTTTTCCAGTACGCATGCTACATCTGTCAACAACATGACACTTGTGCTTTCTGTCATGCAGTTTGAGGAATGTCTGTACATCGCCGTGAATGGAGACGGAGATGAGACCGAAGAGGATTTGAAGAGAAAGATCTATGTGATGAAGAAACTCACAGAAATCATGTTTGGGATGGTGACGCTCAGCGGGGCCCTCTTGAGGAAAGAGTGAGAACTGCACTTTGTTCAACATCACCAGCTTTTATACCATACTGTAGATTAATAGAACTAGTCTCATTGCATTTCACTTCATATTATTTTTTGTTTTTACACCAAAGGACTTTGATCTTAAACCTGAACAAACAAAAGCATTTTTAACAGACACTTTCATATATTTGCATTTATTTGACAGATTGCGCCCTCAAGATACAGAGCAAAGGAACCGGTTATGGAAGAAGCTACGAAGCCTCCTGGAAACGTACAGCCGCTTACGAGAGCGTGACCAAAGCTTTTTAGTGGAGGTGTGTGCAAGCGCTATTTTTATTAGTTGTATGCTAGGTTTAGTTTTAGATCACACATGAAGAGTTCTCTGCCTCTGTTCAGGCGGTGGAAAGGTTGATCCACCCGACCCTTTGTGAGCAGTGCATCGAGTTTCTGGAGCGTCGGCTGGTGCAGCAGATCAACAGCAACATAGACAGAGCGGGCGAGGAGGTGCTGCATGCTTTCATACTGGTGCACACCAAACTGCTGGCCTTCTACTCCAGGTACAGCAAACGCTGATGGAGAACATGATGTTTTGACCACAAAATAAATCAGAAGGAAGCAACAAATATTTTGCTACAGAGAACTTTGAAAATAATCTTAGTTATCTAACTTTTTGTGCAGTCGAAATGCCAGCAACCTAAACCCCTCTGATCTCCTGGCTCTGATCATCCTTGTGCAGGATCTCTATCCCAGCAAAATCGACCTAGATGACACTCCTGAGGTTTGCTACGTCTTGTTTTTGATATCGCTTGTTGATATCTCACAGTGTTTTATTTTTCATTGTGCCCTGACAGTATTTTCCGTATATTTAGGAGTTAGAGAACAGTTCAGTTCCTGATGTATTCTACACACCAGAGCCCTCTGCTCCTGAACGGGAATCAGGTGATAAAAAACTTAGTGTGTAATGCAATGATATTCAGACTTGTTCGCTAAAATTTTGAAATGCACCAAAAGTGATAAGTATACAAGCTGCATATTTGTGTTTTTAATGCACAGTCCGACCAAGGGGCGACAGTCCGCCTGTCTTCCAGTTTGTAGATCCTGATGTTCAGGTGAGCTATCTGTTCCTGTCCATCTCTGCTGCCCTAAAAGTAATATGATCTGATTATGTACACTACCGTTCAAAAGTTTGGGGTCAGTAAGATTACTTTAAAATAATTTGTTGTCAAAAGGATTAATTAAATATAATAAAAATTGCTCCGCAATGACGTCTCTCATAAAGGTTTGCGACAAAGTAAACAATGACCCGAAAAACACTTCACTAACTAGCACACAAAATACCATTGGTATACTACTTCCGCCACCTCACCGGAAGTTGTACCCACGTTCTTTTTTACAGTAGCGCCCCCCCCCCCCCCTGGAAAAAGGTGGATACTACCAGTCAAAAGTTTGGAAACTACTATTTTGATTGTTTTTGAAAGAAGTCTCTTCTGCTCACCAAGGCTGCATTTATTTGATCCAAAATACAGCAAAAACAGTATTATTGTGAAATATTTTTTCTATTTGAATATATTTTAAAATGCAATTTGTTTCTGTGATTCAAAGCTGAATTTTCAGCATCATTACTCCAGTCTTTAGAGTCACATGATCCTTCAGAAATCATTCTAATATGCCGATTTGCTGCTCAAGAGACATTTATGATTATTATCAATGTTGAAAACAGTTGCGTACCATTTTTTTTTTTAGGATTATTTAATGAATAGAAAGTTGAACAGCATTTACCTAAAATATAAAGCTTTTGCAACATTATAAATGTCTATACTGTCACTTGATCAATTTAATGCATCCTTGCTGAATAAATGTATTCATTTCTATAAGTAACATTGTTACAAAAGCTTTCTATTTCAGATAAATACTGTTCTTATGAACTTTCTATTTATCAAAGAATCCTAAAAAAATTTTTTTACACATCTGTTTTCAACATCGATAATAATCATAAATGTTTCTTGAGCAGCAAAGCATCATATTAGAAGGATTTCTGAAAGATCATGTGACACTGAAGACTGGAGTAATGATGCTGAAAAGTCAGCTTTACCATCACAGGAATAAATTACATTTTAAAATATATTCAAATAAAAATATTGATATTTATATATTTATAGCGAAGTTTCTTGCATATCTCATGATTTTTAGATGGCTGAAGACAGTCTGCAAACTCTTGAAGTTCCAACCCCTGACCCCTCAGCCCCATCCAGAGTGTTCCTGGAAGCCAAAGATTGTCCCATGATGCCTCACTCCATGTATTGCCTGTCTCTCTGGCCTGGAATCACACTAGTGTTGCTCACCAAGGTCTTTCTTAATATCATGCATTCTGTATATTAACATTATTAGACCTCCTAAAGCAAAGAAAAGTTACATTGCATCTTTCTCAATTGAGATCATATAGGTTTTAAACAAACATGTAGAGTTCCCAGCTCATTTTTTAAATTTTATTTATACATGCATCTCAATAGATCCCCAACAGTCAAATGGCAGTGTCTGTTTACAACTATCTGGACGCCTTTGTGAAGCTGGAGAAGAGGTTGTGTGAGGGGCATGAAGGGGCCGCGGCCACACGGAGTCAGTCCTCTGTCCAGGAGCAGCGGGGCAGACTGGAGAAGTTCATCAAAGCCTTGGCCAGCATGGACATTCAGGTCAGTGTGGACAACCGAACCGAGCACACACTCTTAATCCATTGCACATTGTCAGATCCACTACACAATGTGCTATCATTAGGACTCATGAGGAATTTAATGATCTGCATCCATTTCAGTTCTGAATAAAAAAATTTTTTTTTATTAAAACAACATTCATTTAAATGAAAACATGTTCTTTAACTATACTTTAAATAGTTTTTCCCATCAATATAAAAAAAAGAAAATAAAGGTGAATATTTTTTCACTACCTTTCAAAATTTTGGAACTGATATTTTTATGATGTTTTTGAAAGAAGTCTCTTACACTTACCAAGGCTGTATTTATTTTATAAAAAATACCGTGAAACAGTAATTTTGTGCAAAATTATTACAATTTTAAATAATTGGGGTCTGTTCTCCGTACCTCGCTTAATACATAGACAGTTTGACAAATGCCAGATCTTCTAATTGTGATAACTGATCTCTGGCTGATTTGGTTCTTCAAACAAGTTTGCAGATTTGATTAAAATATCTGGATTAAATTCTGAGATTACTGCGCATTGTTGTGTTCATTGGAAAGGGCAGATGTATTGATACTCGAAACCATGATCAGCAATGCAGCGATTGGCTGGTGGCAAGACAGTAACGTAATGACATCATATTAAAAAAGAACATCACACACCTGACTAAAAACTCGAATTTCTGGACCTTTATAAGGAAACAGCCAAGCAGCCAAAACGACTTAAAAGTTATAATAGATAAATGAAATATCAAGCATCGCGTCAGTTCAGGCAGGCCACGTCAGTCAAGCTCGCATCAGCTGATAGCCAGCTGTTCCTGACGTGTACCAATCCAGTCTCGACACTTATCACCACGGCCATTTAAATTCCCCATTTCTCAGCAATTCTCTATCGCATCACTGCTTGCAACAACTCCCTCCTCCAACCCCAACTCCACCTGTACCTGTGTTTAATTTGTTTTGTTTCTTTCTGTAGGCCTCTACATGGCAAGCTTTTCTCTCATGTATTGTCTACATTCGCATAATGTGAATTTGTAATTACATATGCATATACTGGTTCCATTCTGTACCCTGGAGGGGTTGACTTGCTGCTCTCCCCGCTCTGTCCAGGCGGGCACATGGACAGGCGTGGGGAGTTCTTGCCCAGAACAGAACCATACCGCCAACACTAACTGTTGTAATTAGCAATTCATTTCATTTAACCTGTGATGCAGATTTGTTATGTGACAGCATTAATTAGTTTTTTAAGGGTCAAGAACATTTTTCTAAAGACACAGCATTAGCAATAAAAGTTTTTATTAAGTTATCTGCATCTCCTGCTCTGCATCAAGCCAATCACATACAAGCTGTTCAAATTAATGGACGGTTTAGACTAACTAACTACATGTGTGTAATACTCAATGCAATTTGTAGGTAATTGTTCCCTCACAAAAAAAAAACAAAGTCTTTAGTCTTTAAACAAGTAAAACTGGCTGTCTATATTATGGTAGATTACACAACATTATAATATTATTTAGTTAATATTATAATATACCACCATAAAATGAGTTTTGAAGATTTTCATTTAGTAATGAAACAACCGGAAAAGTCTTGGAAATTCATTGACCAGAAATGGTGGAACGCTGTCGCTATAATAGCATGTTTTTTTGTAAACTAAACTCTTTATTTCCTGATTTTAGGAAATCAGGTCGGCTGAATCTGTGAACTTTTTTAAATCCCTTCTTAAAACATACTTCTATCGAAGAGCCTTCCCTGATTTTATTTGAACTACAAATTTGGAAATAACTTTTATATCTCAAACGTGTCTTGTTTCACCTGCCTGGTTGAAATTGTTTTAAATTTTAATGTATTTTATAACTTGGATTTGATTCTTGTAAAGGACTTTGTACTGTTGGTTTTAAAAGTGCTTTATAAATAAAGGTTATTATTATTATTTATGTGTTCAGCCTTCTCAACTTCAAAATGTGTGGACAGACTTTAAGAACAAGGCCTTCACCAGATCTGGATCTGGATTCACAAGGGAGTGAGTGATGTTCTTGTTATTAACAAACTGAAAAAAGTGGATGTGGCCAAATTCACTCATTTAGCGTTTTATGTGTTGTTGCAGCTTGCTGCTGCCTTGTCGAAACATGAAGACTCAGTTGTGTGGTGTGTACAGGCGTTTTTTTGCAGCTGAGTGCATGGGCAGAAGTCAGCGACTGGCTCCTCATCTGCAAGAGCGAGCTCTGAACATGGTCCAGTATGTATGAACAGATACTTCTATAGTACTCATTTTGATAAATCACTTTTGACTATCTTTCACATTTGTTGCAGAGAGAAGTTGATGAACTGGAAGGATTTTCTGCTGGTGAAAAGCAAAAGAAATATCACAATGGTGTCATATCCTTTTTTTCTACATTGAGTATTTTTTTGGTTTTGACGTTTTTTGGTTTTTACATGTGTTGCATTCACACTTCAATCTTCTTCTGTTGTCATGCGACATTGTGATAGACTTTAACCATGCCATCTCACATACCTGGAAGAGTTCCCTGGTCTCATCCACTTTATCTACGTGGATCGTTCAAGTGGTCAAATGATAGCGCCCTCCCTAAATGTGACTGATGGCACCGTCTCTGAGCTCGGAAAGGGACCTGTAGCTGACTTCATAAAGAACAAGGTGTTTTTGTGCTCGGCTGTTTGTTACTATGTATGGTTATATCTGTGCATATAAATGAAAATTATTCAGTATTTGTCATCACAGAATTAAATTTATAATTTAAAAATTATTTATAATAATAGTTCATTTCTGTTTTAACTGTATTTTTAATTAAATGTTACCAATCCCAAACTTTTCTATAATACTGTATATTTTTCATTAGTTAATGATGATATACTAATCTCCTCATGAATCTGTGCAGGTTTGGAGTCTTGTGGCAACAACACGGCGATACCTACACAAGGGTTACGCCACCGTCACACTTCGAGATGGAGATTATTTCTACTGTTACTTTTTGTGGTTTGAAAATGAAACGGTAAATGGAAGCTTGCATCTTCTTTATAATTTCATAATACATATAATAAAAGTTACATTGTCAGTGGTTAAATTTTGTTTTGACAGGGTTACAAACTGGAAGTGATAGACCTACCCAGTCACCCAGATGACACCGCTCCAATAGGAATGCTCACCTGCGATTATTATAAGTAAGACACAGAAACAAAGACTTCACTTGCAGTTTGAAGCATATTTATCTTTCAGAATGATTTGACAACACCTTGTCTAGGAGTTTAAAGTGCCCCTATTATGCTCTTTCGGATATTACCTTTCATGTAGTGTGTAATATAGCTGTTTATGAATGCAAAAGGTCTGCAAAGTTTCAAAGATCAAAGTGCACAACAAAGTTATTAGCCCCTTTCACACATACAGTCTTCACTGGTAAATTACTGGTAAGAGATCATGTGTGAACAGGACCTTTTCAGAAATACCGATAAATCAGTTCCGGCAATTTACCAGTAAGGGAAGTTATAACATTACCAGTAATGTGCACTGTGTGAACGCAGAATGAAGATTACCTGTATATTCACGTATAAAGTCAGAACGCGCTGGCGTAAGAAGTCTGCTTTGGGCCAATCAAGTTTTTATGGAGATGATGTGATTACTGTTTAAAATTGCTTAATATGGGCACTTTAAAAGTTTGGATGTTTTTTTAGGTCATTGCCAGGTGATAGGAAGTGAATTTTCTTTAACACATGTCTATTCTGTTCTGACGGTGTCATAGGAAACTGCTGCGGTACTACAGCAAAAAACATCAGAATGAAGTGGTGAAGTGTTATGAACTGCTGACTGTGCATCTGGGTGTAATCCCCAATGAATACATTCTTCAGCACTGCAGTCAGCTGGCCCGTAAGCTGTGGGAGCCCTCCCGTATACCGCTCCTGTGACCAACACGGTCCTCAGAGTCGGAGGAATATGCTCCATGCAGCCGTGTTCACTTTATTATCTTGCTGCGTGGTTTATAATCTATATGGAGAGTTTTCTGCACAATCACTTTTTATTTCAGTTCAGGTAATTGCAGAAAATACTGTGCCAGGAAACTAAACATTGCATTTCTTGTGCTTCTTATGAGAATGTAATGTGCAACAGTGAGAAACAGCCATTCTTAAGGGTCTCGTTATGCAAAAATGGGTCTGTTGTTTACCGATTATTTGTGTGAAACCAGGACCAAATATTATAGGAAACGCACTTTTCTTAAAAAAAGTCAAGTCACCTTTATTTATATAGCATTTTATACAATACAGATTGTTTCAAAGCAGCTTTACAGTGTTTACAGGAAAATAATGATTCAATGATGCAAACGGAGTGCATTCCGGCTGTACAGAAGCGCTTTCGAAGCTAGCTTGCTATTGCTAACCTCCGAAATTGCCTACCCTACCTTTTAATGGCTCAGTTCTTAGCGTGCCAACAAATGTAGTAAATTACCCCCCGCAAAAAAAAAAATATATAGGTTGTAAAGTTAAAGCGGAAATACACAAATCTAATTCTTAAAGAAGACAATTACAATTTAATTATACTGCCGTCAAAAATATCCATTGTATTGCAAAAGCAGATGATTTCTCTCCTTCCATTATGTCAGCACTTTGTGTATCTGTAATTAATGATCATGAATGTGTTACAGAAATGCAACAAAATTCCCTATTTAAATTTTAATTCAGAAATTAAGTTAAAGACAAATTACATTGATAATGAAAACGTGTTTGTTTTTAACCCACTGTTTTATGCTTTATAAATATAAAGTGATATTTTACAGGACCGATTTTAACACTCAAACACAAATCTGTCATTTATATTTTGATACAATATTGTTTGGATATATATGTAATGTTCTGTTAAAAAATGTTTTACACTAATCAGTTTTCCAAGATAAATAAATATATATATATTTTTTAATCTGAATAAACCTTTTGTCATCTTTTATAAAGCTATATTTAAATGTGTATTATAGTAGCCTTGGTTTTAATTTTAGTATTCATTTTCACTTGTTTTAAATTCCTTATATTATGTTATTGTGTAATATCTATGTTGTATTTTACAGAATGATCCTATTGTCTTCCATCAGGTCTGTTTCTGTGGTTTGTCATCTCTTTTAACTTCTACGTGTAGCTGTTTCAGAGTCTCTGCAGTCGTTACAGTGCACCTGTGAGGTCTCGCACCGCTCCAGCTTTCACCAGCTCCCGCAATAAGATGGTCTCAGCGCTGACATCGTGAACCACCTGTGCCCTCATGGCGTCCATGCGGAGAGACCCATAGTAATGCAGCAGAGCTCCAGGGTGCTGCAGATCGTATCCAAATCCAGCTAAACTCACCTCATCACACACCTGCAGGGCCAGAACTGCTGCCGTTATACCCAAGGTCGGCACCATCTTACAAACAAGACATAAAACTGAATTCAGTTAACAATGCTAGCCTCATTCCGAGTCTCATTCCGCAAGGACACATTTAATTTAACAGCAGTAAAGAATTTATAATGTTACAAAATATTTATATTTCAAATAATGTTATTCTTTTGAACATTCTGTTCAACAAAGAATCCTGAAAAAGAAATCCACAAAAATATTAAGCAGCACAACTATTACAACATTGATAACTAGACAAAAAAAGTTTGTCAAGACAAACTTTGAAGTTGAGTGAGTAGACCGACACACTCACTCAAACACACACTGTCTATCATACTCACACACACACACTAACACTCACACATGTTTGTTTTTGGGAATTGTGGGGACATTCCATAGGCGTAATGGTTTTTATACCGTACAAGCCGTATTTTCTATCCCCCTACCCCTAAACCTACCCATCACAGGAAACGGCACATTTTTACTTTCTCAAAAAAAAAAAATTCTGTATGATTTATAAGCCTTTTGAAAAATGGGGACATGGGGTACCCTCTCCTTGTAATACCTGTGTCATACCCATGTCATTATAAAAACATGCACACTCACTCACTCACACTCATTCACACAGACACAGACACAGACACAGACACAGACACACTCACTCACTCACTCACTCGCAAAACACACACACACACACACTCACACGCACTCAGAGTGATAGATGGACAGGTAGATTAGAAATATTAGATAGAATGGAAGGTAATGGAGTCTAATGGGCTTCAGTGTGTTTAGATTTGAATTTTGACCGTTTGAAGATTTGGAGTTTGTCTTGACTCATCTGAACATTCCGTCAATGAAAGTCAATGGGATTTTTCAGAGTTTTGATCGTCATTTTTAAGAAAACCTTAAGTCCAATCAGTTAGAAAAGATATAGCACACTAAATCAGAACAGTCTGAAGGTCTGAGCTGAGTTTGGAGTCTCTAGGAGGAGATAGATTTATAAATTTTAGGGTCAGAAGACAATAGGATTTCAGTAAATTGGCTCTCTCAAGCCAACTTAATAAATTACATTTTAAAATGTATTAAAAAATGTAAAGTTATTTTAAATTTTTCACAATATTACTGTTTTTAATGTATTTTTGATCAAATAAATGCAGGTGAGCATAATTTCTTTAAAAACATTTAAAAAATCTTATCGACCCCAAACTTTTGAACTCTACTGTATATATATTTTTGTGTGTGTGTTGGTCCTGGTAAACCCTACATTATGAGGACACAATGTCCCCACAAAGATGACAATATCGGAAATACTTGTCCTTGTGGGGACATTTTTTGGTCCCCATGAGGAAAACCGCTTATAAATCAGACTAAATTATGTTTTTTGAAAATTTAAAAATGCAGAGGGTTAGGGGATAGATTATACAATTTGTACAGTATAGAAATCATTATGTCTGTGGACGGTCCCCATAAAACACTGAAAAAGTATCTCAGTTCTGACCTTTTTTTGTTGCTCTGCATAGGTTTGCAGCACCTGTCCAGTCCTGTACATGATTTCAGGATTCAGGATGCGAACATTTTCTGGTTGAAGAGGTATTGTGTCTATTACATCCTTCCAGAACCACAATTTAGACCACCAACTCTTCAAAAAGACAGGGACAGACAATGACTCCTTTAGTGATATCTGGACCACACTGTTTATGTAAACAATTAGGACTATTCCTATTGTAGGTGCCATTTCTATTATCTTTAAGGCTAGAGCACACCTAAAAGATGACAAAAACATTTAATATTTACAAATCTTTGTCCAGCAAAATGCTCTCTAGAATGAGAATGTCCCTCCTGAAAACCTTCTAACATTACTCACCAAAGGTTCTTTGGTTACTACAGAGGTGAGCCATGCTATATCTAAGCTCTTGAATACGACCAAAGCCACCACTTCAGTATTCTCATATTCTTGTGATAGGGAAGGAGCCCCTTCTGGATAAATGAGCCGAATGGTAGTTCTAGAGCCAGCATCTTTCTCAAATCCAAATACTGGAGCATTGTTCAGTCTGTAGGTATGAAGATTAAAATATCAATATCAATACAATGCCTCAAAATGCCTCTTTGACACTTACACCACACCCATATGTGTTTGTTAATTAACTAACCTGATGATAATGTTGTACTGGTCTATATGAGGTCCAAGATTTCTGCCGCGTAAAATACCACCACTTCCGACCACCACACATCTCCTGCAGGTCTCTGGGCCAGTAGGTACACCAGTATAAGGCAAAGCTTTCAGGGCCTGAGCCACCATCTCCTTACTACCTTGCAGACCCAGAGGAGGAGGCAGTGCCCAGTCCTGTGTGCCGTTCTCCAGGAACACAGGGATCTTCAGCAGCCCAGTAGGTGTAGGCAGCTTCATCAGCCTCTCCGCACTCCAGCCACTGCGGCATGACTGAGACAGCAGAGCCGCTGACTGATTCAGCAGAGCCTGAGGTGTGTACAAATTAGCGTTTAGACACCTGACAACAACATGTCTTTATAAGAGAGTGTTTCATAATACTTATTGCAGTAGCAAAGATACATATCATATTTGTACTTGCTGTACCTTCTACCTTATTGTACATAATTATTATAATATAAATGATTATTTATTGACATGTACACTACTGTTTAAAAGTTTTTAAGAAATTAAAATTAAATAAAAAAATACTTTTACTTATTAAGAATAAGAAATATTAAGCAGCACAACTGTTTTCAACATTGGTAATAAGAAATGTTTTTCGAGCACCAAATCAGAATATTACAATGAAGGGTCTGACGGATCATGTGACACTGAAGACTGAATAATCGCATGTCGTCAATAGAATTAATTAGTACAATAAAAAATGTAATAAAATTTCACAATATTTACTATGTATTTTTGATCAAATAAATGCCTTTGAGCACAAGAGACTTCTTTCAAAAACATTAAAAAAACTCTTTAACGACCCCAAACTTTTGAACTTTTAGTGTACTGTATATTAATTAATATGACAACTTGTGACGTATATATTTATTTATTAATTTATAATTTAATTAAATATTTACAGCACTATAAGCCTCTATATCCCTAAATTAAACATTTTAATATACATTTTATTATTTTTATTATTTAAAATTAATAAGCATGTTTGCAATATGAAGTTATTTATTTATTTTTAAAAATTGCATAAATAAATTTGGGGTTTAAATAATTATATGTAAACTCCACATGGATTATTTGAATCATCTCAAGCCTATAGTAAAGTCACAGTTGAATATCAAGTCTCTTAAATTATAAGTCACAGATCCTACAAACTTTTTAGCTTCATGTGGTGAAACTGTGAATTACAGTACCAGAGTTTCAGCAGAACTGTCATTAGTCCAGGTGGGCTCTGGGGTTGGCAGATATGCAGGAACCAGAAGTGCAGAGTAACAGCTCAACAACAGAATAATGCTAAAAATGAAGTTGTTCCTCCTGAAATCAAAAAGCAGCAGTCTTATGGAGTTTTAAAAGCTCATGCTAAGTGTGCTTCATTGGTTTTAATGGAATGTGACTCTAAATCTCCAGTGAAGCATGTGAATAGCAAGCATGTTTCCGTCACAGGGCTTATCTCGGGCAAACTCACCGGCTAAGGAAGAATTCCCTGGACTCTGCCCTGTGGTGTTGGGTGGTTGGGCTCTCCAAACTGCTGGCTTCCGGTAACAGAGGAACGCTGTCTTCATCATTATCATTAACACTCAAGTGTTTCAGTGTCACCATTTTTCCAGTCAGTTCAGTTCCCAACTACGCCTGTTAGTTATGGAATACTAATTGAAATAGGGGTCATACTTTGCTTGCTTGTTCTTTAGAGTCAATGTTCTACAGCCTTCATTCACAGCACATTTTAATACTTTATGCCTTTATAACTGTTGTTTCTTACCTCTTATTTCAGGTGCTGTCTTCTTCCAGGTGTAGAGATAGAAACATGTCTCTGTTGTACTGAATTTGAGCTGTGCTTTTGTCCCTTTCATCCACTGCTGTGTTGTGAATGTTTTGTCTCGCTCTGATCCCTCCTCACAGTTAATCATTCACCCGTCTGAGAGGCTTCACATTGTAGCCTACACCACAGTACTTTATCTAGTCTACGGTTTAAACAACCACACTGCCATTTTATGAATATGTTTGATACCATACTTAACATCAGAATTTCAAAAGTCCTTTAGACAGCATGTACAGCTGTTGCTCAAAGCAAAAAAAAAAGTGTGTTAAAGCATGACTTTTCTGCTCAATCTTAGCTTTAAGATGTTTGTTAACCATGCATTTATATCAAATAAATCTGATGGAACTCAAGGATGTGAAAAAACAACATGTTTTGAAGCCTAAACGGTTTGAGAAAGTTAACTGAGTTTTTTTGTTTGTTTGTATAATTAATCACTCTAAATGAACAAATTATGTTAATTAAATGTGAGACACACACACAAACATAAAGTACACCAAGTTTGGGATCAGGAAGATTTTAAAAATGTTTTTGAAGTCTCTTATGCTCTCTCATTAAAAATACAGTAACATTGTGAATATTATTACAATTTAAAATAACTGTTTTCTATTTGAAAGTTTCAAAATGTAATCTATTCCTGTGATGGCAAAGCTGAATTTTCAGCATCATTACTCCAGTCTTCAGTGTCACATGATCCTTCAGAAATCATTCTAATATCCTGATTTGCTGCTCAAGAAACATTTATTATTATCATCAATGTTGAAAACAGTTGTGATAATTTTTTTCCCCTGGATTCTTTGATAAATAAAAGTTCAAAAGAACAGCATTTATTTGAAATAGAAATCTTTTTTTGTAACAATGTAAAAGTTTAATTTCACTTTTCATTAAGTATTAATTTATTTCAAAAAGAAAAACATAATACAAAAACCTGCTGCCCCCAAACTTTTGAATGGTAGAGAGAGAAAATCTTTATTTCCCTTTTGATGCGATTCACTCACATTGAATCAGTTTCTGATGCTTATGAGGAAAACTCAGTTTTCTCAGAATACTGAAGCCTGATTGGTTCACAACTTTGCACTTGCACTGACAAATGGCTGCCTATTTAAGTCACGCTGAAAGCCATTTTCGTCAGAATTTTTCTCCCTCAAGCGCGAAGATCATCTCCTTGCTGACTCCAAAGAAGACAAGACAAGAAGTCTTTCTGCTCGAATCAAGCCCCAGCAGCGGATTAATGCTGACAGCACTGCAGCTGAGAACAGCGCTGACAACTCGGCAGCTGAGAATGTTGCTTCTCCCCTGCGGCTCTCCGGTGAAACTAATAGAGCCATATCCCGCGTGCCTTACTCTCCCTGCAGTGAGGGGATTCCCCGGTGCTCTTTTGCTGCGAAGACCAGCGCCCTCATCTGGTACAAACGTTTTGGTCTCTTTTAAGGGTTCCAAGAAGGAAAAGCTGGATCCGCTCTCCATATAATGGCGGTCCTTCAAGTGTTTCAAACCAAACTCCTCCACGCTATGGATGAGTCCGGCCCAGAACCTGCTGCTTTCAAGGAGCTGCGCAACGCAACCGACCTTGCTCTGTGATCTACTAAGACAATGGCCCAGGAGATCAGCCGTATGATGGCCTGTTTAGTAGTGCTCAAAGCACCACCTATGATTAAACTTCGAGATTAAGGACAGTGACAAGACAGCCCTCCTTGACTCCCCTGTCTCTCCCTCGGGCCTATTCGGTTCTGCACAACTTGCTATGCGCCACTTCCTACCGAAGTGGTAGCTTCCTTCCTTCTGCTGCTTCTATAATCACCCTAAGTCATCGTCCACTCAGCAGCACACCAAGCCAGCTCCCACGCCTGCTCAGCCCAAGGCAGAACCTGAGGTGAAGCAATGCTAAGCGCTACCCAGTTCTAGCAGCCCAACCTGTTCAGTTCCGGGCATTGAAGGAGCTGTGCTTGTTGTTGGTATGGGTCTGCCCCACCAGTGGTATGCGTCCCCCAGACATCCTTCCGCTGTTAAAACGAGTCAAAAAAAAAAAAAAAAAAAAACGCCTTCACAAAAAGAGCATTCCTCCTCTTTACTGTCCTATCACAAGCATCAGCCCCCCGCCACAACGCGGCGAGCTGCCACATGTGACTCTTCAACCCCTTGTCGCCCGGACCCAGGCTTGGGAGGCCATTTCCGGCATGTTAAATCTGATTTTAGAAATAATCAAACGGGGTTACTCGCTCCAGTTCGCTCGCAGGCCCCCCGCTTCAGTGGTGCGATTCACACTTAAGTCTCAGACGTCAATGCTTGCATCCTCCGAGCCGAAGTACAAGCTCTGCTAGTGAAGGGCGCTGTGGAGAAAGTTCCCATGGCCCGCAGTGAGTCAGGCTTTTGCAGATGCTACTTCCTCGTTCCAAAGGCCCATCCTCGATTTGAGATGTCTGAACCACGCTCTAATAAGACAGCCATTCAGAATGCTAACTTTGAAACAAATCCTCTTGCAGATTTGCACAGGGGATTGTTTTTTTATCAGTGAATCTGAAGGACGCATACTTTCATATCCAGATAGCCCCTCATCACAGACTGTTCTTGAGATTCATGTTTGAAGGGGTGGCTTACCTATATATATATACAGCTCTGGAAAAAATTAAGAGACCACTTAACATCAATGTAATTTCAGACTGTCCCTAGCTCCATGCACCTTCAGAGACTGATGGGAGTACGCATCCTTGAACTACCTCGATGATTGGTTGCTTTTAGGAACTATGTGCGCACAGATCTGTGGTTCAGGGTCAACCTAAGCAAAAGCTTGCTGTCCCCCATCCAACGCATCTCGTTCCTGGGGGCAGTATTTGATTCGTCCCAAATGCGGGCCTGTATTTTGCCAGAATGGTCCCTGAAAATTCAGAGACTAGCGGCGTCACTCAATGTTGGGGACAACCTCCCCCTAAAAATGTTTCAGAAGCTACTGGGCCTCATGGTGGCAGCCTCCTCCCTAGTTCACGTGGGCCTGTTACATATGAGGCCACTACAACACAAAGTAGTCGTGACTGATGCCTCCAAGACAGGTTAGGGTGTCGAATGCGATGGCAGGCTGGCCTTTAATGGAGCCAATGACGAGCTGAAACATCAACTGCCTAGAAATGATGGCAGTACTTCTGGCCTTCAAAGAGTTCCACTCAGGGGGCTACCACAATAGTGGTAGCCTATATAAATCATCAATGGGGTCTCAGGTCTCGTCCACTAAACAGACTAGCGTACCACCTCCTTCTGTGAGCACAGGACAATCTCCGCTCAGTGAGAGCGATACATGAGCATATATTCTGTACCGGAAAGGACCGTCTCTGGGGGAGTGGAGACTCCATCCCCAGATGGTCTGCATGATTAGGAGCATTTTCGGGCAAGCGGAGGTGGACCTCTTTGTGTCAAAAGAGAACACCCACTGCCAGACATTCTTCTTGAAGGAAAATAACACATTAGCTCACAGGTGGCCCTCTCTGCATCTTTATGCCTACTCTCCAGTAGGTCTGCTCCCTCAGGTCATCCATGTATCAGGGAGGACAGATGCTCGGTTTTACTCATGGCACCACTCTGGCAGAACCATGGTACCGGCATTAGTTCAGCTGCTATCAGCAGCCCCATGGCCAATCCCACTGGAGAGACCTCCTTTTCCAGGCAGAGGGGTCAATTTGGCATTCTCAACCCGAGTTGTGGAGCCACCATCTGTGGCCTCTCAACGGGAGCCTTCATGTATTTCCCGGGAGGCCATGAACACGATCACTGAGGCTATGGAGCCTTCTACCAGACACCTTTATGCCCCCAATATTTTTTTTTACGGCTGGTGCTCAGTTCGGAGTATAGACCCTCTGTCTTGTGAGATCGATTCTATTCTCTCATTCCTACAGGTACTGTTGGATGACGGATGCACCTCGTAGACGCTCAAGGTATGCATGGCAGCTATCACGCCAGACCACACTCCTATAGCTGGCCAGTCGGTTGGGAAACACGACCTGGTGTTCAGATTTCTCAGAGCGGCCAGGAGGTTAAACTTGCCTTGCCCCAACATGGTTCCTTCCTGGGATCTGTCTATTCACCTGCTTGTTACAGCCAACCTTCTGCCTCTCTCGCTAAAGACCGCCCTTCTGCTAACTTTGGCATCGGTCAAGCGAATTGGTGGTCTGCAGGCTCTTTCAGTGGACGCTTCCTGCCTCGAGTCTGGGCCCAACGACAGTAAATTTATTCCTAGGCCAAGACGCGGCTATGTGCCTAAGATGCTTTCCACACCCTTTAGAGCACAATTAATTTCACTCTCTGCTCTCCCCTCTACTGAGGGTGAGGGTGAGCTCTCTAGACAGTTCAGGCAATCAGAGCAACTGTTTGTGTGCTTCGGAGGCTGCTCAAAGGGGTTGCAAGTTACGAAGCAGAGACTACCCCACTGGATAGTGGACACAATAGCATTAGCGGGCTGAAAAGCCATTTGTATGTGTACAGATATAAACGAATCAGGCTTCAGTATTCTAAGAAAAAAGCAGTTTTCCGCATAAGCGTCTCAAACTGACGCAATGCTCATTCCCGTTATCTCAGGGACGTTATTATGTTAATAACTGGAATGTTATCTGGCAAAAAAAACAAAAATAATTAGGAATCTGTTAAGCTGACAGCATTAAACAACATTTAAACATGAGTAAAGAAAACATAATTAATAGCAGCATTTCTTAAAATTATTGTGCCATTGCTTTATAATATTACAAAAAACAAAAAAACACTGCAACTGCTTAAAGTATAGAAAAAAAAAAGTCTGAAAAAAGTACTTTTGTTTTTAACAGTTGTACTACTAAATTCAGTAAACTTAGCTAATTTTACACAGATATTGGAACAGTTATTGTCAGTTTTTAGTTCTTTCCTGATACATATTTAAATAAAAAAACAGTTAGGGGTGACTCTAACATTTAACGACTGGTCAGTTGAAGGACTTGAACAGCATGACTGCATTGTCGTGAAATCAAACAAACCATTAGGAGTATTTACACATGATTATTTGCTGTTGCTCAATGCTTGGATCAGTTTGTTTTATTGGTCAAATGATGATAGTTTTATTGAAAATTTCAACTTGATCTCACCTTCACAACCATTTGCTTCTGTTCTTCCTTCAACCACAAACTGCATATCACAAACACTTAATCATAATAAGACATTTGTGTGCATTTGTGCGAATGTACAACTAAAAGGATGTTCCTGAATGCCGTTCCGTGATTGGACATTGTGTGTTAACAGGCGTTCTTTGAAACTAGAAGGTATTTATGAGGTATCACTTGACACTAATGAAACACTTATAAATAACATAATCTCCAAAACAGGGTGTTTATTGGGTCGTGATTCTTGTAAAACTGGACTCCCAGAGTGTGTCAGAGGGCAGGCCTCTCGAGGTGGATGACACCGAACAAACGGTGAGCTCATGGGCAGCAGCATGTTGCGTGTTTGTGTGTGAACCAGCTCCTGTCCACAGCTGTCACACAGGGCCTGACGTGGCTTTACATTCCTGCTGTAAACTATAAGACCAGTTCAGATCTCAGTCCAGCAGGTCTGCTATTACCGGCGGGATTTTTACACTATTATTTGTGAAAGTTTGCGACTTGAAAATACTCTGGGTTAAGTTATTTTTATATAAAAAAAAAATTTCACAATGGACGAGAACATCCTATGGGCTACGGCTGTGGTTGATAGAAGAGCAGCCCTTGATAAACGGGAGGAGGTACAGGATTTTTAACAGTCTTTAGATCTTTTACATCTTCTCATTCTGATAATTTTCAATGTATTTTATTTGTATTAAGTTTGGGAAGTACCTGTCTGAGAAAGTTTGTTTGTCCTTTATTGAAATTGTTTAGAAGCGTCGAGCTAGGGCACGAAAGTTGGGGATTTTGGTCGTGGATGCATCTTCTGTGGGGGCAGAACAGGGAAAAGAATCTATCAATCAAAGTGTTGCAAACATTCAGGTGAGTGAAAAAAATCACAGCAGAGATCAAGACTGTTAATGAAAAGATGAAAATTGTACCAGTCTGAGATAAACTTGATACTTGAAGCATAACTGAAATCTCCATTAAAGTCTTTTAAATAGTTGGATAAATCATTTATAATAAACACTGCCATATTAAGAAATAAGAATTGTCAGTTTTGATTTCATTGTGACTTTATCTCCTGATCTATGGAAGAGCAACCTCGAGAGATACACTTTTCCTAAGGGGTGTTGAACCAAATAAAACTAAGGAAGATCCGAAAAAAATGACCTTAGGGCTTAAAAAAAAGCCAAAAATTAAGAGAAAAAAAACACTGCTATTAATATTTATTTGTTCAAAATCTATATGAAGTGTAGATGCTTGTTTTTTGAGTGTCACTCCAGAATAAATGCCCGTTTACACCAAGAATGATAACTATAATAACTATATTAGCATCCACACCAGCAGATGATATTCTGTTTATTCAAGCGCTGCAGTTTTGTCTTCTGCCGCTTTAAACGCTCAAGCTTTTTAAAGTCCGATAGATTCTGATTGCCTGTTATTTGTTTTTATCGTTCATCACCTGGAAAAAAATTGTTGTGACTCCAACGATATTGTTTCTCTGTGCTGTTATTATGTGTGGACTCTGCTATTCTTTTATATTTAGAACGATTTTCAGAACTATATCTTTAATGTTATCATTATAGTTATCGTCCTTGGAGTGAACAGGCCTTAACGGGCAGTTTCTAAACTCAACAGGCAGGCTTTGCATGTTAACAAGCCCAGAGCTCCTGCCAACAGTGACATCTTCCATTAGTGAGCACTGTATGAAATGACATGCAGTGAGATCATGATGCTAGAGTTATGATGTACCTGTTGTGGAATGGCTTATGAATTTTCTACCTAAACCTTTAACATGAAACCAAGCTTTTAAAACATTAAGCTGTACCAGTTAATACCAGTTAATTGTAATTATCCTTCCTATAGTCTTCATGTGAAGCTCAAACAGGCACTAACAATGAAAAGGTCATAGGATCAAGTCCACTTTCCTGCAGAGTTTATCTCCAACCTTGATCAAACTCACCTGCCTATGGCTGTGTCCCAATTCAGAGGCTGCGTCCTTCGAAGGCCGCATTTAAAGGCTGATTGCGTCACAGCTGTGCAACGAAGGCTGTATAATTCCGAATGCATCCTTCGTTTACCATGAAATGAAGGAAACAAAAGATGGATCCTTCACGGCCTTGCCTACCCTAGAATTCATTGCGCTGCATAACGACAGGATTTCTTTTGAGAGAAATGGCCGAATTACACTTTCAAACGCAAGTATCGGGTTTCAGCTTACTCAGATATCTAATGATACAAATGTACAAATGAAAAAACCTTTAAAGCAATTTAAATGTTGACTTGTATCTTACTAAGATGTGATTTATATATAGTTTATACTCTTTATTATATACAGAAATGGACCATGGTGAACATAATTAGACAGTTTGTGAACCATGTTTTGTTTTCAGACAGTTTAATATAACTTTCAAAAATGTCCTGTACAAACGTTACTGACACTCATCAGTGGCAGCTGTCACAGTTGCTAGGCAACAAGAACAATCCTTTGTAGGCCAGACCGTTTCATTTCACAACGCTCAGTCCGACCTTCGCTTCAGTCCGAGTCCTTCGAAGGATGCAGCCTTTGAATTGGGACACAGCCTATAACTTGTAATCCTTAAGACCTTGATTAGTTTATTCAGGTGTGTCTGATTAGAACTGGAGCAAAACTCTGCAGGAAAGTGGACCTCGGGGACCAGAGTTGAGAACCCTTGATCTACACCAAATAATTTTTTTTTTTTTTTAAATAAATAAATACAGTGTATGTGATTTCAACTAAGAAACTAAGTTTATTAGTATTTTTGAGATTTCCCAGAACCAGATGGAACCATGTTAATCCCCCAACAACACACACTCATATACATTCACAGAATGCTGTACTGGTAATATCAAATTTTGGTGTCTCATATCAATTTGACAAGATTTTCACAATCCTGTCAATTAAAAAAACATATGAGCCAATTTTATTTTAAGAATACTCCATGTGAATTCTTCATGCAGGCAGAGGAACGAGTGAGGTGTGAAATCGTTGATCTAGGGGGTGCAGAGAATATTACTGAGCTGCATATGAAGAATAAGAAAATCAAGAACAAGCCCACAGCTTCCAAAGGCCTAATGGATGTTCCTGTGGTAAGGGGAAACCCATCTGTCTTTCTTGTCTTTATTATTGTGCATTTGAGTATTTCATTAGAAGTCTTTTTGCTATTTTTGAGTGTTTAACCATCAAAATTTGTCTCTGGTGTTTGTCAGGGTCTTGTTGAACCAGAGGAGTTTTTAAAAGCAGCAGCTCAGGGAAAGATGGAAGTAGTTGAGAAGTTTCTGGAAGATGGAGGAGATCCAAACACCTGTGATGAGGTGCCGTATGTCTGAAATGACGTTCTCTTCAGTGTTATTTTATTATCAGTGAGATTATATTATAGTTTTTTTCTAGCTTTCATTTTAATTTTAATTAAAGCTTTAGTAATTTTGTGCTTTTGAAAATGTTATTAATTATGTTTTTTTTTGTAAATATGTCGGTATAATTGAACTAGCTACAATGATACTTTACAATAAGGTCTCAATTGTTAACATACATTATTGTATTAACTAACATGAACTAACAGTGAGCAATATATTTTTTTGCAACATGTATTAGTTTTTGTTAATGTTAGTTAATAAAAATTCAGTTCATTGTTTGCTCATGTTAGTTCACAGTGCATTAACAAAAAAATGTGTTATTAAATGTCGAAATTAACATTGCCTAAGATTAATAAAAGTTTTAGAAGTATTGGTCATTCTTATTTAAATGTACACTATGTAACTTTTGTGGTTAAAAAAACAAAACTGCATGAATTTTGCAGAAGAACATTGTTTTGGTTGTGCTTCAGCTCTGCATGACTGTATGGATGAATATGGTTATCATACTGCTCATAATATAACCCATTAATAGACACAGTACTTCCTTGAAAATGAATTTCAGCACAGTGCTACAACAACCATAATGAAGTGACCCTTCACAATAGATAATGCTTTACAATGAACTTGATTAGAGAGCTACATATGGCAATTTATCTGTTCAATAAAATACCTTACTCACCTGTTGAGTAATAAAAACACCATCTGAGCATCGCTTTTAACATTTTAAATCCCTCCGTTCTCGCCATCTCCGAATAGAAAAGACAATGTTGATTCTTGTTTTATTACGAGCTCTGTCGCGTCCTCTTTTTGCCAGCAGACTCTCCTCTGTTTAGCATTTGTTTCAAATGTGTGATTCCCCTGAGGTTGGAGATTTAGATTTATCCATGTCAACATTTCTCGCTTGTTGTGACAACTAACCTATGACACTCAATACACACGTCAAAGTAGTTGGAGCAACTTTTTTGGGGATCTTATTGTAAAGTTTTACCATTAAAATAAGTGAAAATGAGATCGTTTTTTGTGATGTTGCCAATACAATGAGATGTTGGCAACTAGCTAAAAATTAAATGTTTAAATTTTTTTATATTTTATTATGTTTTATTTTATTTCAGTTAAAGGGATAGTTAAACCATAAATAAAAATTCTGTCATCATTCACTCACCCTCAAGTTGTTTCAAAACTGTATGAATTTCTTTGTTCTGCTAAACACAAAAGATTTTTTTAAGAATGTCAGTAACCAAACAGTTGATGGACCCCATTGTCTTCTATAGTAGGAAATTCATACAGGTTTGGAACAACTTGAGGGTGAGTAAATGATGACAGAATTTTCGTTTTTGGGTGAACCTTTAACATTTATTTTGATTTAAGTAACACATTTTTATTTTATGGTTTTATTTTTAGTTAACTATAATTACCCCGGCTCACACAACTGTTTGTCTTAGTTCAGAAAAACAGCACTCCATCGGGCTGCTCTGGAAAATCATGCTAAAATAGTGGTAAAATTGCTGGACAAAGGAGCTGATATCAACTTTAAAGACAGGGTGAGATCATTAAAATGGTTACACTTTATTTTACAGTATGTGCACTTACATGTACTTGGTGTACTAACCCAAGAAAGTACTGGTAATATAAGGTAACTACATGGGTTTAGGTTAGGTTTAGGGGTAGGTTCAGGGTTACCTAGTTATAACCCAGTTATTGTAATTGCTATAATAGAACAGGGCTGTAAAATAAAGTGCTACCCTGTTTATTAAGTCAAGTCATTGTTATAATGGTGTTGTGATTGTATTGATTTGATTTCGTTGTCTGTGGTTTAGCTGGATTGCAGGGCTGTACATTGGGCTTGCAGAGGTGGAAGTCTCTCAGCACTGAAAGTTCTTCAGGACAGGGGAGCTGATGTCAACGTCAGAGACAAAGTAATAACGTTTTACTGGAGGACAAAAATACTGTACAGTAAATATAAAAATAAGCTGCCGTATGCATGACATGGTGAAATCTTATTACTCCCTCCCATACAGCTGCTTAGCTCACCTTTACATGTGGCCACACGGACAGGTCACAGCGACGTGGTCCAACATCTTCTAGCCAGTGGAATCAATATTAATGCCAAAGATTGGGTAACAGATGAATAATTCACAAAAAACACATTATACAGATCATGCAAATTATAAGTCATTTAACATTTCCTTTCTCTTTTAAAGGAAGGAGACACAGCTCTACATGATGCTGTCAGATTAAATCGATATAAAATTGTAAAACTCCTCATACTGGCAGGAGCCGATATGGAGATCAAGAATGCTGTAAGATCATGCTGGAAGAGGAAAAAAAATATGATAAAATATAATGCAATTTATCATCTAAACAGCTGGATATAAACACCTAATTTGTTTGTTTCAGGAGGGCATTACAGCCACTGAACAGGTGAAGCAATGGCAGTTTGACACTAAGGAGACACTGGAGAAACTGGAACAGATGAGGGAGGTTGGTCTGGCCTGACAGACACATGAAGATGCATTGGATTCATTAGAGCTGCTGTGAACAGGTGCATGGCTGAGAACAGCCCCACCTCTGCCTGAGTAAATATTTGCTTTCTGTGTTAAATAATGGTGAAACGTACCTGTCCTCACTCAGTATAATGAATGAATGAGAAAAGAGTTGTATTCATTTATATAAAGAAAAAAGGCTTATATTTTTATAAAACAACAGGTTTTTTTTAGTTTAAAAGTCATTGCGTTACCTTGATTAGATCATATACAGTATCAAAAATGAAACTGTCAAATCAATTAATTGCTAATTCGCAAATAATCACATCTAACATAAGTTTTATATATAAAAAAATTATATATATATATATATATATATATATATATATATATATATATATATATATATATATATATATATATATATATATATATATATACATACAGCGATCAGGCATCATATTATGACCACTTTCCTAATATTGTGTTGGTCCCACTTTTGCTGCCAAAACAGCCCTGACCCGTGGAGGCATGGACTCCTCTAGACCCCTGAAGGTGTGCTGTGGTATCTGGCACCAAGATGTTAGCAGCAGATCCTTTAAGTCCTGTAAGTTGCGAGGTGGGGCCTCCGTGGATCGGACTTGTTTGTTCAGCACATCCCACAGATGCTCAATTGGCCTCCAAATTCCCCAGATCTCAATCCAAGTCAACACCTCAAACTCGTTGTTGTGCTCCTCAAACCATTCCTGTGGCAGGGCGCATTATCCTGCTGAAAGAGGCCACAGTCACCAGGGAATACTGTTTCCATTAAAGGCTGTACATGGTCTGCAATGCTTAGGTAGGTGGTACGTGTCAAAGTAACATCCACATGGATGGCAGGACCCAAGGTTTCCCAGCAGAACATTGCCCAAAGCATCACAGTGCCTCCGCCGGCTTTGCCATCTTCCCATAGTGCAGGTGTGTCCAAAAGGGGGCCGGATTCGATGTTGTGGACACACCTGGGGGCCTGTTCCTTTTCTATTATATATATTATTGCTGTCAGTCGATTAAAAAAATCAACTAATTAATCACACATTTTCTGAACATTAACGTTTTTAAATATTCTTTTATATTGCAATAACTTTACATTGAATCTCCAAATTAATGTATAAACAACATAAAGTAAGTATATTTTTAATATTTATGGCATATTTTTATGACTGAATGCCAGTCTCACTGATACCAATACTACTACTGATGTCTCGGTCGCTGTTTTTTTTTCTCACAAATTTAACCATTAATTATAGCCATTCAACATTACAGTATAATTGAGAGCTATCAATTTTTATATTTATTAGACTTAAAAATAACAACTTTTAATTGAAGTAAACTTAAAATAATCTTCACAAAAACCCATTATAATAAATGTCATATTTACCTCTGATCTTGGAAATATAGCCTACAGAAATTGATTAAAGTTATCAAACACTAAATTCTATAATTAAATATGATTAATCCTTAAAAGTAGAAAAATATAGATTTCCTCTTTTTCTTTTGTTCTTAAATGTGACGCATAACAAATACATGCATGCACAGTTTTGAGGCAACTTTAATCGCCTTTTTGGTAACTTAATTGATGACATAACTACGACATTGCATTCTCGGGGTTTCTTTTGTGCTTTAATATGAAATGATATAGGCTACAGTGCGCCGCATGCACACAACGTTACACGTTTGGTAACGGTGAGCTGCGTTTTATGCTGTTTGTAGTGCGCGCTTTTCAATTAAAATATTGTTTCTATATAGAATGGCACATTTAATATTATACAAATGCACAAAAAAGTTTATGACAAAAAAATATTTTGGCCTTCAGGCTATTACTCATTTAATACAACATGTCTACATTAAAAATAAAAAAAATAAGATATTATCCTACATTTCTGACAAAATACCAAGGTTATGATCATGTTTAAATCCATGTTGGTTAAAAAGTATTCTAACTGGATCGGCACGTTAGTGTTGTTGATTAATTCAGCGCTGTTTCAACTGGCTTTAAACTAAATTGAATCACAGAGAGATTTGCAGCTTGTACCGGAGACCTCTACGCCGAACTCGAACACTTCTCACGGGCTGTTTAGTGGTCGTGTGATCGAGACACTCAGCAAGTAAACACATTTGTGAGCATGAGTCGCGCGCTGCGCAGTGCGCACAAGTACCGCTGTTTCGTTCCGCTTTTTGCGCGTTAATGTTTCCCTGGTCTAAAATCTAGTACTGTCACCTTGTGTTAACATTGTGAGACATTTGTAAATCATGCGTGGCGGGCCCGGGCCGGACTGTGGACACCCCTGCCATAGTGCATCCTGGTGCCATGTATTCCCGGCCATCCACGTGATGTAAAAGAAAATGTGATTCACCAGACCAGGCCACCTTCTTCCATTGCTCCGTGGTCCAGTTCTGATGCTCACGTGCCCACTGTTGGCGCTTTCGCTGACACCTTTCTATCAGAACCAGCATGAACTTCTTGAGCAATTTGAGCTACAGTAGCTCGTCAGGCCATACGGGCCAGCCTTCGCTCCCCACGTGCATCAATGAGCCTTGGCCGGCCATGACCCTGTCGCCTGTTCACCACTGTTCCTTCCTTGGACCACTTTTGATAGATACTGACCACTGCAGACCGGGAACACCCCACAAGAGCTGCAGTTTTGGAGATGCTCTGACCCAGTTGTCTAGCCATCACAATTTGGCCCTTGTCAAACTCGCTCAAATCCTTACGCTTGCCGATTTTTCCTGCTTCTAACACATCAACTTTGAGGAAAAAATGTTCACTTGCTGCCTAATTATATCCCACCCACTAACAGGTGCCGTGATGAAGAGATAATCAGTGTTACTCACTTCACCTGTCAGTGGTCATAATGTTATGCCTGATCGGTGTATAAATATATATACATTTTACTTGGTATTTAAATTTTGAACAGGTTATCTTTTTAATGTATTTTAATTCCTATTATAAATATCTTAATATTGTTTATTATATTTATGCATTACTCAGGTGAACATGTAACTTAAAATTGTGTGGTTAAGAAATGATTGATGCATTATATTGTAAATGTCAGGATGGTTGGCAGTGGCACTATAGATATTTTTTGGATGGACTTAGCATTTTAAATAGTTGTTTCTGAAATGAGAAATGCATGCGCAACATTTTATTTGACTTTGCATAACATAACTTTCATATGAAACATATTTAACATGTTATAGTTTTGTCAATGGCTTATTGTGCCAGTACAGATTCTTTGCTGTGCAGTTTCCTGATGCATCAGATGACACGGCTTTGGATGGAGGAAACTGATATGGCAAATACGTCATCTGAGCTTTATTATATAATGACAATTCGACAGAGCCTAAAAGCAAACATTTAATATATGATTAATATGATTGTTTATGAATCAACAGTCCAGCTCTTTTTGCTTTGTAGTTAGTTACTCAGTGTGTGTTTTGCTGCTGTATTAGAGATGTAATCCATGGCCTGGCTCATCCAGTTCCCAAACTAATCTCTTGGCCTGGTGTCATGAAGGGTTTCCCCTGTGTGTCACTGGCAGCCTCGCTGATAGAAACATCACAGTGTGCCTGTGAATCATTTGTTTAAAATGCCCAGTTCTATGATTAGAAAGCTTGCAGTCACACACTGCAGTGATTTCATTTAGTGGTTGAAACTCGGGATAAGTGCTCTGCAAATACTGTTAACTTAATGTTGAGACATGGGGTAACAGGCTACATATGTTTAAATATAAAAAGTTATGCTTTCGAATCGCTATCGCTGTACTTTGATGGCATACACAGATCGGCCTGCACAGCGCCACAAGAAGCCGAACACACCTAATGATTTCTGAAGGATCATGTGACACTGAAGACTGGAGTAATGGCTGCTGAAAACTCAGCTTTGCCATCATAGGAATATGAATTGTCCTTCATAAGATTTGAATATACAAATAAGATGTTATCATAGCAGAATAAGCATGACAAAAATGCAGCAAAATGTAGATCAGGTGACTTTTTTTTCTGACTTTTATTTCACTTTATTTTTTTATGTCAGTCTTTTAATTCTCTGCTCAAATAAATAACAGTGCAAAATTATTTTTGGTGTCAGTATATTTTATATGATAGTGACTAAGGCTTCTGTCTGACACTGCGGATGATGAGAACAGTGAACCATTAGCAGTCAGTTCGTAAAATAATTAAACACACATAAATCAGTCATCAAACATTTGAAGTGAATGCATCACTTGACCCAATACATTTTAAATAATTTCAAATAGTTTTCTGTAATGTACATGAGCAGTAAAACCATTATTTCACAATATCCTAAAGTGTTAGTAAATCATATGTACTCATTTTATATTAATTAAATTAATAAATAAATAAATGTAGTTGCTGAACATGTTCCCTCACTGCTGTTGAACATCGGTAACAAGAAAGATTTTAATCCAGCAATACTGACATTTAATGCAATAACTAAGGCAAATGTGCAATAAAGAAAAAGTTATTTTGTAACACAAACAGCTACAATAGCAAAGATAAAGTCAAACATACTGTGAGTGATACAATCGCAGACGCAGACTCACAAAGGCAAATTGAGTTCATTTACCAAAAACATCTTCATCTGACCACACTTCCGTACCTGCAGTGCCACCGATGCTGACTTCAGTTTATCCTTGCCTCCATAACAACGTCCAAAATTTTGTGATGTTTTAAGCCACAGAGGAAACCAAGGCAGAGCAACAATGTGAGTAAAATAGAGACGTGAGGAATGGAAACTTTCATCCGTCCCTGAGGGTTTGATAGGTCTCACATATTTTTGAGCTCTGTTGTGTGGTGAAGGCAGAGATCACCCCTGAACACAGATCCACAATCGCTTTACTTGTGACTGTACAATCCGTAATGTACTGGGGGGGGGGGCCTGAGTAAGGGGCTCTCACTGAGGTCAGTTTGTCATACAGCGAGGCCGCGGGCAGTGGATGCTGAGTTCTTGGCTCTCTGCACCACAGCCTGACACTTTTCACGTTTCAGAAGCTTGTTGTTCTCAAACACTCCCTCATTCCGTGGAGCACCATGGGAACCATCTGGGAAAGTCAGCAGCCCTATAAGGAAATACGACCACATTTATCCATGCTATAAATCTAAACAAACACAGGCACGTTCCAAAGATGTCAAATGAATGTTAACCGATTAGGGATGTAACGATACATCGTATATCGAGATATCGCAATATAAAAATGCGCCGATATGTATCGTTGATGTAAACGATGTGATTCGCGACATAGTTAGTTTTATCCAAGGCTCAGCTTACTGTATTTATACTGTATATAATAATTCACTCAGAAATGTAAATTCTGTGATCATGTACTCACCCTCATGTCGTTTCAAACTTCAAAACACAAATGAAGATATTTTTCAAGAAACCAGAGAAAGATTTCTGTACCTCCATTTAAAGTCCATTCCTCACAAACGTAAAAGATCCAAAAAATTTCATAAAGGCATTGTAAAAATAATCAATCTGATCAATCAGGTCTAATCAAAGTCTTCTAAAGAGAGACAGTGGCTTTATATGATGAACAGATTTAAAACGATACGCATGGCTACTGTAGTAAAAACGGACGTTCAAATGCTTGCATGTTGTGCGAAAACAACATGAGAGTGAGTAAATGCAGAACTATAGTGATTTTGACACACTTTCTTGCGATCAGAACTGTGATTGATTGCACTGATCATCTGAAGCGCACATGCTGCTGGAATGACACTCCTTAAAGTGAAAGCGCAAACATCATTTAACCTCCTTAGCTCTGGGACCCTTTTTGGCCTAACCAAATTGAAAAGCTTCCCATACCCCCACATACAGTGGTCTAAATACACAATTTTGGTGTCATTTTACAGGAAACCCTTCTAAGTTACATAAAACACTGCTGAAAGTAATAAACATTTGTTGTCTGAGCTGTAATAAACTCCCCCAAAAAAGAGCCCCTTTTTTATTTTTTGGGAAATGTATAACTCAGGCCCTGTGTGCTCTAGCACCCTGCAGATAGTTTTGGCTGTTTCCACTAGATGGCAGCAAATACAGGAAAAAAGAATTTTGTCTGTATCATATTGTACGCTAGATTTATTCAAATGTTTTAATGTAGATTTTTTAAATGTAATTTCCGCCTACCTAAATCTCTCTAATATACAAGTATCACATATACAGTGGTATAAATGCAATATCCCAGTGTCACAAAATATTTTTTTTCCAGTGTTTACTGGCATATGCTGGAAACAGACAAATCTGTCTGCAGGGTGCTAGAGCACACAGGGCCTGAGATATACACGTTCAAAAATGAAATTATAATCAAAAAATCAAAAATGAATTTATAACCAAAAAAATTATTTTTGGGTTTATTACAGATCAGACAACATATAATTAAATGTGTATCACTTTTAGCAGTGTTTTCTGTAACTTCAAAGGGTTTCCTGTAAAATGACACCAAAATTGTGTATTTAGACCACTGTATGTGGGTATGGGAAGCTTTTAAATTTGGATAGGCCAAATCCAGGCGGAAATGGTCCCAGAGTAATTTAGTGTGTAAAACAAATGCCAAAGTGATGCATATCTCCAGAAAGTAGACATTCTAAGCTTTCAAATGGTACCATATATATATATATATATATATATATATATATATATATATATATATATATATATATATATATATATATATATATATATATATATATATATATATATATAAAAAAAAAAGTTTTATATATATATAAAAAATACTCGTTTGGCGCGAGTACTGCATGAGAAAAACAATTTACGTTTACAGAGTTTCAGTGACATTACTACATTGAACTATTATATATAATGTATACAATGCAATGGGGGAATATTTGTATGTCCTGATAATAATGTAATAATAATAATAGTATTTAAATAATAATAATTCTTTATTTTGGCTTAAAATATTGCGATAAATATTGAATCTTGAGTTTAGTATCGCGATAGTATCGAATCATGACACGAGTGTATCTTTACACCCCTAAAACCGATTGAGAAAATAGTCTGATTTAAGCGTTCACACATGCTTGGATGACTAGATTATTTCAGGCCTGCACCACTATCAATCCGATTGGAATTTCATTCGCATCAAGCTCAGTCTCGCTATTGTAAATGTAGCTATTGTAAATGTAGCTATTGTAAAATTAAGGTGGAATATTTACCATATCCTTCTACACGGCCACTTTTGAATTCCCCTTCAAATTTCATCCCGTCAAACCTGCTGAAGATTCCGACGCCTTGGAATTTTCCCTGGGCAAATTCACCCTCGTACCTGTTGTTAAGAAATGGTTTTCTTTTCCATGTAGTCTTACAGTCTCACTGCAAGCGTGTTCATCTCAGTTTAAGTAGCTACACTTTTTAATCTGATCACATGGTCACTCACCTGGATCCATCGGGAAAGACTAACACCCCTGATCCGTGGAACAGGCCATTCTCAAAGTGACCTTTATAACAGGTGCCATCAGCAAACTTCAGCTCACCCTTACCGTGCCTCCGACCTGCACAGCAGACACATTGCTTCATAACTTAACACTGAGTTTTCATCCAATATACTAATTCTATTCTTTCTACCACCACCATTTCTACATGTTATGTCAGATTTCATGTCAGAAATAAACTTTTTTTTTTTTTTTTTTGAAGGTTTCACATTTTCCCCTGTCAGCACTGTCAGATATACAGTACAACTGAAATCAATCATGCTTATGTTTTCTGTAGCAATCATAGTGTCATCCAACACCCAAATTCTTATATATATATATATATATATATATATATATATAAAAACAATTTCCATAATTTTAAGTTAGTTGGTAGCTGGCAATAGAATATTGTAAGAGTTGTCAATATTGTTATAGAATAGAATATTTAGATATAGATGTAAAGATTTGTTTTCATATCTCACAGCGATGACCCATATAAGAGTAATCCAAAACAAGTCCATAATACATAACCTTTTCATTTATTTTGAATGTAGCCTGTATTATTATGTAATTATGAATAAATTATGAAAGCAAAAATGGAAAATGTAACATTTAAATTTTTTTTTTAAATGTTTTGGCAAATATAAATAAATATAAGGCCATTTAAAACACATGTGATGACCTGCCCCATTTATGAAAAATGCAGTGAGAATTCAAAAGTAATGCAAAGTGTGCAAGAAATGTCTTGCCTTCCTTCCATTCTCCGGTATATTCTTCTCCACTGGAATAGGTGAAGGAGCCCCTGGTTAATGTCATACCTCCACCAAGCTGCAGACAAAACAAATGAATATTAAGGAGGCAGAATTAACATAATATAATCAAATGATGATAAACTGAGGTAGACCAAACCAATTATTTAATATATTTATGTACAATACAAATAATGCATGTGCATCACCTATGCCCACACACAAACCTAGCTATTGTGTGCTGTATAATAATGCTCAGTCTAATGAAGTAGAACTCATGGTAATTCACTTTCACCCAGCACTGTATCATTAATAGTGTAACGCATCATTTGCACTGAACACGTTAAAACATTTAAGGACTGAAATAAAGCGGCGGCAGCGATGACGTCACCCCGCCTCTTATTCGCAGCCCGTGTAAACCCGCGCGCTGTGTTTTGACGCAATTTCATTAGATTGTGATTTCATTTACCTGTGATGTTTCTGTGCAGTCTCAAGAGCATGAAAACCCTTCGCTTTGTTCAGCGGATTCGCAGAGAGAGAAAATCGGGTTCTGGTTCGCAGTCGCCGGTCTTACGGTTCCTCTCTCTCTGAATCTCTCTCCCCTTGAAGATCTCGCGTTGTTTTACTGTGTGCTTCTCTCAGCGGTGGATGTGGACTGAGCGCTGATTGGCTGATCAATGGCTGGGAACGTGATCTGTGAAATGTGATATGGACGCCCCTTCTCACTTGGTAAACTACCCATTAAATTAGCACAATTTCACCAACAGGTTTTATTATCGTTCTTACTGGTTTACAAACATAATTAGTTTTTTGAGAGATGGTATTTAATATAAATAGGGTGGATTCAGGGTAACTGGGACACTTTTTGCCATTAAGATGATATATTTATATATTTATATATATATATATATATATATATGAGAGTTTTTATACCACCAGGAATGGCGTTGAATATATTATATTCATTCAGTGAAGCCCCAAAATACAATCAGCTGATGGATGACAATGGTCAGTTTTATTCCTTTCCAGAATTCTCCAGAAAATTTTATTTTGGGGCTTCATTAAATGAATGTAATATATTCAACGCCATTCCTAGTGGTATAAAAACTCTCTTGAAAGGAGAGCAAACCTATAGTCCTATTTTTTTTTTGTATAACACTTCTATTTCAATTGAAGGGATTTTGATTACTGATGACAAATTCAATAACCATTTTGTTCATAATCTTATGAACAGAAAATCTATTCCTGCATCATCTTTCAAGTGGACGGCGTTATACAATATTAATTGGAGAGTGGTCTGGTCTCTTCCACACAAATATTTGTTAACAAACAATATAAAAGAAGTTACATTTAAAATATCACAGATGTTACCCCTGTAATAGTGTACTCAATAAGTATATCCAAAACATAGAAGACAATTGTACATCTTTTTTGTGAATGTGTTTGTGTTAAAGCTTTTTGGAACGAGTTATGTACCTATCTCTCAGAAAAAAACAAATGTCAAAATATGTTTTCTTTATCATAATCCAAATTCTCATATTCAGTACATTGTTAATTATGATTCTTGGTAAATGTTTTATTCACAAATGCACATTTTTGGGTAAGATCCCGCTACTGTCTATTTTTCTAGTAGACTATAATTCCTATGTTTGGTCTTTGATGGGCATAAAAAACAAAAAAATATTTGAAAAGTCAAAGATTGCTTTCAGTGTTTAACCTTGTATAATTTTTATAATTTTTTTTCTTCTTCCCTCTGGCAATTTATTTTGTTTGTATATTTTTCGTAATCTATGTAATCTTGTTTTTTTATTGTTCCTGTTGTTATGTACTTGTTACATTTTCATTTTTGGCATTAATAAAAAAAATTGACTCCTCAGTGTTGTTTACTAAGGCATGTATCACTGTTACTACTTCTCACATTAGAGTTAGGTATATGAACAAACCACTTTTTTTTTGACTGGACGCAGTAAATAGCCATCCAGAACGCCCTGGCAACCGCTTAGAAACAACCTGTCAACCACCCACAACGCAGAGACATTGACAGGACTTGTAAGAATGTAGTTTATATTTTGATAGAAGTAGCAGTGTCTTATGCGTTTGTAACGGTCATTCCTGTTATCCAGTAACATTTTGGCTTCATAATTTTCGGGAAAAAAAAGGTACATTTTTTTCATGTTTTTAGCATTCTACCAAAATAGTGACATGTTTAACTAGGAATACTAGTCAAGCTCAATATTAGTCAAGCTCAGGGTCTAAAAAAAATAAAATAATTATGAGTAGATTGTTCAGACATTGGCCGGGAAGGTATTCCACCCTGTTAGGGACATATACATAGTTATCACAAAATGTTAATAATGTAAATGTTAAACAATAAGGAGCTTTTCTTGGATAGTATATGTCCCTTATGTCATCATAGTATTTTGTATTCTTGAAACAATAACAAAACAGAATAGAATGGAATAGAATAGAATATGTCTTAATTATTAAGAACAGGTACTTTTTTGGACCCATTTTTACCAACAGGATGGTAAATAATATTTTTTTTTTTTGCTAAAAAACATATATATGCTGTTAATGCTCCTCACCTCCCGAAATAAGACATAAGTATGCAAAGCATTTAACGTTGCTGTCAAATTATTATTTAAAAATGACTTTTGTAAAAAAACGTTTCACGTGATTTATATGTATGATTAGAGGCAGTTAAGCCTAGTCTATAACATAATTTAAAAATATTTTGAGGTTTTCTATCATTTCGTGGTTTATAGTTCTTGTGGAAGCTGATTACTTTGCACTGAAGACATGATCAAATTAAATGCATATATCAATAAAAATTGTGTAAAATACAAGATAGTATTTTTAATGTCTATTATCTCTGTTTAAGTGATAAAGAAGACCTAAATATATAATTTAAGCCATTTCTTATAAATATGTGACTCATTTTAGAGAAAATACAAGTAAATCATAGAGACAGAAGAATCACGGTATAACATGAACTCAACAGTACAATAAAAAAAAAGATTTTTGATAATAGATTTGACAAATAAATGCAAATATGTCCAAGGGGCCATTAAACTTAATTTAACTAGGTCTAAAGTAAGTTTCAACTTCCTGAAAGTCTTATTTGTTTGTCATTAAGCGGAATATTTTGAGGTACATGCTGTATTGGCAGGTATACATTTCATGGTATTAGCTTGTGTTTAATTTAGCACTCTGACCTGTGTTTGCTACAGAGGTGGCTAAGACATTCATTTATTAGTAAGCAATTTGAGCAAGAAATTGCCCTGCCATTTGTTAACAAGTGACACCGCCAACAGATTAATTACAGTTACAGCAGCTTCCCCATGCCTTTTGGCATTTTAATTGAGACATTATTTGGTGCTTAATGAACCTCTTTTTATTAGTGAAGACTAGCACAGATGTTTTATTATTTGTCTGAGGAACTTGGTCCTCACAGTTAACACAGTTTTACTCCATATTTCTCAGACTGGATTACATTTTTGCACAAGCACATGCTGTGTCGGTTTAAAGATAAGGCGCTATTAAAAAATTCCACTATTATTGCCAAGAAAAATTATACAATTCATTTAGTGCACTATATATATATATATATATATATATATATATATATATATATATATATATATATATATATATATATATATATATATATATATATATATATATATATATATATATAATTTTAGAATTTTATATATTTTTGTTCAATAATATTTTTCGGTCCCACTTTATATTAAGTGTCATTAACTACTATGTACTTACATCAAAACAATAAGTACATTGTACTTATTGTGTTCATATTGTATTGCAAAAAAACGTTTTATGCTATTGAGGTGGGATACGGATAAATTTAGGGACAGGTGTGGTGGTATATGGCTTAGATGTAATTACATGCAGGTATTTTTATAATATAAATACAATGTAAAAACATGTATGTAGACAATAAGTGCATTGTATCAAATTATTAATTTTAATGTTAGTACATAGTAGTTAAGGCCACCTAATATAAAGTGGGACCATTTTTTCTTTTGTATTTTGTTTGTTATGTTAATTTTCAATTAAAGCTGTATTTCATGTTAAAATAGAGACAAGGCCTTAAAAATCAAAATTTTGAAGGCAGATTAGTCTCATCTGGTGGGAAAGAAAAAAAAAACTTCTGTAATGCCATGGTGTAACCACTAGATTCCTATATAGCAATATATATAAAGAGGTTTGTAAGTTGTTTTTAGACATAAAAACTTAATTTTATTAGGTTGTGGATTTGGATATTTTTTTTGTTTGAAATGTTGATTTTAAATGTCAGTTTTTCCATTAATTTTACTACAGTCAAACCTGAGCACAAAGACATTTTGTTATATACATATATCTTAAAATATATCAGTGCCATTGTTTTGTCTCAAGATGCACACCAGTAATGTTTTTTTTTTCGAAGTCACATTTATAAAAGCTACTTAAATGTCATAATTGAACTAGGCCTAATCCTGGCTTAATCTAAGCCCTTAATGTTTTAGAGTTTAACCCCTTCCTTGCTGTCCGTTTTTTTATAGCATTGTGGCTGAATTATTGATTTTATTTCACATATTTGCAAAAGCTTACTTTGTGTTACTGTCACACCAGTTCAAATATGTTTGGGGGTGGGGTGTTTCTATTTTGCACTCTTGATATTTTAGAGTGTCACACCCTTCACTGCTGTGTGCTTTTTTTCTGCATCGTGGCTGATTTGTAGATTGTACCCCCCAAAAATTGCTCTCTTTTTTCGTGTTTCGTATTTCCCATTTATTTCCTATGGCGTCATTTCTGATCACGAACAACACAAGTGTGACTATTTTTTTTATGACCATTTAGCTTTTTCGTTTTTTTATTTGTTTGTTTTGGTCACATAGCAACTGCCACAAAAGTCACAGAGTTTCATACCATTCCGATGAATGATACCATTTTTTTTCGGTCTAAATCGACCGAACTACACTAGAGGGTTAATAAAATTACAACACATTAAACACTTGCCCAACCTGATATATTTGAAAAATTTGAAATAAGAATTCTGAGAATACAACCCTTTTGGATTTAAATCTACCCACACTGTATTTGCATATTGCCACAAAAGTTATTGTCTTAAATGTATTTTTAACTCTTACAGTTACTGACATATAATCATTGTGACAACTAGCCCCAGTTTCCCCTAATAGTGAAGTACTCTCTCTCTTTTTCCTCTCTCAGGTCATTTAATCTTGACTTGCATCATTGCATCCTGCAGAGATTTGAACGCATATGCCCTGACAGCTGATCTCTTCATAAAACACAGCACCACAGGGAGCCGTTTATGACCGTCGCTATAAACACCAATAGGTTGGTAATGAGAAATGTCGATAAAAATCTCACCCTGGAGATCTATTACCTTTAATGTTAAAGACGAGTGGTTCTCGCTTCCAAACAACGAGAATCCCATTTCTTAAATATGGTGCGATATATCAAACACTGTCAGCACAACATGGACAATTATGACCACGCATTTGTGTTTGCATGTAACACAATGTGTATATTTTAAAGCAAGATAAAAAAAAATAGCTAAAACTGCACTAATTGTAAGGTAATTGATTGCCTATAGAAGTTTTCAAACTTCATTGCTTTAACCTAAAGACCATGAACAAACACTCACACACCGTATAATGGGGTATAATTTGGTCTCTGATGATTGTCCTTCACTGGTAGTAAATCAGCATGGCAATAATGCCCCAGGGAAATGGGCAGTAGAGTCCATATGCCCGAGAGTCACAGGATGGGCCCTGCAAGCATCACTACACATGAGTGCCCATCCAGCACAACATGAGGACTGACCACACTACAAGCACACATCATTGCGATATAGAGTCTGCTCTCCTTGCAAGAAAAATCGCAAAGGTCAACTTCTAAAGCAGGAAGGATGGTGGAACAGAGGTTGTTGACAAGGGTCGTCTCATTGACCGAGCCTAAATTGACCTATAATTCTCTGCAAGCCATAACATATGAGGAAAGTTTGTCGTACGTGATCGGTGCATCCAACATCAAGGTTAGAGAAGTCACGCTATTACACTCCAGTTCTAAATCTCCAGTCCCCGAGTGGAGAGAGGCTTTTATTTCATAAGCAATTGCATTATCCATTAATCTGCCCTCTTTGTGATAAAACAATATAGGATTATTAAAGGACGTATTTATCTCTGCAAATCAAAATTTACTTTCATTTGTCAAGGCCCGAGCCAATCATATGCATTATTTTTACTTGGGTGTCAGTCATTATTTATAGCTTTATTTGTCAACAATTAGGCAGTCTAGAAATTAGGAAATTTTAATGACATAAATGGGTTTAAGTGATATTTTACCTCAATGGATGTTTGGTTTTACATATAACCATATATATATATTGCCAAAAATGTTGGGATGCCTGCCTTTACACGCACATGAACTTTAATGACATCCCATTTTTAATCTGTAGGATTTAATATGGAGTTGGCCCACCCTTTCAGTTATAACAGCTTCAACTCTTATGGGAAGGCTTTCCACAAGGTTTAGTGTGTTTATGGGAATTTTTTACCATTCTTCTTGGAGTGCATTTGTGAGGTCAGGCACTGATGTTGGACGAGAAGGCCTGGCTCACAATCTCTGCTCTAATTCATCCCAAAGGTGTTCTATCAGGTTGAGGTCAGGACTTTATGCAGGTCAGTCAAGTTCCTCCACACCAAACTCGCTCACCCATGTCTTTATAGACCTTGCTTTGATTGTCATGTTGGAACAGAAAGGGGCCATCCCCAAACTGTTCCCACAAAGTTGGGAGCATGAAATTGTCCAAAATGTCTTGGTATGCTGAAGCATTAAGAGTTCCTCTCACTGGAATTAAGGGGCCAAGCCCAACCCCTGAAAAACAACCCCACACTATAATCCCCCCTCCAACAAACTTTACACTTGGCACAATGCAGTCAGGCAAGTACCTTTCTCCTGGCAACCGCCAAATCCAGACTCGTCCATCGGATTGCCAGACAGAGAAGCGTGATTCATCACTCCAGAGAACACGTCTCCACTGCTCTAGAGTCCAGTGGCGGCGTGCTTTACACCACTGCATCTGACACTTTGCATTGAACTTGAGCTAATCTGAAGGCCACACGAAGTTTGTAGCTATTGACTCTGCGAACTGTGCACCTCAGCATGCACTGACCCCGCTCTGTGAATTTACGTGCCCTACCACTTTGTGGCTGAGTTGCTGTTGTTCCCAATTGCTCCCACTTTGTTATAATACCGCTAACAGTTGACCATAGAATATTTAGTAGTGAGGAAATTTCACGAATGGACTTATTGCACAGGTGGCAACCTATCACGGTACCACGATTGATTTCACTGAGCTCCTGAGAGCAGTTCCCTTCTACAAATGTTTGTAGAAGCAGTCTGCATGTCTAGGTGCTAGTAGTGGGAAGTTCAGATCATTTTACTGACTCGGATCTTTGAATCTCGTTCAGCAAAATGAACAAATCTTTTTTCAAGTCATTTCGTTCATTTCGTTCCTTTCAGCAGAATATAATTAAAATATAACATATTACATTTTCCAACACATTTAGTACTTTTGGGGGAAAAAAATAATTATAAGTTAATGCAGCCATGGCCAAACTTTGAGAAAGAAATTATTAATTAGTTGCTTAGCTGGGTCTTCAGGCTATGTATGCATTCTGTTAGTTCACCTCACCTCCCGATCCAAATCGTTCTTTCTTTTGTCACTTAATATTTAATGACGTCTGTTCCCTGGAAAGATTAGTTCACCTCTCATGTCTTCGGGTTCGAGCCGTTAGTTCCGTCATCATGTCTGATCTGGGCTGTGACAGCCTCATATGCAAGGCATGCAGTCACCGGAAACAGAACTGATTAGTTCATCTATCGAGTCTTCGGGTTCGAGTCGTTCGTGCAAGTCCCCATAGGCTGAATGCAGAAACAGAAATTATTAGTTCATCTCTCGAGTCTTCGGGTAAGAGTCTCGTTCTTTTGTCACGTGACCGGTTCCCGGTTCAGTGTTTCGCAACATATACAACATTACATTCGTATTATTGACTGCATGTTGTAATATATTTATTATTATAAAATGATCAGAAGATATGTGCAATAAACATGTATGTTATGCCTATCCATTCTAACCAACCCAATGTGTCCAGTCTTCATAGGAAAATCAATTATTATACTAGCTAAAAAACTGAACTAAACAAACAAAAAAAGCTACGCACTTGCTTGTAAGGAAGGTTGTGAATTAACTCATTTCAGTATCCAACACAGCTGTCATGTGACAAAAGAATGAACAATTTGAACCCGAAGACTCGATAGATGAACTAATCTTTTCTGTTTCCGGTACAGACTGCATAGCCTTGCCTATGGGGCTGGGACTTGATGAACGAATGACTCGAACCCGAAGACTCGAGAGATGAACTAATCAGTTCTGTTTCCTGTACAGAACATATGGGATGTTGCGCATGTGCGGTCAACACAAAATGAACGAATCGCTCTCTGAGATAACTCGTTGTTCTCAAGTCATATTAAAGATTCGTTCAAAATGAACGAATCGTTCATGAACGACACATCACTACTAGGTGCTTGATTTTATACACCTTTGGCCATGGAAGTGATTGGAACACCTGAATTAAATGATTTAGATGGGTGTCCTAATACTTTTGGCAATATAATGTATACTCTTTTTTTTATACACATAAATATACATAACTTTATACTGTTGTGTGTAAATATAGGAGGTGTTAGTGCTATAAAGGATTACATTGATTATTTTTATTCTTTTATTAATATTTATTTTATTATATTCAGATGCACTCTCAGAAAAAACAAAGGTACAGCACTGTCACTGGGGCAGTACCCTACCCTAAGGTACAAAAGTGAAAAGGTACATTTTTGTACCTTACTTACCCCTAAATGGTACACATTAGCACCTTAGGGGTACATATTAGTACCTTTTCACTTTTGTACCTTAGGGTACTACCCCAGTGACAGCACTGTACCTTTTTCTGGCAGTCTTGTATCTTAGTGTAATTAAAAGAGTCATATTTGGAACATTTTATCAGAGTGATATCTCATCATGATTAGAGATTCCTTTTAATACTATTTATGCAAGGAATTTGTATTTAAAATGGCAACTAAAATTTAGAAAAGGGATTAGCATACTATGCTACATTACTTTGATTCTGCCTTGTAGACACGCACAGACCGCAAATATAAATGTTTGAAACATGAGCACAAGGTCAAGAGAAAAAAAAATAATGTGTGTAATGCTAAGTTCTCATCTGCAGTGTTGTTTTAAGGTTACATTCTACAGTACAGGAAACATGCACACGTTCGCACACGTTCGCACACGTTTTGCTTGTGGCATAGCTGTAGACCTTCCTGTGTGAAAAAGAACAATTAGAGGAGAAATGAGGGCAGAATCACTGGGGGAAATGGCTGGTGAAGACTTTATTGATTAGCAAGGACTGCCTGATCTAGCGCTCAGTATAGCAATTATGCTGGTGTCAACAGAGAGCAAAGCTATGAAAGACCTTCACCTCAGCCGTCTAGTGTCTAAACACAGCATATGATCATACATGTAGAATGCTTCCATTCTCAATGATGGTATTTAACGACAACTGAAATTAAATGATTCTGGGACAAAACATGCAAAAAATCTGGGGGGGAAGTTTATGAATTAGGAAATTATTTTGGATTAAATCTATTTCAACTAGTGCTGTCAAACGATTAATCGGGATTAATCACATCCAAAATAAAAGTTTGTGTTTGCATAATAAATGTGCGTGTACTGTGTATAATTATTATGTATATATAAATACACTCACATGCATGTATATATTTAAGAAAAATTTGTTATATATACAGTATATACATGCAAATATTTCTTAAATATAGACATGTATGTGTGTGTATTCAAATATACAGTACATAATAATTATACACAGTACAAACACATATTATGTAAACAAACTTTTATTTTGGATGTGATTAAACGTGATTAATCGTTTGACAGCACTAATTTAAACATATTCATTTACGTTTTGATGCAACCTCCTTATAATTAAATTCATATCAGACCTTTTAGCTAAAAACTGAATTTGAAACAGATTTTATAACTATTTTCATAAATATTGGAAAGTCTTGGAAAAAGGCAGCTGTGAAACCTTATAAACATATAGGACTCGGGACATAATTAGTTAGTACAAGTAAAATCTCATTTACAAGTGTGATGGAATGCAGCAAAATACATTACAGCTAACATAATAGGACAAATCAATATAAATAAATGGAATGCATTATAACATAAAGTCAGGTAGGCTATCATAGAAGAAGAAATGTAGAAATGTTTTATTTAAAGATGCAGATGTTTTGTTCATCTTTAATATATTTGAATCTATATGAAGTAGCTATTGAGTTTTATGTGTTTTATGGACAGTGAGTAATGACAATGAGTGATAAAAAATATAATAAAAATGACAAAATGCTAGTTATCATTTCTGATTAATTTCAAAGTGAAAATGTTGCCTTTTTTCACATAATTGCAGATAAGATTGTGGGACACGTTTTGTCCCACGTTTTGTCTCCAGAAACAGTTCTTGCCAATTTTTAGCATCACCAACAAATCAGTCTGAAGGTGAGGGAACCGTTGGATGATTCGGGTGTGTGTTGAAGGGACAAACACAATCTGTTTCCTCCACAAATAGAGATGAATTCAGTTCTGCCTCCTTCCACTCCATCAGCCATGCCTGACCAGGTCTGCCCAGTATCTCTCTCTCTCTCTCTGAACAGCCATAACCATTAATCCCAGACACCCTATTTATATTGCCTAATTGTGATGAGTATGAATTATCAATTATAGTGAGTACCTAATTGCCCTTCATAAAGTCAGCCTCCTCTGGCTTTAAAGAGGGCTGTTTAAATGTTACTAATAGCTCTCTTCTTTACATGGAGAATATATCTTCATTTTTGAGCTTGCTGAGCGTGAGAGTCGCTCATAATTTAAAGGGGCAATTGAGGAAAGGCGTGCAGGTGGTTCCAGGGGGACTCGTTAAGATTTAATGAATTATGATGCGACCTTCTGCGAACAATGAGCAATCAATGCAAGCGCTGAGTGACAGAACATCACATCGACTGCGGCCCATAACCTCAAATCGTGTGTAATTCTTTCTTTTACACTCTACATTAGCAGTGCGCTAACCCAAGTGTCCATTCACAGAAGACTGTGATTATGCTGCAGTCCTAAAGGCATCCTGTCTCTCTGTATACCATATGGGGTTATACTTGATCTTATCCGATGAAGTCTGGCACCTCTTCGTACATTTAGTATGTGCATCTCTAAACACCTGACACAAAACATAGATAGTGCATTTCCAGTGTGACAGCCGCCAATAGAAATATACACTGCTCACAGGGTCCTGTCATTTCTACTGACATCGAAAGACCATGAAAGAGATGGTGGAAGGCAGAGGTAAATTCAGGTTTTCGAATAAGATTTCCTTTCACCCACAATAATAATAATAATTATTATTATGTTAATTATAATTAAACATACTTAGGGAATTACGTTTTAAGGAAGATCATTTTTTATGGCCGTTTTTTAACATCATGTCATTTTAAGTTATTTTCTGTGTGTCCCAATTCAATTGTTTGACAATCTATTCTATTCTATTCTATTCTATTCAGAATCGGTGTCAAACTTTTCCATTCACCACTTTTTCCAAACACCACTTGTTTTCATTAACACAAGAACAATTCTCAAGAAAATTATTTTCTCCATTTGTTTCTTTCACAAACAGAGACCAGTTTAATTTAGCTTAGGTTAAGATTCAATGTATTTTATTTGTTTTATTTATTTAAGGAATTTAATTTTTAACCATAATGCCATTTTACGTCCTATTCCACCAGGCACAGTTTGGAAACCAAATATCTATTCTATTCTATTCTATTCTATTCTATTCTATTCTATTCAGATCCGGTGTCAAACTTTTCCATTCACCACTTTTTCCAAACACCACTTGTGTTTTCATTGACAATTTTAAGAAAATTATTTTCTCCATTTGTTTCTTTCACAAACAGAGACCATTTCAATTCAGCTTAGGTTAAGATTCAATGTATTTTAATTGTTTTATTTATTAAATTTTATATTTAACCATACTGCCATTTTGTGTCCTTTTTTCTATTCTATTCTCCAGAAACAGTGTTGGGCTTTGTTTCAGCAATATATTATGGCTGGATTCTCTTTTACCTGTTTTGCCTGTAGTGTGAGCTGTAGTGTAAACATGTAGAAAGTCTCTAGAGTGAACTGACCTTTACCTCATCAAGGAAAGAGTGTGTGTGTTTGTAAAAAGGGGGCCAATGTCCACGAATGTGTGACAGTGTCCCCTGGTGTAATTGCCCTCTTTTGCTATGATCCAGGCAAATCAACAAATCACCCAGCCACTTTCCACATCTGCTGCATGTCAGCATCTGCCAGACGCGCTCACCCGTCCCGGACGCTGCCAGCAAGCCTTCATTATGCCTGCTGCTGAACAGGTAGAACTGTTTGTGCAATTACCAAACAATGCTACCGACCTTGTGTTCGCCTAGACGTCCTAAAACATCACTCTCATATAATGCCCAAAAGTTTTAGTGTAATGATTTCTGTCCATTGTGGTTTTGACACATATGCTGCATATGCACAGTAATTGGTTTCCAGTTCCTTTGTGGTGGTGTGTTTTACAGGATTCAAATGCTTTCTTAAAGATAATTGTGAGAACTGTTTAACTATTGTGCAATTTATTTTAAGATACATTTGAAAAAAATCTGCAAATTGGATGCATTTAACATTCATTTTACATGCTTTTACTGTAATTTTTTTTTTGTTGACTACATTTGTATATTCTGAAGGAAACAGGCAGCAGCATGAGGCAGCAAAAGTTTTAGATTAGATCAAGTTTTAGGCTTTGGTTCTGTATGAATGAAGTGACTACACAAGAATCAACACATAGTTGACTTGTCACAATTTAAAGGCAGCTATAAATAGTTCAGTATATGCAACAATGATAAGACTAATAACAATTATGTATGCAAATCTGTACGCAAATATTATGATGATTTTTAACGTTGAACAACTTTAATTTCAAATTTACTAAAAAATTATAATTTACCAAACCGAAATAGCACATTTAAGGCTGAAATTTTCTACATTATCTATCGGTTCGGGATAAATTAACTGTAGAAATGAACCTGAACAGAAGGCTCAAGGAATATCAAAGCAATGCTGCTTTAAAGCACTGTAATGAGCATCACTTTTCAGAGACAGATAAGTTAAACTCTTTACACCCCTCATAAGATTTTTAAAGTCTCTTTTCCCCATTTAAAGAGTGGAATCCACAGGCTTTTAGTGCTCTGAAGTTGTAATCTTCAAAAGAGTGACATTTCAGCAGTTTCCCATTCTATTGTCCATCTGCACTCTGGATAGCATAAAGGGACAAAGTCAAAACAAAGAGTGCATGCCCATCCGTAAACAGAGCTCCACCTCAAGACGCGACTACATGAATGACTCGACATTTAGCAGACCTTTGTGGTGCTCTGATGAGTTTATGGGCCAGGAGGTGAGGACGCTGAAACAGTGGGGAGGTTTGTCCGGAAGTGTGCCCCTCTCCCCAAACAGTGCACCCAAAGGTTTCCTCTTGGACCCGGCAGCTGCTGTCCTCAATTTCTCCACCTTACCTCTTGTGTGTTCTTTATCTCCAGTACCTGCGTCTATGTTGTGCCCCCTGGGCCACACTTTTGTGCTTCGGTCCTGTGTAAACAGATGTGCATAGTGTCAGGCCTACAGAGAGGAAGTTGTAAACTTGCAGGAAAGATTTCAGCCTCCATTCTTATGGAGCTCACTCAGTGCAAGCCACTGGGCTTAGACATGCAAATGCAAGCAAACAGTCCCTGCCCGGACAGTGATCGTCTGAAGTTTGCCAATGTTACAGCCGCAAAACATACACTGCAGGCTGCCAGCAAACAAGCAGAAATGCAACTGAATGGCAGCACAGGGGAGGTGGAGTCACTCTGTTTCATAAAGGAGCGGAATAAACATCTGTGGTCTGAGGTGTGGACAAGAGTTTGGATATGGTGTTTGTGCATGTGTGTGTGGTATTCTGCAAATGCACTTGTCTTTTTGATCTACAGTGAGTATTTGCACACTTAAAGCCACTTAAAAATGTTTGAATATCTAAGGTGTGGAGATGGGCGTTTTTGTGATTCCTTTTTTTTGGACGTATAAAGTTAGTTTACCTCAGGTTTACACGGTGTGGTTAATCTTCATATCTTCCTTTAAAATAAATGAAATTTGGGTTGATATTTTGCTATCTAATGCAATGATATTCATACATTTTTAAGGGTTAGTTCAACCAAAATTAAAAATTCTGTCATTTATTCACCATCATGTTTTTCTTCTTCTGTGGAACACAAAAGGAAATATTTTGAAGAATGTTGTGATCGAGACGAGAATGACTTTCATTGTTTGAACAAGAAAAACTAAGACATTTTTCAAAATATTTTCCTTTAATGGCAGACTTGTCATTTTTTTGTTAATGATCCCTTTAAGTGTAGCCAGTGTAAATATCTCAGGCTTGTATATATTGTACGGCTGTTCCATCTTGGGAATGAATCTTTAGCTTTATTTTTTATGTGTGTATTTTGGGGAACAGAATAAGAGAAGTAAATCACTAGCAGTAACAGTAGCACCTCATTTATCAGTGCCGGACACACGTTTATTGATCTATTCCAAGCGTTGGCAGATTGATGCCACGTAGTGAATGTGAAGATACTGCATGGCTTAAGCTACTGACTCCATGAAATAAGCCAAGACACTGTACAGACCCCATATAATACATAATCATTTATTTGCCAGAAAAAGTCTTTATATTGGCAGTTTTATTGAGGGGTGCAATGATAATATTTCTCATTTGTTACTGAAACTGTTACTTTTTAAATTATTTTTCACAGAAATCACAATACAAATCTAATACTTAATATAGCTCACTCAAGAATACTGTGTAAAAATGTTCTTGTAAGGGTTCTTTGCTAAACATGCAGTGCAAAGTGTAGGCTATAAGGTTTAGATGCAACAGTTTCTTGCGTTATGCTACTTGTCAGCTTGGGAACTTGTCCATGTTGTATTGATTGAAATGAGCGCAGCTTTAAGTACCGAATGCTCTTAGCCAATCGAAAGGGATCCCGTTAAACGCTCGTGTTCACGCGTCTCCTCTAATGGACCTGTTAAAGAGCTCAGGCACACCTTCATCCGCTGACATCTGACCGAAGAGAAGCTCCATCCACTTTGTGTGCCTGCTTAGCAAGAGAATACTGAAATAAGATATCAGAAATACTACTGGAATTTGCAAAATGCTTGAATACCAGGAGTCCGCGATGAAAACAACACCAGGTCATCGGATTTCCTTTTCCATTATTGATATACTGGATCCAAAAAAGTTCACAAGTAAAAGGACAGCAGCAGAGAAAGATCGGACATCATCGTCAGAAAACACAGAATTTGGAAGTTTTGAGGAACAGCGCAACGGGGAAGTCAGTCCTGTGTATGGAGAATCGCTGTCCATCTGCGATAATATAGGTGAGGAAATACGATTCATAACAAAACCAGAGTGAGAATTATTCGGTGATTTTCAAGGGGGTTAACTTTTGAAATTTCTGTTAGTAGCTTTTTGTTTTGGCCGCAACCGATTGAGCTTCTTGCGTTTTAAACAAACCACTATAGGCTATTATCCTATAATATCTGTGATGTGTAACTAAATTATGTTACAATTGTTACGTTATACAGGTAGAGACTGAGCTGCTGTTACTATGGTTACCTTCTGATGATCGCGACTTGTATATTCGCGCACTCTGGCTAACTTAAATCCAACTTTTGTAGTTGTTATGAAATCTTTTGAAACGTATATCCTATACAATAGCCTACATATTTTTGAGACAAACACAACCTTGTCTTTTGGGGTTACACCTTAGAGGTGCCATCCTCTATAATTATCGGGAAAACACTAAATTATTATTATTTTGTAAGATTCGTGTGAATTATTTTCACATAGACTATATATTCACTGATCTCCTCCAAACAGATCTTTTGTGCATTGTATCATTAGATGGTAGAATTTGACCTTCCCCTCATTTCCAAGACCGCGTTTTCTTTAAGCAGCCGCAGCTGAGTAAGTGATTGCCATTGGGACAGTCAGGGCAGATAATTGTTTAAATCGTCCCATTGAGGATGCCTGCGCTCACTTTGATCGATATCCCATTACTGGATGCTGCATATCTCCCTCCAGCAGCTTGCGGCTCCAAACTTCAAACCCCTGCCATGTCTGATCCCAAATATCGTTCGATTAAAACTTCCCTTTAAATAGATGACATTTATTGATCTGCCGACAAATATGAAACTCCATTAGCGCGTCATGGCTGGATTGCAGAGCTGGATTTAACTAGGGTTTCTTTCCGCAACATGACATTTTAGGTGATTTGTGATTTAGAAATTGTTGAGGGATTATGGCAGTCTTTCCTTGAAATCCACACGGTTACAGTCTCCTCCTATTCCTGTAAACAGGACTTTTAGGCTACAGCGCTCCTCACATTCGTAGCTACCAGTTACCCAAGACTTTCTTCAGCTTTATTTTGAATTTCTTATCTTTATTTATTTATTTATAGCAACATTCTTATATTTATTCATTTGTATTATAAATTGTTACTGTAATTTTTGATAGGCCTACGCCTATACATCAGTTGAATTCTATATGAATTCTATAGGCTATTCTATAGGTTAATGAACTAGTCTACATTAGGCCTACTTGAAGAAACGGGAATTCTGATTATTAGCCCATTAATTCAAAAGAATAAATAATAAAGCTTTAACATTACAAGTAGCTTATCCTTATGTAGTATTTTCACCTATATAGGCACTGTATCACCTCGGGTTTATAATTTTTTTTAGGCCTACCCTAAATAATAGCTAATTAATGCTAGCTAAAACACCAAACACCACAGAAACACCTAGCAACCAGTCAGAACACCCTAGCAACACTGTCTATCTGTAATCAATTTCAACGGTTTTAAACTTTCAGATAAAGCCAGGTCAAATGTATTAGTTTTGTTTATTGATAATAAGCTACTAATATTTAATATTTCCACTTTTATCTGGGGTTCTTCTTCGTTTTAGCTACTAAAATGTAATAGCCTACAATTACTAAAAACATAAGCTACCAGAAAGACTCTTGACATATTGATTTTTACTGACAGGAGATCAATCAGCTGATGACCATCAAGGTTTAGTCAGACTGCATCCTCCTGATCCTGATGTTGACTTGGACTCATCAACCTCTCTCAGAAGCTTAAGATCGGGCTTTTCTCCTTGTGAAGATCCGGATGAAGCAGGTGAAGAGAGAATCACTCCAGCGCCGGATGATGTGTCGCGTCAGCGGCGGCGTCGGTCAGATCACAGCTGCGCGAAGCCACGGCGCGCCAGAACCGCCTTCACCTATGAACAGCTGGTGGCTTTGGAGAACAAATTCCGCACCACACGTTATTTATCAGTATGCGAGCGATTAAATCTCGCGCTGTCCCTGAGCCTGACTGAAACCCAAGTCAAGATTTGGTTCCAGAACCGCAGAACCAAGTGGAAAAAGCAGAACCCTGGTGCTGAAAGTTCTCTGCAACCCGGCACAAACTCTCTGCCCAACATCAGCTCGACCTGTGGGTCCACATCTGCACTCCACCCTACATTTAGCACCGGGAACATGATCTTTCATTCTGGACCGGTGCATCTGGCATCTTCCGGCGGGCTCTTGCATCCGTTTTTGCCTGATGGCTTTCTTCAGCCAGCATTCTTTCCCCCACACTTATGAAGTGTTTACAAAAAGGACAAAAAGACTACATGTAAATGTGAATTTATAAAGTGGATTACTTGTTCAATGATCCTAAGAAGGATGGGATTGTTCTTGGCTTGATGTAGCCTAATAATTACTTAGGCATAAAATTAAGATATAACTTTTTTCCCTGACTTTGAGCAGAAATATAGTTAAGAGGGACCAAACCCTGGGCCTCAAGAATGATAAGTTTGAAAGATATGCTCTCATAAATGCAATTAATATATGATCTGAGAATCTAATCATGGCCCACCCTGGCAACCACCCACTTTAAATCTTAGAGCTGGATTGTATCATATGTGTATCTTTCTTTTGTATATATTGTTTGTGTTAGCAGTTTGATACGTTACTGTAGATTATAGCATCAAATTCTTTAATGAACTTGAAATTAAAGACAATGATGTTCATCACAATGTAGAAACATGTTAATGAGGTCATCAGTAACAATAAAATATGAAGGTCATTTGCTTTTTTTGTATCATTCAGATATAGGCAAAAAGCAACAGTGTATTGATCACTCTGAATATCTGTACTAGATTATTTGGTTGCACTTTATTTTACAATAGCCTACTTGCACTTACGTGTACTTACCTAAGAAAGTACTAGTTAATAGCCTAAGGTAACTACATGGGTTAAGGTTAGGTTTAGAGGTATGTTCAGGGTTAGTACCTACTTAGTTATTGCTCTGTTAACCCAAATAATTTGGGCTAACTCAAAAAATTTGAGGTAATCAGTTACATAATTTTTTTTGAGTTATGATGTTCCCAATTTAAAGTAAGCAGAACTACCAAGTTTTTGAGTTTGTAGTACTCATGCATGTTAATTGCTCCTAACTTGAAGTACTGAATTAGTTAAAAAAAAATAATAATGAGTTTACTTTTTTATTTATCTTGCAAGTCAGAGTTATTTACTTCACTGTAAACCCTAATAAGTTGTCAGAACTCAAAAAAGGTGAACGAGTTAACAAATATTTTGCTAGCTATAACTATTTCAGAAAATGCCAACCTAATAATCTGCTAACATGTTAACAATAGCATGGTATAGCACTTAATGAATGTATACAGAAACTTAAAACATGTAACTTACCTGCTCTCAAACCAAGCCACATGTGCCACTTGTCACATGATGGTAACTCTCCAAAAACCCACATTAACAGATACTCTTTTAAATTAGCATAACAAAACATGAATCACTACTAAATGTCCCTTACCATTAATCTTGCACAAAAAACATTATATAACACTTAATTTTAGCATTATTTTAGCATAAAAAATCCCAGCCCAGTTTCAGTTAAACTTAAATTAGTCTAAATTGAAGTTAGGGACAGGTGTGGTGGTATGGGTAAGTTTAAGGGTATAGGGTTAGATGAAGTGTCAAGTGTAATTAAATGTAACTACAGAAATTATTTACAGATGTAATTACATGCAGGTAATTTTTAAAATGTAAGTACAATGTAAAGGCACAATGTACACAATAAGCGCATTGTATCAAATGATTCATTTAAATGTTAGTACATAGTAGTTAAGGCCACCTAATATAAAGTGAATCCGAAAGTTCTAAATACTCATAACAGTTCATTTAACTGAACTATTTTTTTTTATTTAAGTTTGTCCTACTCAAACCAATTAAGTATTTTGAGCGTTAGGGTTTACAGTGTGTAATTACCCCACATATATGTACATGGGGAACAGGACTGTAAAATAAAGCGCTACCGATTATTTATTTTGTCTACACCAATACATAATACCCAGACAGGTTCCACTGTCTATTCTCTTCATAAACACTAGATGGCGTCACCTGAAAACTTATAGAAGAGATTGAGTCATTATTTTAGACATTTATTAAATTGTTTGCATAAATGATGGTGCATAAAACAAAAAGTAAAAGCTTTGTGAATGAAATAAAAAAGTAAAATGTATAAAATATCCCCCGGAGATCTACATTTGATAAGTATGCATTTTGAAGTATATAGACAAAGCACAATATATTCAGAATAGTTTATGTAGGTTATTATTCTTACTTGCTGCAGTATTTAGTTTGTAGGCTATTTGTGTTGCAATTGAATAGCGTGTATATTGTGCACGGTTTGCAGATTTTCTGTCTAGATCAATGGAGCAGCATGAATAACAGCTTTAAAGTGCATGAGATCAAGAGGACCTGGGAAATATTGATCTGAGTGGCACTGCAGGCAACTAGTACATTATACAATACTATAACACATTACGACCACTAGAGGCCAGTAATGAACCAGAAGTCATTAGGTTGACGTGACAGTAGATCTGAATGAATTTAATTTAGGACTGTGCTGAATGGTCTCAGAATTAAACACAATTACAGTTTTTTCTCAGTCGCTCACATTCTTAACATTCTCTAAACTGTAATGCAATTGTCACAACCAAATCAGAACTCTATAGCATGTCTACAGAACGTAGTAACTCACCCAAAACATTTAATTCATGCTTCAAAATCTAGTTGTGTCGGTCATCGTGTGAGCCACACTGGTCAAAATGTTTAGATGTTTTTAAACATGGAAATGTTAGTTAAATAATTTTTAAAAAAAAAACTTTTGTTCCACTACTCTTTTGTTGCCATTGACTGCTTTGTCTGTGTATCAAACTGAGCTTTTTAGATACAGATTTCAACAGGTACAATTTTACTGGGAAAAGTCAATACTATAGTACACAAAAATATATTTTTTTTGTACAATACATTTATTTTTGTAGAAATGTGTTACATGCAAACTAAAAATTCACAGTTGCTTGTTATACACACTCTATTCCCCTAACACCACCACACATTCTTACATTTCTTCATATTGCTCTTCCATGACAAGCAACTGTGAACTTTCACTTTAGATGTAACACATTTCTACAAAATAAATGTAGCTTCTGCTGTTTAGGGTTGTGAAGTTCCTTTATGTTCAAAAATGGTAGTGATTGTGCTGGGAAATATCCATATATATGCTTCCAAACGTGAGATTGTGATTCCTATATTTCATTAGAATGGCAGGCCATTTGCCAGCTCCTGTCAGATATTTATGGAATATACATGCATGTCTGATAGATTTTGATAACTGAATAGATCATTTTTTCAACATGATGAAAGAATGTTCAGAGGCGGTGAAGAGTTTGACAATTTCACTGAGAATCAACTCATCAGTTTTGATCAACAAGCCATGTGCATTTAGTTATTGTGCAAATTGTAGACAATTGTACTTTTGCACACATGCAATTTGCTTAAAGGATTTGTTACCCAAAAATGAAAATTCTGTCATTAATTACTCACCCTCGTGTCATTCCCAACCCGTAAGACGGGTTATCTTCGGAACTTATATTTTTGATGAAATCCAAGAGCTCTCTGACCCCACATCTATTTAATTAACACTTTCAAGGCCCAGAAAGGTAGTAAAAACATTGTTAAAATAGTCCATGTAACTCCAGTGGTTCAACCTTAATTTTATGAAGCGACGGAAATACTTTTTGTGTGCAAAAACAAACAAAAATAACAACTTCATTCAACAATTTCTTCTCGTCTGTGTTTACACAGTTTATGCTGGTCAGCTCCTGTGTCAGCATTACACGCATGCATCGTGGTGCTCACGTGAACAGCATCGGCCAATGGTAAGCCAGCGTTCTGGCATTGCTCTGACGTAACTCAGAAGCGCCATACTGTATTTACTATGTCAACAGCGTATGAAAATGACACAGATGAAAAGAAATCGTTGAATAAAGTCATACATTTAGTTTGTTTTTGCACACAAAAAGTTTTCTCGTCACTTCATAAAACTAAGGTTGAACCACTGGAGACACATGGACTATTTTTACTACCTTTCTGGACTTTAAAAGTGTTAATTAAATAGCTGTCTATGGAGGGGTCAGAGAGATGTATTCATCAAAAATATCTTAATTTGTGTTCCGAAGATGAACAAAGGTCTTACGGGTTTGGAACAACATGAGGGTAATTAATGACAGAATTTTCATTTTTGGGTGAGCTATCCCTTTAAATCAATAATAAATTCAAATCTGATGTGGACAGGAAACGTCTCGGTTACGTATGTAACCCTTGTTCCCGTCAGTGACTGGCGAATGGGGGTTTCGCCTAGAAGCCTATCATCTTCGAGATCTTAGAAAACGCCCAATGGCAGGCCAATGCCATGGACATGCGGAATTTGCATAGCGTAGCTCCGCCCCACCGCGTGGGTATATAAGGAAGTACGCTGGCAACATCGCATTATGTTTACCTGCTGAGGAGCCAAGACTGAACTCCTGGCCGTTCCAGCGGTACAGCGGAAGTGGCAGAGGGACGTTACGTCTCCGTTCCCTCCTCAGGGAACGAGGGTTACATACGTAACCGAGACGTTCCCTTTTGTTCAGTCACTCTGAGTAACGTCAGTGACTGACGAATGGGGGTCCCAATATAATCACGCCACTCGGCTGTCGTCCAGTGCCCTGCGTAAGTGTGAGCTCCCTGTCGTAAGCTAGTACGGACGAAGGACTCCAACTTAACACAGGAATACCAAGGTACACTGGGAAGCATATTCCAGGTGGAAGTATGCGCCAAAGTGCCTACCCGTAGGGAGGACTTAAGGAGACACATATGACCCGCGAGGGGCTGCATATGGAAGAACTCTGGGGTAACCAGCCGAAGGTGGAAGAATTTTACCCCCAGGGAAGGCAAGGGCTTGCTGAGGGAAATACACATGCTCAGAGAGGCTTACAGTGGAAATACACATGGTGGCACCTAGCCTGACACGAGGGCCTGAGCGAGTGGGCAGACGCACAGGTGTCGCCATCGACAGTGCTGGAGGAACTCAGGATTTCAGGGAAACTACCTGAGGAGAATATCGCACGGATCCTGTCCGTGGAGAGGAATGGCGAGCAAGCAAAGACACCTGAGCCCAGTCCATTACCGGCCACTAATAGATGCGAGTACATGAGAGGACACTGGCTCTACTCGGAGATTATAGAATCTGGCGAATGTGTTGGGTGTCGCCCAGCCTGCAGCTCTGCAGATGTCTGTCAGCAAGGCGCCATGCGCTAAAGCCCAAGAGGAGGCCACACTCCTGGTGGAGTGTGCCCTGACCCCAAGGGGGCATGGACGCCCCAGCGTCTGGTAAGCCAAGACAATGGCGTCCACTATCCAGTGAGACAACCTTTGCTTGGAGAGAGCCTTTCCCTTCAGCTTCCCACCATAACAGACAAAGAGCTGGTCTGAATACCTGAAACACTGCGTTCTGTCTACGTAAGCACGGAGGGCGCGTACTGGACAGAGCAGTGCCAAGGCTGGGTCTGCCTCCTCCAAAGGCAGCGCTTGCAGGTTCACCACCTGATCCCTGAACGGAGTGGTGGGAACCTAGGGCACATATCCAGGCCGGGGTCTCAGGATCACGTGAGAGTTAGCCGGCCCGAATTCTAGGCACGCTTCGTCAACCGAAAATGCCTGCAGGTCCCCTACCCTCTTGATGGAGGCCAAAGCGATCAGGAGCGCTGTTTTCATTGACAGGAACTTAAGCTCGACTGATCGCAATGGCTCGAAGGGAGTCCTCTGCAGAGCATCTAAAACTACTGAGAGGTCCCAAGAGGGCACGAGAGGAGAGCGAGGAGGATTCAGTCTCCTCGCTCCCCTCAGGAACCTGATGATCAGGTCGTGCTGACTTACCTGTTTCGTCTCCACAAGGTCGTGGTAGGCGGATATCGCAGCCAAATACACCTTGAGGGTGGAAGGAGACAGCCTTCGTTCCAACCCTTCTTGGAGGAATGAGAGCACGGACCCGATCGGGCATTTCCAGGGGTCTTCTTGGCGAGAAGAACACCAGGTGACGAAGAGGTTCCACTTCAACGCATAGGCGTGTCTGGTAGACAAGGCCCTAGTGGAAGTGATGGTAGCCACCACCTGCCAAAGGGTGCCCCGTCTCTGAGAAAGGAGGTCCTTCCTCAGAGGTATGGACCAGGGCTGTCGCAAGGAGTACGAGTTCGGAGAACTAGGTCCGGCCGGGCCAGTACGGGGCGACCAAAAGGACCTGCTTCTTGTCCTCCCTGATCTTGCACAGGACCTGTGCGAGAAGGCTCACTGGGGGAAATGCATACTTGCGGAGGCCCCGTGGCCAGCTGTGCGCCAGAGCATCCGTGCCGAAGGGGCCCTCGGTCAGGGAATAAAACAATCGACCGAGTCGATTTCCATGCCGAGAAAAGAGATCCTCTGCACGGGGCAGAGTTTGCTCTTCTCCCAGTTGACCTGAAGGCCCAGACGGGCTAAGTGCCGAAGCACTAGGTCTCTGTGTTCGCACATCTGCTCTCGACAGTGACTCAGTATGAGCCAGTCGTCGAGGTAATTCAGGATGCGAACCCCGTGTTGCCTGAGTGGCACAAGGGCTGCCTCGACAATCTTCGTAAAGACACAAGGGGACAGAGCTAGCCCGAATGGGAGGACCACATACTGATATGCCCGCCCCTCGAAAGCAAACCGTAGGAGCGGTCTGTGTCGAGGAAGGATGGAAGTAGGCGTCTTTCAGGTCGATCGCTGCAAACCAATCTGCTGGACGAACGCATTCAAAAAGGCGTTTCGCTGTCAACATCCTAAACGGAAGCCTGTGAAGGGATCGGTTCAGGACGCGCAGGTCCAGGATCGGTCGTAACCCACCGGTTTTCTTGGGTACAATGAAGTAGGGGCTGTAGAAGCCGGACTTCATTTCGGCTGGAGGGACAGGCTCGATCGCACCCTTCGCCAGCAGGGTAGCAACCTCCGCACGCATGACTGGGGCATTGGGCCCCACCATGGTATAGCGGACTCCCCGAAGGCGGGGAGGAGCCTGAGCGAACTGAATCGCATAGCCGAACCTGATGGTCTTCGCGACCCAGCGAGACCATCTCTAGCCAGGCTCCCAAGAACTGCACCAGCGGGGACATGCGAACAACAGGCATACCCCGGGTGGGGCAGCAAGGCGGTGTGACCGGCCCAGACGTGGGAGGCGTAGCGTCCCGGTGTAGGGGCACGGTCAGCAGCCGCATCCTGACAAAATAGGGTGCTGCTGACCCGGGGGCCAGCAGCGGAACAAAGGATTCACCCCCGGCCCTCCACCGGGGGAAGGAGTGGTCCTGCTACCATCTCCTGGAAAGAACTGCCCATCCCTGAGCTTGTCCGCATCAGGAGTGCCGCTTAGCCTGGCGCTTGGCGGGCTGCGGGGCTTATGTGGACTGGGGCTCCTTCCTGCGGCGTCCTCCATGGCGCGGCCCAGGTGAAGGCTGCTGCTGGGGCCGGGCGGGAGGGGTGGGAGCCGCGGGAGGGCGCCCTCTGCGGCGAGCGGGCTGAAGCAACTGTGCCGGCGGCTGGGTGGAAGCAGCAGCTGGCCGCCGGGGCAGTATGTGTTTGATGGCCTCAGTCTGCTTTTGGGCGGTTGAGAACTGTTGGGCGAAGCTCTCAACTGCGCCGCCGAATAGCCCATCCTGGGATATGGGAGCGTCGAGGAACCGGGTTCGCTCGGCGTCTCGCATATCGGCCAGGTTAAGCCATAGGTGTCTCTCCTGGACCACATCTGTGGACATCACCTGGTCCAGGGAGCATGCGGTCACCTTCGTCGCCCAGAGGGCGAGGTCGGTGGCGGCACGCAGCTCATTTCTGAGCCCTGGGTCAGCTCCTAGGAAAGTTCCTTCAGTTCGCCCTTCAAATCATGTGTTTTCTCAGCAGAGATGCATAAAAGTGTGATCAGACATTGGAAGTGATTGTTGCACACACTACAACTTGTTTTCCAAGTTTTTTTTTTCTGAGTGTGATATCACGTGGGTTGTGTGTGTGTGTGGGAGTGAAGTAGGAGCTGAATCCAGCCCTTATGGCCTGTGTGTTTCTCTGGCTGAGTGTCATTCTGTATTGTCCTGGCTCTTGCTTCATCAGCCTGTTCTCCAGTCTGGAGGTATTTCGTGAGATAGTCCATCACTTTTACATTCTTTTACAATTACGTGGTACATGGCTTAAAAATGATTTTCCAAAAATGAAGTTTGTGGACACATTGTGGATAGTGTTTGGTTGATTTGTTGGTATTTTCTTTTACTTTAGAAGTTAATACAAAAATACAAATTGTCAAGTCACCTTTATTTTTATAGTGCTTTATACAATACAGATTCAAAGCTTTGCAGTGATCAACAGGAAAATAATGATTCGATGATGCAAACAGAGTTGTAAAGAAGCTTTAAAAAGAAAAAAAGTGTCATTGTTCAGCTGAAGTCAGTTCAGTGTTGATTCAGTTTCGTTATAAAGCTCATCAATTATTAAATTAGTTCAATGTCATCGTCCAGCTCAGTTCAATTCTTATCAATATCGTTGAATATTAAGTGTCCCCAACTAAGCAAGCCAGAGGTGACAGTGGCAAGGAACCCAAACTCCACCAGGTGACAACATGGCAAAACACATTGGAGAAACCAGGCTCAGTTGAACGAACGAACATGGTGTGGTTTAATTCCAGGCTGCATCACAAGTCAGAAAACAGATTGTGGATTGATATCATATTTCATCCGGTTTCTTCTGCTTGAAGATCGGGATTCATCACGTCGGTATGGAGCCGAAGCTGGTCATAGGTCTGTGCAGAGGTCTTGTGTGGTTCTCATGGTCTTTGCTGAAGATCTGTGCTGATGGCTTTCATGTCAACAAGGTCTTCACAAGGGATTGTCTAGTTGACATGGTCCCTGGTGACATCCAGGGCTGCGTTTTGGTCATGTCTAGGTGCAGGTCCACCATCTGATTTGGATACGGACCAGATACGGCTGACTACGTTTTGGTCATGTCTAGGAGCAGGTCCACCATCTGATTTGGATACGGACCGGATACGGCTGACTACGGTAACCTCGGGATAAAGATAAGTCAGACAGACTAATAGTAGCGTAGATGCCATTCTTCTTACAATGTAACAGATACATCGGTGGTGTTATGGGAAGTTTTCCCGATTCTGGTTGACCTACTTTATGCAGCCTAACAATCCTTTAACATTTGAATTTATAGAAATGTGATAGTGTGTTATGTGTATGCTAGGTTAAAGAGAGATCTCTTTTTACCTGCAGTCAATTTTGATTGTAATACTCCTAAAGTTTTCTTATAAAAGTGGTGAGATGCTCAACTAAACCTTCTAATGCAAATTTGAATATTTATATATTAATAATAACTATTTCTGGTGCTGAATGTTGATTGGTCAATAGATGCTGTGTTCTATCAGAAGGTTAAGGTTTGGCTGGTTTGCTGGTGAAGGCTATATGTTTTTGAAAGTCTCTGATGCTCAAAAATACAGCAAAAACAGTAATATTGTGAATTTTTACTACAATTTAAATTTTGAATATATATTTTATAATATAATATATATCTTAAAATGTAAATGATTCCTGTGATGGCAGAGCTGAATTTTCAGCAGTCATTAGGCTTGTTCGACTTGAAACATCGCTGCACAGACCAATCGGCGTATGACATCAAAGTACCTCGAGAGCGATTGGAGAGCATACGTCTCCGTATGCTTTTGAATCACTCTCGTGATACTTTGATGTCATATGCCGATTGGTCTGTGCAGCACTGCTTCAAATCAAACAAGCCTATTGAGTGGTGATGACGCCACTTTGTAGGCCAACCGGCAGTTATTTTCCCATAGGCTTTTGGATTCTGTGATCAACAAAAGTTTATGATACTTACACGTTTTGTCCATTAAGATAAGTATCACAGATGAACACAACTTTTATGAATTTTTAATCCTAAATGCAGTCACAATAAGTAAAAAGCTAAAGGTAGGCTTGTGGCAAGCAGCGAGGCAGAGGGTCTGTGATGATAATGAGCGCCGCACCAGTCTGTGTCTCACAGAGGAGCTCGGACGCATAAAAGGAGGAGCGACGACAGTGAAGGACGAGAGAGGACCAGGCCTGGACTTTACATTGTGTTTTGTTTATGTTTTATTATGTATTTTTATTATTTAAAGTTGTTAAACGTTCGCCGGTTCCCACCTCCTTCTTCCCATATATACATACCTCGTTACATTGGTTAACCTGGGTGGAAGGAGGGACATTCTGTCGTAGAGCCCTCGCTGCTGAGGGGGATTGCGGTGCTGAGGAGGTCGGGCAGTGCGGAAGAGGGAAGACCGTGAGTTGCTGCCCGAGGCGGTGGTGCTGAAACGATGGAAGACCCTTTGGGATGGAAAGCTCGGTGCCATGCTCCTGGGTCGAGGTGGGGTGGCTGCCGTCCGAGAGGGAGCAGAGGAGTCGCCGGCGTTTGCCGTGGGCCGGAGCCTGCTGCCGTCCGCCATAATGGGGAGGAGCAGGAAACGCGGGACTCACTGTCAGCTGCCCTCAGCTGGAGGAGCCATCGCCGGCCGCCAGGGGTGGAGGAGGATCGAGCCATCCACTGAGCGTGCAGTACCATCGCATGGCACTGCAAGGAAGAGCCTCTCGGCTGGCTGAGGACAGAGCGGCAGTGTGTCCAAGAACTGGACCAAGATAAATTTTTTTTCCTCTCTCCACTCACTTGTCTTTGTCGCTCCTCATGCTTCCAGCTCCTTTTGTCTCGCCTCATCTGTCCTGTGCCGTGATCGGTCCCCCCCAGAGGGGGAGAGTAAAGCGCAGTCTTGGGAGTACCCCCCGGCCTGCAAGGGGCGATGGGGGTATGTGGCAAGCAGCGATGCCAAGGGAACGTGAGAACGGGGGGAGGTGACGTCAGTGGCATGAAGATAATGAGTGCCAGCTGTGTGCCGCACCGGTCTCGTGTCTCACGGAGGATCTCAGACTCATTAAAAGGAGGAGCGATGACAGTGAAGGACGAGAGAGGACCAGGCCTGGACTTTACGTTGTGTTTTGTATATGTTTTATTATGTGTGTGCGCGGCAGTCATCCGTGAGGGGCTGCCTGCGTGTTTACTTTCGGTTTGTGTTTTTTTTATTAAAGTTGTTAAACGTTCGGCGGTTCCCGCCTCCTTCTTCCCATATCTTCATACCCCTTTACATGGCTATAAACGGACTACACCACGGTTGCTCAACTTCAACGTCACCATCAGTGAAGCATTTGACAAATCTGATATATTTTATGTCGTACTGATATATTTTATTTTTACTGATTTAACCAAAACCCCATTCAAAAAACCCATTGACTTCGGGACGAGGGAACCAGAAGTGCTAAAATGCTAACTCGCTTCTGCGTTTTGGGCTACAAAGTGATGTCATACCTGCACCACTCTATTTCTCCAGTCTTCAGTGTCACATGATTCTTCAGAAATCATTAAAATAGAAAAAGTTTTTTAATGAAAATATTTCACAATATTGCTGTTTTTACTGTATTTTTGATCAAATAAATGCAGCCTTTTAAAGTTGTAAAATTTGAATTATTCCAAACTTTTGACAAGTCGATCAAATATCGATTAATCAGTCACATGACTGGCAGCGGAACTCCACTGAGATGAATGAGGATCCTAAAGGATATCTCTCTCTTTGGGTATATTAATTGGATGCTGAAATGAATAGGGAAAGTGTTGGAAACTGTTTGATATCAGTCATTATTTACGCATTTCTGTTTAGTTAGGATACTGGTACCAAATTAAACACTTTAAGAACTAGTATATTCTCTTGAGAGTGTGTGAGTATATAGTGAATACATGTGAGCAGTGTGTGAGAGAGATGGTGCGGTGGGAGATTTACTGTGTGCTCTATTTTGGGGCAGCTGGGAAAACAGTGAAGTGTTTTGGTCAAGGAATAGCTTGTGAGTGTATGCCAAGGCCTTCTCTAGTCACCCTGTTCCTCTCCCATTGTTTGATGGAATACTGGGATATGTGTGGCCTAATGTGGGGCAGTTCAGTCATGCACAAAACTCTGAAGTAACGCCTTCCAATAGCTATTTCCCTAAAATGTGAGTTCTGAGCAGTACATTCCATTTGTGGCCATCTTTAAACACAAGGAGGACTACTTTATGGGGAGACTCTTACACAAACATGTGCAGACCGAGATGAGACCCAGACTCTCAGGAGGGGTTTGGCATTTTTTGTTTTGTCTGAAGAGATCTTCGTACATTAAATCACTCCTTTTATTTTGGTCTTCTGTCCTAGGGCAATGTTTACTCTCATGTCTAACTCGCACATCTACTGTCCTTGTTTCTCATTGTGAACGACTACACAGTCTGCCACAGCGGGGAACAGTAAAAGGACCATTAAACACAAAATATGAAAGTCCCCCTCTCTCTACGTGTGTTTTTCTCTTCTTATTTTAGCTTCGGTCTTCCTTTTCATTCTGTTTTTACTCACCTCAGTAATAACTCAAGTTGGGTGTTTTTTATGTGCTTTCCTATTGTAGCTTTTTAGATTGTATGATGTGACCACAGTGGCATCTTGGGTAAAAGCCAAGGCAGACTGTGCTACATCAACTGTTTTTTGTCAGAATTTGCAATTATTCATCTTAGTTATTCACAGTTCTGACATCCTAAAATTCATGCAAAATTGAAATGATCCTGGACAAATGCACACTGTAAACCTGAATAAGTTGACAAAATTTGAGGCAATCAGTTACATCACATTACATCACATTTTTTAAATTTAAAGTTTAAGTAAGCAGAACTTGCAGATTTTGGAGGGGCCTGAGAGCTCTCTGATTTCATCAAAATTAACCTAATTTGTGTTCTGAAGATGAACGAAGGTCTTACGGGTTTGGAACGACATGAGGGTAAATAATGACAGAAATTTCATTTTTGGGTGAACTATCCCTTTAACTTCAAATATTTGAGTAAGCTAATTCATAAATTTACCTTAAATATTTGTAGTAGTGGAAACTTGGCTAACTTTAACTAGCTAATTCAATAAATGCTACCTTTCTAATTGGTAACGCAATGCTTTGATAGCATTAGCATAGCACTTGCTGAATGAGTACAGCAATATAGAACATTTAACATACTGTTTATCTGTTCTCAAACTAAGCTCACCCCCCCACAGGATCCCAACAGAAACTCTTCTAAACTATACTTAAATATACCACTTAGCATTAATCTAGCACAAAAAAAATGTATATAACACTTAATTTTTTTTATTAACTTTTGATTTTTAAGTGTCATGGCAAAGCATGCTGGGAAATAGAAATCCTATCCCAATTTCAGTTAAATGTAAATTTGTTTAAATTAAAAGAAACAAGTTCATAAAACTCAAAACAATGAAACAATTTAGATAACTTAAAATGTGTCAGCTTTGTGAACTCAAAAGAGGTTGTAGACTCATTCTTCAGAGCGAACTTGAGGTCATTTTGATTTGCTTGCTAATAATGTGAAAGGAATGCTGAATAACAAGATATCTATACTCTTATACAAGTGTTTTGTTATTGGCTTAAAAATGAGCTAATATGGTATATTATTAGATGTCTGTAGGAGCAGCCCATGACTCAAAATATCTGACACTATCAGAACATTGTTGCAGTCATCAAATAAATGCAATTATTTGCCGTTGGTGAGCATGTCACACTAAAGAGTGCTGATTCTGCCCCTACGATGAAAGAAACTCTCTAGGATCCTTCACATTGATGAGGCCTCTTGTCTTGATATCTCATGAACTGCCTTCCGTAAATTAACTTTGTATGAGATTAATTGATCCTGCAGGATATCTTTGTTGTAAATTATTCTTCCTCATGTGCCCTGATGCAGCTCTTGCTGCTGTGTGCTGATGCTTCTCTGAACGAATCCTGATTGAAAATCTCTTACTGTTGGCAATCACACTGAGAGTCAGATTGCTTGATTGTGTCCGTGTCTTGTTACGCAACACGACACTGCTTGATGTGGCAGCTGAGAAAGAATGGAATGCAAAAGGACTGCACGTTTTTTTGAATACACGTACCGTATAATGTTCACCTCTCTCTAGCAATTAATATTCAATCTTTGAATTGTAATTACTAGGAAAAAGGTAAATGTAATTCCAATCTCTGGGCTATTACTTGAGTCTCTTCAAGTTGGAGAGATTTTTACGCTCATTTGAAAAATGAAAATTCTGACATTATTTACTCACCCTAAAGTTGTTCCAAACTTGTATAAATTTCTTTCTTCTGCTGAACACAAATTAAGATATTTTGAAGAATATGGGTAACCAAACCGTTGATGTGCCCCATTGACTTCCATAGTATAGACAAAAAAATACTATGGAAGTAAATGTGGCCAATGAACTGTTTGGTTACCGACATTCTTCAAAATATCTTCATTTGTGTTCAGCAGAAGAAAGAAATTCATAACTTAAAGGGTGAGTAAATGATGACAGAATTTTCATTTTTGGGTGAACTATCCCTTTAATGGCTACCGAATATTGCTTGATAACTAATTGCACAAGTTACACAATTTGAGGCATCATCTGTAGCACAAATGATGTGGGACAAGTTACTATGCATGTCTAGTGCCACCAATAAGGGTTTCACAGTGTTCCTAAGAAAGGCATAATGTGGGAAGGGAAGATTTATGGAAATGTTTGGGAATGGTTTTATCTGTGTTTATTTGATTGATATAGCAATCTCTTTGCTGCATTATCTACAGGATTACACTGAGATGGACATGTTTTCATGGACCTCATTGTATTACACTCCAAAGGACCCTCAAATGAACTATTCCTTACTAAAAATTAACTATTCCTAATTCATGTATGGATTTTGTTATTGTAGTGTCCTGCAGTGTGTCATGCTATACACTTCACCCAGACCTTTTTGCATGCAGTTTGGGACCTCATATTAATTTAGAGGTCTTTTAAATAGACCATTCAAATTTACTGCAAAATAGGACATTCAAAATGGTGAAAACTACCATGTTATTCTACAGAATTATTATTATTTTTTTTCATTTCATCAAGCCCTCAGGATAAAATCAAGTCCTGATTACAACTAAATACGCTTTCATATTTACGCACAAATAGTTTTTTGATGAATGAGGAATAAATCAACAAAATTGTCAGATTAATTCACTAATTTCAGTACTTCAACTTTTTGTCCTTCTTTCATGGTTTTCTTTTCTCCATCATTTCTCCATCTCTCCCTAGTCATCTATGTTTTTCCCTCTATATCTTTCAGCTTGTTCAACAGGTGTTGACTGTCTGGAATGTGTTACCGGAAGCAGCAGTAGATCTTGAGGCCGTAGTAGATCAAAATCTGCAGTGGTCAGAGGTCAGAAGGCCCTCCTGAGCACTAAAACACCTGAGGCACAGCTCTTCTGCCAGAGCGCGTTTACTCAGGGTCAGCATTGCAGTGAACAGCAAAGCAGTAGGACTCAATTCCATTGGAAAATCCACCATACCATTTCCTTCACATGACATAACAGAGCTATACTGCGCATGTTGAAACTGTTTTGAAATAGGCTTGTGTCTATGGCATGTGGGCTTGATTTTCAGAGGTGATGTTGTTTTTGAGTCAAAGTTGAAGCCTTGTTTTAACAGGGCAGTGATTTATGGAAGCCCCTATAGCAGTCTACATCTATCTTTAGGAAGCTGGACATTTACGAGGACAATTTTGTTTGAGGGAATCAGTATTTTGGTGGGACAGCTGACCGCTGCTGACCTACTGCTCACACACTTGCTCTCTATAACACCACAGTGTCATGCCTGACATACCTGCCTGAGGTCTGCACACACACGTTTACTTAGCTATTTAAATGAATACATACCATTCACCATACACTATATTGCAAAAAGTATTGGGACACCCCTCCAAATCATTGAATTCAGGTGTTCCAATCACTTCCATGGCCAAAGGTGTATAAAATCAAGCACATAGGCATGCAGACTGCTTCTACAAACATTTGTGAAAGAATGGGTCGCTCTCAGGAGCTCAGTAAATTCAAGCGTGGTACCGTGATAGGTTGCCATTCGTCCATTCGTGAAATGTCGCACCAGTGCACAAAGCAAGGTCTATAAAGACATGGATGAGCGAGTTTGGTGTGGAGGAACTTGACTGGCCTGCATAAAGTCCTGACCCCAACCCGATAGAACACCTTTGGGATGAATTAGAGCAGAGATTGTGAGCCAGGCCTTCTCATCCAACATCAATGCCTGACCTCACAAATGCACTCCAAGAAGAATGGTCAAAAATTCCCATAAACACACTCCTAAACCTTGTGGAAAGCCTTCCCAGAAGAGTTGAAGCTGTTATAGCTGCAAAGGGTGGGCCAACTCCATATTTAACCCAACGGATTAAGAATGGGATGTCATTAAAATTAATGTGCATGAAAAGGCAGGTGTTGCATAACTTTTGGCAATATAGTGTATATGGTGAATTCGGGTTGACTGGGACACTTTTTCAAGTCATCTCAATGGGAAAAAAATGAATAAATACTGATGCAAGCATTTCCAGAAAAACATGCTGGTACAAGTCGAGTCCAGCTGAAATATACCCAAGAGCCCAATCAGTTTAAGAACCCACACTGTGGAGGGACACTGTTCAGAACATAAACGCTTAAGAAAATAACATCTGATTCCTAAACTTGAACTTGCCTCCTCTAGGAATAGGCCTATATGATAAAAAAAAAAACTGCTTTGGACAAGTTTGCCCAGATCCCATCTGAATTAAACAGAATGTTTCGACATTCTTCTAACCTCAGGATTTACATTGATTTACTGCAGATGATAATACCACAAAAAAGAATGGAGAATCAGCTAAGTTTATGCTCCCTCACAAAACAAAAATGTTCTAGTTCTTTCTCAGTTTTTGTTCAGTGACTTGAATGAAATGTACAGCATCTTTGTTATACAACATAGACTTAAAACAAAATCTTGGAAAATCTACTCAATTCTTGTTTGATGACTGTTTAGACACTTCCCACCATTTGCAAAAACAACCAAAAATGTAAGTCTATGGCGCAACTGCCCTTAAATAAGTGTTGAATGCTAGAAAGGGACATGATGTAACTATCCTTAACTGTTTACATGAACCAAAATTCACTTACATGACTTATGCTGGTAATGCATAACCATATGAAGACATCCAATGCAAAAGCCTCTAAAAGCCACCTGGGTCAAAAATGAGATAACAATACTGAGTGGATGCTCTCTGCACATAGTATACGTTCATCAAATACTTTCACTTCAAACCCGCTAAATCCCAGCCTCAACCCATTCAGAAGTACCAGTACTTAGGTAGAAACCATACATAGGTGCCTGACAAAAATGCTAATTTTAAAGAAAACCTTCAGATGGACTTAGAGGCTTTTGCATCTGAAGTCTTCATATGCACAATCAGTGATAGCTTTACAATTCAAATAACACATTTTACATATAATTAATATAGCACTGTAACAAAAATACAAGCTACACAGTTTTGCTTTGTTTTGACTTCCATTGCAAGTGCATTAATGTAAACCCAATTTTTGTTTGTTTGAACATACTGGGATACTTCACAAGTTCACACTTATAATCAGATATAGTATGTGTTTTTGGCATGCTGTCCGAGGGGAGGGCTCCGAGCTCGGAATTTGGCCCGAACCCAGAGTACTTCCCCCTATCCCTGCCTGGGATAGGAATAATTGAGAGTAAGGAATTGGGATGGTAGAGGGATGCTGGGAAACAAAGGTCGTGGAACAAAGGTAAGTCCGCTATATAGCCTATATAAAGCCTCCTCTCATGCTGATTGGGTAGATTATTTTCTGTGTTAATCATTTGTTAAATTGAATACCAAAGTGTGTCATGCAAATGTATCTCTCATTGCAGCACAGAAAATTTAACAACTGATACACTGTAAAAAATTAATCATGGGTCTTGTAATTTTCACAAAATAAATTGTGTATATTTTCTTAATAAAATTGTGGTTCAGTGTTTTGTAGAAAATATTGAGAACCTTTCAATAATAAAACCAAGAGATACATTTTCCTATTTTTTTTAAGGAATTGTAAAAATGTTTGAGGCTACTATTTATTTTAAGAGAATTAGCTCAATTGTGCAGTTTTATTTAGAGACACCATTGTTAGTTCCCAGCATGCTTTGCATATGGCTGGAAATGTTGAGTTAATATTGAAATTAAGTGTTATTTTATGTGTTTTTGAGTGAAGGGAAACATCTGTTAATGTTTAATGTTCAGTTATGTTTGACATTTGAAAGAGTTTCTTTATGTTGAAGTTTTGACCATTACCATTGTGCAGAAGAGTAGATCTTATGGTTAGAAACAAGTTTGTTTCTGCTTGTGCTGTGCTAGCAGCATACAGTCTATAAATTGTATAACGTAACTCAAAGTCAAATATAAACAGGTCATTTCCATTCACTCTAATTTATACCCTTTTTTCAAAGTCAACTTAAAATAAATAAGCACATTTCACTGAAAATATTAAATTCATAAACTAAATAATTAAGGAGATTTTGCATAATTTATCATTTATTCCATTAAAAACAAGCCTTAAAAACTACTTAAAAATATTATGTGTAAAATTGTTACCATAATTTTTTTAAGTAAATAGCATATAACATTTTTTACAGCGTACCTGCAACATCTACAACTTGTGAGAAAGATATACATTAACAAAAAAAAGAAACATACAAAGAATAAATCATATTATTAGCATTTTAGCCTATTAGCATATTGCCCAAACGATTGAGTTCTAGCAAGCCAAATGCCAAATGAGAATCTTGGGCCCCGAGAGCCAAAGCAGTGATGTCTAAGAATTTTGACCAATATTTACCAAAAAAATTTATATTTATCCCAACTGGATATGAATATAGAAGGGTTAGATCAGATTTGTATCAGAAAACATACTGGTGGCACAGGGTTTACCTCTTAAAAAAGTATGGACCATTTTTATATTTTGCTCAAATAATAAAGTACTAAAAACAAACAGCGTACATAATCTAATAATCAGTACTCTCACCATGAGCACAAAACGTTAACTAGTAATTTCAGACCTTGCTATCTCTAATTTTTCAAATGATAACATTGTTTATTATGAAATGCTCTTAATATGCTGATTAATAATGCTGTATGGAAAAAAAACTAAACATCTAAAGGTGCCATGTGTTAACTTGTCACAAAGCTGGTTTAATTAAACGGTGAGAGTCATCTCTATGACTGACAGATACAAATAATTGTATTTGCTGCATTCCTTTTTTCTACAACGTTTTAGCAAAAGTATCTATTTTGCTTTTCACCGTGTTTCTGCTACTGTTGTTAAAATATCCGTGTCATCTTAATGTGGCGCTTTACGTCTTTAGCTCTAGATGAAAATATTAGAGGATGTAACGATAAAAGATCATTACCGTAAACGACCTTGAGTGCTTGTGGTGTGAACCGCTCCTTTGTTTTCACACGCTGCTCACTTTAAACTGTAGAAACTGTAAAATGGTGCAATTATGTCCTGCGGTCCGGATGGAACCAAGCCGGGTACCACTATTTGAATACCACAAATCTAGAGGGTGCTTCCATTAATCTACACAAAAAGGAGTAGTTTGTGATAAAACCAAGCCTTATCCATTCCAGTGCCTGTGCAGGATGTCCTTAGTAAGTATTGAGCCTTTCTTAACTTCCACATGTTTTTCCGCCTCTGAAAAAAACACAGCAGCTTATGTTCTCTGACAACTTCCCTGTCTCTGTCTGCTGAGACATCTGCCTGCTGACCTTTCTACAACGATTCCTTTCTCACTTGAGTAATAGACACACACACACACACACACACATTCACCCTGAACACCGGAGCGCCCACACACAGGAAGGGGCAGCGATGTAGACAGATATTCTGTTTTTCCACTGCAGCTACAATTAGATCAGGTTATCTGAGGAAGGGTTGTGACTGTGGTCTTGATATTGCTCTGTCGCTGAGGTAGGAGGATCTGTTTGCTGTCTGTAGGTTCCTGCCAGGAAGAGGGTCCCGCCGCGGCGACGTTATAGTACACAGCCGCACCATTTAAGGTCTGTTACGCTCCACTCACATCACTCTGCACCACATACTTCATATACTGGCCTTTAGAGCACAAAAATGCCACTGTTAACACAGCCACATGGTACATGTCTGTCTGTCTATCTATCTATTGTTCCATTGTTCTATCTATTGTTTCATCTGTCTGTTTGCCTGTCTAAATCTATCTATATATCTAGTATCCATTCTCACTGGTGTTTTGAAGGATCCGATAAAGAGACCCAGTCTAGTGAGAAGACATTGGGATTCTACCGGGCCTGACCTGAGATGAGCACCAGTTGTCTGACTACCATCAGAGAAGCTTTTTGCTGAACTCTTGAGGAACAGCTTAAGAATGAAAGGCCATGTTTGACACAGGGAAAGAACTCCAAAGCTGAGACCCATAAATTCCACCAGATGTGGGCAGTCTGGAAGAGGGAAGCTGACGGTCCAACATAGCAGAATATCTTTTGGCAATGTCCCTGCATGCTGATGGCCATGACATGACAGCACTGAGAGTAAATGAATGAGTCAAATATAGTGAGTGAGTGAGTCAAAGATCTGATTGTTCACACTAAATATGCTGTACAAACTGTTCCCCTAAAAGGCCAAAAATAATAGCTTGATACTAAAAGTTATCTAAACAGCCCTTTGAAATGGAAGTCCATGAAATGAAAACATTACTGAGTTCTCAGAGAGGGAAGAGATCATTCAATTTGAATAGTCCATTGGATTTGGATAGCTATTTTCCTTAGAAGAATAAGGTCTAATAATATGTCTTTACAAGACACCTGAGTAAGTGAAAATACCACCCCCCCCCACCCCCCTTTGAGAACGGTGTGTTAAAACACTCCTCTAAAAATATAACATGCCTAACCTGAGGGGAGACAACAGCGTGAGAAACAGAGAGAATAAGCCGACACAAAGAGAGAGAGATGAAAGCAGGAGTCAGTTTAGTTTATATCAACCTGAATCTCCTCATTTAGAGAATGTGAGCACAGGCCGTGTGAAGTGACAGTCGATAGAATATAAGCAGACAGAGAGATAGTAATTAGCATGAGCTTGAGTCTCTCGTGGGCTCTGAACCGACTGCTACGTTGTGACATTTCTCAAGCCTTGTTTTGTAATGATGCATCTGGAAACTGCTGAGAAGGGCATCCCCACCTCTAATCTCAGAAAATTGACTCCTCAGTTTAGAAACAGAAATGTTTACATATTTAAATCAGCATAGGAAACTGATGACATAATCAAACTATTTTTACATTCTCTGAAGAAACTGTGAGTATTGCTTTTTTTGCTGCCTTGATGCTGGAGTGTTTGCTAATCCATTGCCATGATGTTCTTGAATGGTTGGCTTTCTAGGGTAGGTGCTAGGCTTTTGGCCAAGGTCTCATAGCTACATTCACACAGTTAGTGTCAGGGAGTGACAACTGTATTTACTAACAGCTGTGACTCACAAATTGCCCTGTACATATTGCCATGTACAGCAGACAGGAATGCATTGGTCAGAATGGAATGTTAACTGAAGTCAATATGCTTTTTTATACTTGAGTCCATCTCTATCTATCAGTCTGTCTGCCTGTCTAAATTTGTCCATCCATCCATCCATCCATCCATCCGTCCGTCCATCCAGTCACTTGGATTTTGCCAAGTAAGACATGCTCCTGGATCAACATATTTTCAAAGATACACATTCTGTTGATCCAGGAACAACATTCCTGTCCAAAAATAAAGTCCTAACTCTATCTCTATACCCCTAAACCTAACCCTACCCATAACATGTGCCTAAAAACGGAGGGAACTGATAGGTGAATAACCCTGATGTAGAACAACCTAACCCTGGTTGTAAGTATAAACTTGACATAAACTGTAAAATCAAAGATTTTGATCCAGGAACATGTACTTGGTGAAATCATGTTCACCCCATCCATCCATCCAGACTTGACTAAGCTGCATGAATCTATAGGTATCATTTGTTTCTGTAGCACATATGTACAGTATGAACAATAATAATAAAGTTGCATGACTTAGCAAGCACCAGCAATAATAAAAGATCACTGAACCCTTGATCAAGTCTGCCATATTGACCATATCTCCTTACTGACTTCCTGTACATATCCCAGATTTCAGAGCATAGAGGCAGAACTGATCAATGACTGACAGAACGTCCTCTGGTCCTGGAGCTCAGAGACATCCGATTGGGTTTCACTGAGAGAGTAGGAGAGAGAGACTGTATAACAGGAATGGGATGAGTAATGTCTGCGCCAGCACCACCCACCAGCCCCACCCCACCCCAGCCTGTAATCCAATCAGTCCCTCAGGTGCACAGCAGTCCTGTGCTAATCACTGTGTCATCGTTCACACAGCAGGGCAGCCAGAGAATTAGCTCTTATCACATCTCTGTGATCACACCAAATACAACGTTTTGAATCCTGCTCACTTGATAATGATAAACTAACATAAACAATAAGAATAAAAAAAATATAATGTGATACATTTTTAGTCTCTCTTTTCTCTTGTTCTCTCTCTATCCCTGTATCTGAATTACAGCCCCTCTCTCTTGAATGTAAAGAGAGATGATGCTTTCATATCAAGGTTGGGTGGTCATGAATGCACAATAGTCTACTGTCTAGTCAGAGTGGTTATAGAAAGAAATAATGCTGCCATTGCCATTATAACAAATAGCCTAATGTGAAACACAGAGAGTTGTTCTTTTTAGATTTAATAACTGATCTAAGATAGGGGAGACCGGGTATAGTTGTAACACGGGGAGAGTTGTAACACTACCAATTCCACGAATCACAGATACGATAGGAGTCATATGACAGTTTCAGTTTCCTCTGGCTTCCTTTACGATCCCACATGGAGGTTTTCCAGTCTGTGTTGCTATCTCTCCTGAAGCTACAGTAGAAAATTAAGAGTAAAAAAAATTAAGAAAGTAAAAAAAGAAAAACAAGATAATATTTTGTTTAGTACTTCTACCGTTGTAGATAATGTTGTATGAGTTATATCAGGTCAAAGTGCAGTTTCTCTAGTAAAAAATGGTGTATCAACCGCCTGCTAATTTCAAAGCACCATGCTAATACAGCTAGCTAAACAATGGGTGACAGTGGCAGGGTAGGTTGTAACACGTGTTTTGAAACAACCATCCACTTACATACAACGAAGAACATTTTTGTGATTTTAATAATTCTACAGAATGCCTATGTTTATGTTAATTTGCTCTTGCTCGCTCACACACACACACACACACACACACACACACACACACGCACACACACATATGAATGTGCACGAACAGACATGCACAAACAAACGCACGTGTGCATGCACAAACACACGCAATATGCACATACAGTACTGTGCAAAGGTCTTAGGCTCGCTAGTATTTTTACACACAAAAAGTGGGTTTAAGCCAGTTATTTATATCTTTTGCTGTAGTGTGTTAGTAGGAAATATCAGTTTACATTTATAAATTATTTGCCATTAATTTTAATAATCCAGTGAGATTTTTGTATGCATAAAGAGTCTAACAATAGTCTCTATGCTCCACATGGAGATCTGATCTCATCTTCATTGAGTCTGTCTGTGATTACATGAAGAAACATAAAAAACTGAGATGGACTAAATCCAGAAGAACTGTGGGAACGTCTCCAAGACACTTGAAAAAACCTTCATGCAAAACTACATGAATAGGTGTAGGAATAGATGCAGGTGACAAAAGACGTTTTTAAACGCAAAGGGTGGTCACCCCAAATATCGATTTGATTTAGTTAATAGAAGTTAATTCATAAATAAAAGCTATTTATGTTATTATTTTTGACAGCATTCTCACTTTAAAGCATTCTGACAAGTGCCTAAACTTTTCACAGTACGGTAGTTTTGCAGGTAGGTTTCCTCAAGTGTCTGGGAGACGTTGCCTTAGGTTTTCTGGATTTAGTCTGTCTCAGTTTTTTCTGTTTCTTCATGTAATCACAGACAGACTCGATGATGGTGAGATCAGACCGGCTGCTATCAGACTTCTTGTGCATAAAAAAAAAAAAAAAACCCACTGGATTATTACAATTAATTGCAAAATGAATGTTTGGAAATGTAAACTGATATTTCCTACTGACACACTACCCATTCATCACATGACGGGGATGAAGAGCCGCATTGATTTTGGGAGCTGCCAGAGCCAAAATTGTTTTATCACAAAATACATTTCATTATTATTATTGTTGTTATTTTGAATAATATATTAGTATATGTGTGATTATGTAGTTTATCTCAAGTAATATGTGATATCAGTCTTAAAACACCACAGATACTTGCATTACATGTCTTATTTTCACATTAATGATGGGAAGTAATTTCAGCGAATCGGTTAATTTAGAAGAGATTCAATAAAAAAAACGATTCCGCAGTTCTTTACGCCATCACATCGTCCTGTGACATTCCTGCGTGGCATATTATTAATATTTTAAAACTACAAAAATATATATATATTTTTTATTAAAATTCCAGCAAGCAATTTTGCATTTAAAAGACACCGAGCCGTCCAAACACATACAGCCCTGACGTCTAAGCTAAAACAAGGCTAAATTTACAGGATTCTATAATTCTAAATAATAGGATTCTAACCATAGTCATCTAAATCATGAACATGTCAAATAAATGAAACCAAACACCTTGTTATCACTGTTGACTTTGCTTACTGTACATGATGGAATATCATACATCTCATATAAGTTATTTTGGCAAAAACGACATGCATTGAACCAAATTCAAGGTTATTTTGGCTAGAAGTGGGTTAGCCAACTCATAGCCAGACTAGCTATATCAGGTCTATATTAACCTAGACCATGAAATGGTGGCTATTGATTGGATATATTTTTACTGTTATTTATTGTGTCGTAGTTCAGTTTATTGCAGCCACGATTCACTTCATAAAATACAGTCTATAAAATAGTGAGGGGGTTATTGGCTATAGGCTTATGATTTGCATATTTTAACAATATAATTTATCACCTGGCTGAAAAGACTTTGCTATGCTACTTATTTAAAAACAACTCTGTTTTCTATGTGTGTTGATAAGACTAACTTTTTCTGCAACATTCTGTTATTTGGCTATTAAAGTAGGCGTAACTAACTTTTTGCCCCGCCCTGAGTCATATGTACAATCCAAATCAGCCCGAATCGTGCTTGTTCGAAAAAAAAACTTTTCGTTTCTCGGTTCAGTGAGTTAACTCGGACCGATTCAACTCTAATGAAAGAGATTGTTCAACCGATTCATTCAAGAGATCCAAATCATGTTTAGCAGATTGATAAGATCCGACTCCTCCGAAGAATGATTCATTCACAAATCGGACACGGCAAGTTGTCATATAGATCAGTGCGCGTCTACATTCTGACGGTATAGTTCACATATTGTTTCCCACGATTGGGACTAATCTGTGCTTTAAAATGTCCATGTAATCGCACCGTGGTTTATGCAGAATATACAGTTTCCGAAGAGGCTTCTCACCCCCCCACTTTATCCCCCCAAGAGCAAAAGTGAAACTCCGCCTATGCCTATGAAGACCCCGTGGATGAGGAGACAGTCTGTACCCGGTATGGTGTGTGTTTTTGGACGGGGATGTTTGGGACACAAGTAACTGTCATCGGGTCCGACGCCGACTCCCGTTTCCAACTGTAAACACGTGGATAGATCAGCTGTTTTACACTGGAGCTTCACAACCGGAGCTTGTCTGGGCGCGTGATACAGTTTGAGAGCGCGCCTGGTTGATTTCAAGGGGATTAAAGTTTTTTTACTACCTCAGAATGAGTGACCTAGAGGAAGACTTTGCCAAGATTTTAATGCTGAAGGAAGAGAGGATACGAGATCTGGAAAGGCGCTTGGTGGAGCGAGAAGACGAAATCAACGAGCTGAAGAGAAAGCTGCACAAATGTCAGTCCGTTTTACCGAGCGCGAAGATCGGACTGCCGCGGACGCACCGCGCGCAGGGAATATCAGCCGAACCGCAAACACACCAGGATTTATCAAACCAAAGCTTTAGAAGAGTTGCCAAATCTGACAGGTGAGATGATTTCATACGTTTAACATATGCAACTAATGTTTGGTGGTTTTGCACATCTTGGGTCATGACTTGTAATAGTTAATACTTTGTTGGCGTTATTTGATTTGATTCCATTAGTGCATCATTAAGAGTAGGCTATTTGAGGTTGAGGATTCAGGACATGAATGAAGAAACTCATGATGACAGGGCATCTTTGTGGAGCTTTAGAGAGAGGATGAGGTGGGAGAGATAGAGTGTATCATTGATCTAAACCATCATCATCATCATCAGCTCCCAGAGGGCTCTGAGCACAGGAAGCTTCGTGCATTATCGGCTTTTAGGGTTTGAACGTGTAGCGCCCAAGAGCCTGTCTGAGGATATTTAATACGCCATTAGAAAGTGCTTTGTTTGACCATATGCTTCCCCTCCCATCAGTCCTATCCATCTGATTCTTTGAGCATCTTTGTATAAGATTTGGCTGAGCTTTCTAAAGATGGCAAAATATTATTCAGAAGTTTAGGACTTTTCTTAGTGCTTTTGACTTTTCATTATTTTATTATAGATTACAATTACAATATTTTAAATCATCTCAAAAATGCTTAACTCATTTTGAGTGTACTTTTTTGAGCCAAATCTTAAATGCACCTGTATTTGCATATAAAAAAAATATGTGCATGAGTCAAATCCCAGATTTGGAAATCATTATGCTTTTACAAATTGAGTTTGGGCTGAAGCTCAAAAGACACTTTGGAAAACGTATCAGCATCACCTCGCATTTGATTTGAATGCAGCAATGCCCACAAGAGGGCAGACGCTCTTCTGTTGTTGTTTCTCCCCTTTAATTAATATCACATCACTAATAATAACCAAACAACCCTAATAGTTTTATAATTGCATTTTTGGGATACTCACCCTTAGAGCACAGTATGTGCATTTATGTGTAAGTTACAGATGTGCTGGCCTAATCACTCCTACCTTAATGATTTCATTATGGAAGAAGCAGAAGGATAAAAGCTGTTTGTAGCTTAATGAGCACTGAGACCATATGCTGATAAACAAACTATGTCTTATGATGCATCATCTGACCCTCCCAATCCACAATACTGTATGTTATTAATATAAGAAAAACAGCGTAACAATTTATAGTTAACAGAGACACCTAACAGTTAGTAAATGGCACTTCTCTGAATTTAAAATATGTATTTTCAGAGCAGAATTCAGTGTTATTTATACTGTTAAAGTGCCCCTATGCTATTTTAAAGATAGGGTAGGCATTTTATTTTATAAACACTTGTTTGAAACTCTCTTCACATCCTAGCAATCAATAATATAAGTGGTCTAAATATTAAAACATGTACATATATCTTGTGTGGAAGTCTCAGGACAGAAAATGTTTGTCCAATAGCCTAAAGTTAATAGCCTCAGGCGGAATGCAATGATACTTGGATTAACCTTTGATGACCAGCTGTCCTTCAAAGACCACATTTCAAAGACAGCTTGGTCATGCAGGTTTGCGCCTCACAACATCAGGAAGATCAGACCATTCCTAACAGAGCATGCAACACAGATTCTCGTCCAGGCCCTGGTCATTTCTAGACTTGACTACTGCAATGCACTTCTGGCTGGACTACCATCATGTGCGATCAAGATGCTTCAAATTATTCAGAACACAGCGGCACGTCTTGTCTTCAACGAGCCCAAAAGGGCCCATGTCACATCTCTCTTCATCTTTCTGCACTGGCTACCATTCGCTGCTCACATCAAGGTCAAGGCGTTGACGCTTGCTTACAGTTTCACCACAAGCTCAGCACCCGCATATTTTGACTCGCTCCTACGAGTCTACACCCCCACCAGAAGCCGTCGCTCGGCAAAGGAGAGACGGCTCGTGGTACCACCACAGAGAGGCATGAAATCCCTCTCCAGAACATTTTCATTTACCGTTCCTTGCTGGTGGAACGATCTCCCCACCTCCATCCGGAATGCTGAATCACTGACAACATTCAAAAGACAGCTGAAAACTCATCCCTTCCGTGAGCTAACTAAATTTAACTACATTTTTTCTCTATTCCCTCCCTATTCTAGCTTATGCTACTCTAAGCAATGTCCAAAACTTAGTATTTCAGGCACTTTTTGTGATTTTTCGCCTCTTCAGGATGGATCGCTTCCTGTATTCCTCAGTTGTAAGTCGCTTTGGATAAAAGTGTCTGCTAAATGAATAAATGTAAATGTAAAAATACAATGTCCTACCTGCCTGTCAACATATGTATTTCCACCATGCTCGTGCAAACAGTAACATAAGGCAATGCAAAGTTGTAGACAGACAGTCACCGAGGGCTGCAAACAAACAGCTGCCTTTAACAGTTCGTCCTGAACCAAAATAATGAGCTTATGCAGCGTTCACGCCATGTCATGACCGTAATTATGAGATGGCAACCTGTGACATTCTATGTGGAGCTGTTCATGTCCTCAGACTCAGATTTATGCTTTCCTATTTCATCAATGCCGAAAGGAACCTGCAGCAGTCAGGTGGTACAAGTAAGAGCTCTGCAAGATATTTACGTTCATTATTATTGTAATGTTATTTACTTTGAGACATGAGGTAATTTAACACCGTCTCTCATCATCTCATGACGCTTTGCAGAGTCTACTGTGCGTTCATGTGTTTTGGAGGAGGCGTAGCTTTGGAGACGCTCTGAAAGGAGGGTGGGATCTCATGCTTTCAAACCTAGCTTGCTATTGCTAGCCTATCCGAAATTGCTTATACACGTTCCTAATTTTGTTTTAGAGGTCTCCTACAATATGTTTACATGCATCCAAGGTCAAAAAACACTTTATTTTTCTCAAAATATACACATCACCTCATTTCCGAGTCTGAAAACTGTTTGTTCGATTGTCTCTCTAAACCCCTTTTTTTACCACAAGCCTGCTCTCATTGGTCAGACGGCCTAGTCTGTTGTGATTGGTCTACCGCTTACAGATTGTGTCAGAAGTGAAACGCCTATTATCTGAATTTCATCTCCAGAGGCTTCCTCATACACTGTGATACAAACAGTAACAATGCCGTTGGTTTTTCTGTATCAATTCCAGCGCGAGTCCTCATCCTTTTGAAGTGCATGCAAAGTGTATTTGCAGCACTGAAAATAGCGTCTTCTCAACATGTCAACAGCACAAACCTTCCAGTCTCAGCTACAACTAAAGTGTTTTGAGGGCAGGTCAAAGTAGATGTTGTTCACAGACAGCCAATGAAGACCTTAAGCTTGCGTCATGCAAATTTGTTACATTGTTACATAGTTATGTAACGGGAAGTCAGACTGGAATTGCTGACGATTCTTTTCGGCAGTTCAGAATCAACTTTCTTTTAGGAGTTGATAACTTTAGGCTATTTGTTGTGCACTGGACCACAAAACCATAGTCATAAGGGTCAACTGAGATTTCATCATCATGTGAAAGCTGAATAAATACGTTTTCCATTGACGCATGGTTTGTTAGGATAGGAGATACAACTATTTAAAAATCTGGATTCTGAGGGTGCAAAAAAATCGAAATATTGAGAAAATCGCCTTTAAAGTTGTTCAAATGAAATCCTTAGCAATGCATATTACTACTAATAATAATTTTTTAATATATTTACGGTTGGACATTTGCAAAATATCTTCAGGGAACATGATCTTTACTTAATATCCTAATGATTTGTGGCATAAAAGAAAAATAGATAATTTTGACCCATACAATGCCACATATTGACTCATATATTGCCACAAATAATATATATATATATATAAACATTGTTTAGTTAAGTACATTCGCTTTACAGTAAACTTAGGAGTAGTCAAGACTGGAATTATCGTTAAAAGTGAGATGTGAGAAGTGAGAAGTGAGGTGTCATCTAAAAAAAGAGCTGGTGCACTTGTAAGGGTCCCAAAGAGACAAAATGGCGGCAGATGTGAGTCTGTGGCGGAAAAAAACAGCCACACTAGTCATGTTACAACAGATCCTCTTTCCATCGATCCACAAAGGAAGAACCCTGCAGGAAGAGTTTATTAAGGTGAAATTTAAAGCCTGTTTTTCTGGGAGAGGTCCTTTCAAGGGCATTGGCAGTGAGAAAGAGATGGAGGGACAAAAACCAGCAGCAGAAAGAATAAATAATCTTGTATTCCTCATTTGTTATTTACAGATATTGTTTAGATAAGTTGTTCTTTCTGTGTTATTTTTGACTACAATAACTATCCAAAGAATGAACATCTGGGTGCTGTTGTGGGCCTTTGGGATCTTTTGACAAGCAGTTTCAGATACCAGAGATGAGGGTTTGTTTCACTCATATTCCTGCTCATACTGCCTTTGTGTCTCTTTAAAGGGATAGTTCACCCAAAAATGAAAATTCTGTCATCATTTACTCACCCTCAAGTTGTTCCAAACCTGTATGAATTTCTTTCTTCTGCTGGACACAAAAGAAGATATTTTGAAGAATGTTGATAACCAAATGGTTGATGGACCCCATTGTCTTCCATAGTAATTTTTTTCTCCATACTATGAAAGTCAGTGGAGACCAACAACTGTTTGGTTACCCATATTCTTCAAAATCTTTTGTGTTCAGCAGAATAAATAAATTCATACAGGTTTGGAAGAACTTGAGGGTGAGTAAATGATGACAGAATAGTCTGTATATTCTTAATAGTCTGCAGGCTCAGGAAATGCATCCAGACCAGAAAAAAAGGCTTAGATATACTTATAACTTAGATATTTCGTTCATATACAGATATAATTTCTCTTAGACTGGGCTGTGAAGTTTAACACCTCTGTTTGTCTTACTTGCCACTATAAGCATCATTTGCCATCACATAACTTCATTGTTCCAGTGTGTCTTTCATAGTGTGACACCAGAGGGCGCCTTATGTCCTTTTATAAACTCACTCAAACATTATGCATCTCTACTTGCTCTCCAAAGTTGAAGTCAAGCTATTTAAGCAATGTCAGTAACTACGAATGCAGGTGACTGGGGATAGTTGTCCCACATTTTATTCCAGTGAATATTTCGCAGGTTAGGTTTAATTTTGAAGGCACTGTCTGATCCAGCTAATCAAGTCATACAAGGCTTATTTGCAAACTACAGATATGCCTATGTGTTGGAGCAGGGCTGTGACCCTCCAGGAACCCCTGAGAAAAATGACCCACCATGTTTTTCAGGTAAGAGCGGGCGCGGCCATTTGTAATTTTAATGCATCTGCCTTCTGGTTTATTTGCTTCCAGTTATTTTTAGCTGTACAAAACAGCTCGTTATACAGTTTGATATTGCAAACTAGTGTTAGGCCTACTTACCATATTTTGTTGTTTTAATTATAAGCACCCTGGTTTGTAGCGCAAACAGTTTTACAGTTTACTGCACTTTGCTATATTCTTGTTATAGCAGCTAATAAACCAGAAGGTTCGCACATTCACAGAAACAGTTTACTTCCGTGTTGAAAAATTAGGTGGATAGGCTAAATAGTAATCTAGGGCTCTCCAACAAGGTGTCTCGGGTGGTAACCATTCTTTGGCCAAAAGAAATTGGTATCAATTTTGTTAAATAAAATAATAAAAAACTTGGCAACTTGCCTGATCTTGTCCTGACACTCAGATAAGCCTTTCTACATTCATATAGTTATAGACTAGCCTATGGGTTGATTTTTTGCATTAATGTTTGCGTGTTCAACAGTTATAGTAAATAGGCCTATTGTGAAAATAATATGAAATATTATAATTTGGAATTTCTATGACAGGTTTTCCAAGAGCATGGGATCCCTGATTATATTTATTTTCTAAAACCAACATGCAAAACCGCTGCAAGAAAAAAACAACAACAGCATTTATTCTACAACTTCAGCTAGCCCTGGTGTTCTCTATATATTTGGTACTTAATCATTTTAAAACTTATTTTTATATACTTCTGCATTAAATTTGTATATACTATTTATGCAGTAGGCTACTGTAAAGTTTTTGTCGCACGACCTGAATATCAATACTGACTGTCCAGGAATCCCGCGCTCTTCTGTGACGCGCACGAGCGTTCTGTGCACTCTCGAGCTCAACTCATTCATCACGTCACTGCCCACGAGAGACGCGCGCTCACACGGATACGCTTCTGTCAGCGCTGAGGATTTGTGCGGCTCTGTGGGATTGAGCGCTGATTATTTTCTTTTTTCTTTTTTCTTTTCTACACGGAAACACTGAGATACTTTTCCCCACAGTCTGTTCTCGTTTTTTTAGTTGTAGTTCCTTTCAGAGCAGAATAGGAGCTGGTTTAGTGCACAATATCTCTTTCCTCTCAGTGAAGTTACTAAAAGTGTAGTTCTGGGAGGTTTTATTCGGTCCTGTTCGGTTTTATTTGGTTCAGAAGAGATAATGATGGGGACTTTACGCGACCTCCAATACGCGCTTCAGGAGAAAATTGAAGAACTGAGACAGAGAGACGCTCTCATTGACGAACTGGAGCTCGAACTGGACCAGAAAGACGAACTGATTCAGAAACTGCAGAACGAACTGGATAAGTACCGCTCCGTAATTCGCCCGGCGACCCAACAGGTCCAGAACCGCTCGGAGCTGCAGGAGCATCAGCGCACCAAACGACAGGCGATCAGCGCCGAGCCAGCCAACGTCCAGCAGCTGAGTCACGTGACTCTGCCCAACGTCCCCAAGAGTGCCAAGTAGGTTAACTCGATAGCAAAAATAAAATAAAATAATAATAATAATTTAATAAGGTATAAAAGTAATCAAATACTACATTTACCATTGAACGTCAGTAGGCTAACAGCACACCCCACTTTAAACTGTAACACAACACTAGACTCATCACATAGCACTTTGCTATGTTTAGTTTCATGTGTCATTTGATGGCTTTAATGTTGAATTTAGAGTTTAAATCATCAAACACCACATAAAGCTCTACAAATACAACATTAATCTATATGACATATGAAGTATAACTAACAATAACCAGAATGAAAAGGAAAAACGGCAGTGTAACCATGAAGAAAAACTTCTTGGTTTCAATATTTACACTTTAATAAAAGCCGCCCAGCTCAAGGTTCTCTGGGTTTATATACAGTATATGAATCTGATCAGATACAGGCTATAGCTTAGGATATAGATTAAACCCTGTAACATGACTAGATTCCTACAAGGAAACAAGAAGCTTCATATTCCTTACCAAAAATTTGTATATTTGGACACCCTCCTACTGATTTGACTTGCTGACTTTTGCATATCTACTATACTAGGGAAGTATTTTATATATTTTTTAAACTGAACTCACCTGTTGTTCTTCACTGCATTACCAAAATATTATCGTAGTCATTGTTAAAATACCGTAGTTACTACCGTTATTTTTACACAATCTTTAATTTTTTTTTATGACTGGTGGCTAATACCAAATTACCAAATTTTTACTGAAGCAACAATAACTGGTGTAGATGGTATTTTGGCTATGGTTACCTTGGTAACTTGTTAACAGGGAGGACAATATCATGGGTTTTACAGGTTGCACAATTGAAATCATTCTGCTGTCTGGTGTAAATCCAAAACAAACTCATTATGTTCTGTTCAAAATGCCATTCATTGACATTTGCAGAAGCATCTTAATGATGACGCTCCAAGAAAGTTTGATTTTCCACAAGGACACATCTGAACCAGGAATATTCGTGTCTGCATTAAGCAGTTATAAGAGCATTGACGGGGGAAATACACAAAGTCTGCCCTATAATAACTGCTTTGTTTAACGGGCTGATAATTTGCTTATCAAAGCAGCATGATATCTGCAGCAGGTGGATCACGAACATTATTTACATGATCATCTGTTATTATGCACACAGTAGCATGTCATGTTTTAATTGAAATAGACACTGCCACGACCCGAGAACCTAACCAGACTAAACAGTTCCCCTGAACATGAAGGATCTTTGTGCTTCTGCTGTCATGAACACACATACCCTTACCCATAATTAATTTGCATCTAGTGGTTTGGCAGAAGAGGAACATTCTTCTGTTTCTGACCAGCATGGCTCCCCCATCAGCTCTGCAACTGACATTTGACAGCTTAACACTGCTAATTTACAACGTAACCTTGTTTTGTACAGAAAAGCCATTTGAACCCCACCACAGCGGAGCTTGTTCTGCCTTTTCTTCTATTCTGCTTGTATCTTGAGCTGAAGAGCACCTCAAGGAATTATGAAGATTTAAAAGAAAACTCTTCCATATCAGCTTGTGTTGGGCTGCCAGATGGGAACGAACTGGCATCAATATTGCTTTAGTCTTCGAATGCTCATATAGGGTTTTGGAAGTGGATTCTGTATCTTTTCGTGTGGTCAGGGAGAAGTTAAGCTTGTTTCTGCCACAGAATAAAACATTTTAAAAGATATTTGTGACTTTATCTCACAATTGTGAGCTTACATCTTGCAATTCTGTGTTTTTTTTCTTCTTTTCTTTCTCGCAATTGATTGACTTTTCTCAGTCCAATAAAGTCCAATTCTGAGGGGAAAAAAGTTTATATCACGCAATTGTGACTTTATATCATGCAATTCTGACTTTATAACTTACAATTCTGACTTTAGGCTATATCACGCAATTCTGACTATCTCTCGCAATTCTGACTATCTTTCGCAATTCTGACTTCATAACACGCAATTGCAACTTTATAACAGTCAGAATTGCAAGGGGGAAAAAAGTCCGAATTGTGAGCTAAAAAGGTCACAATTACCTTTTTTATTTTTTTTATTCTGTTTTGGAAACAAGGTTCCATAGATGTAATTTTTTGAATATAAATGTGTTTTTCCTTTATTTTGCTTGTTTTTGTTTGCTGATGCATGCATTAATTTATCAACTTTCCTGCTGCTTTCTTTTAGAAGTAAAGGCAAATGCTTTCACCAAATGTCATTATACTGAGTGATGTACCCCTTTCTTTCCTTCTGTACAGTGTTTTTGCCATTTGAATGTCATTCGCAGTGTCTTTGTCTCATAATTGCATCTGGTTTCTTCCTGTTTCTGTTTCTTTTTGTTGCATTTTCTTTTGCAGTGGCTTAAAATGATGAGAGACCAGAAGTGTTTTTTGAAGTCTTGATTGAAATGTCTCTTCTGAACTGGTCTGTGACATCTGGACTGTCTGAGGTCTTTTGAAATATCAAAGATCTGAAGTCCTTTACTGATAAAGGAATGTCTGCATTGGACTCTTTGACCTCTATCCACCTTTTTCATAACCTACTGTGTTTTAGATTATGGGAGGCACTTCCGGTTTGTGGAAGTTCCACTCAAAAAGACTGAAATAAATCATTTCAAATCATAAGGTTACGCTACAAATAATCCTTATCATTTTGACTGAATGAGCTGTAAAATGTCCTTCATGTTTTATTTTCAGATGTCAGGGGAATAACATACAGCAAGAATATCTACAAGAGCTCTTTTCAGTCGCTGCATTCTTTTCCTCCTGATTATTTCCTTTTCTCCTTTTGTATTCTGTTGTAACAGAATGGGAAAAAAAGAAAACATATGCTGCGCGTTTGGGGTCTGTTCTCCCGATTTAATTTACGATATTAAATCGGGATTAATTATTTATTGAATGCACTAAGAATATATTGTTTTTCTCCCCAAATCCTCACGTCTCTTTCCAGGTTTGTTTTTCACACGTATCCTTTAAAATGTATCTCCCCTTTTCACTTCTAATCCCTATTAACAGTGTTTATTGGAATGTTTCTAAAGCAGGTAAATACAGTATTTTCTGACAAAATGACGGAAATCACTTTTAAATATTATCACTCAATGTTCCAGTTAACACGACAATAACGCATTAACAGTTAGAAAATAGCGACTTTAAGCAGGCTCTATTTGACCCTTTGAGTCACCCATATACACTGAACAAAATTATAAACGTAACACTTTTGTTTTTGCCCCCATTTTTCATGAGCTGAACTCAAAGATCTAAGACTTTTTCTATGTACACAAAAGGCCTATTTCTCTTAAATATTGTTCACATCTGTCTAAATCTGTGTTAGTGAGCCGAGATAATCCATTCACCTCACAGGTGTGGCATATCAAGATGCTGATTAGAAAGCATGATTATTGCACAGGTGTGCCTTAGGCTGGCCACAATTAAAGGCCACTCTATAAGGCCATACTGTATTGGGGGGTCCAGGGGGGCCAAAAAAAAAAATAGAGTTGATCAGGTTGTTGATTGTGGCCTGTGGAATCTTGGTCCACTCCTCTTCAATGGCTGTGCGAAGTTGCTGGATATTGGCAGGAACTGGAACACGCTGTCGTATACGCAGATCCAGAGCATCCCAAACATGCTCAATGGGTGACATGTCCGGTGAGTATGCTGGCCATGCAAGAACTGAGATGTTTTCAGCTTCCAGGAATTGTGTACAGATCCTTGCAACATGGGGCCGTGCATTATGTTGTGAGGCCAGTTGGATGTACTGCCAAATTCTCTGAAATGCCTTTGAAATCGGCTTACGGTAGAGAAAGGAATATTCAATTCACAGGCAACAGCTCTGGTGGACGTTCCTGCAGTCAGCATGCCAATTGCACGCTCACTCAAAACTTGCGACATCTGTGGCATTGTGCTGTGTGATAAAACTGCACATTTTAGAGTGGCCTTTTATTGTGGCCAGCCTGAGGCACACCTGTGCAATAATCATGCTGTCTAATCATCATCTTGATATGCCACACCTGTGAGGTGGATGGATTATCTCGGCAAAGGAGAAGTGCTCACTAACACAGATTTAGACAGATTTGTGAACAATATTTGAGAGAAATAGGCCTTTTGTGTACATAGAAAAAGTATTAGATCTTTGAGTTCAGCTCATGAAAAATGGGGGCAAAAACAAAAGTGTTGCATTTATCATTTTGTTCAGTGTAGTTCAAGCCAGGGTTGTGGTTTTTCCCTACACCAAACATTAGCGTGCCCCTGTCCAATAATCGCAAAGAGCTTTGTTTTGTTACTTTTTTTGTTGTGATAAGAAACAAATTCTCATCTTTCAAATTCTGTCCATTTTATTACGAAATCCAAACAAATGACACTCTTAAATGTAATGTGAAAGTTCACTGTAGATCACTGAAAAGTCTTTTCTTCCACTTTAATGTAAGTTATAGCATGAAAAACATGCATGAACATCAGAAGGTATGTTGAAATACAATACAACTTACCAAAATTAATTGTCTCATGTAATCGCTTAATCTGTGTTTGAACCGCGGAAAGTCGTCAATAAAAGAGCTTGTGAACAAAATGTTGCACTTAATGTTGCATTCACAGTTTGTTAGTTAGCTATTAAAAAAACACCAGAGAGGAGCTTATTTACTGTTAATTGTATGTTTATAAGAATAAATTTGACATTTATAAGTGTTTATGAAAACTACCTTATATGCAACAGAGTTGCATACAAACATTTTAATTTTTATTTAAGTGTATTTATTATATCTGAAAATTAGTACCAGTTGAATATAATAACTTTGTTGTTCATTTTAACCTCTAATATTATAGTAATGTACCAAATGAGAGGGTTCCGTATAGAGTTTGCAGCATTATTTGAGAGATTTTTTTCCTTTAGGAAAATGAAACCATTGATATCAACAGATAACTTTCTGAATAATCAGCTATTGGTCTTGGCAGAGACATTTAGTATCGGTGCATCTTTTATATGTGTGTAATATACACCAATCAGGTGTATACCCTGATCAGTCGAGGCATGGACTCCTCTAGACCCCTGAAGGTGTGCTGTGTTACCTGGCACCCAGATGTTAGTAGCAGATCCTTTAAGTCCTGTAAGTTGCGAGATGGGGCACCCTGACTGGTCTGCGACTATGCAGCCCAATATGCAACGAACTGCGATGCACTGCACTCTGTGTTCTGACACCTTTATATCAGAACCAGCATTAACTTCTTAAGCAATCTGAGCTAAAATAGCTTGTCTGTTTAATCGGACCACACGGGCCAGCCTTTGCTCCCCATGTGCATCATTGAGTGTTGGCCACCCATGACCCTGTCGCCTGTTCACCACTGTTCCTTCCTTGGACCACTTTTGATAGATACTGACCACTGCAGACCAGGAACACTCCACAAGAGCTGCAGTTTTGGAGATGCTCTGACCCAGTCGTCTAGCCATCCAAAATTTGTCCCTTGTCAAACTCGCTCAAATCCTTACGCTTGCCCATTTTTCCTGATTCTAGCACATCAACTTTGAGGACAAAATTTTCACTTTCTGCCTAATATATCCCACTCATTAACAGGTCCCACGATGAAGAGATAATCAGTGTTATTCACTTCACCTAATGTTATGCCTGATCGGTGTATATATATTACACACACACACACACATACACTTTTAACTTTTAATACTTTAAGTACATTAAAACCAAGTTTGTACATTTACTCAAGTAAAATTGAAAGGAGTACTTAATACTTTTACTGGAGTAATGTTTTATTAGGGTATCTGTACTTTTACTCAAGTACTCGATTTGTGTACTTCGTCCACCATTGGCTGTCGGTTGGAATATTAGAGCTAAAAATATCGACATAACATAATCATGGGCATCAATCACTCTTGAGAAGAGGGAGAAAATGTCAGCCTGAGGGGCTTCAACATGCTCTCTGTCAGAGACGATAACGTGCATAATACATAACGCATGCAAGTATAAATTTTGTTCACTCGCTGAAACTAAATCAGAATGATCAGGGAACTGAGTGAAATACTTCACACTGCATGCTAAAGAGAATAAAAGGCAATCCAATTGAAAACTTTGCCGGGTAGTGCACATCATTCAACACGTGTTGGTTGTTGACGGATATTTTTATGCGCAAACTACGCATTCTGATTCTGACATTATTGATTGGAATATTTTCAATAATTTTCTATTCTTTTTTTCCCCCCATAATTTTGGCCGTCAATAAATGATCTTGAGATGAGTTCCTGTAGTTGTCCAATTTGACTCGTATGCTAATTTAATGTATATTATAAACTTGACAGGTGATTTTTTATAAAATGTAGTTTGATCACTATTTTCTCAGTTGTTTAAAAGATTAAGGCAATCAATTGCAGAAACTATTTTTTTCAGTTGTGCAGGTATAAATTAAGATTTGTATTATCTTCCACTGAGTCAGAATATGGCTAAAAGCAATATACTGTACATCACAGCAATGCATTTGGCATTTATAGTCATAAACATCAACAGTGCAGTTTTCATACAGGATTATGTGTCTTGTGTATTCTGCAGAGTAAGCTTAAATCTAGAAATAAATCGACTTGGTGCATAATAACCTGAGACAAATGAATGACCGTCATGTGCAGTATGAGCTGTTATCTGCCATAAGACTTTGTTTCCTGTTTTAGCATTCTGTCTAGAAAATGGACATAATAAACAGAGGAAGATATGGCCATTAACTCATTAGCACACGCATCTGATGACCACAGAACTACAGATGGCTTTCCAATGAGGCCACAGCAGTCATGCAGTGAGGGTAGAGTATGTGAGTACAGATCCTCGGGACAGTCCTTCGCACTGGGAATAGAGAATTCATTCTCCAGTTCCAAGTATTAAAGTAATAGTTTCAAGTAATATTCCCTCAATGAAAAAATGTTGCAAGACAAACAAAAAGCCTACTAATGAGCAACTTTCCTGTAGGAATTTTTATGTGCAAGATATATTCAATGTATTTGTACAAGATGTCCACAGCTTTCTACACATTTTCTTTGCTTGGCATACTTTGTCCTTTTAAGGGAGACAGTCTGTCGACCTGTGTGATGTGAATATCCTCCTGAAAAAGGCAGTGGGTTCAAGTCAAACAGAGACTAGTTACAGGATGATCCAGAGGTTGTCTGCTGTAAACGAGGCCAGTGAACTCTGTGCTTTTACTGGATGTAAAACATCTCCTCTGACTGTTCCTCCAGAGAGCCAATGTCATCTAGAATACAGACTGAGTCTGGCATACAAAAATACCACACAAGTTTTTGCAAAACGTTGAAGCAGAGAGATGAATGCATTTTATGGTTAAATGGTTATTTATTTATTTGTTTATGCAGCAAATTAAACAAGTTATGTCTGTAACTGTAAGACATTTGCTGTAATGTCCTGCTTCTCAGATATTTCTCCTAAAGACCCTACTAATCTCAAAAGTATCTCATATATTCCTCATCAAATTCCTCCAACAACAAATTAACTGAGCAATGCTATTCACATTCATTTTATTGCTCTTTAATTTTATTGTATGTCAACAGTTGTCTCATTTTGTTTCTATTTTTATATTTCCCAAGTTAAAGTCAATGATATCTTCTTCTGGGTGAGACTGTCCATGTGTGTAAGTGAAAGACGCTGTATGTAAACTACTGCAGAGATCTTAAAAAGGCCTATTTCTGCTCACAGCGGAGCATGTCTGTGGAATGTAAACACAGTGTGGTTCATAGGTGAGCGTTTGTGGGTTTTAGTAACTAAATCAGATGTCTGGCGTATGTCCAGGTCTACAAAAACAGACAAAGTGCTGTAACAATGATAGCCTTTTTGTTACGTAGTGCTCGGACGTGTCATATAAACAGCGATGAGATTTGAGGAACGCACTCCATCTTTATCAAACCAGGTTTTTCCATCCACCATCACTTGAGCTATTAAATGTCATTTTGCAGAACTCAATGACTTTAGTTGCATTTCCAAACAGGTTTCCAGAACTTCCCCGTCTGCCATTTTTCAGTCAAACAGGTCCCGCTTCAAAATGGCAGTGCAAGAAGTTATGTCATGTCTGGCTGCTCAAAATAACAAAAAAGCAATGTTTTTATAGGACAACAGAGCCACCATGTTTTCACTCTTTATAAGTCAGTCTCTGCACATTAGTGAAGTATTTTATCATGGGGAAATATTTTTTTACTGAGAGACATCTGATATTTCATATCTTTGAAAATATTTTTGTGTTCACCTTGTGTGGGAGGTTACATTTGACTTTTAGTTTAGATGTGTGTATTTGTGTGTATGTCTGTGATGCAAACCTTCGAAATCCTAATTTTCTTTCTTTCTTTCTGAAATACTAATTTTTGTTTGCTGTGACGTCCAGCACTGACTAAGAGACGTTCTGTTTACTTTTATCTCCTGAAATATCCTCTTCATTTCATCTTTTTTTTTTTTTTTTAAATCCACATTCCCTGTGGATTAATTCCTGAAGCATCTCATTGGCAATGTTCTGATTACTATCATGCAGATCTTACTATTTCTACAGTGTATATATAGTTTGCATAGTTTGCACTACATTTGCCAAAATCTATGCAACATGGCACACCGCATTGGATGCTATATTCAACAATGCAAAGTGTTCATGTGATGGATGAAACTGTCACCCATGTTTAGTAATATTGATAGTGTCAGCTATTATTTTTTTTAACATATTTTTCTTGATTAAATTGCTAAAAGTTAAGATGAAAAGTAGACACCACAAATTAAATTTGCACATAATCATAATGAGGGCATGTGACAATTTAGCATGGTACTGTTTGACATGTTTATTGTTGCATAATGCATTTTGTTTCACAAATTATTAAATAGTAGTATAATACTATCTTATTAGTATTAGCAGTAAGCAGTAAGTTAGTATTCTATTTCAGGTATAGTCATTGTCTTTACTATGTTAAAGTGTTGTCACAGCCCTATCTAACACCGTTTTTCTGCACTTTACAGGTCAAAGGAACTGATCAAGTCAGCTATCTTGGACAATGACTTCATGAAGAATCTGGAGATGTCTCAGATCCAGGAGATAGTGGACTGTATGTATCCAGTGGACTATGACAAAAACAGCTGTATTATTAAAGAAGGGGACGTGGGCTCCCTCGTCTACGTCATGGAAGGTGAGAGACGGGAATGGAACAGTTCCTTTTGAGAGAGAGAGAGCAAAAAGAGAGAGAGCGTTTGTCCTTTAAATATGTTCAGCAAAGTATATTTCACCCAAAATGAAAATTCTGTCGTCATTTACTCACTGTCATGTCTTTGAACCCTGAGTAGATTTATGAATATGCATAACAAAAGGAGCAATTTTGCACAATGTCTGAGCTGCTCTGTTTAATTCAATGAACCTTGATTGCGAGTAACTGTCAGGCTGCCAAAAAAATCTCCATAAACTATCAAACAGTTTTCTTTACCACTTAGTTCTGTCTTCCAAAGCATCTAAAGCCATATGATGTTTTTGTATTAGGAACAGACCAAAATGGGTGAAAAAAAAGCTGTCTAAAAAGTGTCTACAGTGCCAGATGTCAAACTCAGTCACATTTGGGTTTCTGCTGTAGATCCACTGAGTGGATCAAGAATATTGAACCTATGATTAGGTATGTATTGATTGGGTGCCTGTTAAATTGATCCAGTCAGAGCAACCAAATCCTCTGAGAGCTGTTAGCTGTTGACCTCTCCGATATTAAAATTTCTACTGATATGTAGAGTAGATTGGCCAGACTTTTTTGTGGTAGTTGTTTTCAAATTAGGAATCTGGGGAACTACATTAATGATTTAACATATCTTTGACAATAAAAAAATGACACAAAAATGGTCTTCTAACATACATAAATAATACATATATGCAGGTTCAGTAATGATTCATGTTTGTTTGCACAACAATGATTAGTTAACACTTGTATGCAGTGCAGTGGATGAGAGAGACGTATACTCACACTAGGGCCCTATTTACACTTGGTATTAAGATGCGTTTTGGTCGATCAGATCACAAGTAGACAAAGGATTCCCATTTACACCTGATGTTTTAATCAGACTCTTTTGTCCACTTTCAACCACTGCTGACCTGATTTCTTCGAGGGGAGGGTCTATGGGTGGTGGGTAAATGTATGGACATTTTCAGATCTTTCGATCTAATGGATGAAATAAGCTCACGCAATTTACATATGAACGTGACCGGAGAAAACCAAAATACATACAGAGAGCAGTAGCTTTCTGCTGTGACAGCTGCAAGACAACACCGAACATGGTGAGTGCATGTTAGAAATCAGGAATGGTGAGAGAAAATTGTGTTTGGTATGTTTTTCATCTTCAAACCGAACTTAGGTCTCCAACTAAAGTTTAAATCCTCGCTGGCTAGTGCGATTCCGATAATGTTTCCGCATTAGGTTATTAGGTGGAGAAACACATTTGACCACATGAGCATTTACACTACGAAAGCAATCCGGTAAAATGTGTTGTCGACTGCCTCTGGAAGTTGTCGATAGTGGACAATAGCAAGAGGGAATCGCCAAAGGCCCCACGATAGCATATTATTGCGAATATGTATTTATTTTATTTTTTAGGCGGAGTATTGCAATAACATTAATACGGCCATTATGAATAATGTTATTCTTAAAGGTGCACTATGTAACTTTTCCGTCCGCTAGAGGTCGCCTGTTCAAAACAAAGGCATAGTTTGATGACGCCTAGTTTGAGCGCAGAATCTTGGGACATGTGGTCTTCACCTCACAGCCGATGGAAAAGAATCGGGATAGGACTCAGGCAGACATCATGTTCATGGATGTGATTATTAACGTTACTGTAGTATGAAGCAGAGCAGAGCCGAGTGTTGTGGGAGCTGAGCAAGGCTGCTGGAGCGATTGCGCAACACACGCCTCGCGAGCAGCGGGACTTTTATTATGCCACAGTCGCCGGCGCCATTTCTGCTTTTCCGGTCATGAGTATGAGGTAACGCAGCTCTGTTTATCATATTAGATGCATCTGAGTGTGTTGAAAATGATGTTATGATGTTACTCTGTGCATTCGCTCAGCGGCTGCTATGACACTTGTTGCACACTGCAGTAAGAGTAAAGCGTTTCTGCTAAATAAAACCGGAAACCAAGGGTAATGCAGATATGACGCAATCGACAGGCGACTCTCTCACACGTCCCGGTTCCTTGGTTAAAATAGCAATTTTCTCATGATTTACAAATAGTTGGAAACATTTGGGATATTGTAAGTACTCAACTGAACAAAATATATAACACTGGCCAAGTGGATTTTAGATATTTTACTGAAAAAATGTTACATAGTGCACCTTTAATGAAAAACACAACAACAAAACAGTACAATGACAAACTCACTTAAATAGGCGCTTTTACATTTTGTGTTGAAACCAAATCTTCCACCGTCGTCTTGTCATTCAGCTCCTCCCTCTCGTGATTAATGAAATCTGAGTCCTTACGCTGCACATTCAGTTTTTAACCCTCTGGTCCTCTTTGTTTAGCGGTGGTTGTGTCTATTTTGCACTCTTGATATTTTAGAGTGTCACCCCTACATTGCTGTGCACTTTTTTTTCTGCATCATAGCTGATTTGTGGTTTGTATCACCAAAAGATTATTATTAGAGTTTTTGTATTTTTGCGTATTTCCCATTCATTTCCTATTTTGGTCATTTTTGACCGCAAAGGAGACAAGTGTAACAATTTTTTTTCCGACCCTTTAACATAACCGAATCATCTCCATGATTTTTTTTGTGTGTTCACATTCCGATGAAGCAAAAAAAATTACAATTTCATTTTTGACCGAAGAGGACCAGAGGGTTGTGTCTGTTCTCTAACTGAACTACTATAAAAAATCAAAACGACGGTGGTGGCTGTGCCACAGTAGGCAAGTGATGTTACCAGTGTTGTGGCTGAACACCAGCAACACCGACTATTGCAGCAAGCCTATTGTGTTGTATAATGAACGAGTGCGCTGACAGTGTAGATATGGCATAATATAGACAGCTTCTTTGATTGTAATTGCGAGCGCAAGTTCTGTTGCAGTGCCCAGCTGGCTTGGACTTGCGTGTCAAATCAACACATGTAACTAACACATAATCATGGACAGAGCGGTCCAGGTTCAGAAATATGCAAGAATGTGCTTCCTGCACACACAGCTCACTGGTCACATTTGTGTGAGCGAGTGATTGTTCTGTTTGTAATTATTACAATCTGAAAGAAAAATTTAAAATTAGTATTGGTATTATTTCCTGCGTTATAACGCAGAGCTTACGGTAAAAATGTTGCACAATACAAGCTGAAATTCAGTTCCTGTAAATATCGATTCTCACCTTATTGATGAACATGATTTGTAGTTTGCGAGTAAAGCTGTATATTCCTCCAAAGTCAGCTGCCTCAGTAATAATCTTCTGATACGTGCAGTGCAATTAAAGTGAAAATCGTTGTGCTGCATAAGTCATAAATCTATTAGAGAGTTTATTAACAAAAGCGCTTTTCTTCCTGTTTTCTTCGAAACAAAAAGTTAATCGTATGGAACATTTAAGTGCCAGTGAGTGCAGGCCAGCGGCGGAGTGGGGATGGGGGACAATTGCGCTCAGGCTCAGTACAAGGCAACAGTGTGAGTACGCCCTTAATGAGAATGCAATACTCATAATTTAAGCAGTGTTTTAAATGAGAGTATGTCCTTAGTCAAAATACTGTATGTAAACACTTAATGCAAGTACAACAGACTCTGACTGGGATACATTAGTGCAACACTTGAAGCAGGAGAATATAAGCCTACTTTTCTGTCCATGTGATTTTCTTCTATTTTTGTCATCACGAACATGGTCTCACTTGCTCTTTTTTTGCACTTTTTTAAGCATCAGTGTTATTTGATACTCATTTACAATTTTCATTAAATATTTGATCTTGTTTTGGTGACATCTGCAAAAAGCAGGTTAGAATTGTGTCAGCCACCTGTCTCTGATATCCTTACATCTCTCAATACATCTTTCAATTTCTGTGAGCTTTTGTGTTTTCTTAGGATCACAGGATTTTCTTCATCTTTCCTCTTTGTGTTCTGGAGGGAAAGGAAGAACACTTGGTTTGAATTAAAGGATTTCGTTAGTCATGCTCCAGAGATTCGATGCTTTTGTGGTACAAATTGGGCACTTGCCCAACACACCATATCCTGGCACAAGCCAATTAGAAACAGACAGAGTGGATATTGGCTGCATACACTCCCAGAACACATTACAATATGTTTTTTCTCTGTAATACAACAAATAGAATAAAACGTAGACAAAACCTATTTTAATCAATTTAATCTATTATCTCAGCATTAGCTCATTACCACATTAAGTTACTGCCATAGAAAACAGCAGCTGATCAGGAAGAGCAAAAGGTTTTGAGAGAATGGAGATAGGGGAGAGAGGGAGAATGAGGGCTATTCCTTTGAGATTTTCTATTAGAAAGAGAAACAAACTTTTCATAGCAGGGGTTCTGTCATTCAGATTGAATTATTTACATGTGAGACTGGCTAAAATAGACAATTCAAGGAAAAGCAGCTTGTGAGATACAAAATGACTCCTATTCAACTATCCTCCATTCAGATCATCATCAAAACCAAGGTCTTCATTCCAGAGTAAAAAGGTCAGTGATGGAGGTTAGAGGATCAATATTAGTAATCTGAGTTAAACTGACCAGCATTTCCATTTGAAGCCCAAAATCACTTTAAGCAAGTCCTGTATTTTTGGTCCAAATTAAGCTTTTGTTGATGAGATAAATCAGGGGGTGGACAGAGTATTTAAGTTCTCAGTCACACAAGAGGGACGTTTCAGCTGCGATAATTAGTTCGGCCTTACGATAAGAAAGCCTAGACAGGAAATGATGCCCTGCATGCTATTATTGTGCCTTGAATGTCATATTAGCCTGTGTGCTGAAGTTGCCATGCTAATTAGCCCCAATCTGAATAAATAAAGACATGCTTAAGGACTGTAGATAATGTCAGCTCTAATATTGTAGCTTGTGTATCTGATGCATGATTTCATATTACCCAAAAGTAACCAGTAACCATGAGGAGAAGCCGACCACATAAACCCTGCATATGGAAAGAGAATAAGTGTTACTATTTAAAGACATGAAATCAAAATTGACCCCATGCATGACTAATCAGAGCACATTATCTTAAATAAAAAAATGTTTTGATCAAAATGTAATTCGTTTTCCAATCTCTGAAATAGTGGTTGACTCTAGTCTAGTAGTTTTCCCCACAGTTTTGAAAAATGCTACTCATTTTCAAGAGAGGGAAGAGGGGAGTTCGACAATGACAAGTAATATACAGAGAGTGATGCATGTGCAACAACAATTGGCTAATTGAGTTTTATTTTGCTCTCATTGAGTTAAAAACATCCCCCCCCAAAAAATTCCTGCAATTCACCATTTACACGCAACAAAACGAACATATATTACACATGGTTTTGTAAGCACAAATCCATATATCCTGTGGGGCACCTGTTTTGCCAATTAAGACATGTCCCTGGATCAATATATTTTGTTAATTTTAGACAGGGATGTAGTCCTAACCCTATCCCTACCCCTAAACCTAACCTTACCCATAACTTATCCCTAAAATCAGAGGGAAATAACAGGTGAATAACCCTGGTTGTAAGCCTAAACTTGACATAAACTGTAAACTCGTCCCTTAAATCTGATTGGTTGACTGGAATGTTGTTCTAGGATCAACAACGATGGTGTAATCACGTTCACCGTATCCTGTGGCGGCTATAATTTAATGCACAAATAAATGCACAGCCGTTCGCACTTGTACTCTGCATTGGAAATATATATGAACATGCTTTTGCATCTTCAATAACTTTTGAGGCCTAATTTGCATACTTTTTATAAGCCGTTTGATCTGTAATTGGACTGTAAAGACCGGTAACTCACAGTGTGGATTAATCGTGTTTGTGTCTAAGACTCAGAATCTAAATTTAAACTCGGAATATGAAAATGGTTTAAAATGAACTAGTTTTCTCCTACGATTAAAACTATCCGATGGTAACATTGTCTTTTATGACAGGGGTCCTCAACGTTTTTTTAGGGCAAGGACCCCTTAAGCGATAGAGACATGGAGCAGGGACCCCCAATAGAGCTACATATTAAACATATACACTTCGATATCACCATATTATAATTAAAAACAAGTAGATCAGAACTATGAACATTATTGTTGTTGCACATGCATCATTCTCTGTATATTACTTGTCATTGTTAAAATGTACATTTATGCATCATAACAAACATGTTGCTAGAAATATCACAATTTATTAGTTGTTATTATAATATAAAATAATTTACAATAATTGTAAAGTAATTTTACTAATCAGATGGATAATTAAGCATTTACCTCAACTAAAATCAGTAAAGTGGTCTACACTGCATAATGCAAAATCTCTTACTTACATCGTGTCTTTGTTTGTTAATGAGAGGATTCGCGAAAGCGAGCAGAACTCAGCACTCAAAACCTCTGGCATTTTGAGCAGTGACTGGATTCTAACTTAAACACCTGTGATTGGCCATTGCGTTCAAGAGATCAACAAACATGTCTGTGATTGGCCACATTTTTCACCGCTGTAAAATTTAACACATTATTTGTGATCAAACCCTAATTTGCCGACCCCCTGCAGTACCACTGAAAGACCCCCAGTTGAAGACCCTTGTTCTATGATGTTCAGCACAATTTAGTTTAGGGTTTAATATCCAGTGTGATTTTAAAATGGCTGTTTTATCCTATATATTTTACTTTCTGTAGTCTGACATGTGAAACAGGATATTTATTGAGAAAAAAATGAAGGGTGGGATTTTGGAGTTTGAAAAAAAGTAGGCGTTACACAGCTGGTTGGGTATAGGGGCAAGGTAAGAGTGATTTTATGATACAGCAGAAAAGGAAACCCTTTTTAGAGGCTGAGCAAGGTATATATAAATAGAATAACATGCATTGATGAATTGAGCACAATATGACCATTTTGATTTCAGGGTGACATTAATGATGACAAATGTGCAGGCACAGATTGACCATAGGGCCCATAGTCCTCTAAATCCAAGGGGGCCTCAATCTGTTACCAGTTTTTCCAACAATGACTCATTCCAAACCTCCAAACCACTTCATCACTTCATGCTGAATGGATTTATTCAGGTTTAAAAAAACTTGAATAGAATCAACTGAAGGATAAATGTTCTGTTCTCGCAGTGTTGTTAGTTTTCATTCACTTTATAACCATCAGAACCATGGTTAACCAGCATGAAAGGTCAGCAGGGAGACAGTGAGTGGAGAGGTGGTGCTACAAATAATCATTATCTGTCACTGACGACTGGGTTGTAAATTTACCATAATTTCCTTTTTTATTTTATCTGTCTGTAAATATTGTAACACTTGGTATTTTTTATGAGACATCGTAATCACAAGAACTTCTGTTGCATTTAGTCTTATCAGGTGCTATGTTGCCTGTTCTTGGCTTCTTTTTATTCTGCTCACTCAATGTGACAGATGCCGTCTTGTGATTTGGTCACCCAATTTAATGAACAGTGTCCCATGAGTTATTCCACTGGTCTACAGGTGTGCACTTGTTTCTTGTCCCATATCCTCACACTCATATCTTTCTCTCCTGTTCTATGGGTTTTCATTTGCTTATTTTTCTATTTATTATTATTTTAATCCATTTTAGCATCCTTTAGTGTGAGAATATGTCTAAAGAATGGACAGTCAACAGACCATTTAATTGTACTGTGTATATATATATATATATATATATATATATATATATATATATATATATATATATATATATATATATATATATATATATATTATTATTATTATTATTTTTTTTAATTTTTTTTAATTAAAAGTATTAAATAAATATAAATGAACAAATAAATAAAAAACATTTTCAATATTTTAAATGAATTTCAGTAAATATTGTGTAAAATAAGTGTGCCAATACAGTGTTTCTCTATTAGTGTTTCTAATTGACGCACATATTTTACATATGCATGTAAAAGCATCACACTGCTACAGTAGCTTGTCTGTTTGATCGGACCACGTGGGCCAGCCTTTGCTACCCTCGTGCATCAACAACCCACAAGAGCTGTAGTTTTGGAGAGGCTCTGACCCAGTCGTCTAGCCATCACAATTTGGCCCTTGTCAAACCCGCTCAAATCTTTACACTTGCCCATTTTTCTTGCTTCAAACACATCAACTTTGAGGACAAAATGTTCACTTGCTGCCTAATATATCCCACCCACTAACAGGTGCCGTGATGAAGAGATAATCAGTGTTAATCACTTCACCTGTCAGTGGTCATAATGTTATGCCTGATCGGTGTGTGTGTGTGTATATATATATATATATATATATATATATATATATATATATATATATATTTATGTGTGTGTGTGTGTGTGTGTATATATATGTGTATATGAAATGCCTTCCACTTTTCTGCTGATGTAGCCAAAGCCACATGAGCAGAAAACATAATTTAAACCAATAATATCATAGCCCAACATGTTTCACTTTGCCCAGTCCCATTAAATCCTGATGGACAAAATTAAGTCCCGCTCTGCATTTCCTGTTCAATGTTTTTGTTTTGCTCACATGTACAGCATGCAGAGTCCATTTCAGCCTGCAGTGTAAACATAAGACAATCTCCCATCATTTAATATGTCTTCAGCGGCCTTATCTGCAGTCCGCTCTCTTTATTTCATTTCATGCATTATTTCATTCCTGTCTGTTTGATCACTTAGCATCTGTCTCAGAGTTATTAATGTTTGTTTAGTAGAGTCCATGTCAGGGGAACATCTCTGTCCCTGTCTCTCTCTCTTCCTCTTCTTCTTATCTCTGTGAATCATAGGTAATAGATGTTTGGCTGTAGGGCATTAATAGTAGTTGAGCTGCTCTGAACAATAGTGCTTAATAACCATGACAGAGCAAACATTATGAGCCAGCCAGAAGGAGGGTTACCTGTCATCTTACAGTGCCAGCCCTTAACATGTCGCTGTGTGGCATCACAAGAGATTTTCCATTCTTTGCCAAAGAATCATATTGGAGTGTTGTGAACAACTGATTACATTTCCCAACACAATGTCCTTGAC